>CM062817.1:615573177-616773177 GCA_031772625.1 Pinus tabuliformis
TTGATCTTCAATAAAGACTCTACCTTTAGCAACATTTTCAATTATGGATGGTAATAAGGATTTAATAAACCATTATGCTAATAACTAATCAATAATGAAAGTTTTGACCAATCGTCATCGATGCCTCTACTCATGAATATGATCAGAGATATGGGTGGAGACAGACTATTTGAAAGAGGTAAAAAGCTCGATTCCCATTTCATACTAATAGGAAACTGAAAATAGGTCAAAAACTTAGTTGCCAATGCATTGAAGTTGTTAAATGAAGCTCGTGGAAATTAAACATACCACTTTGTTTTCATACCCATAAGAGTTCGCTGGAAAATCCATAAACAAATTGAATCATCATTTAAAGAGTTGTATGAACACCATAAATGATATGTCATAACATAAGTGGATGGATCTTCTCTACTATTTTCATTAAATTTCAGAATATTTCTTGGCAATTTGGTAGGAGTGGTCTGCCACCAAGGAGAATGAAAAATGGGATCATTTGTTAGCTAGGATAAATATGGTAACTCGAGAATTGCAACAAATGGAAACTACCAATTAAATTTATCTTGTGGAGGTGACCTTCTGGGTAAAGATTAACATGTGGTGGAGGATATCCTTGGCATGATGGAATGGGTTGAGCAACTGATATTTGCATTCCAAGATAAGGAGGAATTTGATAACTAAGATAAATATATCCATGTTATCCAGCTCGATGAAAACCTTGAAAGGGCTTAAATGGTTTTGTTTGAATATGTTTGCCTTGATAAGGCAATTGCGCAATAGTAGTTTGACCAATAGGTGCTTATGGGATACTTTGGAACAGTTTCCTAGAGGGATTTTGCACCATCCCTACATTGGGATGACTGGTTGGTACTTGTGGCATACAATGCACAGGTTGATTTAATTGCATTTTACATATAGATTGACCAAGCAGTGGAGTTTGTAACACACACTGAAGAGGCTAGGAAAATGGGATTTGAGAGATCTGAGATGCGAGTGGAATAGGTTGTGTTTGAGATACACCCTGGACAAGTTGGCTCACTTGAGGTAAAACTGGGGAAGGTTTGGATATAGATTGAATAGGTTGGCAAGTAGGAACATGTGGTGTAGACGAGACAAATTGAGAAGGTGGAAGTTGATTTAAATCCAAACCAGGTTGAATAGGCAATGTGGGATGCCAAATATTAGAAGTCATTCCTGGAAATGGAGGACCCATAGGAAGAGGATTTGAATAGGCTTGTGGAATTTGATCAGTAGATGGAAAAATTCCAGCAACAAGTTACCTCCCTACTGGAGGATAAGGAGAATATAGAGGTAACTTATGCCTAAGAGGAGCGAACCCAGTATAGGATGGAGTACATTGTTGTAGATGTCCCAATCCACTAATAAATGAACCATATTTCTACTCCAAAGAAGGTTGGGGTTCAATAGGTTGTATATATTGTGAAGTGCTCATCAAAAAGGTACTAGATAGTATGCTAAATGAATATGACAAGGGAGAAGTCCATGGACTAGCCGATGCACCAGAAAAGGTTCCAGACATGGATTGGTCATCAGGTAGTACTGATGGACCACAATACAAATGGGTTTCTAGTGAAGTTAAAAAAATAGAAGTAGTTGCAACTTTGGTTGACTTACTCATGATATTAGATACGGGTTGAGAAACCGTCGTTGACTCAATCATGGTTGAACTTATGAAAGGAGTTTGCCGAGGGAAACTCTAAGGTGAGTTGAAACAAGGAGTGATAATTGAAGGAGCTTGTGCTAGAGTATGAGGATTAAGAAAAGGATGAGCTTGATAAATAGGAGTCCCTCTTAAATGGACATGAGATGAAGGTCGAGACTCTTCTTCAGTAATTTCCTCAATACTCAAAATATCAAGTGGAAGTTGTTCTCTGTCAGAACCGAAATATATAGGTTGTGGTTGAGACAAAGGTAGAGGAAGAGAAGAATAAGGCCTTGAAGTAATTGGTTTAGCTAGTTGAGGTTCCTCGGGCTTTATAACCTCAATTTGTAAATTATCAAGGGCTTTAGTTTCGACTGCATTAGACTTGCCAATGAGTAAAGATGTAATTTTGGGTTCAGTACTTATCTAAAGTGATGATTCTAGTTGATTGATTTTAGATTTAGTTCTAGAAGGGGGAGCTTCTGAAGTACCAGTTTTGGTAGTTTACATATTCTTATTCTTATGACAACCAAGTGTTTCCTCTGGAGGTAAAGGAGTGAAATCTTTGCATTCTACGTGAATGACATGGTTGTTGAGGGTGTTCTTCCATGATGAATTAATCAATTTTAGAAATCAACAACATAAATAAATCAAACAGGGGTAACTAGGGAAAAGGGTTTACCAAGTAATTGTGAACTACAATATATTATTTCTAGTACGTGCAAGCAATATCCCCAAATGTTGTTTTCGGTGTATCATAGTAGATAAGGCAGTCGACTCGATTACCTATGGAAAGATAGAAACCTATAGAGGACTTCCAAAATATACCCAAAGGTACATGGAAGCAAAGTATGTGTAGTGTTTTCCAATGTGTCTTGTACAATAGGAAGTATTATGATATACTTTTCATACATGGAGCATCATCCGATATACCCAAGAGTACATGGAGAATGATTTGATATACTTACATATGTGGAATATCGACTACCCCTATGATGTAACACATACAAGTAATGACAGCGTCTATGTTTAAAGACATTGGAAGACGTCTCTAGCCTAGACCTCAATGTGTTTTGTTAATGTTCCAAATGCTCATTAGGATAATTGAGTAAATTTTAAAGTTGATCTTCAATTAGGTTTCAATTTCAAGGCTCATGGTACGAGTTCACCTGAATTCCCTATGATGCAACTAGCATGATAACAATAACTCTTTCACTTTTAGATTATATCTAACTATAAGAGGGAAGAGACAAACAATAATGCAACAATCAATGATGCAACAAACAAAACTTCCTAAAAAAATCTTTTAATGCAACTGCACCAATTCAAATTCAAAACCCAATATGTAATGCAAATAATGAAGTTTTCTTTTCTTTTCTTTTCTTTAAATTTTCAAATGTGATGAAAATAAAATGCAGCTAGATCTTTGATGAAATAAATGACACAAAATGGGATTATAATATGAAAAATTACTTTAACCAATCAAAAATTAAGCTAAATTTTTGCAAAAACCCATTTGAAAAGAAGAAAGAAAAAATTAAAGAAACTCTCATCAAAGGTTAATAAAATAAAATATAAACACAATAATGGTTTTACAAAGACAAAGACAAATTCAGAGACTAGACAAAACCTTATGGATCAAATCAGAATGGAGAGAAAGGTAAATAAATGAAAATTTTGCATTCTACAAGACCATCGCATGTGCAGAATGGACACCAGTGTGAACCATCACACTTCTAGAAAGGAGAGACTACTTCGGTCACTCTTTCTCATAATAGAGAGTGAACTCGAGCTAATTTGCTCAAAATACAAAACAAAAAACCCTACCAAGCTCATAATTATGTTTTCTGAAGACCAATTACTATCTTAATAAGTCGGTTATGGTCACTTTGGAAGGTTAAAAATGACTAAGCGAAGGAATCCACTAAGGGAAATCTTGTCTTCCTGGTATGGTCACCAAGCTGTTATGTGGAAAATTCACTTATGCGGACAAAATTGAACTCCCTAGATCTAGTGGCCTGATCTAGAAACAACAAGGGAAAAAAATTCTATGTTTTCCTTATAGAAATTATAATACGGAAAATATGCCTACCTAGAATTTTTAGTAAGCCCTCCTCTTCTCCTTGCTTGTAAGCTCCAAATCTAGCTCAAAGCGCTATAAATGGAACCTACAAAATTACTAAAACAAGCAAGACAACTACAATATCCACATAGCATAAACTAATATCTTTAATCAATGAGTCAAATGGCATTGAAATACATAAGCATCAAAATGGCACAAGTATAATAAAATAGAGTGCTTTTTGTATTAATAAATTAAGGAGAGAGTTACAACCATTTATAAATGCTTGACTTTGTAGATGTCTTCCCAATTTTCATGTCCTTCCTTGCCACAAATAAAACCTTCAAACTCAACCCTAATGCATTAATGGAGGATGATTCCTTAAGCTCAAAGTAGCAGCATGAGGGCACTAGTAATCTCCAAAATCCAACCCATACTCTATGGGAGGTAGTGAATTTATAGGGTAAAAGTGGTAGTTTAGGATTTACCAATATAGGCTTGAGATCCACATATGAAGGAGGATAAGCTCTAAGGATAAGAGATAAGACCTCTAAAGTCGAAATTCAAGATCTTTATCCATGGTAAATGGTTAAAACCACCTTAAAAGCTTCTAGAAGGAGAAGTTTCATAAATAATTTTTATTTTTCCCGAAATTCTAGAACCATCACACCTGCAACGTAGAGCAACCTACGTTGGTCATTGCAGGTGCTCAGTAGTGTAACTTGCAACCATTGTAGGTGGATTGAAGTGCAGGGTGTGTTGGGGCCAAAAACATGGTTTTTAGGTGATTAACCCAAAAACATAGGTTTTTTGGAGAGGTGATGCTTGGGGCTTTGCAAAGGGATAATGACAAAATGTTAAGAATGTTGATTGATCCAGGTTTTTAGGCCTTTTGAGTAAATGCGAAAAAATAACCTAGGTGATTTTTAGGGCTTTGCAAAGGGATATTGACAAAATGTTAAGAATGTTGATTGATCTAGGTTTTTAGGCCTTTTGAGTAATTGCAACAAAATAACTTGTAGCATAGTGGATAGGGTTTCTACAATAGTTTCATTTATTGATCAAGTGTAAGAATGACAACACAAACAAGTTGGTTAACATGCTTTCAAGGCCACCCACATCAAATATCACAGTTTTGTTAACTTTGATGCACATGGATTCATTCACCCACGATGCATACAAAGAGGCATATTCATAGGATGAGGCTTCAAGGAGGCATTTCAGCAGTTGCAAAGTTGGAGTCATGTATACAATGATGAAAACATAATTAACTACCATCAATGGGATGGGTTACTCTACAAGATGGATAATTTATTTGTCCCTAAAGGTGAGAAACTAAAGCTAATTAGAAAGGCTCACAACTCCAAGGTCATAGGGAACTTTGGTGTAGGGAAGATAGTGGCCAACTTGCATAGGTATGTGTATTGGCCCAAGATGCAGGAATATGTAGCTAGGTTCATAAGGGGATACATTATTTATTGTAGCAAAAAGCCTAGTAATAGGATACAAGGTCTATATCATCCCTTATCTTTACCCACTCGTCCTTGGGAAAGCATTTCCATGGAATTTTTGGGAGATTTACCAACAACCAGGAAGGGACATGACTACCTATTTGTCGTATTTAACAGGTTCAAAAAGATGTGTGTTTTGATGCCCTGTAAAAATATCATTAGCGGGAATGAAGTAGTGAACTTGTTCTTTGGATAGGTATGGGTGTAATTATGGATTACAAGGAGCATAATTTCAGAGAAGGACATAAGATTTCTCAATGCATTTTAACCTAATTTTTGGGACAATATGGACATGAAGTTGAATATGTCTACAACATGCCATCCATAGAGAGATGGGCAGACATAAGTAGTCAAAAAGACTTTGGTGCAACTTTTGAGCGGTTATAATTAGAAGAATATAAATAATTGGGATGAAAATAGGGTATATACACAACAATCTTATAATAGAGTATTCCACACTTCTATTGGTAAGCCCCCTTTTGAAACTTGTTTTAGATATTTTCCACCTTCACCTTTGGATATTACATATGGGTAGTAAGGAGGATTAAGGGATGATCTTACATGGGATGCCCTAAGGGAAGAAAAAATTGTGAGAAGATTAGGAAAATCCATATACAAGTACAAGAGGCATTGCAGAAGTCTCAAGAAAAATATAATGTCAGGCATGATCAAAATAAAACAAAGAGGTCGTTCAAGGTGGGAGAAAAAGTATGGTTATAGTTGAAAAAGGAGAGCCTACAGGGTCCTAGTAAGAACATAAATTCCTTGTGATATGGTCCCTTTGAGACACTAAAAAAAGAGGGAGATAACGCCTATAGAATCGGAATATCCCCAAGCATGCACATTTGCTCAATGGTGAATGTAGAGAATCTGAAATTCCATGAGCCTTCCATGTTAGTTGAGGAATAAGAACAAATCCTACCTTCTAAAGATAATTTGGCACCAAATTCTCAAGTACAATTGACATAGGATACAATTTTGTAGAAGAGTTCTAGAACTACAAGACAAGGGCATTGTTTAGTCAATCTAATGTGTCCTAAATTGCTACATAAGTTATCAATCCAGGAGTCATAAACTTATGAAGTGTAGTGCACTGTATGTGCTAGACAACCCTTTTCTTACCTCATTGTTTTTAGTTTTATCTTGTTTTGGGGTTTGTGTTCTGTTGGTCTCCTAAAGTGGTTTAATGCAATGGAAATCCTAATCTGCTATTAAAGCAAAAGTTTAAGAATACTATTTTAAAGATCAAGTGTGGATGTAGAGTTGAAGACAAGGTTTGTCCTCTTGTTTATTATGATAATTTCCATACTATGAACTTAAGAGATCTTAAAACATGCTGTCTACAAAATCAGAACTTGAATAAGAGTGTAAACATGCAGCTACATAAACCAAACTAAAGATGAAGTACTAAAAATGAGATTACTATCTCTGTTGTCCATCCTAATTGCAGAATTGAAATCTAATGAACTGCTGCAACTTAAACCAGAAAGTAAAGAAACTTGAAACTAATGGTTAGTCAATAATCTCATCCATAATCACAATATTTCGCCAATTAACTTCTAAAATGGGGTTAAGCTAAAGGCTCCAGAAATATCATCATATGGCATGAAAGAAATGACATCTAAATTATCTAATTGCACACTAATGAAAGCAAAGCCAATTACTTCACCTATAATCACAATATTTCACCAATTAACTTCTAAAACGGGGTTAAGCTAAAGGCTCCAGAAATATCATCATATAGCATGAAAGAAATGACATCTAAATTATCTACTTGCATACTAATGAAAGCAAAGTCAATTACTTCACCTATAATCACAATATCTCGCCAATTAACTTCTAAAATGGGGTTAAGCTAAAGGCTCCGGAAATATCATCATATAGCATGAAAGAAATGACATCTAGATTATCTAGAACAGTAAACAAATCTCACTAAGTAAAAGCATAAACAACTGAAATTGAAAACTAAAGTTCAGCAGAGGGAGTAAGTCTCAATAACACCACTTGATGCAAAAATTACACTAAGAAGCTCGAGCATAACCAGACTTAAAGACCTATTCTGAAGTGCACCTATCAGTGTTAGTAAGAAATGTGACAAGCTGCAAAAACATGTACAAGGTTAGAATGATTAAGATCATAAGCAAAACATGAGAAATATACAATCCAAATGAGAGAAAATATACATGAAAAACTATACAAAAACAAAATGAAGGACCTCAGCTACACAAGGGCCCTCTACACAGCTTCGGACTAGCACACTGTTACTTCAAACATGTTCAAACAACCATGTGAAAAACAGAGTCTTGTATTATAAAAACAGAGTAATATGTCTCTCGGTTACAGAACAGCAAAATAACACTATAACAACAATATTAAGAATGTCCTATTTGCGTTGCAAATGCTGGTATTTATAGAGAAAATGGATAATTATATCTTAGAGGAATTCCTTCAATGATAGATGCGTGAACAGGTCAAAATCCGAGGATTCAGCCTCTTGGTTGCCATGAGCAGTAAATCTATGCGAGGTGGATGCTGTATTATGTTATGTAGATGGCATGTAGGTGGCAAAAACGGATCCACG
This sequence comes from Pinus tabuliformis, assembly GCA_031772625.1. Classification (NCBI taxonomy): domain Eukaryota; kingdom Viridiplantae; phylum Streptophyta; class Pinopsida; order Pinales; family Pinaceae; genus Pinus; species Pinus tabuliformis. Next base: position 615,580,992 of record CM062817.1, read on the forward strand.
AGTTCAGGAACGGCTTCAAGCTTCTTTTACGTGCAGGAACAAAGTTCTAGTTGGCATAGAACTCTTCATTGACCTCCCTTTGACCACGACCTTTCCTTCCGAATCTGGCTAAGTAAATAGGACCTCATCCATATATGGACAATTCTTGAGCTGCCTATGTGTCTCATTCCTCCTACTGACACTTGTAACCTAAAAAACAATGGAAATGGCTGCGGAATTGCCAATTAGCTACGGAAAGTGGCTACATTCCGTAGCTAATAAACAAAACCTAGATCAAATAGCACACACAATGATATAATTTGAAAATCACTCAAATACACTCCTGAAATCAACATGTAACAACTTTTGATAGCTTAGGATGCACTGACATGGGAAAATAGAAGAGAAAGGGTCTAAGAAAATTCTTGGAAGAGAGGTAGTTTTTGGGCTCAACATACCCCTACTGTGAAAATGTTGCATGTCCTTATGCAACCAAAATTTTAAAATCCTCCCTTCAATGCATCTGCTCTGAAACTTATGCTAAGACATCCAACCTCTTCTTCTTCTTTCTTGCTGTCACTGTCATTCTAGGCTTCATCATAAGACATCTGTACTTGAGATTGATGAGGGCTCTACTCAACCTCCTATTCTTCTTCTTCAGTTTTCTATTTTTCTTATGCCATAATCCTAAATGCAGCATGGTATTGTCATGGATAACTTTGTCCAATTTGTTTTGCTCTTTCAAGGTTTCATTCTCCCTTTGGATATGTTTGTTTAAGACTTCCAACTCATAAATTTCTTGCTTCAATGACTGAATCAAAGTTTCCTGAGTTGTACCTAGTTGATTGGATGAAGTTGCTTGTTCTGTTGTAGTTTTCTATTGTTCCAATGATTCAATGAAATCATATATCTGCTACTAGGATTGATCAATTTCTAGAGTTGTTTTCTTTGGACTAGTTTCAAAGTCTAACTAAGGAGAAGGATAATATTGTGGACTTTGATCAAGTGGAGTGTTTTTTGGTGACTGATTTAGAGTTTCACCTCCCAGATCTATGAATTGAGCTCCTTTGATTTGTGTTTTCCTCAACTTGCCCTTTAATCTAGAGCTTCTTCTTAGACCTTGTGAACTTATGTCTCCCTTTTCTATGATATGTTTCTCCTTTCCTTTTTGTTTTGCTTTAGTTGACTGTTGTTTAAGATGAACTAATCTTTCAGAAAGAACTTTCTCTTCTTCTGATGAAAGCTCAAGAGTCTGGTAAATTTCTTCAATTTTCCTCTTTCCTTTCTATTTTTTTTGTTTCATAATTTCAGTCAATGTTTCAAAAGGCAATTCCTCTTCACTGTTTTCCTTTGTCAAACTAGTAGGAGTTTCTTGGATTCTTAAAGTTGTTCTCTTCCTCCTACTTTTCTTTGCTAAACTCCCCTCAGGAACTTCAGGAGGGTCTTGGAAGAAGTTCCTAACTAGGAATTTTTCCCATGTATCTTCCCTCTCTTTCAAATGATTTTCAACCAAGATCTTGATAAGGCCATGATGGTAGAGATGCGGTTCCACATCATCTATATTCTTTTGCACAGTAGTAGACATTTTTATCAAACTATTCAGCAAGAAGTAAGGGAGGTTGATAGTTTCATTCTCCAAGAAATTCATTAATAATCTGATATGATACATATACATGGAGCCATACCTGTCGTCGCATGTAATGAATTTTTGAATGATCAACAGTAGACTACTCCACTTATATTTTAAGGTTGAAATATGAATTCCTCGTTTAAAGATTGATATGTCCATACCTAGATTATGAAGAATGACCCTACAGACCTTTTCATCAAAGTCCTTGTTCTTAAATTATCTCTCTCCTTCTTGTGGAAGCTCTGTGGTTGTTGCAATTGATGATTCTGTCACTGGAAATTTGATGTCTCCAATTTCAACTTCTGCACCATTGAAAGATCTTGCAAACGTTTTTGTAACCTCCTTGTGATGACCCTTGAACTTCTTAATGAACTGCAACCATCCTGCCTTCTTCAATCTAATCTTAAGCTGTGGGTATCCTTCCATGAATTTAACTCCTTCAGGCTCTATTCTCACTATAAGACCCATTCTTCCTTCTCACTGTGAAGACACCTCTGTAAATGACAGTTTTACGGAAGCAGAATAGTTATATGAGTGGAATATAGAAGAGGTCTGTGGATAAAATCGGTGGTTACGAAATGGGGAGAGTACTGAGCATGAAAAGAAAGAGGGTTTACGGAGTAGAAATCTATGTAAACAAACAATGACATGAAGACTGTAAAAACCTGGTGTGCAAGCGTGGAGGGAGAGTATCACTTGTAAAAATTGTGAGAGTAAATGGAGTTTGTGGTTTTGAGTTCATAAAAAGGTTGTGGAGTGGAACGTCGATGGAAGAGAGTTGTATTCAATCAGCTCACGTCTACATAATTAGCCGTTTTAGTGGATGTAACAAGGGTGTACGACTAAGTACGAGTTAAACTCAAAAATAGATTATGAGACCGTTAGGATTAATGCGGAGGATATGGTGGAGTTAAGGCAGCTATCAAGTGAAATGATTACACATTAAGGAGCTATGATTTACAAACTATACAAATTATGCTTTTGAAATGCTATTTGAAATGGTTTTGTCCATACCTTGGAATCATACCTCTTTCATTTTACTAACTTTTAATTGTTTGCCTCCGTAGGTGCTTTTCAAGTGTTGATGTCTTCAAAGATCTTCTCCTTCCATACTTGCATTTTTCTTTTATTATTTTTTTTTGAATAATCACTTGACTGTCACTACAGAGTAACAAGATTAGCCGCGGAATCAGCAATCAGTTGCGGAATCAAAATTCAGCTGCAGAATTGAAAAACAGCTGCGGAAAATGACATTGTAAATAACATATGACTTGGCGAATGAATGGAAATGAAAAATAACTGTATGGATGATACATGGAAAGGTGGATATGAAGAGAAACTGAAAGAAATTTTATTGATGGAATGTGGTGGTGAGATGGTGCAAAATGAAATGAAATGGAATGAAACAAACTATGAGTGAAATGAGAGATTTTTTTTTTTTGGAAAATATAGGGCATCAGAATCTTCTGATTTTCGCCCTGTATTTTCTGTATAAGAATGCCAATCAGTGATTGGTTTTCAAGCTTATACATTATTATTATTATTTTATTTTTTTGTACTGATGAAAAAAACAAAGACTAGGCTGGTGGAGAAGAATGATTCTTCTTCACCAGCCTTATTGTAGAGTTATCTTGAAATATTTTGATAAACTCCTCCTTTAAAATTGGCTTCTGATAGATCTTCAATCTATGACCATTCACAAGGAGAGGAGTTTGGTGCTCATCAATTGTTCTGATTCTTACTACTCCATTGCTAAAAACTTTTTCAATCTCATATGGCCCAAGCCAATGAGTCTAAAATTTACCTTGAAAATATTTGAACTTTGAATCAAATATCAATGCCCAATCTCCTTCTTGAAACCTTTTGTCCTTGATGTATTTGTCATGCCACTTAGCTCTCTGCTGCTGAACTAGAACAATTATTTGAACTGCTTCTTGTCTGATCTCATCTAGTTCATTCAACTGCTCCAGTGTATGCTTTTGAGCTTCTGATACATCCATTCCCAACTGAACTTCCATCTTGAAGATTTTAACTTGGAACTCAATGGGGTGCAGAACTTCTTTCCCATAAACAAGTTCATAAGGAGTGTGTCCCATTGTGTTCCTCCATGTAGTTTTGTAGGCCCATAAGGCTTCAGGAAGCCTTTTTTGCCCAATCTCTTTTGTGTAGATGCACAGTCTTGGTAATGATTCATTCAATTACTTTATTTGTGGACTCCACTTGACCATTTACTTGCGGATGATAAGGAGTGGATTTCCTATGCTTGACCTTGTACTCTTCCATAAGCTTCTCCATCATTTTGGATGTGAATTGAGTTCCCTAATCTGTCACAATTTCCCTTGGAACACCAAAGTGAGTAAAAATATCCTCATAAAGAAAATTAACTACTGTATTTTCATTAGCAAAAAATAATGCTTTGGCTTCTACCCATTTAGTGACATAATCAGTACATACCAATATATATTTTTTCTGCTTGGATGGAGGATTAATAGGTCCAATAAAGTCTAAAGCCCATTTTTCAAAGGGTTCGATGAGTACCTAAGGTTGTAATGGCATCTCATTTGAGGGGGTAGGTTTCCCTCCCCTTTGGCAACTATCACACCTTTTGACATATTATTTTGCATCTTTCAAGAGGGCCGGCTAATAATATCCTAAAGAAAGGATTTTATAAGTTGTCCTCTTGTCAGCAAAGTGTCCACTACACGGTTCATCATGACATGCTTTGACAATATCAGGCATTTCATCTTCCCTGACAGATCTTCTGATCACAAAGTCTAGCCCTATTTTATACAATTCATTAGAAATCCATGAATATCTTGAACTATCCTGAATAATCTTTCTTCTTTCTCTAGGAAATAAATGTGGAGGTAGTTTCCCTGTAACCAAATAGTTAGCCATATCTACAAACCAAGGAATTTTAGTAGTTACTGCAAATAAGTATTAAACATGAAACTTATCCTCTACAGGAGAGTCTTCTTTGATATTCTGAATCCTAGACAAGAAATCAGCAACTGTGTTTTGTTTCCTAGGTCTATCCAACACAGTGATATTGAATTCCTGTTAAAGTAAGAGCCATCTTGTAACTCTGCCATTAGTAATAGGTTTGTTCATCAAATATCTAATTGTAGAATGATCAGTATGAATAAAAGTTTCATAGCCTGTTATAATGTCTGAACTTATTAATTGCATGAACAACAGCTAAGAACTCTTTTTTAGAGCTGTATCTGAGGCATCGGTAGAAATATGGAAAGGAAGTTTCCAATTCGGTCCTCTGAAGATAGGTGCTTCAGATATTCTTGTTTTCAAGGCTTCAAATGTTGATTGGCAATCAGGATTCCCCTTGAATTCACAGTCTTTTGTAAGCATTTTGAAGAGTGGAGATGCTATTTTGGTAAAGTTTTCTATAAATCTTCTATAATATCTAGTAAATCCTAGAAAACTTCTAACATCTTTTTGAAAATTTGAAATAGGTAACTTGGAGATGACTTCAACTTTGGATTTGTCTACTGTAATCCCATCCCTTGAAATATGATGTCCCAAAACAATACCTTCAGTAAAAATCATAAAGCATTTTTCATGGCTTAATAAAAGGTTTGTTTCTTTACGTCTTTTGAGGAATTTTTCCAAATTTTCCAAGGCTTATTCAAATGTATTACCATAGACTATAAAATCATCCATATACACATCTACACAATCATGGATTAGATCAGAAAAAATTCCTAGTACTACTCTTTGGAATGTTGTAGGTGCATTACATAATCCAAAAGGAAACACTTGGTAAGAAAAAGTTCCCCATGGACAAGTAAATGTGGTTTTATCCTAATCTTCAGGTGCTTCCTGAATTTGATTATAACCACTAAAACCATCCAAAAATGAAAAGTACTTTTTGCTTGCTATGTATCTAATACTTGATCTATAAAGGGCAAAGGAAAGTGATCCTTCAAGGCTGCTTTATTCAATTCCCTATAATCAATGCACACCCTCCATTTACCATTCTTTTTTGGCACTATCACCAAGGGAGAAACCCATTGGCTATCTGAGATTGGATAAATGAAGTTTACATTGAGTAATTTTTGGAGCTCTTCTTTCACAATCTCCCTAAGATTTGGATTCATCCTTCTCTGAGGTTGTCTGATTGGTCTACTGTATGATGGATGCAAGTCCTAGGGTCAATACCTTTCATATCAGTATACTCCCATGCAAATGCAACAAAATGTTTTTGTAAGATTTTGGTTAGCTCTTCTTGTTGTAACTTTTCCAAGTTTTTGTTGATATTCAATGTTCTACCTGGAAAAATTTCAACTGCAGAACTGCCAAACTCTTCCATAGAGTAGAGAGACATTTGCCTTGATGACAAATATTCAATATCAGAATCTAACTGAAATTGTGTGTGATCATATTCTAAAGATGTTTCAAAATTTTCTAATGTGTTCAGGATTTGACTATCCTCACTAACTTCAGAGAGAGTAAAGATAGGTTGTATAGCATCTTCATCATCAACCCATTCATTGTCTCCTACTTCTGTAATTGCTTTTGCTGGAGGATACAAAGTAAATTTCTTTGTTGAACTACCATCAGAAATGTACATGTCACCAGATCTACAACTAATAAAAGCATCAGTTGTGGCTAGCCAAGGTCTTCCTAAGATGAGTGGGTGTCCTCCTAGATTATTCTTAGGAGTAAAAATCATGAAATCCACCGGATATTTCCAAGAATCCAAGGAGACCGAAATATCTTCTAGTACACCATCTGGTTTGATTACTGATCTATCTGCAAGTTGCAGTAAGGTAGGTGTGAAAAGAAGATTAGGAAGTTTAAGTTGTTCCATAGTCTGTCTACTCATAATGTTTATAGCAGCCCCTAAGTCAATCAATGTATTTGGAATTTCCATTCCATTTATGTGTGCCTTGACAATTGGACTTCCTGGATCCACATATTTCTTCATGTAATCTTTTCCATCATGATATCTGCTATTTTTCCTACGAGGTGGATTCTTTTTGTGTCCCTTGGTTTCCTACCTGGTCTTTTGATACTCAACTCCTTTATTGTTTTTGCTAGAATAGGAATTTCTTTAAATGCTTGTAGCAAGGGAATCTTGATATAGACATTCTTTAATTCATCTAGGAAATCATAGTCAGGCAACAAGATTTGTTTTTCCACCCCCTTGTCAATTTGTAATCTCTCAGGAAAAGGAGGTGTGCATATAGATACAGGTTGCTCAACTATAGGAGTTGTGTTGATTGACTCTTTTTCTTTTCCTTTTTGAATGTTTGGGTTTTGAAGGGATGCTTCTTCAAAACTTTTATTGACTTTCAGAGAATCCTCTTCAAAAGCATCTTGCTCTTGAATATCTATAGAAGGTTTTTCCTTTTCTAAAATCCTACCAGATCTAATTTGAACATCATTAACATCTAGAGGAACAATCATGTAAGTAGGAAATGGTTGTCCTTCTACCATGTAAGCATTCTAAGGGTTTTTGTTGTTGGGATTTGGTAATGGTTGGGCTGGTAGTTGATTTGGCTTATGTTGAAATGGAAGAAAGAGTTGAGGATTTTGATTTTGTTGGGGAGGATGTTGTTGTGGAAATGGAAATGAAAGGTGAGGACTTTGATTTGGAAGTTGAGGTTGTGGACTTTCTTGTTGGTTTTGTGGGGGAGAATAGCTCTAATAAGATGGAGGATATTGATAATATTGAGCAAATCTCCCATAAGGATTTTGTACCCCTTGTACCCATGATTGAGATTGATACTGATTTTGAGGTTGAGGCCAAGGTTGTTGCCAAGAATTACAATTTGATGAGGGCCGAAAATTCATTGGATTTTTAAATCCTTTATTTTGTTGCCCTTGCCAAGGTCTTCTTGAAACAAAGCAAAGAGGTTCTACAGAATTTGGAACTACTTCCTCTTGAAAGACAGCTTTAAGACCTGGGATTTAAGGACAATCCTTGGTCTCATGACTTTCCGAGCAAATCATACATGTTTCTACAATTTTTTCATCTAAGGGACATTCTCTTAAAGCATGTTTCTTTCTACATTTTGGGCAAAAGATGGCTAAGGCATCGGCTTCTTTTTTCTGCTTGTTTTGAATTTTGAGGGTGTCTAGATGTTCACTAAGGCTCCCTAGAATGTTAGTTTTGAACTCATCAAGCATATTGCCAATTTCTACCCTACTTACTGTCCCAATTGCATATTTGTTTGCTCTAATAAGAGAAGGATCTCTAGGCCCTTTTCCAGTTTTAGATTTTCCTCTTGAGAGATGGACACATAATTCTACTATGTCACTTAATGGAAGTTGAGAGATGTCTCCCTTCCCCATCATGTTTAAAATATCTATCCATTCATCTCTAATGGCTTTCAATAAAATGGCTTTCAAGGTTTCCTCATCTAAATTGTTCATCTTTGCCCTCTTTAAGTTGTATTGAAACCTCTCAAGAAAATCCTCTAAGTTCTCATCTTCTTTTTGCATTATTTTGAATACCTCATCCTTATGATTGGTAGGCATACAATAATCCAAGTATCTATCCAAAAATGCCTGCCTCATATCATTCCAAGTCCTAATAGATTAAGTGACTAATCCCATAAACCATTTCAGAGCAGCCTCTTTCAATGTTGAAGGGAACAATTTGAATTTTTGAGAGTCTTCTAGATAGTCATAGGTTCGGCATAAGACTTCAAACTCAAATAGAAATGTTTCAGGATCCTCACTTCGCAATCCATAAAAGCTTGGGAGGGAGGATGGTGAAATGTTTTTCATTGTTGCATGGGTCTCTTCATTTACTATAGGGAATCCAAATGAATTATATTCTTCCCTATTTCCTCTACCTTCACCATTGTTACCTCTACCTCCTCCATTATTTCCTCTACCTCTGCCTCTACCCCTTCCTCCAAATAGTGAAAATTCTCCATCTTGCTCTTCCTCTACCATGATAGTTTCCTCAGAATCTTCTGGCTCTTCTATTAATGGCTAATGAGAGAGAGTTTCTACCTCCTCTTCTTCTCTAGGTAATTCTACTTCTTCAACTGCAATAGGCTCCCCTATGGAGGTGAAGAAGGGTTCTTCTCCTAGGTCAGATTTAGTAGATGGAGTGGGAGAATCTTCTAATTCAGTTGTTGCCCCTTGAATTCTAGGAATCCTAAGGCTGGGAGTATGAGTCTGGGATGGAGGTGTATCTTGTCTATTCCTTGAAGTAGTTGGAGTTGTAAAAATCGAACTTTTGCCCCTAGCTATAAACCTTCCCCTAGAATCTCTTTCTCTATGCATGTCATTTTTTGTTTTTGGTGATTTTAATTGGGCTAATAATTCTTTTTCTGATCCTCCAGATCACACTAGGTGCGAGACAAGAGAATATTCAAGAAATTATTGGGCTAATAATTGTTTTTTTTATTCTCGAGATCACACTAGGTGCAAGAGGAGAGCATACTCAAGAAATTATTAATTCCTCGCCCCATTTTTTTTTGAATGTAAGAGATAGGCTACCTAATTATGCTTCCTCGGCAACGGTGCCAAAATTTTTAGTCAATTTAGTGTGTCCTAAATTGCTACATAAGTTATCAATCCGGGAGTCGTAAATTGATGAAGTGTAGTGCACTATATGTGCTAGAAAACCCTTTTCTTACCTCACTATTTTCAGTTTTATCTTGTTTTGGGGTTTGTGTTTTGTTGGTCTCCTAAAGTGGTTTAATGCAATGGAAATCCTAATCTGTTGTTAAAGAAAAAGTTTAATAATACTTTTTTAAATATCAAGTGTGGATGTAGAGTTGAAGACAAGGTTTTTCCTCTTGTTTATTATGATAATTTCCATACTATGAACTTAAGAGATCTTAAAACATGTTGTCTACAAAATCAGAACTTGAATAAGAGTGTAAACATGCAGCTACATAAACCAAACTAAAGATGAAGTACTGAAAATGAGATTACTATCTCTGCTGTCCATCATAATTACAAAATTGAAATCTAATGAACTGTTGCAACTTAAACCAGAAAGTAAAGAAACTTGAAACTAATGGTTAGTCAATAATCTCATCCATAATCATAATATTTCGTCAATTAACTTCTAAAATGGGGTTAAGCTAAAGGCTCTGGAAATATCATCATATGGCATGAAAGAAATGACATCTAAATTATCTAATTGCACACTAATTAAAGCAAAGCCAATTACTTCACCTATAATCACAATATTTCAACAATTAACTTCTAAAATGGGGTTAAGCTAAAAGCTCTGGAAATATCATCATATAGCATGAAAGAAATGACATCTAAATTATCTACTTGCATACTAATGAAATCAAATTCAATTACTTCACCTATAATCACAATATCTTGCCAATTAACTTCTAAAACGGGGTTAAGCTAAAGGCTCCGGAAATATCATCATATAGCATGAAAGAAATGACATCTAGATTATCTAGAACAGTAAACAAATCTCACTAAGTAAAAGCATAAACAACTGAAATTGAAAACTAAAGTTCAACAAAGGAAGTAAGTCTCAATAACACCACTTGATGCAAAAATTACACTAAGAAGCTTGAGCATAACCAGACTTAAAGACCTATTCTGAAGTGCACCGATCATTGTTAGTAAGAAATGTGACAAGCTGCAAAAACATGTACAAGGTTAGCACGATTAAGATCATAAGCAAAACATGAGAAATATACAATCCAAATGAGAGAAAATATACATGAAAAACTATACAAAAACAAAAGGAAGGACCTCAGCTACGCAGGGGCCCTCTGCACAGCTTCGGACTAGCACGCTATTCCTTCAAACACGCTCAAACATCCATGTGAAAAACATAGTCTTGTATTATAAAAACAGAGTAATATGGCTCTCGATTACAGAACAACAAAATAACACTATAACAACAATATTAAGAATGTCCTATTGCGTTGCAAATGCTGGTATTTATAGATAAAATGGATAATTTTATCTCAGAGGAATTCCTTCAATGATAAACACATGAACAAGTAAAAATCCGAGGATTCAGCCTCTCAGTTGCCATGAGCAGTAAATCTATGTGAGGTGGATGTTGGATTGCGTTATGTAGATGGCATGCAGGTGGCAAAAATAGATCCACGAGTTCAGGAACGGCTTCGGGCTTCTTTTACGTGCAGGAACAGAGTTCTAGTTGGCATAGAACTCTCCATTGACCTCCCTTTGACCGGGACCTTTCCTTCCGAATCTGGCTAAGTAAATAGGACCTCATCCATGTATGGACAATTCCTGAGCTGCCCATGTGTCTCATTCCTCCTACTGACACTTGTAACCTATAAAACAATGGAAATGGTTGCAGAATTGCCAGTTAGCTGTGGAAAGTGGCTACATTTCGTAGTTGATAAACAAAACCTAGATCAAATAGCACACACAATGATATAATTTGAAAATCACTCAAATACACTCCTGAAATCAACATGTAACAACTTTTGATAGCTTAGGATGCACTGACATGGGAAAATAGAAGAGAAAGGGTTTAATAAAATGCTTGGAAGAGAGGTAGTTTTGGGGCTCAAAAGGCATCATGACCTTTGATATATTGGATTGAAAGGAAATCTTCCGAGCAAAGATAAATGGTACACCCAAGAGAAGGCGGAGAAAAAAATTCTTGATCACATTTAGTAGAAGCTTTTGGGGAAAAAATTCCTCCCAAAATTAGAGGTACGATCTAGATTGCATCATTATATTGTTTTCTATTCATATTGAAGTTTTCAGAGTGGAAAAAGTGGAAGAATCGACTCACAGGACCATTTTTACCAGTTGGACCTAGTTTGGAAAATTGAGGCTTAAAATCCTTCTAGGAGTTGTTTGAGGCATCAAACGACATTTTTTTGGGGTTAAAAGTTTTCCACTTTCGCATGGAAATTTTTTTTGCTATTATACACATAAATACCTTTCCATTAATGTAATAATTATCTCAATCAGAATATATATGCAAAAGTTATGTGACATGGAAGTTGACCTACCTGTTTTGACCATTATATTTTGAGAGAATTCCATGTCATCCTTTATTATCCAGGGAAATGGTTATCCATGTGATCATGATTAATAAGACTCTATAAGAGTACATATTCTAAATCTAGTTAAAAGTTGGAGTCAAACTGAACCACTGACAGGTTATCAAATAGTGTTATAGTCGGGCCACTAGGAGGAAAATGGGTTTCATTATATTCAAGTGCATTTTGTTACATAGACCAACGAAATATCTAAGAGTTCATAAGGAGAGAGAAAATAGAGATGATTTGTGTATTGTAGCATCCCATGGACCACAAGGCTCACTTCTTTGTACGTGCATCCATTTCCATTTAGAGAAAGAGAGTAGGGCATCCTCACCTTCTAGTTGGGTTTTCTCTCTAACAAGTTTCCGAGGTTATATCTTGTGTTATTTTTGGCTTGTGAATTTTATTTCATTGTTCTCTATTTTCTATATAATCATAATTTTCATGCATACACAATAAATAGTAATTAATAGATCCCGGAAATATAAGGACAAATTAACCCTCATAATGTAGATTTTGTATTTTAAGCAAACTTTATCTAATCCATTATGAGGATCTATCCAGTGGAATATCCACGATAGTTTACGGATGAGTTTCCAAATATACATATCTAGAAATCCAATTTCTTATGTATTCCATGTCACCTCCACCATTATCACTGCCACCTAGTTGCCACCTTAGCACCATTATACACAATTCCACATCAACATGCCATGTCACTTCCTCCAAGTCAACATTAACATGGCAATAGCAACATCACCTCCCCCGGGTGCATTGAACATTCAAGGGTCTTCCATGTGGACTCCACATGTTTACCACGTGTACCACTTACCTGGCATCTGGATTCAAGATGTTTATAAAATCCCATTATTAGAATTCCAAGATGCTTGGATATTTGGAATTTTAGATATATGGGGCATCCCATTTTTCCCATTAGTGTCTCAAAAAAATCTTCGAAATTCCTACTATCACCATAATGAAAACTTCTAGATTCCATTTAGCACTTTAGAAAAAACTTTTGGACTCCCACTAGCGCCTTAACTCAAGCTTCTAAATTCTTCCTAACACCTTAACAAAAAATATTATATTCCCACTAACACCTTATAATGGGAACTCTCTTGATGAACTTTTTCTTTTTAACCCCTTTTTCGACTAATCCTTTGTCATAGCCTTGCTAGCCCATATGACTAGGGTTGACGCTAAAAGTTTTACTCTCAAATTTTCCAAAATTCAATCCCTGAAATTCCAAGAGTTACAATATTTTAATTTAACTTTTTCAACTTGCTTAAGGGATTGAATTTTGATTCTGACAGGGTAGAAACTTACCCTGAAGACTTCTAAAAATACAGAAATCCTCACTAGCCTATAAAGGCCTTCATCCCACTACCATAACCATGAAACTTCTCAAAATAATCCAAAGGGAGGCCCAATGATCAAATCCCTAAATATCACACAACCAGGTGAGATTATTCTCACTCCTTCAAGGCTAAAAACTTTTGGCTTCAAATCAAAGCACTTACACTCAAAGAACAAATATTCTGGATTATCTCTTGAAGAACCAAATTGTCCCAAGTCTTCTCATATAAGTGAAATTTCTCACTCTTGTCAACCAAATAAATACAAGGCTTCCATCCCAATACAATACCAACTAAAGGTCGACATCAAGGCCTACTTTCAAGAGGAGCGTAACCCTTCTAAAGCATAAACATCAAAATACCTCCAAATCTTCTTATCCTAGAGCTAGGATACCTTCCAACTTCTCAACCACACAACTATCCCAACAAGGATTATTTAGCATTCACAATCTCATTCAAAATGTCACCAAGACTTAATCAAACCTTTACAATAGATTCCACCAATTCACATGTTATTCAATGAACTCTATAACTCTTTAGATCAAAAATTTTGTGAAGAATCATTCCTCTGAGACTCCACTTTAAAATCAAGGCATTTACTCTTACATCTATTTCCACATCATCAATGTGACACTCTACCTATAAGTAGCATATTCTAAGCTTCTCTTGCCTATCTAGAGAATATCTAACTCTCGTGGTTGAGACTCGTTAAGCGTCTTACACAACCAATCAACCATCATGAAAGGAATTTGCTCTTACATCTATTTCCACATCATCAATGGGACACTCTACCTATAAGTAGCATATTCTAAGCTTCTCTTGCCTATCTAGAGAAGATCTAGCTCTCGTGATTGAGACTCTTTAAGAGTCTTACACAACCAATCAACCATCATGATTGTCTAGGAGCTTGAGGGGTTAACATCCCGTGTCTTCTCAACCACAAAATCTTACTTTGAAAAAGGCCTATTATAGCCACAAAAACTAAAAATAACAAAGAATAATAATCTACGAGTCCCATGCTCATGAATCTATCAGTGGTGTAAGGATGAAGGCTACTCTCTTTCATCCACACATAAGTTAGTATACCATATTTCAACCTACTAAGCAGGGGCATATTATCCTTCACTATGTTTCTACAATGGGCTTGCAAAGCACAAATGGAATCCTCTAATTCAGCTTTCCCTCAACACCTTCCTTTTCTTAGTGATTTTTGTGCTAAATCAAATAGATTTTTTAGCAATTTATTGCCCTCTAACTCATTTTAAAGACTTCAACACCAAATTCTATCTCAAAATCAAGTGAATTATAATTCAACATAAGTTGTTGTGTCCCCATAAAGTTTTATGACACCTTCTATTTAGATTCATAGTATTATAACCTTCATGTGTCTATTTTTCTCTTTCCATGGGTTCTTCTCTGGTTCCACATACACACACTTTATTTTAAATTTCTTCCTTTCCAATTTTTTTTGTCAAAAACCTCACGAGTTTTTTTTTCATTTCAATCTCAGGTTAGATGTGCCCATTCATGGTTCAATCAAAATTTTCTTACCATACCCCCATAAGTAATTGTATGTACTCTTCCCATCCCTTGGATTAGATAGTAAGGTACAAGATCGACTACTTCCATAGCTATGGGAGTAGCTCAACTACCAACTCCTCTCCCATTGATTGCTTTCTTGGGAAATTGAAAATCTTTTATATTTTAAAATATTTTGCTCAACCAAATAATTTATTGGCAAGGATATTTCCATGGTTAGGTTCATGACCATACCTCCTTTGTTGGCTTCCCACTCTCATGGATTCTCATAGTTTGTATCAAGGCTAGACCTATTGATCACTTGTTTGGAATTTTCTATTAAAATATAATCACAAATGTTCCAAATCGTTTACCCTGTTTACATTTACATGCGCACATAAGAATCATTAACAGAATTAATTATAATATCAGTGAGGAATCAAGGATTAGGCGTTACACTAAAACCCTAGGCACACCTTAAAAGGGTTATGGCTAATAAAATTATGAAGAGATTTGTTGAATATATTTTGAACATAAGGAGGCTTTCATCCCATGTAATTGGAGTTTTACATTTTAAGGATATACAAAATCAACTTTTTGACTACCTTTATCTATACATACGTATGAGGACGGAAGGTAGTTAATTTGGTTAACTTAGTCTCAATTCTTCGCCGCATGCTAGACCAAAAAGTGTTGAGTAACTCGTTGTCCTATCTAAGTCATTAATTAATGGAAGCCCAAAATGAAACAAAATGCACTCACAAAAGAGCTTAGTAATGACTTTTACCATGATACTCTTCTAGTAAGGTTCCAAAATGGACATCTTAGAGAAATAATCAAGAACCACAAATACATAATTGTTATCATGATTGACTGATGGTAAGCCTAGTATATGATTCCATGGATATTAACTCTTAAGGCTTATATGGAGTGGCTAGAGGAGTGTACAACCCATGATTATTTATGGTATGTTTAACAATGGCATTAGTGGTGAATGATATGATATAACCAATGATGGTATTTCAAAGCTTTGGCTAGTAAAAGTACTTATGTGGTACTTCCATTGCTTTTTCTAAATCAAAATGGCATGCTACCCAACTATAAAGAACCTCACAAATCAACTTTTCTCTCCCTTGAAAGAATGAAAATATGTCCTAGATGGCATAAAAGGACATCATGGAGGTGAAACTATGAAACTTATTCATCTGCACCTATTGTTTTATATTTAGCATTGAAATTGGATCTTTATTATACAACTAGGGGCATCCAAAATATTTGTATCCATAAGAATTAAGCACCAAGGTTAGTGTTATAACTAGAGGCCAACTAAGGTAGTTCGCAACTCAATTTGTGTTTCCATTCTTGTACTTGATGGTAAAGGGCAATTTTTAAAGGTATATCAACCACTTATGATGGAAATGGTTTACAATTTTCCTTATGTTTACATGGATTGCATAGGCTTGTCACTTGTGTGGATGATCATTCATTCCATGTAATATAATGATTCCATTATCAGCGTGCCTACACAATGGAGTATATATCATTATCATAGATGGGGTACTTGTGTACCAAATCAATGTCTCATTGTGATAGAACATTAGATGTCCATGTTAAGTGAGGACTACACCGATAGCATAATCTAAGGCATATATCTCAAACTTGAATGACTTGTAGGTATAGTCGAATGAGAACTAGTGTTGAGAAAACGAAACATTTCAAATCCTTTAATGATTTTTTTTTGTTCCTTATCCCAAACAAACTTGGCTTCAGATTCACCCTAGATCACCTAGGTTAGGGACCAAGAGATAAGAGAATATTCCAACATGAACCAAAAAATTGCAAATGACTTGGATCTTAGCTAGATCCACATGTGCACCATGCTCATCCATGTTGTATCCTAAATATTAAATTATTTGCATGTGTTGAATGAACACTTCTTTAAATTGGCATATAACTTGTTTTTTCATTGATTGCTTGGCACTAACTAAATGTGTGTTAGATGCTCTTCCCTAGTTCTACTAAAGATGGGGATATTTTCTTGATACATAACCGCAAAGGAATTGGTAAATAGATACAATATATTTTCTATGATCATCATGAACATTTTTTTGGAATTACTCATGATAAAGGCATGGTCAACCACTCAAAGAGACCTTATTTATACTTAAATTTGTCTTCCACATATTAGTGTATTTGATTAGTATCCAGTGATAGAATGACTTCATATTAGTCTTGTTAAAAAACGTGTATCGCTTGAAATCAATAAGATCATCAATCGAAGGGCTTAGATATTAGTTCTTAAAAAATGATTTTATTGAATTCTCTATAATCGACATGCAGTCACCACTTGTTTTTCTTTTGAACTAGCACAATCAAGCTCCTACAAGGTGAGGAGTTGGACCAAATGTTTCCCTTTTGTATCACATCTTGAATGTAGCATTTGATCTCCTCATTCTCCACAAAGTAGTATTTGTATACCAAGTTTTTAGATATAAAAGCACCTAGTGTCATATCAGTTACATGCTTTACATGATAACACAAAGGTACCCTTATAGATGAGCCAAAGATATCTATTTATTCTTCCACCTACTTATGTTGTGTAGACTGACCCCTTGTGAAGGACATAACTTTCCTGGTAATCTCATGTTCGCCTTCAAACCAAACCATGAAGAGGACAAATCTCAAAATATAAGAAATTACCTTCATGCTTTATTTTTCTTAGAGAGATCATAATATTCAGAGTTATCTATGGTGTTCTAGAGATCTGACCTCCTAAAGTAAAACTGGCATTATTATTGAAAATCGGTAGTTGCGGTCGGTATTTTCACCAGAAAATCAAAGAAGAAATTATGAATTTTGTTGTTGACCAAGTTAGCTTCATTTGGACAAGTCAGCACAACTCATTGAATGGATTTGACCCTATGGTCAAAACCCTCCTCCTAGCACACATATAAATTGGAGTTTGATTGACCTCATTTGGAATCTGTAACAACCCCTACGAAAAAGTTCATGTAATAAAATTTAATAAAGGAAAAATAAAACCATGGTTAAGGGACACTTGTTGCAAGCTAAATGTTGGGCAAAGATATCCTAGTGGGCATCCCTAGATTTGTTTTGGCTAAGGAAATTGGCAAAGGCTAAGGCAAAGGCATTATAAAGAAAAAAGGCATTTTTGGCACATTTATTTATGAAAATAAAGGAATTTAGGAGAAAATTAAGGTGAAAGGTCACAGGTTTCATGTGAGTAGTAAAATGAATGAAAATAATGGAAAATGAAGAAATTAGAGGCCCCATTCATAAAAAGGCTTATGAGGATTAGTTGGTAACCTTTTAACAGATCAAGTTTTGGAGCTCTCTCATTATTCTCTCTCTTTCTCACTCTTGATCACTTAGAGTTTTCTTGGAGCACTATAGCTTTGGATCAAGGAAGGAATAGAAAGCAAAGCGGAAATGAAGGAAAGAAAGGATCAAGGAAGGAAGAGCAGGATCATGTAGCTTCAGTAGGAATGCATGCAAGTAACATATTTCATGTGTGATTTCCTCACTAGTTTTGACATGCATGGCTTTGCATGTTGGTGTATGGTTCTCTTGTTGTCGGTAGCATGGTTTTTTCGAGTTATGATAGTGGCTTTCAGCCTAGCCTTGCCTTTAACCAAATGCCATGGTATATTGGGATGTTTATCTCAATTTTAAGCTTTGGTTTACTGAATGGATTTCGGAATCTAGGGTGGAGGTGGTCTCAAGGTTCATTCCCAAAGGCCTAGGAATCCCTTGACCGGTTTTAGAAGGATACACGATAAAGCCTGAGGGAGAAGTCTCGATTTAAGGCCTAGTGATCTAGTTTTGGATTGCAGTAAATCTAGAGAGATTGGTCTCAGTTTAGGGCCTAATGATCAAGGATTGTATTGTGGTAAAGCCTGAGAGACAAGGAGATGGAAAATTCCTCAAGGATAGTGATGGATTCTAGATAGAATTCCAAGTTGGATTCGGTTGTGATCAGAACACTAGTTTTGGTGTGATCACGGTTTGCTAAGGGTGGAGGTGGTTTAGGCTTTGGATTGCCTTGGTTGTTTTTGGATTGGTTTACCCATGAGATCCCACATTCATGCTTGAAATATGGCACGGGGGTGACTAGCTGAAAGAAAGATTGTGTTCAGCCATGTCTACGGTCAGGTGGTACGTGCAAGTCTCGAACCTGGTCAGATTTGCCTATGATTAATGAAATCTAATTTCTCTTTCTTTTTAACTTGTTTAAATGTGGATTTAATGGTTGTTATATCTATGTTATTTACATGGTTTTATGTTTGTTATAAGATTCGTTAATTGATTGGTTCATGTCATTGTTATCTCATGTATTTACTTGTAAAGGTTAAATTGATGGATGCAAGACCTAATTGATGTTATAACAGTTCAATGAAGAAGGTGATGATCCTTCTTGTCATGTTTCATAAGTGTTTTCAGTCATTCATGCTCTGTCTTGTATCCTAGACGTGTAGGTTGCATTGATGCCAAGTGTTTCAGAAAATGTCAGTTCCGGTTGGGGATGGTCAGTCCTAGTCCTGAGGTTGATTTCTGGTTTAGTATTCTTTTCATCATGTCTTTGATGGATTTTGAAAGTTATAATAATTTTTTGGCACTGGTCGGAATTATGGGCTAGAAAATTGCCTTGAATTACGCAGATGTTTGCACGGGTATGTTGGGAAAAGTCCCTATACGTTGGCTTGCAAGCCTTTGAGAGCTTCTAGAGGTCCCTAAACATTAGTATGCCTATAGAATGAGAGTTTCCAGAGGTCAAGAGGTCTAAAAGATCAGTTGGACCCAGAGTTAGGATGTCTAAGTGACTGAGATGCCTCTTGGGGGTGTTGTTGCTGATGTGGAAGGTATGGTTGATGTGTTCCATCTATTCCATTTCCTTAAGGTCACCAAGCAGGTTGAATCCCTACCTAGTGCCCTTTCTCGTCGCATGTTTACCCCGGTTGGACGGTTCTTGGGTAGATGCGAGAGGAGGGTGGTTACATATTGGTATCAAAACATGATTGCACTCTCCTTGGGTGAATTTGTGTCATGCATTCATGTCAGTTGCACAGGTGTCAATCATTCTTGAATGTGTGTTGTATATATATGGTGTTGGTCACAATCATAGTGATGTCGCCACGGGGATAAGGATGTCGTTGTGTGAAGAATGTTTTCATGAGTCTATGACTGGTTACATGTTGTTATATGTTGCTTACATGTGTCATTTTCTATGCTTGGTTACATTCTCGTATGTTTGGTTACATTCTTAGATTCTTGGTTACATGTATCATTATTGTAGGTTTGGTTACAAGTACCATCATTCATGCTTGATTATATGTTTTCATGCATGTGTGTGGTTGATTACGCTTGCTTATGCATGTTAATGTTTGCATGTGGTCAAGTATACATTGGTGTTATGGTTCTTTTTTTTCATGCATGTAGTCATGGTATGTGTGTAGTTGATATGGTCATGCATTGATGACTGGACTCTATCTACACTGATGGTTACATGTTTATGTGCTTATGTATCATATGTCTATATGTTGTTATAATTATGTTATACATGTATCACGTTGATTTGATGTTCTTTCAGATGAGATGTCCTCCCCAAACTATGCTAAGGTATGTCGGTTTATTGTGATTTGGTTTAGCTAACATAGTATGCCTTGTAGGAAAGAGATCAAATGGCTAGCAAGATGGTAGACTACAAAGACTCTCCTTATGAATCGAATGAGCAGCATAGTGTTGAGCTCTCTTCTAATTTGGTAGATACATTAATAAACATGAAGGAAGAAATAAGGAGTTGTAAGGTGAACAATGACAAAATCATGCAAGCACAAGAGAAACAAGCAGAGATGAATGTAATACTACTTCAGAGTTTGTCAAAATTGAAGCAACAAGGACCACTTTGGATCAGCCATGAGAAGGAGGATAGAATTAATGGGGCATATGGCAGTAGGTCTTATGGTGGCCATGGGTCAGACATAGATGACACGATCAAATATGGCAGGTTGTTAGACACTTCGGATAGGAGAGGTGATGGAACAAGTATTATTCTAGTTCTAGTTCAGACATGCATCATGATCGTCATCATTATCATCCTTACAGGAGGAGTGATAGGGGATACTTTCCGGATGATTTTAAGAAATCAAATCCACCTAAATTTGATGGAGAGATGAATAAATCATAGGATGCAGAGGTATGGTTATTTGGCATGAGGAAATTCTTCAGATTGCATGACTATTCAGAAAACATGAAAGCAAAGATAGCCACTTTCAGTCTCAAAGGTAAAGAAAATATTTGGTGGGAAGATGTGAAGAATGTTAAAGTTATACATGAGGATGATTTGACTTGGCATGAGTTTGAGAGGCTTTTCAAGAAGAAGAACTTTTTGGAAAGAAACTTTGATGACAAAGTTAAGGAGTTTTATGAGTTGCGATGGGTTCCATCACAGATGATGAGTATACTAGCAGGTTCTTGGAGCTGTTGAGATATGTGCCTTAACTCAAGGAGGAGAATTCCAAGGTTATGAGATTCATCAGTGGATTTCTAGTAGCATACAGATACTATATTGAGTTTGATTAGCCTAGATCGTTGGAGGAGGCCATCCTAAAGTTGAAACATTGTTATGAGTAGTCGAAGCGCAAAGTTGAGCTTAAACATGACTTGAAAAGAAATGATAAATCTAAAGGAAAATGGCCAACAAAGTGAGGAAGACCTTAAGATGGAAGTGAGAAAGAAAATGTAGTTCCTTACAAAAGGTTTAATACAACTAAGAAAGGACATGGAGAGCAGCAGGCTAGAGGTGGTGGTAGGGAACCATTGTAGTGTTGGATATGTGGTAAGGATCATCATAAGAGGGATTATCCATAGTATCAGAGTGGTGGTAGACCCTAGATCTACAATTCTTGGGAGCCGCATACAATTGGTGACGTGGGACATAACATTCCTCATACCTATGCATTTGTGGAAATTAGGCAGACAGATCATCAGGAATCTATCATTGAGATGGACGGTAAGCTTTGTGATCAAGTTTTTTCTATTTTGATTGATCCTGGATCTAACTATAGTTATATTAATCTTGTTTTGGTGGATAAGTGTGGTTTGAGAAAAGAAATGCATGCAGAATCTTGGTTGGTGCAGCTGACTACAAGTACAAAGAAGAGAGCTCACCATTGGGTGAGAGGTTGTGCATTTGAGTTAAATGGTATGCCTACAATGGCACAATTGAATGTACTTCCATTGGGTTCATATAGTATGCTTTTAGATATGGATTGGTTGTACCTTCACAGGACCAAAATGGATTGCTTCGACAAGGCCATTGAGTGTGTGGATGATAGTGGGGAAAAGAGAACTTTGCAGGGGAAGAAGAAGCCTACATCAGTTAGGATGGTTACCGCTATGAAGGCTAAGCGTAGTTGTAGAAAAGGTTGTGTGATGTTTGCAATATACATTTCTAGTGAAAAACGTAAGGAAGTTGGGGATGCAGATGTTTTGAGAAGATACCCAGTTCTACAACAGTTTCAAGATGTATTTCCTTAGGACATTACAAAGTTGCCACCTCATAGGGAGGTAGATGTTTCTATTGAGTTGGTGCCAGGGGCAGCTCCAACATCAAAGGAACCTTATCTCATGATCACACCTGAGTTGGTAGAGTTGAAGTTGCAGTTAAAGGAGATGCTTGACAAGGGATACATTAGGTCAAGTGTACCACCTTGGGGTGCACTAGTGTTGTTCGTAAAGAAAAAAGATGGTACTCTCAGATTGTGCATTGATTATAGGTAGTTGAACAAGGTATCGATTAAGAACTTGTACACATGGTCGAGGATTTATGATTTGTTTGATCATTTTAAGGGAGCAGTAGTGTTCTCTAATATTGACTTGAGATCGAGATACCATCAGGTATGCATCAAGGAAGAGGATATCTTCAAGGTTGCGTTTAGGATCAAGTATGGGCATTATAAGTTTGTTGAAGTTCCATTCAGTTTGACTAATGCTCCAGCTAAATTTATGTGTTTGATGAATAGTGTGTTACGTCCTTATCTGGACAAGTTTTTTATTGTATTCATTGATTACATACTGGTATATTCTAAAAATGAGAAAGAACATGCCGAGCATTTAGCAGCAGTGTTGAGATTGCTAAGAGAGCATCAATTGTATGCTAAGCTTAGAAAGCGCATCTTCTTTCAGACAAAGGTGCATTACTTGAAACATTTCATTTCCAAGGAAGGCTTAACAATAGATCCATAAAATATAAGGGCCATCATGGAGTGGGAAGCTCCTAAGAATGTGGATGAGATGAGATCATTTATGGGGTTGGAAGGTTACTACAAGAGGTTCACCAGGAACTTCTCGTGCATTGCATATCCTATCACATCATTGTAGAGGAAAGGTAATAAGTTCGAATGGATAGAAGAATGTGCAGCTATTTTTGAGAAGCTCAAGTAGTTTTTGACACATGCACCAGACTTAAAAATTGTAGATCCAAACAAGGAGTTTGTAGTGTGTACAGATGCTTGCAAGAGAGGACTTGGTGGAGTTCTCATGCAAGAAGAATAGGTAGTGTGCTATGAATCATGCAAACTAAATGAGCACAAGCAGAACTATCCTATTCATGATCTTGAGCTAGCAACGATAATACATTCATTGCAAATGTGGAGGCATTATCTTCTTGGCAGGAGGTTTGTATTGATGAGTGACCACATTGGTTTGAGGTATTTGTTTGACCAGTCGAATCTAAATGCCAGTAAAGCTATATGGTTGGCCACCCTCATTGAGTTCAACTTTGAGATCAGATACATCAAAGGGAAGGAGAACCGGGTTGCTGATGATCTTAGCAGGAAGGTACAGGTAAATCATATAGCAACTATGAGCTCTTATGGGATAGAGTTACTGGATAGGATCTTGCAGGAAGGACAACAGGATGACAAGTACACGAAGATCATGCAAAAGTTACAACAGAGTATAGGTACAGGCGCAGGTATAGGCACAAGTGTAGGTACAAATATAGGTGCAGGTACAGGTACAGGTGATCAGGGTGCATACTATCATCTCATAGCAAATTATTTGGTGAGATTCAGGGACAAGATCTATGTACCAAACTGTAGTCAGATCAAGAAGATAATCTTGAGGTATTTTCACGTCAAGCCATATTCGAGTCACCCAGGATATCATAAGACATTGACGGTGGTGAAGATGTTCTTCTATTGGCCGAATCTGAAGAAGGAAGTGGCAGAGTTCGTGGCTAGATGTTTAGACTGTTAGCGGGTAAAGGCAGAATGCAAGCACCTAGGTGGTCTACTACAACCTATGGTGATTCCAGAATGGAAATGGGAGGTGATTTCCATGGATTTCATTTCAGGTCTTCTACGAATAGAAAACATGATTCTATTATGGTCGTGGTCGACAGGTTGATCAAGGTAGCTTGCTTTTCCTTCCTTGATCCAAAGCTAGAGTGCTCCCAAAAAACACTAAGTGACCAAGAGTGAGAGAGAGAGAGAATAATGAGAGACCTCCAAAACTTGAACTGGAAAAAGGTTACCAACTGATCCTCAGAAGCCTTTTTATGAATGAGGCCTCTATTAGCCAGAATAGGGTGCTCTAAATAACAAATCATATTCATCACAGTTTCTGTTAAGTAATTAAGATTTCATAATAACAGAGAAAGAAAAACAATGTTTAAACAAATAAACAGAAGAAAAACATCACCATTTGGTACACCACATGAATCCTGTGAAGGCCCCTGTATTATTGATGCTCCAGTGCTTTGAAAAATTACAATATGCAAAAGAAATTACATGCAGAAATCAACCCTTAATTATTCAAACAATGAAGTATTTATATTAATAATTAGAAAAACGTTGTCAAAACTGACAATGTATTATTAGCAGGTAACATATTGCATGTGTGATTTCCTCACTAGTTTTGACATGCATGGCTTTTCATGTTGGTGTATGATTCTCTTGCTATCAGTGGCATCGTTTTGTCGAGTTATGACGGTGGTTTTTATCCTAGCCTTGCCTTTTTGTGGATGCGATGGTATGTTGGGATGTTTAACTCATTTTTAAGCTTTGGTTTGTTGGATGGATTTCAGAATCCGGGGTGGAGGTGGTCTCAAGGTTCATTCCCAATGGCCTAGGAATCCCTTGACCAATCTTAGCAGGACACACGATAAAGATTGAAGGAGAAGTCTCTGTTTAGGGCCTAGTAATCTGGGTTTGGATTGTAGTAAAGCCTAAGAGACTAGTCTCGATTTAGGGCCTAGTGATTCAGGATTGGATTGCGGTAAATCCTGAGAGACAAGGAGACAGAAAATTCCTCAAGGATAGTGATGGATTCCAGATGGCATTCCAAGTTCAGTTTGGTTGTGATCGAAGCACCTATTTTAGTGTGATCATGGTTTTGTGAGGGTGGAGGTAGTTTAGCCTATGGATTCCCTTGGTTTTTTTTGGATTAGTTTACCCATGAGATCCCATGTTCATGCTTGGAATATGGCACAGGAGTGACTGGCTGAAAGAAATATTTGGTTCAGCCATGTCTAGGGTCGGGTGGTATGTGGAAGTCCTAATCCTGGTTGGATTTGCCTATGATTAATGAAAGCTAAGTTCTCTTGATTTTTCACTTGTTTATATGTTGATTTAATGGTTGTTATATCTATGTTATTTACATGGTTTTATGTTGGTTATAAGCTTGGTTAATTGACTGGTTCATGTCATGGTTATCTCATGTATTTACTTATAATTCTTAAATTGATGGATGCAATACCTAATTCATGTTATAATAGTTCAATGGAGAAGGTGTTGATCCTTCTTGTCATGTTTCATAAGTGTTTTCAATCATTCATGCTCTATCTTGTATCCTAGACCTGTAGGTTGCATTGATGCCAGGTTTTTGACAAAATGTCAGTGCCGGTTGGGGATGGGCAAGCCTAGTCATGAGGTTGATTTTGGTTTAGTAGTCTTTTCATCATGTCTTTGATGGATTCTGAAAGTTATAACAATTTATGGGCAGTGGCTAGAATTCTGGACTAGAAAAGTTCCTTGAATTTCACGAACATTGGCACGAGTTTGCTGGGAAAAGTCCCTAGACGTTGGCTTACAGGCCAGTGAGAGCATCCAGAGGTCCCTAGACGCTGGCATGCCTATAGCATGAGAGCATCCAAAGGTCACGAGGTATAAAAGATTAGTGGGACCCCGGGCTAGGATGTTTGAGTGACTGAGATGTCTCCTGGGGGTGTTGTTGTTAATATGGAAGGTATGGTTGATATGTTTTGTCGATTCCATTTCCTTAAGGTCAACAAGGAGGTTGAATCCCTACATAGTGGCCTCTCTCGTTGCATGTTTACCCCAATTAGATGATTAGCTGGGTAGATGTGGGAGGAGGATGGTTACATAATATCACTCACTCATTTATTCAATATGAAACAACAAGGCGATTGTCCACACATGCGAGGAGAAGAAGAAGAATATTTATTCTAAGTTGACCAGCTATTTAAATTTTGTTTGACCATTGTTGACTTGGGATTATCTATTGATGTTTGATTGAACTTTTGACTAATATTGGAGGCCAAAATTATTTTTGATATATTGATTAAGGTTGACTGAAGTTTTGCTCCTGTTCTGGCTCGTTGATCACAGGTCAACTTTTGCAATTTGACCGAGTTTTGATTGTGGTCATTGACTGTGATTTGACTAAATTTTTTCCCTTGTTTACCAACTACCTCAAGATTAAATTCGGTCCCTCTATTGCATATTTTGACTTGGACCATCATTAACTATTTCTCTCTCCTTTGACTAGTTTAACTTGCCATTTATTGAGGTCAGAGATTGGAATATTTTGATGGACACTTTGATGAATTAAACTCTCTATCATAAGGAAATATTTATGGGTTTTCCCCTTTGTGCATTTTTCCATGGCCATTGACCAAAATTTTGGTGTCCCTTGTCTCATTATTTACTGTGATCTCTATTGCTCTATTGAAGAAGTTAGTGGTTGAAATGTTTCATGTATAATTATTTAATGATTGGAATGCTATAAAGAAGTCTAATTGTATCATTGGAAGTAGTTATCAGTTTTAAAAATTGTACTAGAAAATCAACATGGGATCAAAGTTTTGGTGAAGGAAAAGAGCATTGAGATCACCTTGTAGAGCATCGGGATTTTACATCTTTTGTTTTGATTGGTCATCTTCATAATGGATTCCTTCATGAAGACAAAGAAAAATCTTGAAGGAGCTACGAATTATAGGGCATGGAATACTATAATTGGCCTAGTGCTTGCAAGGCATAAGGCCTTGGTTATTGTTTTGGGAAAAAATACTAAACTAGTTGATCAAGCAGGAAATGACAAGTTTCATGAGGATGACATCTTGGCCATGAGCATCATTATGGATTTTGTTATAGATTATCTAATTCCTTATATTGTTGATCTCAAATATTCCAAGGAGATGTATTATTACCTTATTAGATTATATACCATCAACAACATCAATCAATTTATAAGTCTAAGGAGACAACTCTGTGATGTCAAGATGAAAAAGAGTGATATTGTGGCATCATAATTCGTAAAAATATCTCAAAAAATATATTAACTCAAAGTTATTGATGAACAAGTATCTAATAAAGAATTGGTAGTTGTGGCAATAGGTGGTTTTCCTAACTCTTGGGATTCTTTTGCAACAAGCATTAGTGGCAGAGAAAATGTACCTACCTTTGATAAGTTATGGTTTGGTTGCACTCAAGAAGAATATAGGCTCATGTTCAAAGGAAAGATTCCAAAACCAGGTGAAGATTCTTAAGATTTTGCAGCCCAATCTAAGAATAGCAAGGGAAGAAGAAACTTTGAAGATTTCAAATAAGTACAGGTAGAAGACTTAATTCAAGATCTGCTCCAAGACCTGCTCTAGGAAGAGGACTTGATCCACAAAGAATACATCCTCCTCCCTCTCAAGATAGAAGAGGCGTAGCAAATGTTCAACGTTATTGTTCTCAAGCATATGGTTACTATCAAATTAGGTTTCCTCAAAGGAATGATGATCGAAAAAGGAAAGGGAAGAACCATGCTTCTGTAGCTAACCTTAACGAACCATATAATAAGAGGAGGCCTAGGAAGAAATATTATGATGATGAATATTCATTTTATTTTGCCTTTACAAGTTCCATTGCAGGTCATGATGAAACTTGGTTGGTGGACAGTGGTGCCTCTAGGCACATGACTCGAAGTCATGAAAATATCTTTGATTGATTGAAAAGAACATAGTTCAAAGGGTTGAGCTTTGAGGCAATGGAAAGTATGAATTCAAAGGCATTGGTATATCATCCTTCCAATCTGAATCAGGAGGTAATGCCTCTATTAAGAATATTTTATATGTTCCTAGTTGAAGAAGAATTTGTTGTTTATTTCATCGCTTGAATACAAAGGGTATAGAATTGAATTCATTTATGGAAAAGTTCTAGTATGGAAGAAGGAATCCTTGTTTGAATCTTCCAAGGTCATCGGTGTACGAATAGGAGGCCTATATCATCTCCTTGGATGCTCAATTCAAGCCTTAATACACAACACATATGATCTTTGTGAGCTATGGAATCAAAGGTACACTCATGTTCATTATAAATCTTTGTCTATAATGAAGTATTTTGTTAAAGGTGTACTTGAAATCAAGGTTGAACATGATTGAGCTTGAAAAGTATGTGCTCTTTGGAAAATTTTCAAAGGACGATGTACTAGAAGTGATAGTAGATCCAAAGGAATATTGGATCTTGGCCATTCTAATTTTTGTGGGCCTATAACTAACAAATCCTTGGGTGTTCATTTGTACTATGTCACTTTCATTGATGAATACTCTCGTAAACCATGGATTTATTTCTTGAAATTCAAGGATGAAGTATTTGAAAAGTTTCAAGAATTCAAGGCACAAGTGGAAATTACTATAGGAAGAAGGATCAAGACTTTAAGGTCTGACAATGGAGGAGAATATGTATCAAAGGAGTTGATTTCTTTCTATAGGGATGCTGGAATTAAGAGGGAGCTTATAGTTCCCTACTATCATCAACAAAATGGAATTTTTGAAAGGAAGAATAGAACAATTATGGAAGCTTCCAAAGTTATGATTCATGATCAAGGGTCATCAATGTTTCCATGGGGAGAAGCTTCAAAGATAGTTTTTTATGTTCAAAATAGATGTCCACACTGAGTATTGGATTACAAGACTCATGAAGAAGTCTTCACAGGTGAGAGACCTAATGTTAAACAATTGAGAATTTTTGGTTGTCTTGTTCTTCATGTACCCAAGGAGAAAGGAGAAAATTGGAGCCTTCTGGGAAGAAGGGAACTTTTGTTGGCTATAGTGAAAACTCAAAGGCTTTCACAGTCTATGTACCAAGACAACCTTCTATTGAAACTTGCAAGGATGTCATTTTTTATGAGGATGATTCTAATGATGAAATGCATGTGGCTCCTAAGAATGTGGAATTGAAATCTAAAGAACATGAACCTATGGAACATGATCCATGGGGGCTTAACTCAATGAACCTCTGACATAGCACGTGCTTTCGTGGCATACTAAACAATACCCTTAATTTGACTACATATTGGAAAATACCTCTAAAAATCACATCATTTAACCCCTTATCAATACAAACCCAATACACCTTCCAAATTTAAAAAACCCCTACTTTCACTAGATATTGCAGGTATCCATTTTTTCATTAACATTCTTTATGCCCCTTTATATTTTTTCGTTAACTTTGAGCTCCATTTTTTAAACCTGCCAATATAAAAACCCTTTACCCCTTATTATATGCTCAATATATTATGTCATCTTTTCCTTAATATATCCCCCAATATGAATGCACGTGATATGATATTTCTCCCCCACTTAAGCCCCTATGACAATATCCTCAAGAAGTTTGATGATTCACCAAGATTCATTGTACCTAAGACTAGAAAGAGACTTGCTTGGCTTGAAAGAACATTGAAAGAAGATCAAGGACTTGAAGCACCTCATGGGACCTTCAAAGAAAGAAAGAGGCCAAATAAGTACTCATGTTATGCAACATTGATGAGTAAGATCATTGAGTTTGAGCCATCTACCTTTGAAGAAGCAGTTTAACATCAAGTTTGGAAATACGTTATGTTACTAGTCCATATTAAAGAAAGATGTATGGGAAATCTTACCAAGACCTGAATAGAAATTTGTTGTGTCTTCCAAATGGATCTACAAAATAAAGCATGTAGTTGATGGAAGCATTGAGAAGTACAAAGAAATATTTGTGGCCCATTGATTATCCCAGAAAGAGGAAGAGGATTATGAAGACACATTTTCTCTCATTGCTATGTATTCCTCTATTAGATCTATTATGACTCTTGCTTCTATTGCAAGTTGGAAATTTCATCAAATGGATGTCAAGACTACCTTTCTAAATGGTGTCATTGAAGAGGAAGTTTATATTGAGCAGCCTCAAGGCTTTGAGATTCATGATAGAGATACAAATGATTGTAAATTAAAGAAAGCCTTGTATGGGTTAAGCAGGCTCTTCAAGCATAGTACTCTCTCATTGATATTTATTTGTTGAGCCTTAGTTTCAAAAATAACAATGTTGATATGAATTTGTACTTCAAAGTTGTTGAAGGTGAGACCTTGATTTTGTTGCTATATGTAGATGATATATCTTTGACAGGGGTTGAGTTTCTCATTATTTAGTGTAAGAAGTGATGATTTCTAAATTTGAGATGAAGGATCTTGGTCTTATGCATTACCATTTGGGATTGGAAATATGGCAAGAACCTGATGAAATCTTTGTTTGAAAAGGAAAGTACACCATTAAAATCCTTTAGAAATTTGGGATAATGGATTGCAAGTCCATGGACACTCCAACGGTGACAAATATGAAGAAGTTGTGAAATTGTGATTCTGATCTGGTTGATCCCTCTATATATCACAAATTGATTGGCTCATTGAACTATCTTGTGAACACCAAACCTAATATTTGTTATGTTGTGAACATGTTGAGCCAATTATTGGTTGAGCCCCAACATGTGCATTGGATTGCAGTGAAATATATATTGAGATATCTCCATGGAACCATTGATTATGGTTTGAGATGTGTTTATAATGGAAAATGGTAGCTGCATGGTTTTACTTATGTTGATTGGGTTGGATGCATTGATGATAGAAAGAGAACTTTTGTTTTATGTTTTATCTTGGGCTCTACTATGATTTCATGTTCAAGTAAGAAGCAAAATTGTGTTGCTCTTAGTACACTTGAAATTGAGTATATAGCTACATGTTCAACCTATTGTGAAGTTGTGTGGCTTCATAAGTTATTTGTTGTTTTTTTTAATCAAGTGTTATAATCAGCTATTGTATATTGTGATAATTAAAGTTGTGTAAAGATTTATGAGAACCTAGTTTTTTATGATAGGTCAAATCATATTGAGATCAAGTATCATTACATCCAGAATGTTGTCCATAGAGGAGCTGTGAGGCTCAAATATGTAGCTACTGACGAGCAGGTTGTTGATGTTTTGATGAAACCATTGTCCCAAATGAAGTTTTCTTATTTTAGAGAACAGCTTACAGTTGTTGAGAAACCCTCTCTGGGAGAGAGCGAGCATTGATTATATAGCATCAGATTCACAATCTTCCTTGGGATTAGATAAGAGACCAAGGTTTATGGTCGAGAAGATTTTCCTAGTTACTCCTTTGGGTCATTGAGATTAACTAAGAAACCAATGTGGTTGGGGAGTTTTCTTTTGTTTTTGAGGCTTGGAGTGATCCCTTAAGTCATTGTGTTTGACTAAGGGACTAGTGGGTTTGGTTGGGGACACTGATTTTGAGTTCTCTTCCTTGAGTCATTTTGTTTGACTGAGACACCAAGTGGACTTGGTCAGGAAGATTGATTTTTTGTACTCTCTTGGGTCATTGTGCTTGACTAAGAAACCATTTCATATGGTTGGAGAGGTTGTCCTCATTGATTGATCCCGTGGTCAGTTGGGCACTGACCTTCATGCCACTAGGTTTTGGCTTATGAGATGATTTTGATGTTATGTATCTTTCCTTATTATGATACTTGTACATTTGATCTCTCCCTTGGGTTATTACTAAGAGACCAATGGATTGGTCTGGGAGATTGATCTTGATAGAGAGATAGAGAATGAAAAGTACCTCCCTAGCTAAGAGGAAGTGTTGAAAATTGGTAGTTATGGTCAGTATTTTTATTGGAAAATTAAAGAAGAAATTATGAATTTTCTTATTGACCAAGTCGGCCTTATTTGGACAAGTCAGCCCCACTCATTGAATAGGTTTGACCCTATGGTCAAAACCCTCCTCCTAGCACACATATAAATTGGAGTTAGATTGACCTCATTTGGCATGTCACTCACTCATCCATTTGATCTAAAACAACAAGGAGATATTTGAACACATGCAAGGAAAAGAAGAAGAAGATTTGTTCTGTGTTGAGAAAATATTTGACTTATGTTTGGCCAGCGTTGACTTGGGATTATCTGTTGATGTTTGACCAAAATTTTGACTGAACATGGAGGATGAAATTATCTCTGATTTGTTGACTGAAGTTGACCTAATTTCTACTCTTATTCTGGCTCATTGACTAAGGGTTGACCACAAGTCAACTTCTCTGATTTGACTGAGTTTTGACTATGGTTCAATGACTATTATTTGACCAAATTTCAGCCCCTATTGACCAGCTACCTCAGGCTGAAATTCGGCCCCTCTAGTACAAACTTTGACTTGGACCAGCATTGACTATTTCTCTCTCATTTGACTAGTTTTACTTGGCATTTATTAAGGTCGGAGATTAGAATTTTCATTGCAATATTCTGATGTACACTTTGATGAATCAAACTCTCTCCCATAAGGAAAGATTTATGGGTTTTCCCCTTTATGGTTTTGGCTTGGTCGTTGACCAAAATTTTGGTGTCTCTTGTCTCATTGTTTACTATGATCTCTATTTCTCTATTGAAGAAGTTAATGGTTGAAAAATTTCATGTATAACTACTTAATGATTGGAATGCTCTAAAGAAGTCTAATTGTATCATTGGAAGTAGTTATCAGTTTGAAAAATTGTACTAGTCTTGATTGCACTAGAAAATCAACAATTATGAGGCCTAAAATCATAAAAAAATAATGCTTCCATATATCTCATGGTTGTCCTAAAAGAATATCACAAAATACCATGTCTGTGAAAGGATTAATATTGTAGTGTAGGTCACATTGCTAATTGTTGTGGATGTCTCGTCCCTATCTCAACTAACTTATCAAGTATGGCTAGGTGTGAAACACCATCAACAACTTCAACTTCTTAATGACCTTTGTCAAGATTAGGTTTTTTGGGCTACCATTATTAATAATGATGAGTAGTAGAGTCCCCTTAATCCACTATGTGAGTGGAAGAGGCAATCATCTTCCTAAAGCTCCTTTGGTTCCTCTAGCTAGACCATTGTAGTAATGATGGTAACATTATATTCCACATCAATGTTATGTTTTCCTTATCTGAATCATAATCAAATTCCAAGCCAAAATCAAATCTCAAACCACTTTTCAGTGTCCTTTGACTTCTCATTACTCTTCTTTGCTTGCAACTTGCACTACTTGTCTTAAGGTTGGTTATCCCTGATTTGTCTTGTGTTTTGATAATTAAGGTCACATTTTCCATTCTTTTGTTATGGTTTGTTTCTAAACCCAAACTCTCTCACCCATCTATCAAAACATTTTCTTAATCTTGACAACATACTTGTAAGCAAATTCCAAAGAAGAGATGTTCAAAAATTGTGCTTTTTTTGGACATACATATGTAGGTTTTGTGGTATTTTAGAACCAAGTATCACTTGAAGTCCTTAATACCCAAATTCGAAAGAAATTTATGGAAGATATTCATGTATATAACACACCTAACCTTTCTCCTCACACAAACTTGTCCATCTCATGCATTGGTCATCATTGTTTCGAAAAGGATAGAATTTCTCCTTAAATGCATCCACAAAATCCACCCAAGTGGGTTTTATTTAGATCCATCTTCATCATGTTGCATGTCCTACGGCCACAAGGAAAGGATTTATGGAGTGTGAAGGTGATCTTCTCACTATTCAAAAATTTTTGAACATAGTAATAACCCTCTAGTAAACTTAACCATTTTTACAACACATCTATGTCTATCTCAGCTTCGAAAAAAAGAGTGTCAAATTTAACTTGTACCTTAAAGGGCATAAAACCTCTAAAGTGACTACTTGTCAAACATGCGTCTATCATCATTAGAAGTTGTCAAAGGATCTAGGTGAAATTATCAATCATATTGCTCCTTTATTACCCAAGGGCTTCCTCAAGTGACATCTTGATATGATGTCCTACTTGGTTGTATTTCTTTTCAACCACAATGTGATGCCACTTAGGTAAGTGATGGAAGTCTTCATAAGGCTTTGAACTTAGTTTGAGGCCCAAATCCCTATACCCTGACCTCATTGGTAACACAAATGAAAAACAACAAAAAGCATATTTCTCTAATAACATTAATCCAAGTTATGTTGAGAATGAAATGAAAATAACAATAAGATTGAAAATAACACATAAATATTGCAAAGAGCATAGTAATATAGTGAAACTCAAACTATTAGTGAATGAAATAATCAAAACAATGAGGGGTGGTAGGAAAAGGGGGAGTCATTTATGATGTTGAAGGAAAGTCAGAATCTGTTTATGCCCTGGGGCTTGGATTTGTAACAAATAATCAAGCAAAGGCCTCTGCACTTTTGTAGGGACTCTTCATTACCATGAGGTTGGGAATAAAAGATTTGGTGTTTTTAGGATATTCAAAGATCATAATAAAAACATGAACCTTCCAAGAAACTGTAAAAGACTTGAAGTTAGCTTCAATTATTTCTGAAGTTGAAAATCTCTTTGAAAATGTTAAGTAAAATCTATTTCTACCACACACTGACAAAGAACAATGTTGAGACAGATGGTGTGGATAATGAAGCAACCAATCTTCCACAAGGAACTAATGAAGCAATCGATTCTCCATAAGGGAAATAGCCAATCTTCCACAAGGAAGAATTAATTTCACCATCCCTTAAGGCTTCCCCTTCCAACTTTATCATGGATATGGCATTGCCAAGGTTTCAAGGTAATCGAGGTAAGAGACAATGCTAGGCAGGGGCATGTGAATTGTAAATTCAAGGTTTAGTCTCCCACGTTGCTCCATGTTCATGGTTTTTTAATGGAGTAATATTACATTGCCTGGTATGCTTGGTGGGACTATTCCATGATTGCATTGTTGCGGTTTGATTAGTATCTAGATGATTCAGCGATCATTGGGATCTTATTTGAATTGCATCCAAGCTAGCACTTGGAGGATTGTGGATGGATTCAACTCTTTGTGGAAAGGGGCCACCACCATTATGGTCTTCCAGGATCCTTATTTAGCACCACCTATTCGCTTTGATTTTGTGGTTTGGCACTTATTGTATGTTCTCACCTAGTTCAAATTATATATTTTGTGCAGATTCATTACTTCTCTACGTCAACAAGCAGGTTTAAGTTTTCTCTCTAGTCCTATTGATTCCTTCTTTTTCGATATAATTTGATATAATTAGTGGACTGACTCTAGTGATTGATTATTTATGGAACTTGAGATCTCAAAGATGCCATGGAATCTCTTTTTGTTATTTGCTATTGTTGATAGATGACATGGCTATGGGTACTTTTGTAGAACATGGAAAAAAAAAAGAGATAGACTAGTTAAGAGAAAATGCTCCATTCAATATGAAAGTGACACTAATTCTTTAGACTTAGAAGCTTTATGATATTCTATAAGCGAGAATTAGGATAAAGTTGAAGGAAAAGAATTGGATAGTAGCCCAAGATATCCAAGGACCTAAATGGACATTAGAATTGGATAGTAGCCCAAGGTATCCAAGGATCTGAATGGCCATTAATTTGGATACTAGCCATAGTAGCTAAACGAATCGAAGGACCCAAGTCCACATGAATTTTAATTAATGATTTGTAAATTCATTTTAACCCACATGGACATTAATTTGGATGGTAGCCAAAGGAATCCAAGGACCCAAGTCGACATCAATTTTAATTAATGTTGTGTAAATTAATTTTGAGTAATGTTTTACAATTTTATATGTATTTAAAAAAAATTATAAATATATTTGTAATGATAGAATGTTTTGCAAATTGATATGTATTGAAAGTTATTTTATCAAAAATATACTTGTAATAATAAAATGTATGTAGAAATTGTAAAAGTGAGGAAAAAAGTTATTCATAATAGAGAAAACTTGGTGATGATGTTGATTAAAATCTCTTATATACCAAATCAATATTAATTTTAATTAATATTTTGCAAATTTATATGTATTTTGAAAAAAAAATTAATTAGAGATATATTTGTCATGATAAAATGTTAAATCAGAAATATATTTGTAATGATAAAATATATGTAGAAATTGTAAAACTGAGGAAAAAATTAATTCAAAATAGGGAAACTAATGATAATGTTAAAAAAAACTTTGAAACAACAATCAGTTTTACTCTATTTTTTTTTTTTTTACTATTCTTAATGCAAATTCTCTCTATTCAGGTATATTCAAAACACTCTAACATGCAAAGTAATATATTTAACTAGTTAAAATAGTATTAGTTTATCTTTAATAAAATATGTATTGACTTTTTTAGTTCACATAAAGCTCATTAGAAAAGGTTGAAACTACCTTTTAACATAAAGTTATAAACTTTAACATGTAAAACACAATACAGGTAACAAAAAAATAACAAAAAAAAATCTAATTGATATATCAACTTTTTAAACCACAATTTTTACATATAAACTCAATTTGATTTATTTTTTACCATTACTAAACTTATTCCAAAATTAAATATATTTTTGGTTAAACTCACAACATTGTAAGACTGTGCCAATCATACAACATACATAAAAAGAGCCAAAAAAAAAAAAATATGCCTCAAAGGTAAAACCATTTCTAAATGGGTAATAGTTTGGGTGAGTGGTCACATGTATCAACTTACATTATATTTTACTTAAATCAAGGAAGAATCCATATTGATTAACAATATATGTTATAATTCGTTTCTCTTTTTTTTCACACATCCTACTTAGTTTATAATATAGGTATATTATTAAATTAGTAAAGAATTGATGCTTGTTTTATTTATATATATATAAATGATAAGACGATATTAATATATTGTAAGGATGATGATTAGGTAGAAATAACATAATATTAATATTTTGTAAAAATGTTTATTGAGTGGAAATAAGATAATATTAATATATTGTAAACATGTTGATTAGGTGGAAATAAGGTAATATTATTATATTATAAAGATGTTGATTAGGTGGAGTTTGAGTGGTTTAAAGAAAAGTTGTTATTTGAATTACTATTTAATTTAAATTTTATTTTATTTGATGATATTTTTAATATTTATTTATAAAAAAAATCATTTGAGGGTTTCTAGGGAGAAAGGAGCACTATTTTCCATAGAGGGAGCTAGTATCATTTGGTCTATGGACTGGGTAGTTATGGTAAAGAGGTTGTCACCTAATGTAGCCATGATAGCTCTTTGGGCAGGGACATAACAAGTCTGGCACTTTCTGGTGAATTCAGGGGCTTGGAAGGTCAGATGGAAGATGTAATGGGAAGATAGGACTCCCAGAGCCCAATTTCATTAGTTTTATATGCATGATTTTCTTCCAACCAACAATATAACTCTAAAAAGTCATAGTCACATTGGGTTTCACTAATCCCATAATCCATGTCGGCTAAAGGGATGTGATCTAAATCTACAGAGGGGGGGATTAAGGGATTGACAATCTTCTCCTGGGTTTTTCTCTTAGGAGGCATGATTGTATCAATGAGTAATCACAGTGAGGGAAAAGAAGGCTTATCGGGAATCAGTTTAAGGTAAATTAGTTTTTAGTGGAAGGAGGCAGAAAACTGTCACTTTCTGTTCTTGGTCTGGTCGAGGAAATGTTCAGAAAGCGATTGTTGTGTAAAATTTGTAAATTTATAGAGAATGAGCAAGTAAAAAGGAGGAAAATGTCGGTTTCAAAAGATTTTAAACAATGTTGTGAAAGTCCCATTGTGCGAGACCGTTAAGTTTGAACAGTTACCCGAGAATTGAATTGAAGTTTGAACGGTTGTTTCGTCGGGAGTGCATTTAAGTTGACAACAGCTAGGCGACGTGGCGGGAGGTGAGTGGTGGGAGGTGAGTGGCGAAGGATTCATGGTGGGGACACGCAAAGCAGGTGAGGGGACGGTGGTTTCGAAGAGGGTAGAGTGTGGTAAGCATTTTCGGTGGGGGGGTGCGAAATGCGAAGAGAGTGCCACGTAGGGATGGGGGCCCGGCTGGAGAAATAGGTTTTTGGACACCCCCCCCCCCCCCCCCCCCCCACGGAAGTAAAGGTAGGTTGGAGATGGGGGGCCGAAGAAAAATATCGATCGTGGATCATGAGCAGGAGAGGATCCATATGTTCTGACAGTTCTGTACTCTAACTGAAAACGACAAACAAAGTTTTTTCGACATGCACCTCTGCTTTTTTGGACTTAGGATAAAGGTTAGGAATAAAATTATGAAAAATCACTTTATCCCATGGCGCCCGTTTTCCTTTTTACCATATCATTAAAACTTAGGATATAAATGGCATAAGAATATATTTATAAAACTATCTAATTTACCTACCCATAACTAAACTAACTTTTTTATTTTTTCTGAAGGGTGCACTTAGACTAGCAAACCCACATTATTTCTTTTATACAGAATGAAAAACTATCTAAATCCTATCACTTATTTCTCCTATTGATTCAGATTAAACAGTTGAATCAATATCATTTTCTACCTGACTACTGATTTATGAAGGTTAGACTGTTTGGCAAATCTTTATTCTCTAACCTAATTTACAGAAATTTAAACATGTTTAACCATGATTACACTGTATGATTAAACAAATAACTAGTCATTGTGGCATTTTGAACAAGATTCACACAACCTTTATTTAACAATGATGAAGAAAACTATCTATCAGTAGTGGCATTTAGACTTGCAACACTTTCAGTATTATTTCTTTTTTGTTTTTCTTTTGATGGGGTTCTATTTTTCATTCTTTTTCAATATTTTTGTTTTTCTTTTCTCTTTTTTATTTACTTATACCCTCTTTTCATTTTTTATTCTATTTTTCATTT
Source organism: Pinus tabuliformis (assembly GCA_031772625.1). Classification (NCBI taxonomy): domain Eukaryota; kingdom Viridiplantae; phylum Streptophyta; class Pinopsida; order Pinales; family Pinaceae; genus Pinus; species Pinus tabuliformis. Next base: position 615,619,703 of record CM062817.1, read on the forward strand.
TATTTGGAAATCATTGGTAGATTGACAATTATTTACAATATAAGATTCCTGAGATACAATACTCAAATACCTTGAGATCCTATAAATTATAGGACCCTAATAGTGGCTCCAGCTGGGGATGGCACTCTCCCTGTGAGGTGCCAAGAACATTTGATCAGTAGCCTTGAGTGTTCTATTTCAACAATATCCACGCTTGATTTCCTTTGTTGTAGTACTTATGGTAACATATCAATGGAAGCTTAGGGCCTTCTCTGCGGGCTTCAACTTCTGTTAATAGGTCACCCAATCAAAATAATAAAGACAATGATATTTACAATGATTAATGCTAGAAAAAATTCTATTGCTCAGAGAAATAGTGCTTCAGCATTCTGCCATTCATAGGTCCACTAGGAATTTCTGTCCCATCTAGATGTTTGAGAAAAAATGCATTGTGTCCTCTGAAATCATAAATGACATAAGGCCCTGTCCATAGATTGTAAAATTTTCCATGCTTTCCTTTTTCCTCTCTTCTGGAATCTCACTTTAAAACTCTATCACCCAAAGTGAAATCATCTACTTTAGTTCTTCTATCAAAAACCTTTTTGATATTCTCCTCGATGACCTGAGCCTTATTATAGACTTCTTCCCTGGATTTTTTCAATTGGATTGCCTAATCAATTCTCCTTTGGATGTCATTTATCTCAACTTGCAATTCTTGAATTATCTTCATGACTGGAACTCCCAAAGAGGATGGAAAAACAACATCCATTCCATAAACCAATTAGTATGGTGACATGCCAATTGATTTCTTTGTTGTGAGCCTATCAACCCAAAGTGCATTTATCAACTTGTTGTGCCATGACTTTTTGTTGTCTGCTAACAGCTTCTTAATAATGTTTACCAGACTCTTATTTGAAGATTCAGCCAACCCATTACCCTATGGGTAATAAGCAGTTGAATGTCCCAAAGTAATATGGTATTTGTTGCAGAAATCTATCATTTTCTTAGATCTAAAAGTTGCAGCATTATATTTAATAAGCTTGTTTTGACAACCAAATCTAGACAAGATATTGGTTTCTAAAAATTTGATAATAATAGCATCTGTGGCTAGTCTAGAAGGTGTGGCCTCAATCCATTTGGTGAAGTAGTCAATAGCAGTGAGGATCCATTTATGTTGGGTAGAGGATGGTGGATGGATTTCTCCAATGAAATCCAATCCCCATTGTTGGAAAGGACTTTCAATAGATATGGGCTTCAAAGGTAGAGGCAATAGTTTTCCTTTCCTCTCAAATATTTGGCATTTGTGGCAAGAGGTTACCTTCTTATGGACATCAAGGAAAAGGGTAGGCCAGTAAAAACTAGCTCTAAGGATATTATCAATAACAGTTTTCCAGTAAAGATGGCCATCGCAGTCACCTTCACGGAATTCCTGCATTGTTCTATCTGCATCATCTTTCAATAGACACTTTAGTAAAAAACCACCAACATCTTTCCAATATAAAACACTATCTATGATGCAAAATTTTACTACTTTTAACTTTAGAAATCTAGCCTTGGTCTTAGTTAAACCAGGAGGAGCATTTAAATTGAATAAAACAAAAATGAGGTCTGCATACCAGGGTGAGGTCATAAAAGCATCATCTAATTGTGGAGTCGCCTGCTCCTCTTGATCATCTAATGTAGCTACAAAGTTGATATCCAACGCATTAAAGTTAGATTTAGCCATCAATTTGGCTAATCTTTGTCCTTTGATAAGCTTGGTTGGCTTGATTTCCATGTCATACTCAAGAATGATGGCAATCCATTTGCCTCTTTTTCCATCTGGTCCATTTTTTGTTAAAATATCCTTAACTATAACATTTGGTACATAAGAAATTATGTGAGAATGAAGGATATACACCCTAAAATCTTTAATTGCTTTAATCAATGCAAAGGCATGTTTTTCCATTATATTATATTTGAGTGTATCATCCCTTATAGCCTTGCTAAAGAAAGAAATGGGTTGTTCGAATCCATCATCATTTTTTTGTAACAGGACAGTTGCAACAGTGTGTTTAGAAGCGAATGAAAAGATTATAAAATCCTTAGTGAAATCTGGACTGATTAGGACTGGTGCTTTTGTCAATGCTTGTTTAACTTGGTCAAATGATTTCCTAGCTTCAATGTTCCATCTAATTTTTGAATCTCTTTTTAGCATATTTGTTATGTTTCTGAGAAGTTCTGCAAGGTTAGGGATAAATCTTCTTAGGAAGTTTATTCTACCAACAAATTATTGAAGTTATTTAATGTTTCTAAGATTATGGATTTTCAAAATAGCTTCAATCCTTTTAGGATCAATTTTAATACCTTCCTTAGAGATGATATGACCAAGAAGTTTTCCCTCTTCAAGGCCAAACATTGTTTTCTTAGGATTTAGTGAAATCCCAAACCTTCTACATTTCTCAAATACTCTTCTCAGATGTAACAAATGTTCTTCATCAGTTTTAGAATAAACAATGATGTCATCTAGATAGATCACAATAAACCTGTCAATTTCATTAGCAAAAGAAATATCCATTGCTCTTTGAAATGTGCCTCTAGCGTTCATTAACCCAAAGGGCATCTTCACATACATGAAGGTACCCCATGGAGTAGTAAAGGTTGTTTTATCTTGATCCTCAAGGTGAACTAAAACCTGATTATAACCTGAGAAACCATCTAATAAAGAAATCCTAGAAGACCCAACTACCTTCTGTAGAATATGATCCATTTTTGGTAAAGGGTAGTTGTCCTTTAGGGAGACTTTATTAAGGTTCCTAAAATCTATACATAATCTGATTTCACCTGTTTTCTTCCTAGTTGGCATAATATTGGAAACCCATTTAGAGTACCTAAGAGGAACTATGATTTTAGAGTCATACATTCTTTTAATTTATTTCTCAATTAAAGGCATCAGTATAGGATTTATTCTTCGAAGTTTTTGTTTAAATGGTTTCTGATCCTCCTTAATTGAACTTTTGTGTTGTATAATTTATGTATCATATGTTTTAATATCTTCATAGCTCCAGGCAAAAACATCACTAAATTCCTTGAATAAAGAAATGTATTTTTGTTTTTTAGTAGCTGGGAGTGATTTAGACATTTTTATGATTTTCGAATCTTTTTCAGTACCTAAATTACATTCTTCAACTGTTGTTCTTGTGGGCTCAATCTTAGGCTTTTTTTCCACATCATTGAAATCAAATAATTCTTCCAATGGAACTAGACCTCTAGGTAAAACGTTATCCTTTAGCTAAAGTGTTTCAAACTCTTCTTTTTCTAGATCTATCTCAAGCAATTCTAATTTATTTACAACTTTATCTATGGGTGTATTTACATCTTATTTTTCTAATTGCCTTTCTAGACTAGAATGTACAATTATTTGATTTTCTACTTCAGATTCCAAATCAATACTATCATCTTGAAATTCATCTTTAGATTGCAGAAAACTTTCAATTTATTTATCATTGCCAAACACCTGCCAATACTTCATGTTATCTGGTACATCTAGTCAATGTTTCACTTCCACTATATATTCTCGATTAGGGTAAGGCATTTTACAGGAGTTGGCTGAAGAAGCAAGACTATTTGGAATGATATTTTGCTTTCTAGGAATTGTCGAAAGGTCATATTCAAGAAAACTCTCTAGAAAATCAAGCACAACATTTCTATATGCTCTCATTCTAGGGTGTTTGGCTGAATACTCTCCTTTAATTTGTTTTATAATTAACTCAACATCTCCTTGAATGGAGATCCTCTTGGCACCTAATTTTTTCAACAACTGCAATCCTAATATAAGGGCTTCATACTCTACTGTGTTATTGGTACATTGGAAATTGAGCTTGTATGAATGACCTTCAGCATGATTGTTTCCTATGTTTACCACCCAAATTCCTACTCTAGAACCATCTTTTCTACAAGAGCCATCAAAACTCATGTTCCAAAGAGGTTCAAGAAGAGTGTTGGTTCTATTGTTTGTGTTTGGTTTGGATATGTTTTAGAAATTTCAGTTTCAACATTGATCACCTGAGTGTTGATGTCTCCATCATTATAAAGAATGAAAGATTCTAAATCTGAGTGGACAGAGTAAAGAGGATAGTTGTGAGGCTTCTCTTGACTACTCACCATGAATTTCATCAAGGTTTCCCTATATAATCTTCTTTGCTGCCCAAAAACTGGTATGGTGGCAAAGGTCATATCCATCTGTAGGGTTCCTTGTAATTTTTCTCCCCATGAGCATGACAACAACATGCCATACTTAGGGGGAATATCTGCAACCACTATATCCATTACCAAAATTTTGGTCAGGATTTGACCTAAAGTAACACACAGGTCTTTAATGAGACCTAAACATCTTACTTTACTGGAATCAAAGGAATATAAGTCTTTATAAGGTCTGGTAATATCAAGTCCTAATTTCTCCATAACAGCTTTAGGCATTAAGTTGTGGGAAGCCCCTGAATCTAACATAGCATTATGGAGGATCTTATCAAGAATATTTAGGCTAACATAGAATGGAGGAACACCCCCTTCTTGTGGTTTGCCCTCAACTTCTGGCCCAAATAAGAGTTATGGCTGGTCATCATTCAAATTAACAGAATATGTGTTTTCCCCTATGTTTAGAGCTTTCATCACTTGGGGTATGTATATGTTTTTGTTCATTAACTTTGTTAGGGGAATAGGAATTTTCAGTTTGGCTAATTCATTCTCAATGTTGAATGATGTTTGAATCTTAATCAGGTTGGGAAGATCAAATTGCTCTGTAATTTGTTTTGATATAGGTTCTTTTTGTTGACTTATGGTTGGGATATCAGTTTGAGTAGTTTTGGAAACATTATCAACTATCTTTTTTACAAGAGTTTCTACTTTCTTTTTGCCAGAATTATCAACAGTCTTCTTGAGAGAATTATCTGTGGTTTTCTTAACATCACTGTCAGAGGATTTCTTAGCAAGATTCTCAAAGTTCTTACTGTTGAGATTATCTGAATTATTTTTACTCCTAAGGTTATACTACCTATGGACTTCCATGATGGCATTTTCAAAACCTTGTTTATATTCATCTGATTCCTCATAATCAAGTTCAGTTTGAGCTAGGAGAAAAAGTTCTTGCTCCTCTTGAGTGAGAAAAACAATTTCATCATCATTGATTCCCATTAGATTTATTTAATTCTCATCTAAATCTTCAATAACATTACCCTCATCATCAGTATAATTTTCCTAAAAAGGAGGTCGAACCTACTAGTCTGGACCCTTTTGTTCTCATTGTTTGATTTGGGGAACATTTCTCTGGAAGTTTTGATTCCTAATTTGAGGAGAATTTTGGTTTTATGTCATTTTGAACTTGATCATTTATGTTTACTCTTTGCATCATCTTTTCCACTACCCTCACAAGGTTGTCAATTTTATGATTAGAGGCAGAAGTGGAAGGCTCTTCTTTAATGGTAACCCTGCGTTTAGATTTTAGTTTGTCCTTCTTGGATAAGATGTTAGCTTCAACTTTTATAGCATTGGCTTGCATTTCTTCCAAAGTTATCGGGTCTCTCTGTCTAAGTTGATATTCCATGTCTACATCAAAACCATCAGGAGAATCAATTTGTTATCACTCAGAATTTTTCCCTAGAAGTTATCAAAAGAAGGAATCATCTGAGGTAACCACAAACCAATCTTTTAGGCTTAGGTTCTAGCCAACCTAAGTCCAGAGAGGGCTCTCTCTTTATAATTTAGCTTTGTTTTTATGGGATTTTAGGCTAGTTCTTAGTGTTCATGGGGTTTTGTTTTGAATTGAAGGTTGGGTGGTGGAATTCTTAGAGCAGATGGATAGAGCTAGGTCTTCAAGCCATTGGGCTATGGAGTCAATAAATGGATAGCATAACTGGACCAGATCATTAAAGGGAATGTTCACAGGGTAGGCTAGCAAAGAAAAAGGCAAATCTTCAGGTCTGATGGATGAAATGATTCTAACCAGGGTGAAAGGGCACTTAAGAATCCTTGGACCGGGATCAGAATGAAGAACAGAGGGTGATCATGAACAAAGGGCAATTAAGAATCCTTTGTTATAGACCAGAGGAGAAACTACAGAAGCAAAGGAGCAGTTAAGAATTCCTTAGCTAAGATAGTTTAGGAGAAAACATTCAGAATGTAAAATAGTCAAGACAGAGTGCATTCAAGCAATTTCTGAAATATCATTCCTTGTTATACATTTAGATTTTAGAGAAACAAACAAGATTATGAAGAAACATAAGAGAAAAAACAATAAACATGAGAGAATACTTATTTGTATTTCGCTTTACACAAGAATCTTGTAAAATATCTGATCTTTATTCCTTGATCCAGCAAGCCAATCCAATCATTGATACAATAGAATTTTGATTTGAGAGAAAAAGTCTATAGAAATGTCTTGGAATCCACACTACATACTTTGAAATGTGAAGTATTTATACAAAAAAATAATTACAAAATATCTCATAACAGTTTGAGATTTAATCTAGGGAATAAAATATCTTCATGCATGAAGATAGAGACAGATGTGAAACTGCTTCTTGTTGTCCCTTTTATTGTGGTGTTGCTAGTTGTTTCTGTTGAGTTTTGAGCCCTTTAAGCTGACTGATAGTTGTGGTATTTTCACGCTGGAATCTTCTTTACTTTGATCTTTCACTGATACTCTTTGACTCTGTTACTCTTTGACCCTGCTTATCTGTCTTTCACCTGTTTCACCTAGCTGCCTTCAGATTTACTGTGGTAACTTTCTGATGTAAAACTTTTTCATAGTAAATCTATCATTTTTTCCACCATTTTGCCTCAGGAAATCTCACCTTTAACATTCTTCTGTAGATTTCATCTGCCTCTGTGTATTTTGCAAAATTGGGCTTGGTGAGAAATAAATGTTTTACCTCATGTTCTAGGAAAAATAGGTTTTCCAATGTATCATATAATACTTTGCCAGTGGGCAAAGCTTTAATGCCTGAAGAGCTGGCTTGTTCCTTGGCCAACCTCCTGAGTCTGTCACTATAGTCCAATTGGGTCATGAGTTTGTCATTGATGACCATAGGAATGGGAAGGCATTTGTCCCTCAAAATTTGAAATTTAGCCATGAATCTGTCAATGGCTACTTGCATGTTATGGCATTTTTCTTCTAAGTTGAGCATGAGGTTTCTTTTGGAAAGAACCTTTTTAATCTCTAGGATGGCTTCAGTCCTATCCTCTACACCAAGCTCATGGAGCTCATATATGTTCTTACTATTTAGGAGGTGGATGAGTCGATTTGCATCCTCAGGTTGGTCTCCTAATTCTTCCCTTACTTTCTGGATAGCCTCAGTGGCTACCTTCACCAATTCAGTTTGCTCAAATATAACTTGGATTGATGGCCAAATATCATTGACAGAGTCAATGATATTGGCCCAGAGCATCTCTTTAGTCTGTCCTAGTGGCTTCTGCAATGTTAAATCTTTCTCTAGGACTTTGATTTTCTCACCCATCCTTAGGGCCTTCTGTGTCTCTTCTCTTTGTTGAATTTGGGCAAGTTTACAATCAGTTTCTAAGCTTGCCACTTTCTCCTTTAATCTTTTGAGCTCTGTAGCTTGGATGGACATCTCCTCCATAGCTTTTACCAGTTCTGTTGCAATTGAAGTAATTGTTGCTATAGTGGACTCAGTTGTAATTGGCAGTGTTGTGGCAGGTGGAGCTATAGGTGCCAATGATGCTGCCATTATGGAAGGAACTGTTGTTGTCACTGTGGGGATGGCAGTTGTGGAAGTTGTGGCCAGGTCACTTTGCTTGGACTAAATCAAAGTGTCCAATTCCTTCTCTATTTCTTTAAGCTAATCATTTAGCTTTAGGACTAGGTCCATAAGCTCTTCATGTCCTTTTTGTGCTTCTAGGACTTCCATTGTTTGAGGGTGATGTAGCTGGGGAATTTTGATATGCTTCTTTAGTGCAACAATGTCATCATTCTTCTTTTTAATTAGCTACTTTGTTGCTTTCACATCTTGGGGATCATGTCCCAATCCTATCACTAAGTCCTCTAAGGACTTGATTCTTGTATATTTGGCCTGTGAGGAGGCCTTCTCCAACTGAAATTGAGCTGACATATTTTTTAAAGAGTTCTACAATTGGTGGGCTGCTATGGCTTTCCCTGTCAATGTAGAATAAATCATTTCATATATTTGCTTATGCAGCTCAATCTGGTCAATGGATGAATATCCCTTGCCAGTACTTCAAAATCCACTCTTTTAAAATCTGTTGTTGTCCTTGGCTGCTGAGTGGTCAGCTTGATGAAGGTCATTTTCATTTTCCCCTCTTTAACATCATAGGCTGACATAAGCCTTGTCTGATTGGTAGGGGTAATCTTCAAATACTGTGCATAGGTCCGGGCTTTTAGCCTCTCATTCTTAGCTTTTATTTCTTTGTATCTCTCCTTAATGTCTTGGTCTTTATCTGCTGGCATTCTGAAAGAGGATACCTCAACACTTTGTTGTCTTTCCAACATCTGAGTGTGTGATGTGGAAGGTTCTAGAGTTCCTCCAGATGGAGTGGCATGCATGCTCCCATCTCTTTCTATGCTGGTAACCTCAGTTGTCTCCTCTGTATATTCCTGTTCTGAGACAGGATTCACTCTTTGCCTCTTAGCCCGGCTTGTCTCTGCATAGGTTTGTGATGTTTCTCTTTCTGAAGTAGTGGCCCCTTCCCTGTTTCTCTTGAGGCCTTTCTCCTAATTTAAAGGAGTCTGTAAGACTAGAGGGGTACTCATGGTGGCCTCTGGTCTATCTATTTTCTCTGATTTCTCTGGTATATCTGATTTCTCTGGTACCTCTGATAGGTCTGGTGCTTCTGATTCTTCTTGTACCTTTGATCCTTCTTATACCTGTGATTCTCTTGGAACCTACAAGAAAGAACCCTCATCAACCTATTTCTCTAGATCAATTAATGTGTTTTCCACAGCAACTTCAGTACTATCCCTATCCTCTAAAGTGTTTTCCACCCATTCCAATTGGTTGGCATACTTTTCTATTTCAAGGATGCAGTGATGAATATAGGGAGCCATCTTGTTTTTCTGTCTTTTGTTGCAGATGAAATCCAAGGGATCATATCTCCATATGAATCTCTGTTTTAGATTTAATCTTTGAAGGATTAGGTCTGCCTCCTTTCCAACTTCTCTGCTATTACAAATAAAGGGACCTAATTGGTCTTTGATCCTGAGTTGGGCCTTCTTTTTGGCTTTGACAAAGTGTACCTCATCTGAATTGATTATCTACTTGTAGTACTCTAGAGCAAATAACCTCATTGGGAGGTATTTAGGTAGTTTGTATGGGGCCAACTCACAGCCATAAATTCTAATCTCAATGTGGTTTTGGTACAAGTACCAATCCCCCACTTTGGATTGTTTTGAGAGTTGCAGGATCCTCCTTATATCTGAACTGATTCTTGGAGGAGGGTTGCCTATCAGCATTGTCACAATGGGATGTACAAATAAGTCTATGAAGTCTGTATATGAATATGGGGAGTCATATTTATGGATCAATGGAGTCCAGAAAATTATTGATCTAGGGTGACCTTTTATGTCAAGCTTCTGGAGGATAAATGGGAACTTATCAGCTTGATAGTATAGGAAAAGGTGATATAAAATAGAAGAATACTTGAAGACTCACTCATTACTCATCCTAAGGAACTGGTCATGCATCCTATCAGCTATAAACTTGGTATAATCATAAATAATAGCAGGAGGTTGTCCTGTAGTGTATATGAACATGAAAGCCAAGATGATCTCATCTATATACTCACTGGTGGTATAACCTAGGACACTGGATATCATCGCTACAATGTCTTAGCCAAATGGGGAAAATATGGTATACACATATGGAGGAGGTTCTCTAGGGGTATACTTTTCTTCTACAATGAAGGTTTGGATTATTTGGGCCAATCTTGCAGGGCTAAGCTTGGGAAATAAGTCCAACAGGTCTCCAATGGAGAGAGGAGTCAAGTTTTTCCCTGGTTGAAGTTGCAGCATCTCATTTATTGATTCAACAGTGATGGTGAAAAGTATGGTCTGGTTAGGGGACATCACTGCCCTTTAACTGGGGATATAGTTTGCATGGAAGTAATGGACAATTTCTAACAAAATGTGAAATTCAGGGAATTGGTACTTGGGCAAATTGGACTCCCAAAAACTAATTTTATCAGCATGGTTCAGGTATTGGTCTCTGTATCGGCAGTATAGTTTGAGAGGAGACTCATGGATAGAGGTGTCCTTTATCTAGAAATCCTTGTCAGCCAAGGGGAGATGGTCTAGGTCTAGATGAGGAGTGGAAATAGGTCTCACATCCATGGAAATGAGGGCAGCCATTCTCAATTCTTGTGGATTTGAGAATGGGGGAGGTGATTTTCAGTTTTTTAGGGTAATGGTGGTTTAGTACAGAGTAAGCTTAAGTCACTTGAGTTTCTTTAATTAATTTTTCACTTTAACTAATAAAACTCAGCAACTGGTTCTGAAATTGAGAGGTTTTCTAGTGAATTATGGCTTAAATACCTAGAATTAAGGAAAACTAGCTCTGAACAGGTTGGCTGGCAACTGCGAACAGTCGAAAAGACTCTGTGTAGGCTGGAAGGTGAACTGGGTGCTCTGTGGTGTCTTTAGGGTGCAATTGGACGTAGGTTGACAGCTTCAACATTCACAGGTGTGTGCATGAAGTCTTTCAGTTAAAAAATGATAAAAACAAATGATTTGGGGCTTTTTTGGCTTTATGCGCGAAAGTCAATTTTGGTGGGTACGGGTGAACAGTGGTTGTTTGTCATGTAGTGGGGTGAACAGTAGCTATTTTGGCATGTAGCGGGCAGGCGGTAAGTGGTTTCCATCGCACCACTTTTGGGCGTTCAGTGGTATTGGGGGGAGGCCGCTCGATTCCATACATTGAGCGACACATAGCATCGGGGGCCTGGCGGAAAACAACTCTTTTCGGGTGGGTATTGTTTGGACGTCGGGCCCGTCTGAAATGGATGAGGGCCATCAAATGTGGAGGGGAGTGATCATGCGGTGATCGGGAAGTGGAGTTGCACGGAGGGTAGTGGGGGGGCCTGGCAGGTGATTAAATGTGGCAGTTTTTAGTTAATGAGGGATTAATGCGGGGTTAAGGCATTGAGGTCGCTAGCGAAGGGTTTAATTGGGTTTTTGACTAAATTAATCACGGATCGATTAGTTAGTGGGTTTGTCAGGGTTTGGGTAGAAAATCATAGTTTATATTTTAAACTAGGGTACATGGCTAGTTAATATTGCGGGAGTTAAATATATATGGGAAAAGGGTTTTTGTTTGGGATTTAATAAATAAATTAGTAATTAATAAAATGAGCAGAAAGGGGCACAATACCCTAAGTATATGATATTTCATGTTTTAATGCTTTTCCGATAATAACATAACAACTTAAGATATAGTGTTTTCGTTGGTTTTTAATATGAAAATGATTTATGTGGGGGAATAAATACTTTTCCTAGGTAAAAGTAATTTAACCTTAGGAAAAGAGTATTATTAGGGAAAATGAATGAACTGAAGGGGGAGATGAATTTTTATAAGGGGGTTTTAGTACTTATTGCCTATAAGTCATTGAGCCGAGGGTTCGGTCCCTCCAAAAGTCAAAGAAATGCTCTGAGCCTCATTGACTTAGGGTTTTTAAGTACTTTGAACTTTATTGTGGGAAATTAGTTAAGTAAAAGGTGAAATGAATGAGGGAAGTTAATTAATTGACTTTGATATCCATCTGCATGCTTGAGTTCCCATTCACATTTGGAAATTTTATGATGAGAATAATAAATATGCTTTTGTCTAATCAATCATCATACTTCTACAGCCTTTTTTCTACTTACCCACCTACTCATCCTACCATTTTTACTTCTCTTTATTAGGGTGCATTTGAGCTAGAAAACCCTTATCAAACATTTTTCTTTCTCTTTACAATAGTAAACTAACTAAATCTAACCTTATTACATCCAAGGGCTCAGATTAAATAGTTGAGCTCCTTTTATTTACTCTACCTATCTAATGATCTGCCAAGATTAAACAGTTTGGTCAGATTTTATTCTCTAACTATCAACATGAAATAGACAAGTTTAAACATTTTGACTATCATGGATTGTGGCAAAGATTACAAACTGCACACAATCACTTATTATGCACAAAAGGTAAATAGTAGTGGCATTTTGGCTTGCTCACTTTCATGGTCTTTTTTCTTTTCTTGGGGTTCATATTTTTCATCTTTTTTGACCTTTTTGTTCTTTTTGTCCTTTGATTATTCTTTTAGGACATACCCTCTTTACATTTTTTAATTTTTTGAATATGGAAAACATTTGTAGAAAGCAAAGGTATGTACATATTACAGGTTTAATCTCAGACATTCAAAATTATGACTCCTATTGGTATAGGAACCTAATAGTGGCTCCACTTGGGGATGACATTTCCTGGTGAAATGTCAAGAACTTTGTAGACCAATAGCCTTCTGAATTGTTGTGATGTTACCCTGTAACTTTTCCTTTTCATGTTTCTGCATTATTGCTATTTATGACAGTAAACCTTTTTGAAGCTTAGGGCCTTCTCTTCGGGCTTCAACTTCAAAAATCACCATCCACTCAACTCTAGACTTTTGAAAAATAAAGTATGTACAGATGATCAGTGAAATCAGTAACTAGGTTCAATATAGTGTTTGAGCATTCGACCATTCACTGGTCCTCCTTCTGCTTTTGTGCCATCCATTTCTCTGAGGAAGAAAGCATTATTACCCCTGAAAGCATAAATGATATATGGGCCTTTCCATAGGAAATCAAATTTCCCATGTTTACCTTTATCTTCTCTCCTTGAATCCCATTTTAGAACTTTGTCCCCTAGGTAAAAATCTTCTGCCTTAGTCCTTTTATCAAAAGTCTTCTTGATCCTTTCCTGCACAACTTGAGATCTGATGTACACTTCTTCCCTAGTCTGTTGTAAGTGAATTGTTTGGTTGATTCTTCTTTGGATGTCATTTGGTTCAACCTACAACTCTTGGAGCAGCTTCATTACTAGTGTTCCCAAGGAAGATGGGAAAATAGCTTCCATTCCATAAACTAATTGATAAGGACTAGTACCAATGGATTTCTTTGTGGTTAGCATGTCTACCCATAAGGCATTTACTAGCTTCTTGTTCCATGTTTTCTTGTTATCCTCTAGCAATTTTTTGATGATATTTACTAGACTTTTGTTTGAGGACTCTGCTAGTCCATTTCCTTGAGGGTAATAAGCTATGGAGTGGCCCAGGGTTATATGATACTTATTACAGAAATCAATCATTCTCCTAGATTTGAAAGCTGTTGCATTATCAATGATGATTTTGGTTGGGCACCTGAATCTTGATAGGATGTTGGCCTCAAGGAAGTTTAGTACAACAGTGTCAGTGGCTTGCCTTGATGGTATGGCTTCTATCCATTTGGTAAAATAATCTGTAGCAGTGAGGATTCATTTGTGTTGGACAAAGGAAGGTGGGTGGATTTCACCAATCAAGTCAAGACCCCATTGTTGAAAAGGTGCTTCAACAGAGATTGGTTTTAAGGGCAGGGGTAAAAGCTTTTTCTTTCCTTCAAAAATTTGACATTTATGACATGAAGTTACAAACTTCTTTACATCAGAAAACAAAGTAGGGCAATAGAAACCAGCTCTAAGAATCTTGTCAGCAGTGGTTTTCCAGTAAATATGTCCTCCACAGTCACCTGCATGAAACTCTTGTAACACCTTGTTATATTCTTCTTTCAATAAACAGTTAAGAAGGATACCTTCATGATTCCACCAAAACAAAGCATTGTCAATTATGCAAAATTTTAAAGATTTCATTTTTAAAAATCTTCTTTTGGTTCTGGATAATTCAGGAGGAGCTTGTAGATTTTGTAAAACATATATGATGTCAGCATACCATGGTGATTCAATAAAGGCCTGGCTAATTGGTGGAGTCACCATCTCCTCTCCATTATCCATTTCTGCAATAAAATTTATATCTAAGGCCTGACAGTTCGATTCAGCCATGAGCTTGGCTAAACCTTGGCCTTTAATTAACTTTGTTGGTTTGATTTATAGGTCATATTATAATATAGTAGAAACCCATTTCCCTCTCTTTCCATCTGGACCATCCTGAGTTAGGATATCCTTGACTACTGAATTGGGGACATAGGCTATTATATGAGAATATAAAATGTGAACTCTAAAATCTTTGATAGCTTTGACCAAAGCAAAGGCTTGCTTTTCCATTATATTGTATTTTAAAGGGGCATCTCTCAGGGATTTGCTAAAAAAGGCAATAGGTTGTTCATAGCCCTCATCATTCTTTTGCAGTAGAACTGCAACAATTGTGTGTTCTGAGGCAAAGGAAAATATAATGAAATCTCTATCAAACTTTGGACTAATCAGAACTAGTGTTTTTGTTAAGGCTAGCTTAATATCTTCAAAGGATTTCTTAGCCTCAATGGTCCATTTTATGGTCGAATATTTTTTCAACATATTGTTTAATGACCTAATTAATTCTGCTAAGTTAGAAATAAATCTCCTAAGAAAGTTAATTTTCCCTAAAAAGGCTTGTAATTCCCTAATGCTCCTAGGATGTTGTATCTGTAAGATGGCTTCAATTCTTGCAGGATCTATTTGGATACCATCTTTAGAAATTATATGGCCTAATAATTTTCCCTCTTCTCACCCAAATAAATATTTTTTGGGATTCAAAGAAATTCCATACTTCCTGCATTTGATGAAAACCTGCCTTAGATGATCTAAGTGTTGTTTATCAGATTTTGAGAATACAGTGATGTCATCTAAATATATTACTAGGAAGTCATGAATTTCCTTAGCAAAAGCTATGTCCATGGCTCTTTGGAAAGTAGCCCCTGCATTTTTTAATCAAAAAGGCATCTTCACATACATGAATGTGCCCCAAGGAGTAGTAAACGCAGTTTTAGCCTGGTCATCTAGGTGAACTAAAATTTGATTGTAACCAGAAAACCCATCTAATAATGAGATTTTGGTTGATCCTACTACCCTTTGTAAGATATGATCCATTTTAGGGAGAGGGTAATTGTCTTTGAGTGAAACTTTATTAAGATTCCTGAGATCAACACAAAGTCTAACCTCACCGGTTTTCTTCCTAGTTGGCACCAAATTTGAAACCCAATTAGAGAATCTAATTGGTACTATTATCTCAACCTCATACATCCTTTTGATTTCCTTTTCAATAGAAGGCAATAGGATGGGATTGATCCTCCTAAGCTTCTGCCTGAAAGGTTTCTGGGTTTCTTTTATGGGGATAGTGTGTTGTATGATGCTGGCGTCATAGGATTTGAGGTCCTCATAACTCCAAGCAAAGACATCTTGGAATTCCTTTAATAGTTCAAGGTATTTCATTTTTTCAGTAGGAGGTAAGGACTTTGAAAGTTTGATCAATTTTGGATTTTCCTTAGTGCCTATCTTACACTCCTCTATATCAGATTTTAAGGGTTCCATCTTTGGTTTTCTAGGGACATCATTTGAATCAAAAAAGTCTTCCAAAGGGGTTAATCCTTTGGGAAAAAGGCTGTCTTTGAGATTAATGATTTTAGAGTCTTCGTTGATTATCTCATCAATTTCAACTTGCTTTAGGTTTTGTACATCAAATTTTGTAAATTTAGTAGGATGGAATTTATCTATCTTTTCATTAATTTCTATTTCATCTTTAAAATCAAGATCTAATGTTATGTCAATATCTATATTACTATTTACAAATTCTTCCTCTAAGGTTAAAAAATTGTTTATCTGTTGGTCATTAGCAAATAATTGCTAGTTTTTCAAGTTATCTGGGATAGCAGGTCTGTGCCTGACCTCGGTAGTGTACTGATGGTTAAGTTGAAATGGTAACTTACAAGTGTTGGCAAACATTGCTAAACTATGAGCATGCATATTATGCTTCCTAGAAATTACAGAAACTTTGGTTTCTAGGAAAGTGTTTAGTATTTCTATAATGGTTCCTCTGTAACAACTTAATCTAGGGTATTTGGTCATATATACAGCTTTAATCTGTTTTATCACTAATTCAGAGTCTCCCATGATAGAAACTCTTATAGCTCCTAGCTACCTAACTAATTTCAGACCTAAAAGAAGTGCTTCATACTCAACCATGTTGCTAGTGCATTTAAAATTTAGTCTATAAGCATGGCCCTCTGAGTGATCGTTCTCCAGATTATATATCGACACTCCTACTCCTGCTCCTAACTTATTCACTGATCCATCAAATTCAAGGTGCCACAATATCTCATGTTCATAATTTTCATTGTCAGGGGGGAAGAAAATTTTCCTTGTTTGAGGTGTTTTGATCATATTGTTTATTGGAAATCTCTTGAGTTTGGACAATTTCTTTTTTAGCTGTAACTGCAATTTCTTTTGGTTCTGAAATAATACTATTTGAAGTGGTTTGTTGTGTTTGTTCAGCATTATACAAAATAAAAGAATCAATGTCAGAATGCAGGGAGTAGATAGGAAAGTTTTGAGGTCTATCCCAGCTACTCACCACATATTTCATTAGGGTCTCTCTGTACAACTTTTTAGGTTGTCCAAAGACTAAGATTGTGGCATATGACATGTCAAGTTGTAAAGACCCTTGGAGTTTATCCCCCCATGATCTAGACAATAGCATGCCATATTTAGGTGGGATGTCAGTGACTACTATATCCATGAGAATGGTTTTAGTAGGATATTGTACTAAGGAAACACACAGGTCTTTGATTAACCCTAGACATTTTACTTGACTTGAGTCAAATGAAAATAAGTCCTTGTAAGGTCTAGTAATGTCCAAGTTTAATTTTTCCATAACCGATTTAGGCATTAAATTGTGTGAAGCTCCTGAATCTAACATTGCATTGTGCAAGATTTTATCATGAATGCTAAGGCTAATATAAAAAGGTGGTATCCCTCCTTCTAATGGTTTGCCATTAACATCAGGACCGAATATAAGCTCAGGCTGATCATCAAACAAGTTGACAGAGTCTTCATTCTCAACAAAGTTTAAGGTTTTGTTTATTTGAGACTTATAGGTTTCACTTTTAATCAGCTCTGTTAAGGGAACTGAAATTTTTAGTTTAGCCACCTCTACTCCCAAATTGAAAGGCAAAGGGGCTTTCTCTGTTTGAGTGCTTATAATTTTCATAGCATGAATTGGAGTAGGTTGCTCTTCTTTTTCTGCATTTAAGGTCTTTTTCTGTGGATTTTCTAATATGGTGTTTGGAGATTTCTCCACTATCTCCTTGGAAGGGATTGAAGTGGATGATTGATCATTAGGGGGTTGGTCATGGGTTATATCTACAATGGTGGGACCGGAAGGGTTCTAATTTTGTCTAGGGAGGATTTGGAGAGTTTTAGTAACTGGAGCCGCTTTGATCTTCTTAGGTTGATTTGGTACTGTTTTCTTGGTCTAGTCAAAAGTGTCAGAATTCTTTTTACTCCTTAAATTGTATTGTTTGTGTACTTCAAAAATGGCAGAATCATACCCTTGCTTATAATCAAATGATTCTCTGGTTTGATGAATTGCATTGTAAACAGTGTTAAACCGTTCACGGTATTCCTCCACAGTTTCATTTGGCTTTCTTTTTATTCTTTTGTATTCATTTAGGAGTTGAAGTGGATTTATCTTGATTTCCCATCTAGCTAAGAAAGTTTGATGGAATGCATCAAGGTTACCTATACTTCCTCTGGGTAAAATCCTAAACCATTTCTTGATATCACCTCCTAAACTTTGAGCAAACAATCTCATTTTTATATCAGCTTCATCTACTTATTGAAGGTCAAACACATCATTCATTCTATCTACGTGATGTTGAGAAGTATGAGAACAAGTGTTATCAAAGGTCACTATTTTAGATTGGTAATCTCCAGGCATAGCATTTAGCTGGCCTGGTAACACCAAAGGTGCATACCTACCTGCCATAGTTGGTCTAAAAGATTGACTAGAAGATGGTCCTATGGTAGGTGTTGTAATAACTACAGGGATAGTAGGAATAACAGTCTGAGATATTACATGTGAAGAAGTGGAGACTATAGAATGAGTAGGACAAGGGGGTTGTAGATTAACAAACTAAGAATATTGGTTGGACAAAGAAGCTGTTGCAATGGTTAAAGCTGAAAATTCAACAGATTTTTGAATATAAGCCTCATCAATGGCTTGGTTCAAAACCGAAACTAGATCCTGTAATTTATTAAATTACTATATGGATTCAAGATCAATATTTGTTTCAAAAGGTTGGGCTTGGGGTATATATGGTTTCAGTATGGCTTTGTCAATGACAATCTGATCTACAAAAGTCTCAAATTTTGATCTAAACAAACTATGCTGGAAAGGCAAATCAAACTCCATATCTTGAATAGTTTCAAATTTCTCTGGAAGAGAGTTAGACCTAGACAAAGGGCTATTCTCAGGAAGATAATTGAACCTAAACAAAGGACTATTACTACCCTGACTCTCTGTAAGACTTTTCTTTCTCACCAATTTCTCTGGATTATCTACAAATTCAGTAGGGTTGGGATTAGGGTGAGCTCTAGTGAAAATTATTTTGGGAGCCAAGTCTATTAAAATTCATCACACAACTTAATAAAAATCAAAATTAATGACACACTCAAAATATTTACAAGATAACAACCTTAGATCATGTATTTCATTATGATATATAAGCTTCAATTTATAAAAATACTGATTGAATACCAAGGAATAATGATTTTTCAATCTAAAGAGTTTTCTTCCCCATTATGGTCGCCACTATGTTGTGTCTATGTATTTTTGAGGTTGAGGGAGTAAACACATAGGAGAACATCAAAACCACTTTGGAAGCTGGGATCTAGCCCTGTCAGCTTCAGAGAGGGATCTCTCTGTAAAATTTAGCTATGTTTTATGTGAATTTTAGGCTAGTTATGATTGTACTGGTTGTTTTTATTTGATTGGTTTGGTTGATTTAAGTGTTATAATTCGATTGGGCTATGGAATCTGAAGATTTAACTGGATTTGGTATCAAATTTTAGAGGAGTTTCACAGGAAAAGCTAGGCTGCACTATTTGGATCTTTCATAATATTAAATGGATTATTAGAGAACAAAAAATGTAAGGTTTAGTAGAAATTAAGGAGTAATTAAGAATTCCTTAATTTGACTTCAGTAGAAAAGATGAAAATTACTAATAGCCAGAATAAGGTGCTCTAAATAACAAATCATATCCGTCACAGTTTTCTGTTAAGTAATTAAGATTTCATAATAACAGAGAAATAAAAACAATGTTTAAACAAATAAACAGAAGAAACACATCACCATTTGGTACACCACATGAATCCTGTGAAAGGTCCCTGTATTATTGATGCTCCAGTGCTTTGAAAAATTACAATATGTAGAAGAAATTACATTCAAAAATCAACCCTTAATACTTCAAACAATGAAGTATTTATATTAATAATTACAAAAACGTTGTCAAAACCAACAGTGTATTATTAGCCTAATTACAGACAATAAGATTTATCTTTGGCATAAAAATAGGCCATGTAGACAACTGGAAAGAAAGGTGGCTCTGTTTTGGTGGATTCGGTTGCTAAGTCAACCTAAAACTGTGTTGTGTTGATGTGCTGACTGTTGTGTTGGCTGATGTGTTGGTCATTGTCTTACTGCATCTGAATTACTCTTCAATCTAGTAAATCACAAAGCTCTTCCCATCTCTTTTCATCTGGTATGGTCAATTTAATCACCCTCCGGTAAATTTCATCGACCTCTGTGTATTTGGCAAAAGTTGGCTTCACTGTAAAAACATGTTTTACCTCATTCTGTATGTAGAAATCATTTGACATTGTTTCTAAAAATGCCCTTGTTGGCTTCACTGTAAAAACATGTTTTACCTCATTCTGTATGTAGAAATCATTTGACATGGTTTCTAAAAATGCCCTTGTTGTCATACTGCCCTTTATCCCACTGAACTTGATACTACTTTTGGCCATTTCTTTCATCTTCAAGACATAGTCTTCCTGAGTGATCAATTTATCATTTATTACATAAATGTTAGGCAATCCTTTATGGATCAATGCTTCAATTCTGTTAGAAAACATGTTTACTTGCAGCTCCAATGTTTCACATCTTTCTTCCAATTGATCAATGAGGTTCCTCTTAGTCAAAACTTTCTTGACTTCCAAAATAGTGGTAGTTCTGTCACTGATTCCTAATTCTTCAAGTTCATATTTTGACTTAGAATTCAAGAATCTGATAATGTTGGAGGCTTCTATGGGCATTTCTCTAAGCTTCTCCCTTCCTTGAACAATGGTTTCTGTAGCTTTTTCTATTAATTCCTTCTGCTCAAAGATGATTTGGATAGATGGCCAAATCTCATTCATAGAGTCTAGAATAACCATCCAAATGGTTTCCTTGGCTTGGGCCAAGGTCTGACCAATTGAGGTATCCCTTTCTACCTTCTGAAACTTCTCCAACAATCTTTGTGATTTCTGCATTTCAGTAATACGAGAAGCTTCAGCTTTGGCTTTCTGTACTTCTAGAGCTTTGAGTTTCTCCTACAAAGTCTTGATCTCTTCTAACTGGATTGACATGTTCTCCAGTGTCTTAGTGATCTGTTCAGCACTTGCAGTATGAGTGGAAGAAGTAGCTACAATGGTTGTTCCTGTTGTTGGAAGCTAAGAAATGGATATGGCATCCAGGGGGACAATAACCATCTTCTGACTCTATTCTTTCTCCTTTATCATCTTCTCCATATCTGCCTCTGTCTGTCTAATATGTATGCTCTGCTATATAATCAACTTCATCATGTCAGTCTTGTGTGCTTCAATGTCCTTCATTAATGGATCCTCTGTGGCTGGTAGCTTAAGCTACTTTCTCAACACTGCAATGTCCAAATTCTTCTTCTTGATAATCTCCTCTGTAGCATTGACATCTTTAGGATCATATCATATCTTTACCACGAAGTCTTCCAAAGACTTGATCCTATTATCCTTTTCCGAGGATGATACATTTTCCACTTTTAACTGTGACTAAACATTGGCAAATGAAACCTGCAACTTGGACAATGACATAGCAGTGTTAGTCAATGTAGAAGATCTCACCAGTTTGCTTATGCGTCTCCATTTGATCAATGAGATGAATATCTTTGGTGCTGAACTCAAATGAAGTACTCTTGTAGTCTATTGTTGTTTTTGGCTATAGAATTTGGGCCTCAAGGAAGGCCATCTACATATTTCCATGCTATGTGTCAAAAACTGATAACAACCTGCTCTGTGAGCTAGAGGTATGCTTCCAAAATTGATTATAAGTATTGTTTTTAAGAATCTCATTCTTAAGCTTAATTTCTCTGTACCTATCAAAAATTGTCTTTTCCTTCTCTCCTTGGACATTTTGTGACTCTAGCTCTATTTCCTTCTAACCTTGTGATGCTGAAGGTCCAGTAGAAGATGTTACAAATTTGTTGCTTGCAGGTGGTGAGTCTGTAATTATGATTGCAGCATGCTCTCCTGTCTCTTTGTCCATATCTGTCCTATGAGTCAATTTTGTCCTCTTACTGTAACTTATCCTAAACTCTTTGGCTTCACTTCTTGTTGCCAATGATGGTCCCTCCTCTCTTTGTATTTTACTTCATTTCTCTTGTGGAGTGGGAGTCTGCAAAATGGAAGTAGAAAAGAGTTGTTCTTCAACTTCCTGCAAGGTGTTTTCTGTCCATTCCAACTGATTTGCATATTGTTCTATTTCAGGCCTTGAAGAATGGATGTATGGATTACTTTTATTATCTACTTTGAGCTTTGAAATAATGCCACAAGGGTCATAAGACCATGTAAAACTCAGGCTAAACTTCATCTCCTTAAGCATTTTGTCTGATTCTTCACCTGTTGTCCTGGTATTACATACAAATGGGCCCACCTGTGTCTTTATATGAAACTATGATTTCTTTTAGCCACTACAAAATGAATGTCATCAAAATTTAACATCTGTTTAATATACTTCAGGGCAAAAATCCTCATGGGGAGGTATTTAGGGAGTTTGTATGGTGCCAATTCGCAACAATAAATCTTGATTTTTGTCTAGTTTTGGTATAAATACCAATCCCCGGTCTTGGCTTGATCTGATAGATGTAGAATTCTCTTAATATCTTCACTAATCCTAGGTTGTATTGAGTTTTTAAGAATGTTCATGGCTGGGTGAACAAACTCTTCAATAAACTGCTTGTAAGAAAATTCATGTTGTTCTTTCATGACCAATGAAGTCCAAAAGATCACTAGTTGTTGGTTTCTTGCGTCATCAAGCTTCTGCATTGCAAAATTGAACTTTTCTACTCGATAATAAAGGAAAATGTAAATTAAAATAGAAGTGTAATTAAACACCTTCTTTGTGGGAAATTTCGGAAATTGTTCATGAATGCTATCAACCAAGAATTGACTGAAATTGAATACAATGGATGGCTTACTGTCTATGGAAAATATGGGGAGGAAATCTAAAATGGGCTCATCTACCCACTGATCAGAATAATAGCCCAAAATATAGGAAATTATGGATATGATTTTCTTGGCTTGATCAAGGAAGATGGAGGAAGGATAGGGAGGATTCTTCTTAGGTAATTGGGCATTCTCAGGCAAGAAGATCTCGAAAATTTTGGCTTTGGTAGAAAAATCCATCTTTTGATAAAGTTGGGTGAGGGCTTCTAGGGAGAAAGGAGCATTATTTTCCACAGAGGGAGATAACATCATTTGGTCTATGGACTGGGCAGCTATGGTAAAGAGGATGTCACATGATGGGGCCATGATAACTCTTTGGGCAGGTACATAACAGGCCTGACACTTTCTGGTGAATTCAAGGGCTTGGAAGGTCAGAGGGAAGATGTAATGGGGAATATTGGACTCCCAAAGCCCAATTTCATCATTTTTATCTGCATGCTTGTCTTCCAACCAACAATATAAATCTAAAAGTCACAGTCACATTGGGTTTCACTAATCTGATAATCCCTGTTGGTTAAAGGGATGTGATCTAAATCTACAGAGGGAGGAATTAAGGGATTGACAATCTTCTCCTGGGTTTTTCTCTTGGGAGGCATGATTGTATTAATGAGTAATCACAGTGAGGGAATAGAAGGCTTACCAGGAATCAGTTCAAGGTAAATCAATTGTCAGGGGAAGGAGACAGAAAAATGTCACTTTTTGTTCTTGGTCTGGTCGAGGAAATGTTTTGAAAGTGGGCACTGTGTAAAATTTGTCAATTTACAGAGGATGAGCCAGTAAAAAGGAGGAAAGCGTCGGTTGCAAAAGCTTTTAAATAGTGTTGTGAAAGTCCCATTGGAAATGGCGCGGGACCATTAAGTTTGAACGGTTACCCGAGAATTGAATTGAATGTCGAATAGTTGTCTTGCCAGGAGTGAATTTAAGTGGACAACAGCTGGGCGACATGGTGGGAGGTGAGTGGCGAAGGATTCATGGTGGGGACGCAACAAAGCGAGCTAGGGGACGGTGGTTTCAGAGGGGGTATCGGGTGGTAAGCAGTTTCAACGAGAGGGGTGCGAAATGCGAAGAGAGTGCCACGTAGGGATGGGGGCCTAGCAAGAGAAATAGCTTTTCGGATCCCCCCCCCCCGGCGATAAAGGAAGGATGGAGAGGGGGGGCTGAAGAAAAATATTGACATGGATCATGAGAGGGAGAGGATCCCAATGTTTTGACAGTGTTGTACTCTAACCGAAAACGAAAAATAAATTTTTATCGATAGGTGCCTTTGCTTTTGTGTTTTGGACTTAGGATAAAGGTTAGGAATAAAAATATGAAAAAGCACTTTATCCCATGGTGCTCGTTTTCCTTTTTACCATATCATTAAAACTTAGGATATAAATGGCATAAGCATATATTTATAAAACCATCTAATTTACCTACCCATAACTAAACTAAGATTTTTATTTTTCTAAAGGGTGCACTTTTTTTGCCATGGAGAAAATTTGTAATTTTCATTAATTTCATAAAATTACATATTGTAGATGCTAAAAGCATATGCAGAAGTGTGGGCAAAGCCACCTACAAAACAATATTCCAAATGAAGTACTCCAGAAAATCCCTCAGACAGGGTAGCAAGAAAATGGGTATGTATACCCCAGCAAGTCTGCAGAAACAGTGCCCAAAACAGACCTGTAGAGGATACCCAAACCCATTACAAAAAACAGCAAATAAAAACTCCTGAGGAGGGAAAACGAGAACAGTAAGCTCTAGATCTGGCCGCCCAGACAAGTAGGAGAGGCACGAAATGAGGAAGAGAGCAGCCGGGGTAGCCACTCCTCCCTCGCCCCCTCAAACTCTCCTCCTGAATCAGACGAAACCAGAGGTAGAAACAAAATTGCCCCATACTTCCTCAGCAGCCTATAGAAACCCCAGCGAACCCAGCCATGATGAAGCAACACGAAACAATGCAGAGATAGACACCTCCACACCCTAGTTCCCTCAACGCTCCAAATAACCACAGTGGATAAGCCAGCAAGTGACCAAAAACAGCACCATCTATCGCAGCAAAGGAACCCATCCGGTCCCAACCAGAGCAGAGGTGAGTCCGGGGGCAGAGGCGGCTAGGGCAGCCACCTCATCCCCGCACAGTGAAAACCTAAAGACCAAAAATTCCCCACTCCCGCTCCGCAACTCAGTTCAGAAACGCCAAAGGCCTTCTCCTTGGCTTGTCCGCCAAAGCAGAACAACACAAAAGGGATTCAAGTTGTAGACCTCCGAAATCTACAAAACACAGACTCTCTTCTCAGCCTCTTGACTCTATACTCGTTACAAGTCATCTCGGTACTCTCTGTTGTTCTCAGAGCCAAAGATGAGCGGTCCTCCAACCCGGGTTCTCAGAGCCGAAGACGAGAAAAAAGACTTTAGTGCTGCACTTTAGTGAATGATTCTTTATTTGTGCATCGCGAGGGTTCGGATCTGTGTTAATGGGGGAAGTGGGGGCCGAAGATGCAGCTCCGCCTTAGGTGTGTTGGAACGCCTCCACTTATTTCTCCTATTGATTCAGATTAAACAGTTGAATCAATGTCATTTTCTAGATAACTACCGATTTACCAAGATTAGATTGTTTGGCAAACCTTTATTCTCTAACCTAATTTACAGAAATTTAAACATGTTTAACCATGATTACACTGTATGATTAAACAAGTAACTAGTCATTGTAGCATTTTGAACAAGTTGCACACAACCTTTATTTAACAATGATAAAGAAAACTATCTATCAGTAGTGGCATTTAGACTTGCAACACTTTCAGTATTATTTCTTTTTTATTTTTCTTTTAATGGGGTTTTATTTTTCATTCTTTTTCAATATTTTTGTTTTTTTTTCTCTTTTTAATTTATTTATGCCCTCTTTTCATTTTTTATTCTATTTTTCTTTTATTTGGAAATCATTGGCAGATAGACAGTTATTTACAGTATAAGATTCCCGAGATACAATACTCAAATACCTTGAGATCCTATAAATTATAGGACCCTAACAATCTGAATCACAATCAAATTCAAAGGCAAAATCAAATCTCAAACCAGTTTTCAATGTCCTTTGACTTCTCATTACTCTTCTTTGCTTGCAACTTGGAATACTTGTCTTGAGGTTGGTTATCCTCGATTTGTCTTGTGTTTCGCTAATTAAGGTCACATTTTCCATTCTTTTTTTATGGTTTGTTTGTAAACCCAAACTCTCTCACCCATCTATCAAAACCTTTTCTTAATCTTGAAAACATACTTGTAAGAAAATCCCAAAGAAGAGATGTTCAAAAATTGTGTTTTTTTTGGACATGCATATGTAGGCTTTGTAGTATTTTAGAACCAAGTGTCACTTGAAGTCCTTAATAGCCAAATTTGAAAGAAAGGCATGGAATATATTCATGTATAAGACACACCTAACCTTTCCCCTCACATGAGGTTGTCCATCTCATGCACTAGTCATCATTGTTTTGAAAAAGATAGAAGTTCTCCTTAAAGGCATCCAAAAAATCCACCCAAGTGAGTTCTATCTCAAATTATTCAGATCCATATTCATCATGTTGCATGTCCTACGAATATTTGACACAAGGAAAGGATTTAAGGAGCGTGAAGGTGATCTTTTCACTATTGGAAATTTTTTTAACAAAGTTAGAACCCTCTAGTAAATTTAACCATTTTTCCAATGCATCTATATCTATCTTAGCTTCGAAAAAAAGAATTTCAAATTTAACTTGCACCTTAAAGAGCATCAAACCTCTAAAGTGACTACTTGTCAAACATGCCTCTATCATCATTAGAAGTTTTCAAAGGATCTAGGTGAAATTATCCATCATATCGCTCCTCTATTACCCAAGGGCTTCCTCAAGTGACATCTTGATATGATCTCCTACTTTGTTGTCTTTCTTTTCAACCACCATGTGACACCACTTAAGTAAGTGATGGAAGTATTCACAAGGCTTTAAACTTAGTTTGAGGCCCAACTCTCTATACCTTGACCTCATTGGTAACATGCATGAAAAAACAACAAAAGAAAACTTCTCTAATACCACTAATCCAAGTTATGTTGAGAATGAAATGAAAATGACAATAAGATTGAAAATAACACATAAATATTGCAAAAAGCATAGTAATATCGTGAAATTAAAACTATTAGTGAATGAAATAATCAAAACAATGAGGGGTGGTAGGAAAAGGGGGAGTCACTTATGATGTTGAAGGAAAGTAGGAATCTGTTTATGCCCTGGGGCTTGGATTTGCAACAAATAATCAAGCAAAGGCCTCTACACTTTTGTAGGGAGTCTTCATTACCCTAAGCTTGGGAATAAAAGGTTTGGTGTTTTTAGGATATTTAAAGATCATAATAAAAACATTAACCTTCCAAGAAACTCTAAAAGACTTGAAGTTAGCTTCAATTCTTTCTAAAGTTGAAAAGCTCTTTAAAAATGTTAAGTAAAATGTATTTCTACTACACATTGAGAGAGAACAATCTTGAGACAAATGGTGTGGATGATGAAGCAACCAATATTCCACAAGGAACTAACAAAGCAATTGATTCTCCACAAGGGAAGCACCAAATCTTCCACAAGGAAGAATTAACAAAAATAGGGCATTAAGCTTTTCACCACCCCTTAAGGCTCCCCCTTCCAAATTTATCATGGATATGGCATTGCCAAGGTTTCAAGGTAATCGAGGTAAGAGACAATGTTAGGCAGGGGCATGTGAACCATAAATTCAAGGTTTAGTCTCCAACGTTACTCCATGTTCCTGGTTTTTTAATGGAGTAATATTACATTACCTAGTATGTTTGGTGGGACTATTCCACAATTGCATTGTGAGGTTTGAGTAGTATCTAAATGGTTCAACAATCATTGCACTCTTATTTGAATTGTATCCAAGCTAGCGCTTGGAGGATTGTGCAAGGATTCAGCGCTTTGTGGGAAGGGGCCACCACCATTATGGTCTTCCAGGATCCTTATTTAGCACCACCTAATCACTTCCATTTTATGGCTTGGCACTTATTGTATGTTCTCACCTAGTTCAAATTATGTATCTTGCTTAGATTCAATACTTCTCTACATCAACAAGCAAGTTTAAGTTTACTCTCTAGTCCTATTGATTCCTTCTTTTTTGATATAGTTTGATATAATTTGTGGACTAACTCTGGTGATTGATTATTTATGGAACTCAAGATCTCAAAGATGCCATGGAATATCTTTTTTTTATTTGGTATTGTTGACAGATGACATGGCTATGGGTACTTTTGTAGAACATGGAAAAAAAATAGAGATAGACTAGTATAAGAGAAAATGCTCCATTCAATATGAAAGTGACACTAATTCTTTAGACTTAGAAGCTTTAGGATAGTCTATAAGCGAGAATTAGGATAAAGTTGAAGGAAAATAATTGGGTAGTAGCCCAAGGTATCCAAGGACCTAAATGGACATTAGAATTGGATAGTAGCCCAAGGTATCTAGGGATTTGAAAGGACATTAATTTGGATACTAGCCATAGTAGCCAAAAGAATCGAAGGACCCAAGTCCACAAGAATTTTAATTAATGATTTGTAAATTCATTTTAACCCACATGGACATTAATTTGGATGGTAGCCAAAGGAATCCAAGGACCCAAGTCGACATCAATTTTAATAAATGTTTTGTAAATTAATTTTGATTAATGTTTTACAAATTTATATGTATTTAAAAAAATATAAATATATTGTAATGATAAAATGTTTTGCAAATTAATATGTATTGAAAGCTCTTTTATCAAAAATATACTTGTAATAATAAAATGTATGTAGAAATTGTAAAAGTGAGGAAAAAAGTTATTCATAATAGAGAATACTTGGTGATGATGTTGATTAAAATCTCTGATATACCAAATAGATATCAATTTTAATTAATATTTTGCAAATTTGTATGTATTTTGAAAGTTTTTTTTAATTAGAGATATATCTGTAATGATAAAATGTTAAATAAGAAATATATTTGTAATGATAAAATGTATGTAGAAATTATAAAACAAAGGAAAAAATTAATTCAAAATAGGGAAAACTTGGTGATGATGCTAAAAAATCTTTGAGACAACTGTCAATTTTACTCCATAATTTTTCTTTTTCTACTATTTTTAATGCAAATTCTCTATATTCAATTTAATATGTATATTCAAAACACTCTAACATGCAAAGTCATATATTTAGCTAATTAAAATAGTATTAACTTATCTTTAATAAAAGATATATTAGCTTTTTTAATTCACATAAACTTCATTAGAAATTAAAATTACCTTTCAACATAAAGTTTATAACTTTAACATGTAAAAACAGAGTCCATAAGTATTCTAAAAGATTAAGTGCCAAAAAAATGTGATATTTGAAGAGTCTAATTGATATATCAACTTTTTGAAACCACAAATTTTTCGTATAAACTCAATTTAGTTATTTTTTTACCATTACAAAACTTATTCCAAAATTAAATATATTTTTTATTAAACTTGTGTCAATCATCCAACAAACATAAAAAAGAGAAAACAAAAAAATGCCTCAAAAGTTCATTACTTACAAAACTATTATAAATCTGGTGTAAAACCATTTCTAGATTGGTGATTGTTTGGATGAGTGATCACATGTATCAACTTAAATTATATTTGATTTAAATCAAGGAAAAATCCCTATTGATTAACGATATATGTTAAGTTCATTTCTCTTTTTGTCAAACATCTTACTTAGTTTATAATATAGGTATATTATTAAATCAGTAAAGAATTGATGTTTGTTTTATTTATATATATAAATAATAAGATGATATTAATATATTGTAAAGATGGTGATTAGGTGGAAATAAGATAATATTAATATTTTGTAAAAATATTGATTAAGTGGAAATAAGAAAATATTAATATATTGTAAACATGTTGATTAGGTGGAAATAAGATAATAGTATTATATTATAAAGATGTTGATGAGATGGAGTTTGAAGAGTTTAAAGAAAATTTATCATTTAAATTACTATTTAATTTAAATCTTATTTTATAACATTGACAATATTTTTAATATTTATTTATAAAAATATCATAAAATATAATTTATATATATTTCATAAAAATACAATTTATATATATTTTATAAATTAATTTTTTTAAAGAATTAATATTTTCATTTAATTCTAATAAAACCATTTTAAATTTACAAATATGAGTGCTTAAATTTTAGCATGATAGCTATATTAAATACATTTTATATTATGATATATAAATTTTTTAGGGATAAAAAATTCATATATTTGTGAATATTAATGTTTTGTTTGTTTTTTTTTGTTTTTTAGTAAGAAAATCTCTCTTAATTTAATTATAAAATTAACAGTGGGGATATCTATCATTAGCTGCTATCTACAAATGCATTTTTATTCATTACTATTATTCAAGGAAAATTATATCACTTGGAATTACTTATTGGTGGTCTAGAAGGGAGCAAACTTTTACCCCTGTCATATATCTCTAGGTCTTGACCCATTAATAACCTATTTCTTTATGTAAGAAAAAAACAAACCCTTAACAAAACAAACAAAAACAATTTTAGTGTATATTCCAAACCTATATAAATATAAATATTTAATTTTTTAGTGCATACTCCAAACCCATTTATAAATATAAATATTTAATTTTTTAGTTGCATACTCCAAACCCATATAAATATCAATATTTAATCTTCTCACATAGAACTTAGAAATGCAAAAAAATATTAAATATTAAATAATTTTATATAGGGACACAAATTTTATAGCAAATGCTTTGCAATAATATATATATTATTATAATTATAAATTGTTTTTCAGAGGGCATCAAATTTCCATACTTCCATGTAATTTTGTTTGGGCTTACCAATGCCACTGCAGCATCAGTTTTAATTTCTTAACTTTGTCTCTATTCATATTTGAAATTTAACATTAAATTTTACCCCATATAATGTGATTGGCCTCTGCCCACCTTTTGAAAAGATAGATATTCTTAGCCCTACGGATTAGCTTTTTATAAAGTAAAAAATGCATTGATGCGGCAGACAAATAAACACTATTTATCAATGCGCAATTTGTACTGCGACGCGTATTACCAAAGAGAATCTCTCTTTTCCTGTGTCGAATGCCCCGCCCAAAACTTTATTCCTCTTTTACCTCATCTGCGCTGTCTTCGAAGCCCATTTTGGCCCCGTTCACCGACTGGCTCTGGATTTCTGTACGTGTCCAGGAGTTCCCTGCAACTTCCAAAGCAAAGCACAGCAGAGCAGGACCCACG
Organism: Pinus tabuliformis; assembly: GCA_031772625.1. Lineage (NCBI taxonomy): Eukaryota > Viridiplantae > Streptophyta > Pinopsida > Pinales > Pinaceae > Pinus > Pinus tabuliformis. The sequence goes on from CM062817.1 coordinate 615,650,465, forward strand.
AGCGCCCAGTTCATCACTGATTCAAAGAAAAGAGAGCAAACGATAATTGAAACAAGGATTCAAATGGATAAAGGCTAACAACTGCCTCATTAGGCCGACGCCCTGTACTATCCAATAATACCCAAGTTTTCTGCATTAAGAATGGCTGATTCAGAGATTATCAGAACAATGGGGGCTCTGCTTGTAATAATATTAGCAGGATCACAGATTATGGGCACGGGAGCCGTAATGGCAGGAGGCTGCAGGACCTTCTGTGGCAACATAACGGTGGATTACCCATTTGGAATCGAGCAAGGCTGCGGGCACCCCAAGTACCGGGATCTGGTCTACTGCATCAACAATGTAATGATGTTTCATGTTATTTCTGGAAGCTACGAGGTCGTTAACATTGACTATGGCTTCAAGCTGCTCGACATTTTCGACCCCAAGATGTCGACCTGCGCTTCAATGCACAAGAGCGACGGCTTTTTCCTCGAAGAAGACCGCGCTCGCTACCTGCAGCCCACGCCCGACAATGCCTTCATGCTGCTGGGTTGCTCCAAGGCCTCCCCGCTCTTCGAGGGCTTCCCCGACAAGCACCTCCCCTGTCGCAACGTTACAGGGATGGGCTGCGACGCCTTCTACGACTGCCCTTCTTGGGTTGGGTTTGGCAAGAAGAGCAGAGCCACCAGCCCCCCGCCTTGCTGCGGAATCCCTTATTCCTCCATTGGCTCCCTCAATCTCTCGCGCCTCCAGTGCTACTCTTACGCCACTGTTTACAATTCGGCCCCCATCAAGATCGCTAACCCTAGGGAATGGTCATATGGGATTCAGCTCAGCTTTTCTCTGCCAGAGGATTCGGACTTCTGCAGATCCTGTAAAGCCTCCAAGGGCGTCTGCGGTTACGATGTTGTGAAGGAGAATAATCTTTGCCTGTGCGATGGCTGGAATTCAACCACTTCATGCGACACAGGTTGGCTTTTACTCCACTTTGCAGATCTCATTAAATTTTTCCCACATTCGTGCACAACTCAAGTGAATTTTTTCTGCATTAGTGAATGATATCTTGGTAAACTGGTCCCTTTAACAAACTCATCTGTAAAAGTTAATGCATCTCATCAAAAAGAATTGGGAACCGAACCAGAAGATTCAGTAGTAAATATCTGCCCTGCTAACCCCTTGGACTACCTGGAAAACCCCAAATTTGAGTGATCATTGATATTTTTATTTGGGTTTGTTGCAGGAAACCCTTCTGCAGGCGCAACTTACAATTACAGACCAGAGCTGCTTTCTTTACTGTTTGCAGGTTATTTTTCCTTCATAAGCTTCTCCTTTTTCCATGCTTCATATCATGTATTAGATCATAATTGATCCAACTATATCATAATTAATCTTACTACCTGCATTATTGTTTGTGGCAGGAATGTTGCTTATCACAACAATTTAAAGCCCAATCCAATGGATGATTTCAAGTCTGAACGCTTTTTTGCAATGGAGATTTTGGGTCTGGAAGTGAATTCTCAGAGATCAAATCTGCGATTCAGAAGCGTGGAGAGGCTGGTTATTTTCCCTTCAAAATCATTTCATTCCATTGGAACAGAAATTCTCACAAAATGTAGAGAGATCTGAGTACAAAGGAGTTTTCTATCACTCCAAGATTTTGTAGTCTGCATAATGATGTGTGATTCTGGTTACATATGCGGCTTGAATTCAGGTCCTTGAGTTTTAGAACTTAGAAGTAGTAAGATCACAATTGGAAGAGTCTGTGATACCCATTGGCTGCAAAATCTAGTACGTATATTTTATTGGCAAGTTATTCATTTGTGTTCTTTTGCATTCTCTTGACTGGTGATCCAAATACAATTAATATTGCAGACGTGGTCATGGTTCTGTTATTCATAGTGGAGCTTTATCAAGTTCCAATTTACCTCCCAGATCAAGAGATTATAATGATGTTAAAAGAATATACATGATAACAACACAAATGTTTTATATTTGTTGTTATAAAAAATGGTTGAGATTAACCTCTAGGCCAGAATTCATGAATTTGGCAAGTTGGATATTGTTACTGAAACTTGAAGATTAACTTCTATTCCTTTGCATAGTGGAAGTGCCAGAATCATGAATGGGCAGATTGGACCTTTATGAATTGTGCAATTTGTGTTTATTGATCAATTACACAGTTTGTTCAGATAATGGGCGATCAATTACACAGTTTGTTTAGATAATGGACGAGGTATCCATATTGCCCACTATGTCTCGCACAATACTCTTCAATTTCATGTTCTTTATTTTAATTTGTTCATTTGCATTTGCTTTAATGGGGTGGTATTGGGTATATCTTATCCGCAGCCAAGGAGCAGAGGCTTTGTGAGCAGGGATATATATATATATATATAATAAATTATTAAAATAAATTTAAAAAACTAAAGATCATTGGAAGAAGAGGGAAAAAATAAAAGAGGAATGGTAACCAGGGATGTTGAAATGGAAAGATAAAAGGGATTAAGAGATAGAAAAATGATGAAAATAAGAGAAAAAAGAAATGAGAGATTGTAACCAGGAATATTGAAATGGAAAAAGGAAAAGGAAAAAGAGAGTATTATAATATTACAATGGAATATACATCAAATTATACTATTAAATAGAAAAAGAGTATCATACTATTACAAAAAGAGTATCATATTATTACAATGGACTATTAAATAGAAAAAGAGTATCATACTATTACAAAAAGAGTATCATATTATTACAATGGAGTACACATCAAATTATATTTAAAGAGTATCATAACATTACAATTGAGTACACATCAAATTATATTTAATGCTTCATTAGCTAGGGTTAAGAATCTTTATAATATTGATTTAAGCTTCATATACCAAGAATGGTTGAAATATTATTTATAAATATTATTTTTATTAAAATTCATTATTAACTCTAAAACTAATACTCAATGGATGGATTGGATTGTAAGGTGGTATAAAGAACGGTGACCACTTTTTACTGAAACAATGTTTTAAATGTGTGGATTTGTTTACTGAAACAATGTTTTAAATGAGTGTGAGTTTGCTTACTTGTGTTTTTTTTTTAATTTAGTAAAACAATGTTTTAAATGAGTGTGAATTTGTTTATTAAAACAATGTTTTAAATGAGTGTGATTTTGTTTATTTGTGTTTTTTAAAATGTGAAAAGACTGATGTGAATTATGTATATGTCTTGTTTAAGTTGGTGGAATTATACTCATTACACAAAAATAAGTAAGTAGATATATTTTAAAATTATTTGTATTTCAATTATAATTTTAATCCCTTTCAATGCTTTGGAATTGAGATGGAGTGAATTATACTATTTAAGAGCAAGAAGTTTTTTAAAATAATATATTTTATGTCTCTTAATTATTGTGTAACTAGATCTATTATTATGAAATTTATTGTTGTTATTAGATCTATTATTATGAAAAAAATTAGGTGATGTAAATTGTATGACACTAAATTTATAGTATATTGTCATAAATTCAATGTCATGTTTTATTTGTCTAAGAGTTTTGGTTGGAACACTTTGTCTATGGTGTTTTAAGTTGTCTTGGTAACTATTTTCTAGGTAGAGTTAGTACAAGGCATAGTTATAGTTGTGAGGTTCTTTCCTTCTAGTGTGACAAATTATTGGGCATTCTTTGACGTTTGTTGTTGACTTCTTTTCAAATTAAAATGGTTGAGGATTTGTATTAGTTGCATCATGCAACATAATGATATGTTTGTTGTTGACTTATTTTTAAACTAAAATAGTTGAGGATTTGTATTACAAATTTGTTGCCACTGTAACATGCAGCATAATGATAAAATGAAAAGAGGGTTTTCCAAAAGCCAAACTTTAAGCAATTTTTCAAAAAAGTATTGTGTTTTCTATAAACTAAGTGCATTCTTGTAACTTTCACAAAACATGCCCATTGTGGGCTTCTTTCTTAATTTTCATCAGCGACATTGATACTCAAGTCCTCTAGTGCATGTTGGACTATTATTTCTTCTTATTTTTCAATATCTAGGGCAAACACAATTAACATCATTGGATGTGATGCCTTACACTGAAGCCCCTAGCAAACCCATTAGGTCCTCTAGTGCACGTTGGACTATTATTTCTTCTTCTTTTCCAATATCTAAGGTAGACCCAATTAACATCCTTAGATGTGATGCCTTACATTGAAGCCCCTAGAAAGCCCATGATCAATTGGTGTTGGATGTTGCTTTATAGCTCAAGCTTCTCTACTTTTTTCATTGAGTTACAACTAGTAATTCTACATGTCCAAAATGTTGGGCCACCTCTTGAAATGTCATTCTATGTTGCAAATGGGAGATGGCTACCTGATTATCATCCAAGACTATCCTACCTTCTGAAAGCTTGATGCAATTGCAAAAGCTTCATATGAGAAACAACAACTAGGTTTTGGTTATCCTCCGACATATTCAAAATTTTCAAGAGTTGTTACGGGCTAAACTTAAGATGCCAATCCAAACCCGCAGAGAATGGCATTCCCACATACTCAAGTTGACTTAGGTTCATGACACCACCATAGCAAAATACAAAGAATGTTTCAATAGTCAAGCATAGAGCCCAAGTCCAAAGTCCTCAACCCCACTTACATCCACTACAATTAGAAACAAAACAAGTCAGACCATGTTCCAAAATGAATCCACCATTGTTCTCTGAGTTAATGCCTTGCAATTTATTAGCCTATCCCTCCTCCATTGTAATCAGTTTGTGCATAGGGACCAGTGGCCTTATGGGAGTTAATACCTATCTCCTTGACCTAGATACACCACCACTTAGTTTGCCTTGTAGTTTTCATATAAAATATAATTGAAAATTTTATTAAACTATGGGAAATGGGATATCTGTGACATCCCGAGGTTCATATTTCTCATTGAAAATAAATTGTAATTAAATAAAGGCTAAGAGAAGGGACATGAAATCCAGTTGCTTGGGGAGGGAGATTGCTTGAGGAATTGGTAAAATTAAATACATCAAACATGGTTTGGCTAAGAAGATTAAATGAGTTGATTGTGCATAAGGACATGCCCATGTGTCCTTCAGCTCCAACAACAAACAAGAAGAGTACAAAAAAAATAAGGGCAACATGGGCCGCATTGTCCAGACAGTTGACTACATGCAGTCGTGGAAAACGACATATGGGGGGTCAATTGGAAAAGGCACACACAGTATGGAAGAGGGGGGGACACTCATGCATACGGATAGGAAAGGGAGAACAAACTCTATTGGATTCTCTCTCAGGCTTAGAGATAGTGGAAGAAGGGGAATGAAATTTTTTTACTGTCTCATGCATATTCTCAAGCAGAAATAGAGAAGACACAATGAGAACACTGCAGGAAATTTCCTCCAAGGATGGAGATGAGAAAACAGTGAGAGAACAATTATCAGATTGGGTAGAAAGCAAGCTATGGAGAGATAGAAACCAGCTCAAGAACCCTCACCGAGTATTGTTGGGTAAAAGCATTATAGAGAGAAGTGGTTTGCTTGTAAGGCTGAAGAAACCACTGGAAGCTTGTGGATTGATGAACCTACTGGTTTGGGAAGAGTCACTCAGGTGCTTGTGAGGGTTGTTGAACCACCAAGAGTTGCCTTAGGGTAGAAGCTCTGGTGCTTGAATCACTAATGAACCACCTAGAGTGGTGATTTCTTACCCATGAATAGCTTATCCACTAATGAACCTTCCTCAATGTGGACTCTCTTCTCCTGAAAGTGAGCCGAGACTCTTTGCACTGTGGTATCCTGGCATAGATAACAATGTAAACTCTAAAATGAGAACTGATATAATTACCTGGTTCGTAGAGGTAGCAAAAAATTGACTCGATTTTGAAAAGTGGCGATGCAAAATACACTATTTCTTTTTTCGGAGCATATTTTGACACTTCAAATTTTCTTATGTATCAAATATAAATATTTGTTTTTAAATGTTAGTGATTTTCATGCCGATTTTGAAATGTGTTGATGCAGCATCAACCTTTTTTTTAGAGGGTTTATTTTTGACACTATAAATTTTTTAATGTATTAAGTGTGGATACCTTTTTTTAGAGGGCTTATTTTTGACACTTTAAATTTTTTAATGTATTAAGTGTAGTTCTTTTTTTTAAATGTTAAATTTTTTGACATTTTAAAATTTTTTATGTCTAATTTTTTTGAAATCATGATTACTTAGCAAATATTCTAGTTGTTTTATTTTTCTTTTTTAAAATGTTGATTACTTAGGAAAAAAAAAAATTCATCTCGATAAACCATAAAAGAATTTGAAAAAAAAAAACAAAAAACAAAAAACAAAACTTAAAAAACCTATAAAATTAAATAAATGAAAATAGAAAATTAAAAAAAAAACATTAACAAAAATCTAAAAATAAATAAATAAATAAAAACAAAATAGATTAAAAAAGAAATAGAAAATTAACCAAAAAAAAATTTAAAAACTACTAAATTTAAAATTAAGAACATTTAAAAATAAATAAAGAAACAAAAATATACTCATATATATATATCCAAATAACAATTAAAAAAAAAATTAAATTTTTTATAAAACTATATTTTTTATTAAAAAAAAAATATCTAGAATTTAATATATATATGATTTAAAAAAAATAATAAAGATATTTTTTTTAAATATATACTTTTTATTAAAAAAAAATTGTGCACATTTTTTATTTAATAAAAAAAAAACATTTTTTTTAAATGTGTATTTAAAAAAAAATGCGCCATTTTATTTAAAAAAAAAATTAAATATAATTTTTTTAAGTATATATTTTTATTTAAAAAAAAGAATTAGATGAATTTTTTAGTTTTTTTTTTAAAATAGACATTAAATTATAAAAAAAACAAAAAACAAAAAACAAAAAACTTTGCCCTCCTTGCTACCTGGCCACCTAGGGCAGCGCCCCCATGGGCGGACGAGCAGTGGCAAGGCAAAGCCAAAAACAACTTTTTTTTTAAATGTATTTTAAAACAAAAACTTTAATGTTAAAAAAAAAAAAAAAAAAGACTAAAAATTCACATAATTCTTTTAAATAAAAGTATATATATGTTTAATTGTTTTTTAAAATAAAATGGCAATTTTTGTTTTTAGATTAAAATCTATATAATTTAAATGTTTAAATTAAAAATAAAAAATAAAAAATAAAAATTATGCGCAATTTTTTTAAATAAAATATTTTTTATTTTTTATTTTTTTTTTAATTTTTTTTTTTAAGGCTTTTTAGAAATGTTTTTTAATCTTAATTTTAGTAGTTTTTTATTTTTATTTTTTGTTAATTTTCTATTTCTTTTTTTAATCTAGTTTGTTTTTAATTAATTTATTTATTTTAGTTTTTTGTTAATGTTTAAAAAAAAAACTATTTTTACTTCTTCTTTTTTTTTTGTAGGGAAGCACCCACAAGGGATTTGAACCAATGACCTATTTCAATGAGTGCCTTAACAGTGCACCCATTCACCATCAATCCAAAGCCCCATGGGCTATATTTTTACTTACTTAAATTTATAGTTTTTTTTTTTTTTTTCCAAATATTTTTTATGGTTTACCATATTTAAAAAAAAAATGATTTTCATATTATTTATTTCTTTATATTTTTTTTTAATTAGTTTTTTAATTCTTATCTTTTATAGGTTAATTTTTGTTTTTTTTACATTTTTATGATTGATTTTTTTTTTGTTAAATTTTTTTTCCTAATTTTTTTTTTGTCTTTTTTATATATTTGATTTTATGTTTCGTTTTTAACTTTTTATTTTTATTTACGTTCTTTTCTCTTTTTTTTAACTTCTTTTTTTTTTTTTTTTTTTTTCTTTTCATTTTTTTAATTTAATTTAATTTTTTATTTTATGTTTTCTTTATTCTTTTGAAATTTTAATGTTTTTCAGAGTTATGATAAAAAAAAAAAAATTGCGCCATTATTTCAAAATGTTGAAAATTTACCCTTTAAAAAAAAAAAAAAAAAAAATGTTATTCTAACATCAACACTTTTCGTTTTGAAGGTGTTTTTTGCACAAAAAATTGGTTTTCACTGTTATTTTTAAAACATGTTCAAAATTTACCCTATTAAAAAAAAATGTTATTTCAGTATCAACTCTTTTCGTTTTGAGGGTGTTTTTTGCATAATTTTTGCACAAAAAATAGGTTTTCACTGCCACTTTTAGAACATGTTCAAAATTTACCCTAGAATTAAAAAAATGTTATGCGAGAATCAACACTTTTCGTTTTTAACAATGTTTTTCATGTTTTTTTGGGGGTTTTTGGGGTAGAGTTCTCGTTTTGAGTTTATAGTTCTCATTTCAAAGTTTACATTGTTGGATGTTAATTATGTCTTAATGGACAAAGTGAAAACTTGTGTAGTTGGTGGATGAAGGTAATGTGGCCTTGTGGCATCCTATTTCAACTATTCTATTGGTTGAAATTCCTCTTAAGAAGCACTCCACTTCAAGTACTTGAATCTGGCTCGGGGGTGATGGCTACAAGTAATTGTGGTTGTAGCTTGTTTATGGTTTCGTGGAGAGTTAGAGTACCACTCTTAGTCCGAAAATTGTTGTGTTGCATAAGAAAAGTGTTTATATGTGCTCCTTTGTTTAAATGTTTCGTGCGTGTGTTTAGCATTGGTTGAACATTGCATTCATGATATGAAATTAGGACTCCATTCATAAAAAAGGAATGCCAACACTCTATGCAATGAGTTTTAAGGAAGAAATTGTTTTTTTATGATTATTTATGGACTATATCGTAACCTTAATAATTGGTTAAATGTATGGGTGAAATCTTTTGTTTAAATAATTTGTGTTTATCTTGAGATTGGAAACTTAGTCTAGTGGTGTATATGCATCCTTTCAATATACATAAATATGTGACTACATGTAATGGGTTGCTTTTTGCTTGTTTAATCTCAAAGAAATAGGATGTGTGTGTGTGTGTGTGTATATATATATATATATATATATATATATGATCACATGTGAACAATGGCTTATGGCCACAACTGAGTTTCGCTAAATCTCAGGAGGGATAGGCTGAAAGAGCCTGTGTATGCCCTGTATGTCATTGACTATATATAGGAGGCTTGAGCGAAGGCCTTATACACTTAATAAGTGATCGCTAAGTGCAAAGCTAGAACTCTTTTAAGTACAAAGCACAGGGTGTCAAAAAGGAGTTGGTTTAACCCTCCTCTTCAACCTTATGACCATATGTTGTGATTAAATGCTTGTGGGAAGATAAATCTGGGTCATCGATGGGGAAGCACTCACAGTCGTCGAATTACCCCGGAATCTTGGTACCCTGAAAGTCTCAAGGAAACATCAATGGAAATTATTGAGGTAGTATCCCCAAGATGATGTGGCAGTGGGGCTGGAACCTGAGAGTGCCATCTACATTTCGGCAAGGAGGAGCAAAACCCCAAAATGCTTATAATGAGAATATTGTGATATGAAGGAATCAAATGTTAAGTGGGACCCCGTCCACGTGGAGGGTGTGACGTTGGATGACGTCACCCCAAATCCCTGAACCTCGAAGCTTTTGGACAAAGAAAATAGTAGGACGCCTGAGGTATAACTCCCAGGGTGACTTGGTGTGTGGGAACCTGTTCGGTAGGAATAAGAGTTATGTGGCATGAATGTGGTCCATTACTAGTCGAAAGGGAGTTTCCTTGTGAGGCAAAAAAACAATGCCATGTGAACCCGGAAGGTTGTCCCTAGAGTTTTTCAGTGGGGAGCGATGTGAAGACCAGCTGGGATCTAACTCTCGGGGTGACGTGACCATGAAGATCCCACACAAGCCCATTTGAATAAAAATATATATATATATATATATATATATATATATATATATATTTGCATTGTGCGTTGGTCTTGTAAGGGGTTTGACGTGTTTGAGTGGGTTGGCAGTTACTGCCATGTGGTAGAGAGAGGGGTTGACTAGGATTTCCACATGGGGAACACGCAAACACCGCGTGGCAAGTTGTTGAACATTAGGGGAATTTTGAGGTCTAAAATGGGCCTCTTAAGGAAATTATAAAATAATAGAGGAAACAATAAAATAGGATTAGATTACATCATCACATTTTCAACTTATCTCCCTATGGGTTTACTCAATTTCGAACAACAACACTCGTTGGATGCATAATTTGATTCATCATCCAAGGAGTACCCATGTTGCATACTTTCGATGGACCCTGCTACATGAAAAATGATAAAATACATGAAAAATGTGATTGCAATCACGTTTTTTCATGTATTTCTCATTTTTCGTGTAACAGGGTCCATCGAAAGTATGCAACATGGGTACTCTTTGGATGAGAAATTAAATTTTTCATCCAACGAGTGTTGTCGCTCGAAATTTGAGTAAAACCTTAGGGAGATAAGTTGAAAATAAGAGTTGAAAAAATTATTTTATTATTTTTTAATATTTTTACTTTTTTACTCCAAAAATGGTGAATTGTCCCCCATGGTTGACATCATCATCTTGAATCCTATTGGTTCTTATAAAGTTTATTTTGGTTGTATATTTTTATTAGGAGGTTCATTATAGACATCAAAATCCCCCTAATGGTGGCACTAATTAAATAGCTAATCTTTGGATGGTCGTATCTTTCAATCCAAAGTTCTAATTGAGGCGAATATTATATCGTTGGAATTGTATCGACGAGATGAATACAACAATGTCATTTATTTCATGTTTTGAAGAAGTTGCAACAAGTCAAAAAATTTAGACCCCATTTCCATGAGGTGACTATGGGAGTCGATTCAGCATAATAACCACCTCTTGCTAACCTCATTGTGGTTGGGTTTAGCAGGAGATATGTTACAGTATTGTATTAGAGCCTTCAAGTTCCACACTCAAACTAGATGGGCTCTATCACATAAGTGACCAAGCGAAGGCTCAACATTGGACCTTTGAAGATCCAGTGAGGTCTTAAAGTTTTGTGATGGGCGTTAGAAATCTGATTGCTATTGTGAATGAATTGTGTATATGGTTTTTTGTGTCTTTGTATGCTTGTGACATGGCACTAATAATGTATTTGATTTTATTGATACTAATGTGTTAATCAAGGTGTAATGTTGCAGCTAGCATTGAACCATCATATTTCCATCGGTAAGCCAAGGTGATGGTGTTTATTATGCAACTGAATTTTGTTAAAATCTAAGAGTTATGTGTATGTATGACAACACATAAAAGACACTAAGGCTTAAAGAGATGAAGTTTAAGGACCACATGAATAGAAAAGGGTGGTATAGTATAGAACCAACAAACCAAGGAAAGAATAGTAAGATGGTGCAGTATAGCTCTGACCAATCACAACATGGACACGATGAGGAAAGATCGATTGAACAACAATGAGGGGAAGACTCTCTTAATTGGATAGACATGTTGAGAAGCCTAAGAGAATAGATAAGAAGTTGTAAAATTGATAATGAGAGGCTTGTCAAAGTGCATGAAAAACAAGTTGAATTCAATGCAATCATATTGCATAGCTTATCAGACCTGCAAAGACAGAGGTAGCATGAGTTGGGGATCAACCATAAAGGCATGCAAAGTCCATTCGGGCATGAAGAAAGAACCAATGGGGCGAATGGGAGTAGATCTAGAAAGAGGCACTAATTATCCAATGAAGACACCGTGAAAGGAGGCATTCTTTTAGGTACCCCAAAAGGGAACTCAAGCATCCATGAGCAGCAATATGAAGACACTCATAGAGGGCCACATCATCATCAATATCATCATCATCATCATGGGAAAAGAATATGAATAGGGTACATACCAAAGGAGATTAAAAAGGCTAAGCCTCCCACATTTGATTTTGAAATGAGAAAAATGGAGGATGCCAAAGCCTAGATGTTAGGAATGAAGAAGTTCTTCCAAATCCATGATTATTCAGAAAAAATGAAGGCAAAGGTAGCTACTTTCATCCTAAGAAGCAAGGCTGATATATGGTGGGAAGATATGAAAAATTTAAAGGGAATAAAGGAGGAATAATTTCCCTCGAGGGAATTTGAGGAGTATTTCAGGAGCAAATATCTATCAAAGATGTACCTCAAAAGAAAGGCAAAGGAGTTCTATGAGCTCAGATTGGGACAAATGATGCATGATGATTACACCATCAATCTAAGAGTTGCTAAGGTATTTCCCCTACCTCAAGGAAGAGAAAGAAAAGATTCTAAGGTATGTCATAAAACTGCCACAATCTTTCAAGGATAAATTTGAGTTTGATGAACCCAAAACATTAGAGGATGCAATTTGAAAATTGATGCATTGCTATAAGCAATCTAGGCACAAGCATGAATACAAATCAGATGGGAAATTCAAGGGTAATTCCAAGTTTAAAGGGAAAAGAAAAACAAAAACCAAGGGAGTAAGTGAAACCCTTGTCAACCATGAAAACCAACAGAAGTCCAAAGCTGCCAACAGAGGTCATTCTACTCAAGATGAAGCCAAAAGATATGAGAAGGGTCCATATAAGTGTTGGACCTGTGGAGGAAATCACCTAAGGAAGTATTGCCCACATCACAAGCATGTTGGACCAAGACTGTACAATGCACAAGAGGTAGAGACACTAAAGGACGTGGCTCAAAGCATACCCAGAATATAAAAAGCAATAGATAATTGACAAGTTGATCATCAAGCAACGATTATAGAGATGGAAGGTATGTTCCATGACCAAAATATTTCAATTTTGATTGAACCTGGTTTAAATTTTAGTTACATAATGATGAAAACTTAACTAAAATGAGAGGGGGCGTAGTGAATCAGTTTAGCATATTCATGGACACTAAAATTATTTTCCTTAATTTCTTTAACTGAAACATTACATGAGCATCTATACAAATAATGACCACTAAATTGGATATGTGAACAACAATTAATAAGAAAACCAAAACATCACATGAACACATAATAATAACACATATTGACATCAGATATATGTCGAAACCCATAGAGGGAGAAAACCACGATTTTATTATTGTTGTGATGCAAAGTTAAGCTCCTACTCCTTATTACATCTCACTGTAAGCTCCAACCTACAAGAGGATTCTACCTCAATTTTCTGCAAGTTGCAACATGCAAGGAAGCTCCAACTCCCATATGTTTTTTGTAGGCTACAACCCATAGGAGGCTCCAACCTAATGTTTATCAAGCCACTGCTTGAAAGGAGACTACCATCTCCTGATGTGAACAAGAAATAACAATGTATTGGTTTACCTGGTCATAATTTCTACATATCTCCATCTTCATTTCTGCATCTTCTTTCCTTCAAATATGCTTCACATCAGCTTCATAAATTCCAGGTAACTAATGTATAATAGCTCAATCATCTCCCTCACATTCTCCCATTATCTAACTTCCTCAATGCCTTCCAAAATCACATCTTTTATAAAGATAGTTTTCTGGTTGTTTGTATCCCCCATAGGAATATGAAGTGAATAGGATTGACTCTTTGCCTTCCACTAATTCATTTCCAAACTCTTCATATCTTGAATGTTAGAACACAAAAATAAATAATCCATCAAATATTAATGCTTCCTCCATAATCTTAATGCAATGGATGATCTCTGCTTTCATCGGGAAATGAATGAATGTTGCCATTGCACAATATGAACTTTGCGTCTAGCTGCCTCTTTATGGTTGGCTTTGTATAACATTTTTCTTTCCCTTTTCTTTTCTGCCAAAATCTTTTAGAGTATCAAAAACCCAAATGGATGTGACTATATCCCCAAACATTCCAGCAAGGAATAATTGTCAAACAGTTTGATGATGTGTCCATTGGCATTGGGACAATAATATAAATCTCAGCAGTGAAATTCATGATAATAGAGATATATACATATATGTATATATTGTGAGCATGTACTAGCTCAAATTTTATCTCAAAGACTCAAGGTTCTTCCAGTTATCAAGATAAGGTTCAAAATTTAAATTCTCAGCCTGCTCAAGCGACAACAAGAGTTCTAGTGTCTGGGGCAACAACCACATTACCTCCGTTGAGTAGCATCCGAGCAGCAAAGCCGATACCAAGCCACATTGTTCCGCTGCGTGAATGAGAGCAATGCATGCAACAAAGATGATACCAAGCAAATATATAACTTGCCTCTACTATGGACGTTGATATTTTCACCATCATTGAACAGGCCACCAGCAATATGGGTCAGGAAACCATTAGCTCCTCTTCTTGACTTTGAATTTCACTCTCTATGCTCTCAAATGTCCAGTGACTGAAAATATACACTTCGAGATGTGGTAAAATGACCACCGTGGTTTATCCTTCTACTCCTTTGCACACCTTAGCTATTGCGAGAAAAAAAGCCATGCAATACATGTTGGGAATAATGCTTAATTAGTTATGTAAATTTCTATTTAGTGTTCTCTGCAAAAATAAGGCAGCAAATTGTTAGCTGCAGTAGTGCTGGAAATTAGCTGTGATGTCAGTAGATTTGTTTCAGAGTAGATTTTAGTAATAGTTGAGTAGATTTTAGTAATAGTTTTGCTATATAAGAATGTAGTTAATAGCTGAATTAATATATGAGATTTGCAGCATTTTTTAGCTCACACAGTAACTGTGTTTCTTAATTGTTTTATTTTTTTATGTATTTTTCTTCATAGTACTGTTGGCTTCTCAATTGGCTTGAAATAATTCATTTCATATTCTACAAGTGGTATCAGAGCAGGTAAAATAATTTTGGGTTAAAGTTGTATTGTTGGAATTTCGCCAAAGTTAATCATGTCGAATTCTAACTAGATGCTAGTTCCAGAATTTGATGGCAACGATTATGATTATTGGTGCATTAAGATGCTAACCTTTTTGATTGGAAAAGATTTGTGGGAGATTGTTGAATCAGGATATGAGGAGCCAGCTGATTGGAATGCTCTTACAGCTAATGAAAGAACAGCAAGAAAGGAAGCAAGGAAGAAGAATGCTCAAGCTTTGTTTCACATTCAGATAGCTCTTGATAAGAGCTTATTTCCAAGAATATCAGGAGCAAAAACCGCCAAAGCTACCTGGGAGACTCTACAAGAAGCTTACCAAGGTAGTGATCAAGTTAAGGTGGTCAAGCTTCAGACATTGAGGCGAGAGTTCGAGAATTCAAAGATGCAAGAAGCTAAAAGTATCAGTGACTATTGTGTGAGAGTCAAAGATGTGGTCAATAAAATGGCTACACTTGGAGAAGCTGTAAGTAATGAAGTTTTAATTAAAAAAGTATTGAGATCTTTAACACATAGATGGAATCATGTTGCAATAATCATGGAAGAAAGTAAGGATTTGACAAAACTACAGTTTGATGAATTGGTTGGATCTTTGATGTCTCATGAAGAAAGATTGAAGGAAAGTTTTGAAGCTGTAGAGAAAGCTTTTTCCTCTAAATTACAAATTACAAAGAATGAAGATGCAAGTAGCAGCAGTACCAAAAGCCATCAAGGTCAAGGTAAATGGCAAAGCCAAAATTATTCAAGAGGTAGAGGAAGAGGTGGCTCAAGTGGAAGAGGTAGTTTCAGGGGAAGAGGTGGAGGTAGATTTGATAAGAGAAATGTTAAATGCTACCATTGTAATAGGTATGGTCACTTTGAAAGAGAATGAAGATTGAAAGAAGGTAAAAATGCTAATTATGCTCAAGAAAATGGTGAGTATCCTCCAGATCACTTATTTTTATCTTATGCCAAAGGTGAAAATACTAGCAAAGATGTTTGGTACCTAGATTCTGGATGCTCTAACCATATGACAGGGAATGAGAAGTTGTTTTCAGCAAAGGATGGAAGTTTCAAATCCAAGATCCAGTTTGGTGATGATAAATCATTGGAGGTTGCTGCCAAAGGAGCTATGGAGGTCCAAACAAAAGAAGGTATAAAGAGTATTCATGACATTTATTATACTCCACAATTGAAGCATAATTTGTTGAGCGTTGGGCAGCTCTATGAGAAAAATTATAAAGTAGTCTTTGAAAATAAGACATGTACTATCTATGATAAGAATAAGGGAAATAGGGTGATCACTGTTGTGCCTATGACAAGAAATAGGATGTTTCCCTTGAGGTTTGATGAACATAACAGCAATCTTGCTAATATGGCTTATGAGGATTCAAGTTGGTTATGGCATCTCAGGTATGGGCATTTAAATTTTCAAAGTTTGAAGTTTCTAACCTCACATGCATTAGTTTCTGGTTTGCCCAAGGTAGAAGAGCATAAGGAGGTTTGTGAAGGATGTGCTAAAGGAAAGCATGCAAGGGAAAGGTTTCCAAAGGGAAGTGCATGGAGGGCTCATTACCCACTTCAGCTTGTTCATTCAGACATATGTGGTCCTATGCAGACTAAGAGTTTGGGTAAGTCATCATATTTCATCACTTTTATTGATGATTACTCACGAAATTGTTGGGTATATTTTTTGAAGGCCAAAAGTGAAGCCCTGGATACATTCAAGAAGTTCAAAGCCCTTGTAGAAAATGAGAGAGGGTGCAAGATCAAATGTTTGCGGACTGACCGCGGGGGAGAATTCTACTCAAAAGCTTTCCAGAGTTATTGTGATATGAATGGCATCAGGAGGCAGCATACACACCCCAGCAGAATGGCATAGCTGAAAGAAAAAATCGTACTGTGGTTGAAATGACAAGATGCATGCTACAAACTAAGGGATTGAGCAACACTTATTGGGGAGATGCAGTTGCTACAGCAGTATACATCCTCAACCGTAGCCCCACCAGTGCACTGAAAAATATGACTCCTTATGAAGCTTGGTATGGAAAAAGGCCTAATGTTAATCATTTCAAAGTTTTTGGTTGTTTGGCTTATGTGCATGTACCTGATCAGAATAGAAAAAAGTTAGATGCAAAGAGTGAGTTATGTATTTTTATTGGGTATAGTGAGACAAGCAAGGCTTATAAATTGTATAATCCTCTAACTAACAAGCTTATTGTCTCAAGAGATGTAATTTTTGATGAAGGGGGAGTTTATGGTCATCAAAAAGGCCATGTTGAGAAGACAAAATCTGTTTTGAATGATGATATAATTGTTGATAATGATCATGAGCAGCCAACTAATGTTTCTGTAACTAGTGGCTTAACTCCACCAAACAGCCCTTGATCAATTTCTTCAACAACAAGTTCAAGTCCAACTTCTTCTCCAAGTTCTACAAGGAAGGTAAGAAGATTGAGTGATATTTATGAAAGGAGTGCAAATCAAGCTCATGAAGAAAGCCCAATAGGTGAGATAGTCAATTTTGCTTTATTAGCCAACGCTGAATTTGAACCATCATGTTTTGAAGATGCATGTACTAATGAGGTTTGGATGCAAGCCATGCAAGAAGAGATGGATTCCATTCAAAGGAATGACACTTGGAAGTTGACAGAGCTTCCAGATGATAAGAAAAATATTGGCACCAAATGGGTCTATAAGACTAAATTTAACAGTGATGGGAGTGTTGAAAGACACAAAGCAAGATTAGTTGCTAAAGGATTCACACAGAAGTATGGAATTGATTATGAAGAGACATTTGCACCAGTAGCAAGACAAGAGACCATTAGAATGTTGATTTCATTAGCAGCTCATAAAAAGTGGAGCATACATCATATGGATGTGAAAAGTGCCTTCTTGAATGGGTACTTAGAAGAGGAAGTATATGTGGAGCAGCCGCAAGGTTTTGAAGTGGAAGGAAAGGAGAATAATGTCTACAAGTTGAAGAAGGCTTTGTATGGCCTTAAGCAAGCACCAAGAGCGTGGTACACAAGCTCTTTGGCTCAGAAAAATTTTGGAAGAAATTGGAGAAAAACAAGTTCAGCGTACAATGATTTATTGTGATAATGTAAGTGCCATCAAGTTAGCAAAGAATCCAGTTCATCACAGCAGGACAAAGCATTTTGACCTGAAATATCACTTCATTAGAGATTTGGTGCAGAAGAAGGATATTGAATTGAAGCATATAAAGACTCAGCATCAACTAGCAGATATCTTCACCAAAGCAGTTGCAAAAGATCAGTTTTTAGCACTACGAGATAAGATAGTAAATCCTCATTAATCATTAAGGGGGAGTGTTGGGAATAATGCTTAATTAGTTATGTAAATTTCTATTTAGTGTTCTCTGCAAAAATAAGACAGCAAATTGTTAGCTGCAGTAGTGCTGGAAATTAGCTGTGATGTCAGTAGAGTAGATTTTAGTAATAGTTGAGTAGATTTTAGTAATAGTTTTGCTATATAAGAATGTAGTTAATAGCTGAATTAATAGATGAGATTTGCAGCATTTTTTAGCTCACACAGTAACTGTGTTAACAAAAACTCTACAATAATAATACCGGAAAGAAAAACAATCTACGTGGTAATAAAACATTTGTGATAATAACACTAGAAAGAGATACCATAGTGTAGTTGCCAAGAAAAATTCATAATCATATATAATATGGATGCTCGAATAATTCACACACATACATAATATGGATGCTCGAATACCATCAACTTCAGATACCGTCCTTTGCAATCAGAACAGCGTATTGAACCCTGGCCCATGCAAATTACACACGTTGTATTCTGTGATGGGACTTCACAAAGGATATTATCTCCCGGTACAAAAAACAAGCAGTCCCTCTACACCATTTACACTCTACATATCCATTTGCATCACATGAAGAACAACACACTAGTGTTCCTTGCTTTGAAATCAACTAGGCTTGCTCCATTCGCTTCACAAACTGCCATGAATTTTCTTGTGCGTTGTCAGACGGATCCACCACCACAGCCCTTATCCGCCCAACTCTATTATTTATTCTTTCTTTTCTAGGGTTTATTATCTAATGAATAATTCTTGACATAGATATAGAAAAACTCAAAGTGGTATCGACATGGCTTATATGATGACCCAATTTTGCATTGATTCAACCAATCACTTGCCATCTAGATCTACTCATCTTATATCTATCTTGTAAAATATGCATCATAATAGAAGAGGAATATACATCTATGAAAGAAAATCATCCAATCAACATTGAACGATAACCAGGAAGCATGCATCATCCTATGACAAATCATATAAAATCACCACTTAACCGATCAACAACATCTAGCAACAAGCCTGTATCGTCTTAGAACAACAGAGTCTCGAATCACAGAGAGAATATCATAAACCAATTATTCACATCGTTACCTCAGAATCACGCCACCACCCAACTATCACTCGATCAACCACAACACATCTCAGAGATGAAACCAATCACATACCATATACTATCATTTTGATCATGAAACGAATAGTGCATCATATCATAAAATAGACTTTGGGTTGTAACAATAGTTTCTTCTCTCTTGCTATCATTGGAAAGATTCTTAATTGTAGATGGAAAGATTGTTCCTATTGCTTTCAGTGATTGTTCCTATTCAAAGACGATAAGTAGCGCTTGTTGAAATATTGTTCTAAGCCTGCCATTGAGAATTTATAGAGAGCCCAGAACTGCCAGATATTAATTGGTGATAGCCCGGAGAGTAGCCTGTACTCGTTTGCCTTCATTCAAGAGATTATCAGCTCCATCACATCTTCCATATCCAATAGAGATTAGCTACGTCATGAACTTCCAAATCAACCATTGATCAGCCATTAAAACAACTTAAGGTGTGACGTATATAACATTTCTATTCATTTCTCATATGGGCAACAATATATTACATTTTGTCTCGTTCAAGCTTGATTGATGTATATGGATTGTTAAGTGAAGGACTCGAAGGTTGGTAAACGTTTCCCATCATTATGACTTGGAGTGGAGTGTGGCAGAAGAAAGAAGACATTATCTCTTTGTCTGGCTAGGATTTGCTTATATATGAAGCTACCTACGACCTAGACTTAGAGATGGATTCTATTTCTATTTACTGATATCGATTGACCTGAAATGAAGCCACCTCCACTTGTTGTCCGGGAAATTCAAGTTAAGTAAGTATAGGAAGAAACGACACTACCAGGAAATAAAGAGAAACAACAAAATTCGGAGTGGATGATTATGATCCTACTATCATGCCTCGCCTAAAATCACAGGGAAAAATAACAATCATGGATGGCGATAATGATGATGTCGCCATAATGATATAAGTATATGAGGTGTGTAGAGCAATATTTATGCTCCATTTTACCTTGCCTTTGTGCTTATACGTCGGACATTTTCTTGAGATGCTTAGCTCGTGGCTAGGTGGAGTTCGATGTTGAAATAGACCTAGATATCGGGTTATGAGCCTTCAACCCCTGTAGTATGTTTTCGTTGTAGAACACTGCCATCATTATAATTCCATTTGATTTGTGTTTAGGATGATACAATATATGGAACGTTATAATATATCAACTGGAGTATACTGCAACATTCACTTATCAACGTATGGCTTGCATTCATTGCACCATAAGCAATTTCCATGTAGGGAAAAGTGATCGTAAAATTTATATTGGGAAAGCTTTTGCAATAATAACATTGTCAAGTAATTATTTATATGATCTTCAGATTGTAACGCTCTCCATCATTCACGCCCTTGTCATCGGTGCACGACAGTGAACGTTTAGCTTTAGATTTCTGGTTCACTGTAATTTTTCCACTGCCATAATACTATATTTACTGCACAATATTAATGCAATCATAGATTAATAAATAATGCATGCATTGCATCGTCTATTTATCGTGACTTCTGGCACGACCTGCCTCTCTGTCTGTCTGGCATCTCGGTCTGACGGGATACTATGAACGTTGCAACACCTTCAAATTATGTAATGCATATTTCCATGTTTTCTCAATTTCACAGGCAACGCACAACAATTTTACCAATAGTTAGATTGAGGCTTTTGTCATCCATATCAAGTTATGAGAAGATTTTTCGGTGTAAATCACATTATGATAAATAGAATTTTGGTCTATGTCCTTATCCCTTGGTCCAGTCCCATTGGCTAGTCAAAGTTAGTCGTTACATGGTCAAATATAGCCGTTAGTCTGATCGAATTACCCAGTCCCATATAGTCGTTTCCTTGTCAAACTTAGCTGTTGGAAGATCTGCTCTCCCTATTTAACATGCAGCAATGATCTGATTCTTCAACTTATCCTAATGATGAACCACACTCGTTGGTTTGAAACGTGTCGACAAATGTATGATAATGTGATTTACGCCGAAAAATCTTCTCATAATTCTACCAATATCTGCAAACATCTGAAATATCATTGTAACGCATGCTAATCCAACGTACCTCTTTCATATGAATCTGCTTCCCTTGCAAAAGTCTGAAATATCATTGTAATGCATCCAATCCAATGCATAATGTGGAATATTATCAAGGAATTCGATGTAATATCCTATTGTTGATTCCACAATGTTTGTTTATTCAGGTCCATTGGTCACTTCCCCTTGGCATTGTTTTGATGTCTATCCATCCAAAATCGTAGTTGAGGCTTATACACTGTGATTACAGTCTATGTGTATGAACACCATTTTCCTCATTGACATTTACAGAAAATAGCCCTTGCTACTCTATTCAGCTCATTGTTGTGAGTTTGTGGCATCTATCTCCTCATAGTTAACAATTCCAACTAGGATAACCATTTCAACGATAGTCCTTGGAATGCTAGCTTTTTAATTGCATTGTTTTATGAGATTTTATTTTTTCAAGTAATCCCAACTAGTATGCTTCATGTGACAAGATGGTCCAAACTGCAGTTTTCTTTCTAATCCAAAGAATATTTTCACCATTGATGTCAATATAGTCATTCATATGGACACCATATTCCTTGGTTTCAAATAATAGAGCAGGGGTACATTCCAATAAGAACATCAATTTTGTGCCAAATGCAAAATCAACTCGATACAACTCATTTTTGTTTCAAAATAAGAATCACATTCTTTATGTAACCACTTAATGGCCCTTGGGTGGTCTATATGCAGAATCGACGGTCCCACCCCCCGCTAACTAAGGATTCATTCATTCTAATGCCAAAATCGAGGAGGAATGAACTGATAGATCGATCCCTTACCTTAGACCTAGAACCTTCATTCACTATTATTTTCCTTTCTAAAGACCTCATACTCGTACCTCATATTTCTTCCTTCACCCTCGTACCTTGGGATATTCACCATCAGGTCGTCTCCAGGAATGGGACATCGAGTTGGGGATCCGGATATCAATAGCTTTTGTTTGTCCAATTCTCCTTGCCAGGGGTAGGGAGAATGTTGAAACATCATCAAATCACTGGACCTCTCATCACATCGAAAGGGTTATTTCCACTCCTCCAATAAGAGTTGCAACGATTGCACCTTATCTATCATCTCACCTTTTCACCATGAAGAATTAGTTAAGAGGGTTACCGCCAAAAGAATAGGCCAAGAGTTGGGTCAAGTTTAGATTACTCAGTCATACACTTGCCTTAATTTAAATACATGTTCGATATCGTGGTGGATGAGAATATGACTCAAACCATGGAAACGACGTGGTTTATAGTTATACGCAGAATCAACCATTCCTCTTCTAAGAGCTCATTGGTTTGCTAAATTCTATTGCAATTCTTTCCAAATAAGCTGACCAACACCACCTTTGTCAGTCTCAACTCTTGAAAGATAGCTAGATGTTTGTGTCTTCCATGTTTTTAAGTTTTCTTTTTCACTTTGAAAATGTCTATTGTAGGTATAAGAGGGTGTCATCACAGTCCTTGTATCCTTCATGTCTTCCACCATTCGAAGGAAGTTAGTTGTTGCCTATCTTCATTATGTAGATTTTATTTTCAATGCTAGACTAATCATGCTTTCCAAGTGGTTGCAAGTCCAAGTCCAACATTGCTACTTTCATATCTACTTCGTTCAGCATGAAATATCTTTTACCTTCTTTGTAACTATTAATTTGGTATTAGCTTGGTCAATCTCTATTTTGTGCAAGTACCAGGTATAGGCCTTGCTTACGTAGCAATTTCAATATAGAACTGAAATTGTAGGCAACTTTCTTCATTGTTTTACTAATGATAGGTAAACCATCATCTATCTTTCATACTTCATGAACAAGTTTGATCTCAACATATTAGTTAACTTCTTCCAAGAAATTATTGGTGTTTCTCTCTTATGGTCTTTGAAGTTAGAAGAGAATTTCCAAACAAACTTTGATTTTTAATGCCAACATCCCAACCAAGGTTGTTATAAAATGCATAATGCAACAAGTTTGTCCTCATTATGTTACCACTTACCCCCGGATGATGCTGCTCCTTTAATATTGACTAAATAACTTCCTTTCTTCTTAGAGAAGCTCCCCCTGAAACCATGATGAATTCATTATGTTATTGAAGTAACGAGATGCTTTGTTTTCTTCCTCTTCCACACTTTATTGGGTTGCCTTCTACTATCTGCATTTCTTTTTTATTTATAGTTTGGTCTTCTATGATTTGCTTCCATCAGTTGTTTAGGATTATTTAGGGTATATGATAGCCTGCATTCATTGGCTTTGTGTCCAAGGTTGCTACATAAATAGCACCTTATTTGACCAAGATATGGTGGAAATGGTGTGTGGCCTCTTGTGCTCTTCTTTACAAACAATTTACATTCTACAAATTTATGTCCATATTCATTGCATAGATAACAATAACCATGAAAATGATTTGTGTACCTGGAGAAGGAATGTATTCTCTGTTTGATTTCTTGAGGGAACCTATGCATTTGTTGCATATTTTGTTGATTATTCTTCGTTTGTTTGTTCTTACAATATGTTTCCACATGTCCATGTTCATGGCAAGAAAAACATGTGATGTATTTTCTAGGAGCAAAAAATCTCCTTTGAGATCTTCTAAATTTGTTCAACTCATTTTCAGGAGGGAATAATATTCTTATAGTGAACCCTTTCTTCATCTCATTCATTGGATTTTGATATTGTTGTTTGTTTTTGTTTTCTTCCTTATAAATCATGGCACTTGTCCCTTCTCCTACTAGTATTTTTAGGAAGGCTTCATTATCATCTTTAATGTTTGCCTTTTCTGAGTTCTTCATGGAGGCAACCTCCTCTTCTAGTTCCTTACACAACATGTTCTTTTCATCTAACTGTCGTCTAGCTGAAATAATCTCAAACTCTAATCTTTCATATTGTACATCTTTCTCCTTTAGCTGCTTATTCATCAACCCTTATATTTGCCTTTCTTCTTCAATATGTGTCTTCAATCTGACAATTTAATCCTTGTACTTATGTTGTCTCTCATCACATATTTGCACCAATTTCTTTATATCTTTGTTTTGATTCTTCAATATTTCTATTTCATTCAAGGTTATGTCAAGATTGAAGTTCTTCAGTTGTCTTTTCTTCATGTCAACAAGGTCCATTCACACTAGTAGAGACCTCATTTCACTGAATAATTTCCTTTTGATAGGAATTTTTCTTTTTCTTCTTTATCTTCTCCTTCTTGACAGTGCAGCGACTAATGTCTCCTTCATGCGTGAGATGCAATCTATCCTAGATTTATTTAGTATAGTTTAATTCTATTACTGTATCAAGATCCTTATTATGAAGATTATTAAACATAACACATTTTTCCTTAGCATTCCACTATTTTTCTTGCAAAGAGGGAGAACCTTAGCAGTAACCATCACATACTAGTTTCCATACACTAGGTCTGTAAGATATCAGTTCAGATTTTACCTTATCTCTCCATTCATTAAAATTTGATACACTCAACACAGGTACACTTTGATAGTCCATTATTCAACTAGATCTACCTTCAAGTTGTTAGGCTTATACAGAAGGAACTAGATTTGATACCAATTGATGAAAACTTGACTAAACTGAGAGGGGGGGTGAATCAATCTAGCATATTCATGGACATTAAAATTATTTTCCTTAATTTCTTTAACTGAAACATTACACAAGCAACTTAACAAATAATGACCATAAGATTGGATATGTGAACAACAATTAAAAAGAAAACCAAAACATCACATGAACACATAATAACAACACATATTGACACTAGATATATGTGGAAAACCATAAAGGGAGAAAACCACGATTTTATTATTGTTGTGATGCAAAGGCAAGCTCCTACTCCTTATTACATCTGATTTTCTGTGGGCTCAAACCTACAAGGGGTTGCTACCTCAATTTTCTGCAAGATGAAACATGCAAGGAAGCTCCAACTCCCATATGTTTTATGTAGGCTACAACCCACAGGAGGCTCCTACCTCAATAGGCCCCAACTTGATGTTTATCAATCCATTACTTGAAAGGATACTACCATCTCCTAATGCGAACAAGAAATAACAATGTGTTGGTTTACCTAGTCATAATTCTTGCATATCTCCATCTTCATTTTTGCATCTTCTTCCCTTAAAATATGCTTCACATTAGCTTCATAAGTGTCAGGTAAGTAATGTATAATATCTCAATCATCTCCTTCACATTATCCCATTTTCTAACTTCCTCAATGCCTTCCAAAATCACATCTTTTATAAATATAGTTTTATGGTTGTTTGTATCCCCCATAGGAATATGAAGTGAATAGGCTTGACTATTTTCCTTCCACTCATTCATTTCCAAACTCTTCATATCTTGAATATTAGAACACAAAAATAAATAATCCATCCAATATTAATTTCAGCCACATGTAATCATTAAATTCATCAACCTAATGCCAACATCAAGTACCAATATTTATCATTAATGCATCACAACAATCTTTGCAACATCTTTGCCATCGTCTTGGAGTCTTTCTTTTGCATCACAACAATTCAGCGCAATCAACAATTTCACATCATAACAAATTATTCAATATAGAAATCTCTGCAACATTATCCAAGCATATCACAAATCCTTTGTGATGCTCCCTTGCTTCCTTCTCTTGTGCTGCTCCTTGTGCACGTTGGTCCTCTGCTTATTTTCCTTGATCGCAACCATGCATGCTTGATGTTGCTCCTTCATTTCTCTTTGTTGCTACTCCTTTGCCTCTATTACACATTTTCCATCAATGATAACAGCCAACACATAAGTCCTATTGTTGTTGAGAAATGTGCACTAAAAAGGGAAGCACATGATGAGTCTTGAGTAGTTCAACTAGCCACAAGGATGAAAACAAGAGTTGAGCATTGGGTGAAGGCTTACCCAAACGAATTAAATGTGTTTCTAACAGTGGCAAACCTCAATGTGTTGTCGTTGGGAGCATATAATGTATTTCTAGGCATGGATTAGTTATATGTGCATCGAACCAAGGTCAACTACTTTGAGAATACCATTGAATACTTGGATGAAGCTAGAAAACATAGAATATTGCGTGGAAAGAAAAAACCCACTTCAATGAGAATGATTAAAGCTATGTAAGATAAGCACAATCAGACAAAAGGATGTCTTATATTCGTTGTGCATATTTCCAAAAATTCTGAAACTAATAATAGTGCAAGGAGAGAAGACAGTGAGGTCCAAAACAAATATCTTGTTTTGCAGCAGTACCAAGATGTGTTTCCTCTTTATATTCTTGGATTTCCTCCCTCTAAATAAGTATACTTTTCCATTGAATTAGTTTTAAGGGTAGCTCCAACATCCAAATTTCTGTATAGAATGAGCACTCCAGATTTAGTTGACCTGAAGCTTGTTAGAATGTAGCATGGAAAGGCTTCATTTGACTAGTTCCTTAGTCAAATGAAGAAAATTTGGTTTTCCACATCAGCAGGATGACTTGGATTGTAGTTAGCTAGAGTGACATGGCCTTGTCTACTAACTAAGTAAGTAAATTCAAGTTTGTAGGATAGAAGTAGAGTTTTGCATGAGTTGATTGCTAATATCTAGCAATCTAGTTGAGTTACTATTGGCTTAACTCAGTTAACTGAGCTCTAGTCATTAGTTGAGTCAGTTGAAGGTTAGTTGAGTAGTTATGATTGTTGTTAACTCACTGATCTCTCAGTTAACTAGTCAATCAGCTAAAAATAGACCCAGTCATGCATGGAATTCAAATTTCCTAGTTGAGTGGATAGAAAAGGAACATTTGTATTTATAATTGTATATTGTTGAGTGTACAGTGCTTTTTCACTGAGCAAGTGATCAATTCCCCTTGTATTTGCACAAGGAAATAGGGAATTTCCATATTTTTTAGGAGCTTAATTCCTCCAAGATTGTGCAAGGAAATAGGAGGTTGGTTGAGGCTTGAATTGGCTAAGTGTTGGCCAGAGCAGGTGAGGAAGCATGAGAAGATTATTGCAATGCAAGGTGTGCTTCAAAGTTGAAGCAAGACATTGTAATTGTTTCTCTTTCTCATCTAAATTAATGCAAAGTAGTGGAGTGGTTTTTCCCAATTGGGTTCCCCTGTAAAATCATTGTGTTCCTTATGTTTTGATGGTTACATGTTATTGCATGTGTTTCTATAATGTGTTTTCTTTTTTGCAAAATAGTAGAAGAAATTTGTGTCTCTTCATTTCAGTTTGATTTCATTAGCAGTAGAAAATTTCTTGAATTTTCTACAAAGCTACAACCCAAGGATGTTGGATGATGTTGTCATTGATGTCAACCCTGGGTTTTGACTTTGACTAAAACACATGTCATTGATGTCAAAAAATTAATGAACACTTCTTATACTTTTTTGGATTACATCAAGTTGGAAGCTACATTATTTAATGGTTGAAACCTTAATCTCTAGGCATGGTTTCCCTGGTCAATGTATATCCATCGAACTTTTAGGAGCACTTTAAAGTGACAAATCAATAATTTTACCCTGAATATCATTCCTAATACATTATCATCGTCAAGATTCTTCCGGTGGTATGTGGCACGCCCTGAGAGGCCTCCTAGTTTGAGAGATACTCAAGTTTGAAGGTGAAGACCCCAATTAGTGGGCTAAAAGCCCAAATGGTGGTGACATGGCATATTTTATTCATTGTGGGCATAAAATATAAATCATATTAGTTCTTTGTCATGTTTCATGAAGAGATTATGTTAAAAAATGGTATCGTTAGTATTTGTACCCATAAGAAGTATTCATCACACCCTTAAAACTAAAATTCCTCCTCCATAAGGCCAATGACATCCTATATTATGGATTAAGGTAACCAATTAATAATTTTTTATTAGAAAATTCAATATGTTCAATATTTTAATGAGGCCCTCCAATGTTTACTATTGAAGCCCTCTCTAAATCTATAAGAAGGAGACCTATCCACTCTCAAACTATATCAAATCTCAACGATCTATTTTTGAGATACTCCTATGAAATTGAACTCGGGTGCGTAAGGAAAGCCAAAGAAGGAATTTTAGGATAGATTGGGTCTTGGTTTTATCTTTTTCTGTTTGGTATTAGGTGATTCCTTGAGGTTTCCTTGTGTATTTTATTGTAGGAACAATCCTCCTCATTAGGGCTACCTTATTGACCCTCAGACCTCATCCTAATCACCATTTGGAAGGACAATGAAGGTGTTTTATGGTATTTCATGACCTCGGCCTTTCAATAGACCTTAGCCTTTGAAACAGTGAGTAAATTTATTGCAGTTAGAGTTGACCAATTTGATATTTTTCCTTATTAGATTGGTGGTTCGTTGAAGGAAGGTTTTTGGAATTTTGTTCTGGTATAGAAATTATTTAAAGACCTTGAACTTCTTAATATCAACATGTTTTAGGTCAGCGAGTTAAGGTACAAACTCTTATTGTGTTTTTCTTCATGATTTTGCATAGGAATAGGTCTTTTTCTTGCAAACCTACAACCCTATTAGGGCATCAAATTTCTGATCTAAAATTGTGTCAAGGGCAGCAAAAAATTAAATGCCTGCCAACCCTATTATACCTTGTGACCTTTAGATCTTGTTGCAAACAAAATAGAGGTCCCCTTGTCAATATATCACATTTATTCTCACCACAAGACAACAACAATAATATCATTGTATTGGTGAACAATTTAAAGGATTAAAATGCACTAAGCCAATCATTGATTTCAAATTTTGGGTTTTGTTGTAGTACTTCATAGTTGAAATAATCATTGGTACATATACAAACCTAGGTTCTTAAGTAGTTTTCATACTTACATCACATAAGTAGTGAGTGTTGAAGGAATTGTTCAAGGCAACATGTAAATTTGTTTGTAGCATGAGAAATCCAAACACATACACACACACACACATATATAATACAGTAAAACATACAGTGATCCAGTGTCCCATTCAGTGCTCAGGTGCATTCAATGCTTAAGTTATAAGTAGAATTTAGTGTTCAATTATTTTTTGTATTGGTTATATCTATAGTTGTAAAGTATTGGTTATCTTTGTTAGCATAGTTTTACAGATTTCAAGTAAGTATCTCTCTAAGAAATAGCAATAAAGGTCTTAGTGT
Source organism: Pinus tabuliformis (assembly GCA_031772625.1). Classification (NCBI taxonomy): domain Eukaryota; kingdom Viridiplantae; phylum Streptophyta; class Pinopsida; order Pinales; family Pinaceae; genus Pinus; species Pinus tabuliformis. Next base: position 615,679,732 of record CM062817.1, read on the forward strand.
TAAGAAGTAGTTAGGACTGTCCTACTACATTATATTAGTTGCATCATCAAGGGGTTCAGCATTACTACAAGGAATTTGACATTCATCAATGAGGATGTCATAGTGGTTTGATCTTGATTCCTATGATAAAATGTAGTCATACAATCATAGTGATATTGTAAAGGACATTGATATGACTCTCTTGTACAACAGTGATGATTAGATGTTGTGTGATTTGTTTTGACAATTTGGTCTTTTGATTTTACTTGGCAAGACAATGACAATGATCCTATGCATGACTAAAAATTGAGACATGGATATCATTGTATGACAATATGGAAGGTGCTTCATAGCCATATATGAGCAGCTATAAGATGTATGCTAGTAGCCCTCCTTGGGCAGAGTTTGAGACAGTTGCAAGAGGGTCATAGGGATGACCTAAGGCATGTTGGTTTGAGTCATCATCAAATATCAGTGTGTTCGGAACGGGTCCCCTAGGGTCAATTTTGGGGTTAAAAGCCCAATTTTTGGGGCTAAAAGCCCAAGTTTTGTGTAAAGTCTCCGCATTTTGTGGCCGTGGAGCATGATGATGTAAAGAGTTACTAAGGTTTTTCTGCCCTTATTTTGTATAAGTCATGTCAGCTTTAGAGATCTACCCATGGTCCGCGGACCATGGGATTGTATAAAAAGGAAGTCTTAAAAGAGTCTAAGGCAATTCAGTTGAGTCTTGATATGTTTTATGCATGGATTTGTGAGAGCTAAGAGAGAAGAGTCTTAGTGTAGGAAGAGGCTCTGCAGCTGAGTGTGCAGAGGCCTAGGGTAGAAGTCCGCAGCTAAGTGCACAGACCCCTACAACTGTGTGTGCAGGGTAGTCAGAGTCTATACTGAATATTTGAATCAATAATAAAGAGGAGTATTCTGAAATTACCTTTGTATTTTAATTTTGTTCATTGCATATGATTATGTTATGTTGAATACTGGGTTTATGTTTTAATGCTACTCTTATATGCAAATCTATATGTTTCTCTATTTTACATGACCGCAAGTATAGATATATGTTTACACGAAGATAACCATAATTGCATGTTAAAGTAACCAATACTTAAGCGAATCTGGGTAGATACAGAAGTAAGAGTAATTACATAGGTGCGTAAGTGCCTTATCTAACTATTTAGGGCCCGCGAAGGATGATCAGAGACTTCCACGGAGGCTTCGAGGATGAATAAGAGAAGTAATTTAATAAGCCCTTTCGATCTGCGCGAAGCAAGGTTAGGGAAAATAACCGACATCACAACCATCTCAGGGTGTGAATCTTGGTTCCTGCATCCCCCCATATTGTTTCAGGTGAGACTTCAGTCCGCACTCCGCAGATTGATGCCGAAAGGGCTAGTAGTGTAGGGATTTTCTTGACTAATTAGCGTCGAACTTGGGTCAGGGCTCATCAAGCCAAAAAATGGTTTCGTTTCTAGGATTGGGATCTGCATAACAAGATGTGTGATGTCTCATCATTGGAATCCAACTAAGAAGGAGATTGAAGAGTAATTGGATAGAAAGATCCACGAATTTGCAGCACAAGAAAACAAGAATCCGCGATTTACAAAAGAACAGTGGTTGGACAGATATCTATACATAGAGATACACGAAATCTTCTTTTGTTCCTTCCCGGTTGAATTATACGATGGATCATGAAGTTGGCAGAAGGCTAAGGGAGGTGGAGGCTTGACGGTCCAATTGTCTAGACCCTGGAGTTAGTGCAGAAATTAGAAGCCTATGAAGATAAGATCATGTGTGTTGTCGATCATTGGCTCGACCGTATCATAGGAGGGTTTGTGACAGAATTCACGCTCGATACGTCGGTCAGTTACAGTGAAGCAGAGCATCACTTCTTCGAGGGGCCGTGAGGTAAGTATTTTAAATCATTAAATACTTGGATTAATATGCTCTTATGTGAAAATAAGGTTATGTAGTTACCTTGATGTTTGGGGCTATGCGAAGTGTAAGGACTTTCAGTAACGAAGGAAGAAAAGGCCCTGAATATAACCCGTTGATTGAGCCTCCTCTGAGTGACGATGAAGGAGCAGCACAGGCTTCTCTACTGAGCGTTATTCAGTTGATAAGATAGGGATTCCCGTGAATACCTACACCACCTCCATCCTCACCTCATCCATCCACACTGCCTCCATCCTCACCTCCACCGCTTACCCCCTCACCCACACCGCCGCCACCTCCACCACCGTTCAACATGGTGAACTCCGTAAAGCTACCTATGTTCAAGGGTATAGGAAATGAAGATCCAAACTAGTTTTGGTTTGTCGCGAAGGTTGTGTGGGAAGCTCAGGGTATCACGGATGATCAAATGAAGAAAGCAATGTTGGTTAGTGCTTTGCAGGACCACGCACTAACTTGGTACATTAAGTACTGCACTGATAATCTGATGTCCACGTTGGCTAATATCCAGACTATGCTGAATAAGGAATTTAGTAGACCTAAGTCTGAGGCGCAATCAATTGTGGGATTCAAGGAGATCATGATGAAGCCTAGAGAGATGCCCTAGGATTTGGATCAAAGATTGAAGTGTACGATCCATGAAGCCAACATGAATCTGACTGATGGGCAGCACCACGAATGGTTTGTGGCCTCGCTCCTGCCTCACCTAAGGGTTGCACTATCACAATAGAAGATCGGGACCCAGGTGGAAGCTCTGGAAATCACGATGAGATTGCACGAGACATCAATGTAGGATTTCAATCTGGGGGTTCAGCAGATTCATGCGCAGTTGTAGAACCTTTGCCTCGAAATGCAAAGTCTAAAGAAAGATAGAACAGCTTGGACAGAGGCATGCGAATAAATGTTGTGCCTAAAGTGCAAAAGCCAAGGGCATGAAAAAGATCATTGTCCTGTTTTCGCAAATTATGTTGCATCAGGGGGACCAATGCCTCTAAGGCCAGAAGTTGCAGCAGGGCCAAGTACAAGGCCCGTGCTATGGTGTGCTATCTGTCAAGTAGTAGGGAAACATGCAAGAGACAATTTCCATTTGCTGCAGAAATTCGTACAGACACCGCAACAGCTCTTCTACAACTTTTGTCAATCTGTGGGTCGTGATGAGTGTAATCACCGAAGTTACGAATTAATGATGGACAGGACACCTGCATATAGGGTGTAGGCAGAAACATGGCCTCCAGACCAAGGCACTGGAGGGGCCCGAGGCGAGTATCAGGGGCGTGGTCGAGGTCGAGGTGGAGGAGGACCTGGTAGAGGATGGGGGCAGATTATTTGTTGCAATTGTGGAGGACCAGGACACTATACGCAAGACTACCTAAATCCGACGTGGATGTCATGCTGCTATTATACTCAGTTTGACCATGCGACAGAGGATTGCCCTATATTGTTAGCCAAAATACGTGAGAAGGGGGCACAGGAAATGGAAGACCCCAAATACGTGAGGCTTGAGCCTTGTGAGGAAGACCCCAAGGTAAATATTGTACTGCGGGGTGGAGTGACGACTGGTGAGGATAAGGAGAAGCAGCCCAAAGAAGGCGAGTGGGTTCGCAAAGCACCAGAAAAGGAGGTCGGCTTTGATCTAGAACATGCAAAAGAAACATTTATGGAAGCAAAGAAAAGTTTCGCTGAGGCCTCTACCTCAGGAAGTCAGGAGAAACTAGTTGAAGAAATGGACCCATCCAAGATTACCACGTTCTTAGAGACCTGCATGAAACTGCTCCACGATAGTAAGGCTGTGAACGGACTACGAGAGCTAATCAATAGGTGCGCTGGCAAGGAGACTGCTATTGACGAACCATGCGTAGTTAGGAAGCTTGGTAAGCATAAGGCACGAACTGGATGTGAGATGAGACTCACCGCACAGATAGGAGAATACAAAATGGACCAAGTTATCTCGAACCTAAGGTCCGATGCGAATGTTTGTCGAAACAGACATGGGAAAGAATGGGGAGACCTATGCTGTAGTGGTCTTTGATTTAGTTAAGGATGGAAAATCAGCAGAAAATCATCCCAATGGGAAGGTTGCAAGGGGTAACAGTTGATATCGAAGGTGCGAGCGCACTAGCGATTTTGAAGTGATAGAGATTCTGGATGATAGCAATCCCTACCCCACGCTCCTTGGGATCAATTGGGCCACTGACATGAATGGGGTAATCAACTTGAAGAAGCGAAAGATGATATTTGAGAAGAAATCACTCTGCGTAGTGGTGCCACTGGACCCTGCAAAAGGACCACGCTATACTGAACCAGTCCGCAATTATGAAAGTGGTGACGATTTGGACCAGATTTACAAGATAATGATGTGAGATCAAGATTGGGTGAATCCGGCAGTAGATGGACGTATTGCATGGGATGTCGAGAGCTCCTGCACATCAGATTTAGATGAAGAACTGGAGCACTGGCAGAATCAACTGCATGAAGTATCTACGCTATGTTGTAATATGATGACCAAGTCGTTGCGTTGTGTATCATCAAAGGTAAGAAATCTGCCTTACTATGATGGGTTAACTGATGTTGATCACCTTTTGGATGCATTTGAAAGGGAAGTACCATAGAATCATCACTTCCAGGCATTAGATTGGGTGTTGCGCGCTACGCCCGCAAGATGGTGGGGTACACACAAAGATAGTTTTGATGATTGGCGCGAATATAGGAGGATGATGAGGGTACATTTTGGTCATCTAAAGGTGTGATTAATAGAAAAATATGATGGGAGAAACGATCCGCATGACCATTTGACCAAATGGACTGAAGTGTACGGAGCAAACCAGCTCAAGAAAAGATAGATCAACGCCTTAAAATTCAGCCTCTTCGAGGGGGCAACCTCCTTTACATTACATAAATGAACAATTATTGGATGATTCAAATGACAAAACCTCCTTTCTATATATAGGAGTCTAAGGAGTCACAATATAACCCAGCCGATCTAACAATGGTAATATAAAGCCACAAAAATAACAATAGAGGGATTTTATGGGGCACAATAATAACAATATGGGGATAATAGGGGCACAACAATATTAATAAGGGATGCAACTACAATAGTATTGGGGTAATCACTAGTATTATAGGGACCCAACATGCCCCTCTCCTTCAAAAAGTGTTGTCCTCAACGCTTGAGTAGTTCTGGATGCTTCTGTATAAAATTCTCATCCTCCCATGTGGAATCTTCAGCGGATAAGTTCTTCCACTTGATAAGATACTCTGAAATTGATCGATTTCGTATCTATCGAGTTCTTGTTTCTGTGACTACTTCCGGTTCCAATATAATTTTTCCTTCTTCATCAAGTTCTGACAATATTGTTTGAACTGGGAGCTTGTCGCCTATAACCTTCTTTAAACATGAAACATGGAAAACTGGGTGCAATCGAGAAGCTACAGGAAGCTCCAATTTGTATGCCATAGTACCAATATTTTGCAACACCTTGTACGGACCATAATAATTTGGTGATAATTTATTATCCTTCTTAGCTCGCTTGAGGGACATTTTCTTATATGGTTGTAGCCGTAGGAATACCCAATCACCTACATCAAAACTTCTTTCACTGCGATGTTGATCTGCCTGTTGTTTCATTCTATTATATGCCAACACGATGTTATCCTTTAAGAGTTGGAGGACTTGTTGTTGATGTTCGATGTGATGTTCCACTGCTTGAACCTTAGAATTGTCTCTTAAATATGATGTGATGGATGGTGGCTGATATCCATAAAGTGCCATAAATGGGGTCATTTTTGTTGCTGTATGGAAGGAAGTGTTATACCACCATTCAACCAGAGGCAACCATTTGACCCATTGTGTCTATTTATCAGATACAAAGCAATGAAGATATCCTTCCAAACATTTGTTTACTATCTCAGTTTGCCCATTAGATTGTGGATGATAAGATGAAGTATGAGCTAACTAAGTACCAAGAAAAGAAAATAATTATGTCCAAAAATTTCCAGTGAAAATGGGATCTCTGTCACTTACAATTATATTTGGGTTTCCATGTAGCTTTTGAATTGTTTCCATAAATGCAGAAGTAACTGTACTGGCTTTAAATGTATGTGATAATGCACAAAAGTGTGCATACTTGGTAAGTCTATCAACTACAACCATGATGACACTCTTTCCCTCAGACTTGGATAAACCTGTGATAAAATTCATTGAAACCTCCTCCCAACGTTGGCTTGGAATGGATAAAGGTTGTAATAGATCCGGTGTCTTAATTGTTTCAACTTTATTTTGTTGGCAAACCAAACATTCCACCATAAATTTTTGAATATCTTATTTAAGGCCATCCCAAAAAAATTCCTTCTTAACCCTGTGGTAAGTTTTTAAAAATCTTGAGTGCCCTCCTAAGGGAGAAGTTTGCAATTCCATAAGAATATTTTGTTTTAGTTGGGAATTCTTACAGAGGTATAAGTGATCTTTGTACCATAAAGAATCATTTTGCCAGCTAAATGTATCAGACGTACTGGAATCTTGTTGTAACTTTCGAATAAGTGCCCACACTTCTTCGTCATTCTTCCATTCCTCCCTTGCTTCGTTTATCCAATCTGGTTGGATAATAGAAATGGTGCACAACAATGCTTCCACATCCTCATCCTTTCTTGAGAGTGCATCAGACACCACATTTTGCTTCCCTTTTTTGTAGATGATTTCAAAGTCATAACCCAACATCTTTGTGACCCCCTTTTTTTCCTCTTCAGAGGATAATCTTTGTTCTAAAAAGTATTTAAGGCTATCATGATCCTTTTTACCTTGAAGTGTCTTCCCATTAGGTAGGGTCGCCATTTCCTAAGTGCATGGAGTATTGCCAACATTTCCTTCTCATAAATACCTTTGTGTAAAAACTTTCCCTTGATTGGACGACTTTCAAAAGCAATGGGTCTTTCATCTTGCATTAAAACAGCACCAATTCCATTTCCTGAAGCATCACATTCCACAATAAAGGTTTTTGTGAAGTCCGGTGTAGCTAAGATCGGTGCTTGGCACATTGCCTCTTTAAGATGTTCGAAGGCCTTTTTTGCTTCTAGAGTCCATGAAAATGCATCTTTCTTCAATAATTTTGTTAGAGGTGTTGCTATTCTCCCATAATTCTTAACAAACTTGCGATAATACCCGATCAACCCGAGAAATCCTCGCAGATGCTTTATGGATGTGGGGATTTTCCATTCCTTAATGGCTTTAATTTTGCTAGGGTCTACATTAACTCCTTCATGAGACACAATATGACCCAAATATTCCACCTCTTGTACTCCAAAGAAACATTTGGATCTTTTTGCATATAATTGTTTCTCCTCCAATAGTTGTAGCACCCTGTCAACATGTTCAACATGATCCTTCCAAGACTTGCTGTAGATTAGTATATCATCAAATACTAACACAAATTTTCTAAGGAATGGTTTGAAAATGGAATTCATCAAACCTTGAAATGTTGAAGATGCATTAGTAAGGCCAAAAGGCATGACCAAAAATTCATAATGACCCTCATGAGTTCTAAATGTTGTTTTCGGAATGTCTTCAGTCTTCATTCTAATTTGATGATATCCTGAACGAAGATCCAACTTGGTGAAGTAAATTGATCCATGCAATTCATCCAGTAATTCATCAATGACGGGAATGGGAAACTTATCTTTAATAGTGAGCTTGTTGAGCTCCCTATAATCCGGACACATACGCCATGATCCATCCTTCTTGTGCACTAATACTATTGGAGCGGAGAAAGAACTTTGACTCGGTTGAATTATACCAGCCTCTAGCATTTTTGCAACAATACGTTCAATTTCACTCTTTTGGGCATAGGGATATCTGTACGGCCTGATGTTTGGAGGAACACTTCCTGGAATCAGATGAATAGCATGATCATGATCATGAATAGGTGGGAGACCTTTGGGAGTCTCAAATACCTTGGAATTATTGTCCAAGACTTTTTGGAGATCTAGAGAAATAGATGATTCCAATGTGGAAACATCTAGTGAACATAATTGTGCAATTACACCCCTTTGTTCCTTTTTTAGAAGCTTTGTCATACCGTTAGAGCTGATTATCTTTCCCGGTTTCCCTATAATACCCCTTAATTCAAATTCCTTTCCTTCCACAGAAAATTTCATAAAAAATTCTTGAAAATTAAAAGCTATTGTACCCAAGGATTGTAGCCATTGGACTCCTAGTACAACATCAGCACCTCCCATTGGAATGGAAGGCATTGGGCTAGTCAATACATATTCTCCCATCAATAGCTTGATATTATGGCACTTTCCAAGGCAATTTATTGTTCCTCCATTTGCAACCATCACTTGACACTCTGGTGCTGGATATAAGAAGCAATTCATTTCTTTTGCTACCTTACAATGAATAAAATTGTGGGTACTTCCTGAATCAATCAACACTATTACCTTTTTCTTCTCGATTTGTCCTTCTATATTGATGGTTTGAGAAGTGGTAATTCCCGCCAATGCATTACAAGATATGGTCGGATTCATTTCTTCTTTATCTAGGCTTTGTTCCTGGATTATATCCTCTTCTTTTGACCTTTCTTGCTCCTTTTCTTCTTCCTCTTTGCAATCTATGTAGAATAATTTCTTCTCAGCACACTTATGACCTTTAGTGTATTTGCTATCACAACTGTAACAAAGCCCTTTTGCTCTTTTTTCTTCCAATTTTTGTGGTGTCAACCTTATAGGTTGTGGAAGACTAGGGGCAACAACACTTCCATCTTTATAGTTATGAGTGGTATGCTTCCTGGTTGCCATAATTTTGCTTTCCATTTTTCTTGCTAACCTGAATGCCTTCTCTAATGAATCAGGTTCCCAAAGGCGAACGTCATGTTGGATATTATCCTTTAAAGTCCCTATGAACACATCAATCCTATGCTCCTCTAGAATATTTTTTATCCTTATGTTCAATTTTTGGAACTCCTCAATGTGCTCCATTATTGAACCCTTTTGTTTGAGACTTATCAATTGGCTAAAAAAAGTGTTGCTTTTTGTATCCTCGTAATGTGCTATCAATTCTTCCATAAAAATTGCCCAAGTGATAATTTGTTTATGAGAGCAAAGCCATTGATACCATACAAACTGATTTGGTTCCAAATATAAAGTTTCAATACGTACCTTTTGTGTGTTTTTCACATTATTGAGATCGAAAAATTGCTCCATTGGTAATATCCATGTTGTGGGATCCTTGCCATCAAACTTCCTCATATCAATTTTTGGAATATGGTGGGTCTTCGATCCCACATTAGAGTCTAAGAAATCATGATTAACATTTCTTTTTTTCGCATCATGAGTTTCCTTTAATACCTTTTCACCATTAGTAAGTATTTCTTGTAGAAAATTTGTCAAAACTATCTTCAAATCTACCATGTTTGTCTTCAAATCTGTCTTCAAATCTGCCATGTCTCTCTTCAAATCCGTCTTCAAATCTATCTTCAAATTGTCCATCTTAGCTTCCACACCCTTTATCTTAGATTCCATGCCATTTATCTTAGCTTCTGTTAGCTTTTGTGAGAGTGACATTTGTTGCACTTTTTCTTGTAATTTTGATATATCATGTAGCATTTCTTCCTCTTCTTCATGAGTCATGCTAGAGCTTTCAGGTTGCTTACTAGGTGTTTGCATTTTCTTTTCTCGGGGCATCAGTTACCAATAGCAATGCTCTACTATGCCCTTTGAATTCCTTCAAAATAAATTTTCAAACCAATCTTAAGCAAAAATTTAAAAGAATCTACACACCTTTTTTCACTTTGTAGTAGCTCGATATTGCCTCTGATGTATCTCTGTACTTTCGGATCATCCAGTTTTGAAATTGCGACCTGCAGTAGCCCTCTGTGTTCTCTTTCCAAAGCCACCAATCTGATCCAAATTGGATTCTCCAAGGAAGAGTTATGCGAAATCTCCCACAGTGACCTAATTATAAACTAGTTCAGTAGAGTGAACTTGTAAGACGTGCCATGAGTCACTGTTTCGACCTTTGGCTCTGAAAAATATATACAAGAAACTAAAATCCGTCCTCTTTCTTTACCTTCTTACGAAATTTCAATCTGATGCTCAGAGAGAAAGTTATGACGGTTTTCCCCAAGTCACCTATTTGGAATGTAATTCAGGAGTCTGCAAAAAAGACCAAATTCCTCAGATCATATATCTGCAAATATAGCGTGAAAAGCTCTGAAATTTGGATCCGAGGTTCAGCACGATTTCTTCTCAAACGGGTTTTTTTTTAGCTTCTGAAACATCACAAAAAACAGTTATAGCGAAAATTCCACGATGACCTATTTGGAGCAGTGAAACCCTAGAATCCAAAGCTCTGATACCAAATGTTATGAAACCAGCTCAAGAAAAGATAGAAAAGATAGATCAACGCCTTAGAATTCAGCCTCTTCGAGGGAGAAACCTCCTTTACATTACATAAATGAAAAATTCTTGGATGATTCAAATGAAAAAACCTCCTTTCTATATATAGGAGTCTAAGGAATCACAATATAACCCAGCCAACCTAACAATAATAATATAAAGCCACAAAAATAACAATAGAGGGATTTTATAGGGCACAGTAATAACAATATGGGGATAATAGGGGCACAACAATATTAATAAGGGATGCAACTACAATAGTAATTGGGTAATCACTAGTATTCTAGGGACCCAACAGAAGCCTCAACCAGAATGGGTCCATCTGTTTTGTCATACCTTGGATGTTATACCAATGAATTGGTACTTGGAGACGAAACTCTTCCATGGCACCGAAGAATGGGATTTTTTTGCCAGGGATTTTTTATGACATTCAGTTTTGAGGATGGATTTGAATCTATCGACGAAGCATTGCAGGAGGTTAAGATGGAAATTTTCAGGATATTGCAAGATCCCCTAGATTTGATTCAACCTGATTGGACCACCCTACTAAGCCATGCGCTGGAGTGCTACAACACCATAGCGAAAGAAGAAGACGAAGACCAGAGGAAGATTAATATTCCAAAGACTACAGGACACCACAAAGTTGAAGGAACACAGCTAGATAACCCAGACATAACTGAGCCACTCAAAACCAGGCAGGTGAACATTGGCACGGAGGTAGAGCCGAAGTTTGCAAAGATTTGGGATTACTAGGATGGCACGATAGCAGATAAGGTCGTCAAACTACTTCGCGAATATCAGGATCTGTTCCCCACGAAGTTTTCAGATCTGAAGGGGATAATAGGAGACTTGGGTGTCATGAAGATCACCCTAAAACCAGACATGAAACCTGTGAAGAAAAGACCTTACTGCCTCAATCTGAAGTATAAAGAAAGGGTTCGCTTAGAGTTAGACAAGATGCTCCCGGCAGGTATTATTGAATCGGTAGAAGAATCTAACTGGGTAATCCCAATAGTTGTTTAGGAAAAGAAGCAGAAGGAAGACATAAGGATATGCGTAGATCTTAGGAAGTTGAATGATGCCTTCATGCATGATCCCTTCCCAACTCCGTTCACCGGTGAGGTCCTGGATAATGTTGGCGGCCAGGAAGCATATTCGTTCACTGATGGGTTCCCTGGGTACCATTAGATCAAGATCGCGCTTAAGGATAGAAGTAAGATGACCTTCATGATTGAGTGGGGATGCTTCCAATATACAGTGATGCATTTTGGGCTAAAGAACGCGCCGACGATATTTTCGCGTGTAGTCATCACTGCATTCAAAGACTTCATTCATAAATTTTTGGAAGTACACTTTAATGATTGGAGAGTGTTTGGACTGGTAAAGAGCCATGTGGCCAGTCTGCGCTTGATGCTAGATACATGCCAGAGGTACTAGATCGCTCTCAATCTGAAGAAATGTTTGTTTTGTGTCCCTTTTGGGATCTTGTTGGGCCATGTGGTATGCAGACAAGGCTTGATGGTAGACCCTACGAAGATCACGGTCATAATAAATTTGGAGGCACCAAGGAGTGTGAAACAGCTGCGTGCAACGTTGGGGCATACAGGATACTATAGGAAATTCATCAAGAGCTATGCCCAGATCACTGCGCTGATGGAAAAACTGTTAAAGAAGGATGTTACGTTCTGTTGGAATGAAGAATGCTAGAAGAGCTTGGATGTGCTAAAGGAGAAAATGGTCACCGCGCCGATCCTAGTCTTCCTAGATTGGAAGAAGGAATTTCATGTGCATGTGGACACGTCATGTATTGCGCTAGGAGTAGTACTGACATGAGCCGATGAAGGGGACTTGGATCACCCTATAGCGTTTGCAAGTAGGAAGTTGTCCATAGCTGAGAAAAATTATTCCACGACAGAGTGCGAAGGACTAGATATGGTATACGCACTCCAAAAGTTCAGGCATTATTTGTTGGGCGGACATTTTAAGATGTATACATACCATTCTATATTGAAATACCTGGTCAACAAGCTTGTGTTGGGGGGGGAAGATATGCAGGTGGCTGTTTCTATACCAGGAGTATGATTTTGAAGTTATTGTGAAACCAGGACGCTTGAATGCTGCATCGGATCATCTGTCGCACATTGAAACAGGAGAGGAACCTACAAATTTGGAGGAAGGACTACCCGACGCGCAACTCTTTGTAGTACATGTCGTGGATAGCCACTTTGAAGATATTATACACTTCTTGACGACAGGTACGGCTCTGGAACGATATACAAGCCAACAGAAGAAGGAACTAGTGGTGTGCACGACAGACTTTTCTGTCATTGCAAGGCACTTGTACAAAATGGGATCAGATGAAATATTGCAACGTTATGTGCCAGAGTTTGAACGAAACAGCATCCTCACTGAGGCTCATGGTGGAGCCACGGGAGGTAATTATAAAGGAAAATCAAAAGCGCAGAAGATTCTACACGTTGTGTTATGGTGGCCGACCTTGCATAAGGATTCAAAAGCATATTGTAGGGCATGCAACGCATGCCAAAGGACAGGCATACCCTCGCGTAGGGATGAGCTGCCACTGAATCTGCCGATATCGCTACAGCCCTTCAAGAAGTGGGCAATTGACTTTGTAGGACCAATTCAACCTCCAAGAAAGAAGACATATGCGCGATACATCATCACCGTGACTAAGTACTTAACTAGATGGGTTGAGGCATAGCCTGTGAAGGACTGTACAAGCACGACAATAGTAAAATTTATCTTTGAGTACATACTGACAAGGTTTGGTTGTCCAAAAATTCTAATGAGCGATCGCGATACACACTTTTTCAATGAGACGATCAGCGCGATGACAGTAGAGTTTCAGGTTTACCATCAGAAGAGCACACCCTATCATTCACAGGCTAATGGGATATTGGAAGTGTTTAATAAAATATTGGAGAGCGCGCTCACAAAGGTTTGAAATGCTCAAAGAAACAACTGGGATGTTCGCGTGCCCATGGTGCTATGGGCTTATAGAACGAGTTGCAAGAAGTTGACTGGACAAACGCCGTTCAAACTGGTTTATGGCGTGGAAGTTGTGATGCTGATGGAGTACATTATACCTAGTCTGCTCATAGTGGCATTCACAAGAATGGAGGATCATGGAGCCCTAGAGGAGAGGCTCACGCAACTAACAAAGATTGAAGAAGATAGATTTCTAACTGGATTCCATCAACAAGTTCAAAAGGAGCGCGAAAAGGCATGGCACGATCAGCACATCAAACTGCGCAACTTCAAGGTAAATGATTTAGTTCTGTTATATGACAGCAAGTATGATAAATTTCCAGGAAAATTTCAGATGCATTGGCTGGGGCCATGTGTCATCAAGGAGATTACTGATGATGGAGCAATTGAGTTGGTAAAGTTGAATGGAGAACCATTCCCAGGGTGAGTGAATGGTAGCCGATTGAAGCCATAAACCGACGATCTAACTAGATAACTACATGGTGGAAGCACAATCTTAGCGCTCTAGGTAGTTTAAAGGAGGTGCGGGACTATAAACTACACTTCCCAGGTTGGGGAGCTGCGCGGAATGAAGCAATGTCACAGTGTTAGAAGAAACGTGCAGGGAGTTGCACTATCCAAGAAGGGACCACACAGGGCAGCTGGAAAGTGACCGTTATGGTCACTGTTCATGACTTGACAGTGGGAAAATGGCTAAATGGAGTGGGGGGGCAGCATTTAAGTCGGAATTTAAGGGCAAGATCTGTGAAAATCTGCCGCCAATCCAGCATTTATGAATGAATTTTGGGGGGAATGATCGGATTTGAATTTGAAAATGCCTATAAATTACAGGTGGCTGCCCAGCAAAAAACACTTGGCATTTTGAGAATTGAGGAGTTGAGTTATCAGGCACACATGAACAATGAGAACTTTGAAGCTTTGATAATGAGTTCAATGTTTGAGAGGTTTCCAGAAGAGACGTGGGAGTTGTTGTCCAGTATTATGTCAGTGCCCGCAGAAACTATGAGCGCAGGAGAAGCAATGGCAGCTGAGGGAACTGCCCCAAAAGTAGCAATGGCAGCTGAGGAAGCTTCCCTGGAGGTTGAGAGCGTCGAAATACTGGCAAAAGTTCCTAAATCACTGAGGATGCCCAGGCTGAGGCCTACATCAACCCAAGAAGGTCCAAAATCAAAGAAAGATAAGCAGAAAGTGCCATAGCTGGTGCACGCATCACCCATAAGGCACCTACAAAAGGAAAATCCTGCCATGCAGGAGAAGGGAAAGCTAATTGACCTTGAACCTAAAGAGGATGTTGAGGAGATCCCTATGGATGAGGAAGACATTGACATGGGGGCGGAGGATGTTGACGTTGAGGGGTTCGACCCTATCTCTAAGCTGCCCGAGTACATTCCTCCGCGCAGAGGCAAGACAAAGGTTCCAAAGGACATTGATGAAAACAAGGTCGCGCTACATACACCCTTGTTGCCAGACAAAATCTCCTTTGAAGGACCGCACCTGGGGTGTGTCCCCCTATTAAAATTGGAGGATTGGGATTTGGCTGATACGAAGCGCTTTCCCCACTTAGCCACAGATCAACTCATGCACCGCGTCTTCTACAAAGACTCTGGTGTGACCACGCTGGAGCCAAGAAAGTGGGTAAAAGGGGTGGATAAGGCTGGTCTATTAAACATGTTGTGGGTACCGCATTACAACCGCACACCCATAACCATGATAGTGATCAAGCAACTGTTGTGCTTGGTGCACGATGGGTGCTTGTGGCTAGAGGAGCTGATACCGATCACTGACATGCTGATCCATAGGATCACTCAGCTTCCGCACATAGGAGAAAATCCGGCCATGGCATTTGGAGGAAAGGCAAGTGAGCGCGACCTCGCCAAAGCAATGAAGGGTAAATTTAAGCTCGCAAAGAAGTCATGCGGCTACTCCATCGTCAGTGTAACCATCCACACGGTCAAGGTAGCCGCTCAGATCTTGGCAGGCAAGATTATGCCGAAGTGTTGCATAGATGAAGTGTCAGCACCAGTAGTGTCTTTAATGGCCTAGTGTGTAGAGGGCGTACAGTTCAAATGGGTGCGCTACCTCTGAAGTGAGTTTCTTGATAGCTGCAGAGAGGTGCAGGATCAAAGCAAGACATTTCACTATGCATGGTTGCTGCTATCCATAGTGTTGGTCACGTGGGAGTTACCAGAGGATATTCAGTTTCCTCCAGTCACGCAGGACCTACCAAAAGTGGCAAAGTTCGCTTCACTCTAACCCCCAAAGGGTCAAGGACAGCAAGGTCTTTTGGATCTTGATGGAGACGAATATCCACATGGCCATCAACCGCAAACCGTGGTTGTCACCAACCATTTATGATCAGCTAGCAGAGTATGTGGAGTTCAAGACGGACTTCCACCAGGTCTCCATGCACATGCAGAAGGATCCTAAACAAAAGTGGTATGACCTTCCATACTTGGCCACAGACAACATGATCACATCGGTCCTTAACAACTGGCCGACAGATTGGAGCACCACTTCGGACTTGAAAGTTGGGTGTAGAAAGTCTGCAATGCAACGAAAGAATGAAGAGGCTAAGTGGAAGATGGAACAACTAGTAGAAAAGAGGAAGAAGGAGGCCGAGGACAAATCCAGGGCAGAGCGTGTTGCCAAAAAATAGACATAGGAATAAGAGGAACGCAACCTTGAAAGGAGTCAGAAGTCACTTTCCCTGGAAATAGAAGAGGAGGTGGAATAGCAGACAGGGCGGGGAGGAGTAGACCCGGAGATTACTCCATTCCAGATTAAGCACAACAGGGAATCAGAGAAAGTAGGGCTGCGGAAGAAGTCCAAGGCTAGCAAGACTTTCCTCGACCTAGTCACCTTGACAGAAGGTGATCTGAATGACATTGGTGATACGGTGAGGGATGCCATCGTGAAACTTCTATGGCAGTTTGAGAAGCAACAAAAGCAGGCCTTGTGTGCCATTCAAACGGATATGTTCAAGTTGCAGATCCAGGCATCATAAGTGTAGACCAGTGTGGGTCGAAGTAGCGCGGCGTCAACCAGCTTGGTGTCTGGGACAATTGAAGCAACAGAAATGGTTCACCCCTTGGACCCCCAGTTTATCGCGCTGCCAAATGAAGCGCTAACTACGGAAGCTGAAGCTGAAAAGACCACTGTCAACACCCTCAAGGGGGTTGGGCTCAATTTGGCCGCACTTCCAAGTGAAGCCCTTCACACTTTGTAGGATGGTGTGATCGCGGAACTTCAGGCCCATGAAAAGCGTGCGCTACACGTTATTAGTGAGCAGAGGATGAATAACGCTCAGATGGTTGCACATAAGAACTCTGCTATTGATCTCTTGAAGGCCATCATGGACAAGAATGAGCGCATGGCCAAGGTAGTGGCCGAGGCATGCAAATATGTCCTGGAGTTGGACATTCTCGAAGAGGAGCCAGTGGATGTGAAAATTCAGAAGCTCACTGCTGGAGTGCGCGAAGCAAGGACAGAATTAGCAAAGGTTCAGTTTCAACTGAACCTTAAGACTGTAGAAATTTCATTGAGGGACCAGGCCTCGACTCCACCAAAGGTAAAGGAGTAGAGCAAGGCCACTGTCAGAGATGTAGTAACCACTGTAAATAGCGCAGTGAAGGATTGCATAGCGCTCTTCGAGCAGGCGCTCGAAGTGGTTACCAATTTGAAGGAGTATCCCTGTTGGCTTATTAGACCCTGACCCAGGTTCGGAAGAGTTTATAGCCAAACAAATCCCACACTACCGGCCCTTTCAGCAACAGTCTGCAGAGCACAGACTGAAGTCTCACCAAGGTAGTATGGGAGGGTGTTGGAACCAAGTTTCCGCACCCTAGGGATGTCTTGATGAGGTCTAGAAGGGTCGCGACCCGACCTACACACTCACGCTGCTTTGCACAACAGTCTATCCTTTGCATAGATCCGTGACCAAGCACTTCTTAGATTCTCATTATTAATGTGTTTATTATAGTTCGGATCTAGTTCGTAAGGTCTTTAATCAAGCATTCAACAGATATAACCAGTGCGCGCAATCATAAATCTTAAATATACTCATAAAATCATAACATAAGAATAAACATATAGATCTATGATCAGATACACAATAATTCAGAAACACTTAGCTTTATTAATCTTCCGTTTAGTACAGTCCTATTCCACCCTGCGCACACAACTGCAGGGGTCGCGCACACAGTTGCAGACTCTACCAGGCCTCTGTGCACATAGCTGCAGAGCCTATTCTAACCACTACCACCCACGACTCGGACTTATAGACTCAGAGCACTCTTTCTTTTACAAACCCATACACTTTAGATCTCCATCAAGCTACTATCAAAAACTGCCTTCTAAACCTAGATCCTTGCTCTATTTATACATTCCCATGGTCCGTGGACCATGGGCAAGCCGACACATTCTAGATTAACCTATAATATTTTAGGGCGGACTACCCTTGGACTTGACCCATTACAATTCGCACTTCGCAGAACCTTTACCATACTTTTACCCAAAATTGTGGCCTTTGAGCCCAAAACCGTTATACGGGGAATCCGTTGCCCAACAATCCCACCTTGCAAATGTTGGAAACGAAGGCCCAGGAGCTGCAGCAGAGATATGATGAAGTCAAAGTGACAGTGAGCATCATCGCCCTTACGCAGAGGCTAGCAAAGGTGCTAAAGGAGCAGGTGGATGCAGCGCAGCACAAAGATGGTGTCCTCAAGGCCAGAATAGGGCCTTGGCTTGATGAAGCCTATGCACTCATAGAAACCATCAAAGGAAAACTGGCTATTCTGCAAGGAACGTAGCAAAAGGTACAGGCAGATGGCACAGGGCCATCAACTGAGTAGTTGCTCGAACAGATGAATCAGGTGGCAACGCAGTGCACCACCGAAGTTGCAGTGGTACAGGAAGAGCTGGGAGGTCTTCGTGCCAGTAGAGTGACTCAAGGGAAAGTCACAAGATTTTTTTGGGGGCCTGTTGGGAATGGGTCCCCTGGGGTCAATTTTGGGGTTAAAAGCCCAAGTTTTTGGGCTAAAAGCCCAAGTTTTGTGTAAATTATCTGTATTTTTTGGCGCGGAACGCAATGCTGTAAAGAGTTACTAAGGGTTTTCCGCCCTTCTTTTGTATAAGTCATTTCGGCTTTAGAGATCTACCCACGGTCCGCGGACCATGGGATTGTATAAAAAGGGAGTCTTAGAAGAGTCTAAGGAAATTTAGTTGAGTCTTGTTATGTTTTATGCATGGATTCGTGAGAGGTAAGAGTGAAGAGTCTTAGCGTAGGAAGAGGCTCTACAGCTGAGTGTGTAAAGGCCTAAGTTAGAAGTCCGCAACTGAGTGCATGGACCCCTGCAGCTGTGTGCATAGGGTAGTCAGAGTCTATACTAGATATTTGAATCAATAATAAAGAGGAGTATTATGAAATTACCTGTGTATTTTACTTATGTTCATTGCATGCAATTATGTTATGTTGAATACTGGGTTTATGTTTTAATGCTACTCTGATGCGCGAATCTATATGTTTCTCTGTTTTATATGACCGCAAGTAGAGATATATGTTTACGCGAAGATAACCATAATTTCATGTTAAAGTAACCAATACTTAAGTGAATCTGGGTAGATACAGAAGTAAGAGTAATTACAGAGGCGCGTAAGTGCCTGATCTATCTATTTAGGGCCCACGAAGGATGACCAGAGACTTTCGCAGAGGCTTCGAGGACGAATAAGAGAAGTACTTTGATAAGCCCTAAAGGGCTTATCGATCTACGCGAAGGAAGGTTAGGGAAAATAACCAACATCACAACCATCTCAAGGTGTGGAAACTTGGTTCCTGCATCCCCCCATACTGCTTCAGGTGAGACTTCAGTCCACGCTCCACGGATTGATGCCGAAAGGGCTAGTAGTGTAGGGATTTGCTTGGTTAATTAGCGTCGAACCTGGGTCAAGGCCCATCAAGCCAACACAGTGCACTGTACTTTCATGATCTTGGTGGATATTGGTGGTCACCCGCCTATTCCACTTGGACTACCACCACTATTTCTTTTAGTTTTTCAGTTTCCTTAATTGTAGCACAGTTTACTATTTTTGGCACTTTTTCGGGTCCTAAACTTTCGGAGCCGTTTTGAGGCCCTAAATAACGTTTTTTTTTTAGAAAATGGGAAAACAAGAGCCTTTGTTTGATGTTTGCAACCAAAAGTTGTATTCCTTGGATAGATATTTCTAACAAGGTATTGTGTGTGTCAAACGGAGATAGTATGCCAAAGTTATGGCCCCGGGAAGTTGATGTACCAATTTACTCAACTGGGGCGCATAGTTTTGGTGCTTCATATCATTTCCATTATTTCTCAATAATAAATAGGCCTTTGAGCCTCATTGTAACACAATTCAGAGGCATGTAGCCACCACATCTATTCTCAAAGATAAGCTATCATCGCCTGAGCTAGTTTATTTCCATTATGTATGTAATCATCAGTTCTTTGATATTAATTAAATGAAGTTTTATTCATGTTGCATATTTGTGTTTATGTTTATACCTATATTTTTTTACATTCCTACATAAGTCTAAATTAGTGGTATTAGGGCAGTCTACTTTTTCTCTATTTTTCTTTGCATGTCCCCAACGAGGTCAGGGTATAAGGTGTTAAGGCTTGAACTGGTTGAACCTTTGCAAGACCAACCTCTCAAACCACGACAACCTCCCATGGTGGAAGAAAAGAAATACGAGGGAGCAGGAGATCCCTTTAAAATATTGTTCGAAGAATCCCTCGAGCGAAAAAGGAACGTGATGATGGACAACTTTGCCCAAATCCTTCGGCAGATGCCCACAGGTGATGCATCTTCATCCGGAAGCCACTCTAGAGGCACCACTCCCTTCAAGGTACAAGTCAAATTTGATATTTCCATATTTAAAGGTTGAATAGATGCAGCCACCATAGATAGATGGTTAAATATATTGGAAGGGTATTTTTCTGTTCATGATTTTTTCCGATAGGGAAATATTACTTTTGCACTCCTCAAAGTCACCCCCCACGTCAAGGACTAGTGGGAAACCTTCTGTGAGCAAAAGGACAAGAGGGAACCCTCACTGTTTTCAGCTCCACCCACTTGGAACTCTTTTCAAGATGCCATCAAGGAGAAGTATTACCCTATCTGGAGCTATGAAGATAAGTACATAATGTGGACCACACTATGGCAAGGAAGGGACCAAGACATGTCGAAGTTCACAAATATTTTTCATACCCTTCGCATGAAGTTGTGTATCAAGGATTCTAAGCAGCATTTGGTACTCAAGTATTGTAGTTGTCTACACAAATACATCCAAGGTGAGATGGAGTTCCTAGACATCTCTTTGCTTAGCATCGCCTACTGATACGCTATCAAGATTGAGCAAAAGTTTAAACAAAATAAGTGAGACTTTGGATCTGTGAATCTGAAGCAAGGGAAAGGCACCCCCAAACTGCAAAACAAAGGACAAATTCAAGGCGAGATAACCTGGGACAACCTGTCAAAGATGCAAGAAAAGAAAAACACCATGAAGACAAAGAAGGACACAGGAAAGTGGTGTGAGTACCATAAGAGCCCCACTCACAACACAAGTGAGTGTCGAGCGAAGCAGTCACTAGTGGTCGAGCTAAAGGCTTCAGAATCAGATGCATGTTCCAACTCTAAGTCAGAACCCGACAAGGGGAATGAAAAAGGGAAGTATATTATTGATGCAGAGCCTAACGCCATTATTTCCACCATCAAGATCCAAAAGATTGAGCCAGAATATCCATAGGAGGGGGAGTGTCTCTTCCACTCACATATGTGGGTGAAGGGTTCATCACTACAATTCATTGTCAACAGTAGGATACAAAAGAAATTCATTTCAGCAGAGGTCGTGAAGCAGTGGGCCTGCCGACCACACCACACTTGCAGCCATACACCATTGGGTGGCTTCACTGAGGATGATAACTTTGTGTTAGCGAGCAGTGTCACCTTCCATACAACATCAAGCCCTTGACGTATCTAGTATTTTGTGATGTTTCTCGTCTTGAAGTTTGTGATGTATTATTAGGCCAACCATACTTGTCGAAGTGCCATGTTGTACATGAGTCGAGTTCTCACACTAATTTATTTCTTTGGGTAATAAGTTATACAGGATATTGAATGTAGCCCCACCTACCACCATCTCTTTGATATGTGCTAAGAAATGCAGTAAGATCATCTCCTAGACTAGGAAATTTGTTTTATTTCTAATTCGCTCTCAAAGTAAGGGGAAGATCGTGGCCACATCCATGGCCCCCGGGAAGGGTTCCTCCACACAGCTAAAGCAAGTGGATACAGTCATGGAAGAATACAAGGACGTCTTTTCCTCACCCACATGGGTACCCTTGCACTATCAGGTCAAGCATTTGATTGATCTGACTCCTGGAGAACCTCTACCCAATGGGCCAATATATCGTCTCTTCATTCTGGAAAATGAAGAGATCAAGCAGAAAATCTAAGAGTTTCTGCAAAAAGGGAACATCTGACCAAATTCCTCGCCTTTTGGGAGCCCAATCGTACTTGTATAGAAGAAGGATGGGACATGGAGGCTCTGCATTTATTATCGGTCACTAAACAAAATCATTGTTAGGAACAGGTATCCAATCCCACGAATTGATGACCTTCTGGACCAACACAAGGGGCCAAGTATTTCAGCAATATCGATATGAAGTCTGGCTATCACCAAGTTCCAATAGAGCCCACATATGTATGGAAAACTGCCTTCAAATCCAAGGAAGGCCTTTTGAATGGTTGTGTATGCCCTTCAAGTTGAAAAATTCCCCTGCTACTTTTATGAGGCCAATGGATGACATCTTGTGGCCTTTCACCCACTCATTCGTGGTTGTTTATCTGGATGACATCCTCATCTTCGGCAAGAGTTGGGAAGAACACTTGAAACACATTCGACAGGTCCTTCAAACACTTTGGTAGCACAAGTTGTGTGCCAACTTGGAGAAATGCACCTTTGGCATGAGTCAGGTCCAATATCTGGGTTACATTATAGATGAGTGTGGCGTGCATGTGGATCCAACTAAGATCAAATTCATTCAGGATTGGCCATCTCCAACCACTCTAATAGAGCTTCGCAGCTTTTTGGGCCTCGCAAATTTTTATCGGAGGTTCGTTTTTGGATTCTCCCATATCACTTGGCCTTTGAGTCAAATTACCAAGGGTAGAGCGAAAGAAATTTTTTCCAATTTTGAGTCCCAACAGAAGGTGTTTTTTTAGTTGAAGTGTCACCTCTGCTCTACATCGGTACTCACATTTCCAAACCTGCAGCAACCATTTGAAATTGAGACAGACACCTCTGACTATGTTATTAGAGCATTCCTCACCCAGCACGGTCATCCAGTGGCCTATCATAGTGAGACACTTTCCAATACAATTCGGAAGTACCCCACCTATTATAAAGAGATGTATTTCATCGTGCAGGCTTGCTGAAAATGGAAGAATTACATTCTAGGGAAGGAGATGGTCATCCACATCGGTCACCAACCTCTTCAGTTTATATAGACACAAGGGAAGTTGTAGAACGATCACGATTATAAGTGGTCTACATATCTTAAACAATTCCACTTGAACATTAAATGCAGAAAAGGAAACACCAATCATGTTGAAAAATGCCTTAGTCGGCCCCCAGTTGCAGCACTCACTATTGTTCCCAACTCTTATGGCCATGAGACCTTTGGATGGTCGCAACTATACAAAAATGATCCAAAATTTTCCTCCGCATACCAGATTCTAGTAAATGGCAAGCAAGTTCCTGATTTCCACCTCCAGGACGCATTATTATGCTACCTGGGCCACCTTTATGTTCCTTCAAGCGAGTGTGCCAAGATAATTTGGGAGGCGCACTACAGTTGGGTCGCGAGACATTTTGGTGTGGAGAAAACTGTGGCTATACTACAAAAGTACTTTTATTGTCCAAAACTTTTACTGGATGTTGGGAAATATATTAGATCCTACATTGCCTACACCATTTCCATGCCAACCATAAAGAAGCAAGGCTTGTACACTCCTCTGCCTACTCCTAGAAAGCCTTGGGAATCCATCTCCATGGACTATATGTCTAGCCTCCCTTCTACTAAGCATGGTAATTACTGTGTACCTCTGATCGTTGTTGAGGGAAATGTTCCCCAAGGGCTTTTGGGTTGAAACCCTAGCAGACTAAAAGTTGTCAATACAGAGAAACACACATTCACACAACCATTATGCTATTATAAGCAAATTCTATGATAAGGGAACATACCTTAGGTCCTACGTTTGAGAAGGTCCTCAAGGGGCCAAACCCTTCTTCAAGTCCCTCTTGCTCCTTTGTCCTGCAAAACAACCAATTCCAAAGAACACAGTAGTATATGGACAAAAAATTATAAAGAAACCATCTTCATGTTATAAAGAAAAGGTAGTTAGTTATGAACTTTAAACAACCATTCACATATGAATTCCAACATGAATATCATAAACATAAAGAAGATTTATATCAGGAACCAAGACATGTGTTTCTTTTATTATAGACAAATAAAGTACAGAAAAGGAATAATTTCACCTGAGTCACCTTTCGCAGGCTCCAAGCAAAGCTTCCTTCCGGATCCATCCAGCCTCAAGCCTTTAACAAACTCCTTCCATGACTTTCTCCATGATGTCACAAGTAATGGATGAACATCAACACACAAGGAAACAATGGTTTCCTGTACAAATGGGGGAAGTGCAGAAGGCACAAGGGTCTTCAAACCTGGTCAAGGGAAAAAAATCAGCATAATAACCTTTCTCTCTCTTCTCTCCTCCCTTAGGCCTTCCCATTGAGGTCTTTTTATACCTCTCCCAAAGTAGTTTTTTAGTTGGGAGTTGGTTGGGAACAGTTGGGCCACTGGCACTAACAGGTGATCAGCAGGTAAAACTCGCGATCTCCGCTCAAAAATAAGGAGTTTTATATTTTTTTTAAGTGCTTTAATACATATACGCGGGTTGGGTATATGCCTACCCGCGTATACACGCGTTTAAATCATGGAAATGTCGAGTATAAGGGATAAAACACTGTTTTTTAAATTTTAGGACCAAGTCTGGAAGGAGGGGTTGCCCTAGGCCATGAGTGCAGCATCACAAACCATGAGAGTGAGATTTGGAGCTATAACAGATGCCCCATAATATATGAGGCCAGAAGGGGTACATGATGGCCGAAATGTATTAAGCAAGTACATGGAAAGGAAATCTGTCAAAAACCGAGGAGGACTTCACCAGAATTCAGCCTGCTAAGCCACAAAAGGAGATCAGAAAGAAACACTGTCTGAGGCGGGCATACCCATGCTCAGAAAAAGTAAAGCATGTCCGCTTATCAAATACAAGCGAATCCACTAAGTATACAAGTATAAATGACTGGAAAATACATAATGGATCATCTGATCATGATCGAACAAGTACATGTCTGAATATCACATATAAGATTGTCAATGATGCTAAAAGATGCAACGGATCACTGATATCAAAGACTGATCCCAAAAGGTACCAACTGAACATGATGGAATAGGATGGTACTACACTGCAAACTCAGGTTCCAGCGTATAGAATGTTGCCATGACTGACTGCAACATATAAGGTGGAGTGGTATCAACTAGCAGCAACAGGAGCAACTATCAAGTGAACCAATGAATGCAGATACAACCTGAGGTCTTCATCGACCTCTGTGGTACATTTCTACACCATGGTAATAAATGATCTGAAGTCAACCATGTGAGAAATCGTTTGATTACCGGTCATTGATGTATACCGTTAACAAATGCGAGACTACTCACAGATAATGATAATGAGCGTCAAGGCACCCAGTACAATCTAACAAGTGCGAATAGATGAGCTGGAGTCGAACACCTGTAAGAATCTATCGATTAGGAGACAATGATGGTTTCCCACTGTCGATAGCGAAGGATCTGCCACTAATGACTGCAAACCGCAAGGTACTGCCAAATGGACTCTAGATCTTTGCCCCAGAGCAATGAGTCGGAGTTGATAGGGAAAGATCCGCTAGAAGGAAGGCATTAAGGCATCCTTCATCAATCTAGCATGAGTGTAACCCGTAGGCCAATAATGTGGAAGGAATCGGACAAAAGAGATGTAGTAACCCAACCGAAGTACGTTTCCGGTGTACACAAGATGTGGCTAGTGCACGACAGAAACCCTCTGAAACAACCAATAATGGAAGTTGACATAGAGGCGAGGTATCCACCAATAGGGTCAAATGGAAACCAAGGTACTGCACGAATCCCAATGTGTGATAATGTAAGCTGATGTCGAACACAAGGGAAACCACTCAGTCAAAGACCCATGATACTGATTGATGCTGAGCACAAGGTGACCTATCAATAATGAAAATAAGGCTACGGTGCAGCTCTAGGCCTATCCTTAGAGCAAGATGTCATCGTCGATAAGGACAAGACCCGCCAGCAAGAAGTCAATGGGGACCTTCTCAAGCCGGCACGAGTAAAGGACCAATATAGCTGGTGTGATGATAGACATGATACTGACAACCAGGTATGGCCGACTGAAAAATGTGTCAAGAGACACTACAAAGAGGCCGACTCAGGCTAACTTCCCTTGAACAAAAGCATGACTCAATATGACTATGTGGTAGCATATGATGACTCTGTATAATTTCGCCATGCAGGAGGCACAAACGAACCCTCCATATGATTGGAAGAGATAACCAATCGGGGGAGAACTGACTCAATAACAAGGTTAAGGCATACCTAAGTCAAACTAAATCCTGCCCAAATGAAGGAGACTTTGCTTTGAGTGCTTTGTTCAAGGGTGACACGACTGACTCTAGCTGCCAACAATAAATGGAAATACTGTCCCATTCCCGCTCTTTTTTGGAATATTTAATTTTTTTGTCTTTTTTTGTTAAGCTTGAAAAAGAATAAAAGAATGCTATGGTATAGTGGAAAGAATGAGTGTCGGTGAAACAGATGATCTAGTTCCTGGGGATGGAACATTCCTATGCTCAATGCAGGGAGGTGAAAACTGGTCAGTGACACTCAAAGGTGTGTTCCTTCCACGGGTCAAGGTGTGTCAAGCTGCAGAAGTCAAAGGTATGCAAGGTTGATTTTGCAGTCGTCATGGTCAAAAGTTGGCTTAAACACGAGTCCAAGTGAAGCCGGCTCTAGGCCAAAAGGTGCAAGTGGTCAACATGCAATGCAGTAGTACAACTCAACACAAAGGAGCCTCTAGGGTATAAGTCCAGAACAAAGCGAAGAAGCTAAGAGGAATGAGTCTTCAACACATAAGTCATGGCGGGACTACAGATGACTCCCAAACCTAAGGACAAAAAATTTGCATGAGTGCCAAGTGACAACGAGGTACTAACTAGAGCACCCATGATAAGGTAGGCTCTACCACACAAGTCATGATACTTCTAAGCAATGAGAAGGTTCCGCACCATTACTTGGTGGGGTCGATCCTAAGGCAAAAATGGGAAAGGAAACCGATAAGTGCACTATGCAGGCAGAAAAACCTAACCCATATGCCAGTTTCGAGAACCAATACCTGTCAGAACAGACCAACCATAAACTTCCAAAGGAGAAATCTTCCAAGTTCTTTATACATAAATAGGAACACTAGACAAGAAGTTAATACATCCCACATATAAACTTTATGTAAAATCTTGTGTTATAGAATACGAAACTTGAAAATGTGTACCTGATATATACAATATGGTACAGGGAACCACGCAACCTTTCGGCTTACATATAATAGCTCTTCTGGAAAAACCCCCTGTAGGGGTCGGACCAAGGACTCCTTTGGTAGTCAAGATTCATGGCTTCAAAGAGTTCCTCCTGTGAAGGCAAAAAAAGTTCTAAGAAATCATGAGAACTACAAGGATCAAAAGAGGGAATTAAGGGGTCCCATGTCCCTATAGGAAGAATCTCTTGGTCAACTGTCGGGACCAAGTCCCAAGAAAGAGAATAATAGGTCAAAGGATCCTTCTTAGAAGT
The DNA here is from genome assembly GCA_031772625.1 of Pinus tabuliformis. NCBI lineage: Eukaryota > Viridiplantae > Streptophyta > Pinopsida > Pinales > Pinaceae > Pinus > Pinus tabuliformis. The sequence goes on from CM062817.1 coordinate 615,707,067, forward strand.
GATTGAACATTGAGGATTCAATGCCACATAATTTACCCGTGGCGGGGTAGAGTTTATTTGAACACTTGGAACAAGCCAAGGGGTATTCTGCAGTAAAGTCGAATTAGGGTGGTAATTATCAGATGCAAGCTGATCAATAGTGACAATATTATCTTTATGAGGAAAGCACATTACTCGAAAGAGTGAAGACACCACAACATTCATAGCATAGACATAATCATGACCAAGTAGTATATTAAATTCTAAAGGGCTATCAACCACCATCATATCGATTAAGACAGTCTTCCCACCTAAAGTGATAGGCAATTGAGGAAGAACACCCATAGATTCACCAGGTCTTCTATCATAAGCTAACAACTAACTCTGAGCTATCAAAAAATTTGGGGAACCCAAAGCTTTCCAAGTCAAAGAGGATATAATACTTGCAGAGGATCCTTCATCCACCATACATCGATAGACATTTGTGGAATTAACTCTAACCTTTATTTGGAAATGTGCAGCAGAAGGAAGACGAGGCTCAACAAGACTATCCCGATCAAAGGAAACACTCTTAGAACTTGGAGGGGGAACATTCGAAGAAACTAGAATGCCCCCTATACCAGAAGACTTTGTACTAGAGATCAAACAGACTCTTTTGTTAGGCACTTCACCCCCCAAAAGAGGAGTGTAATCGGCCAGCGATTGCACTGTTTCTACCACATTATCAACCAATGGTTGGTGGGATTGATGAGAAATCATATCAGGTCTAGGAGTAGAAGTACTTTCAGACTCGGACCATATCCTTTGAACCTCTGGAATACCAGGGCATAAATGAGTAAGATGGTCGCCCTTGCATATCTTACAAGGGAACTTAGGTTTAAAACTTCTACGTCCAGGTTTCTTATCAACCTCTATTCTGCCAACATGACTAGCAGTGGTTTGCGGAGAGTCCTGAACATGACTTGCAGAGGATCTTGACTCTTTGCTAGTATGACTCACAGTGACTAGGCTCGTGCCCCCAGCATGACTCGCAGCGGATGAAGGCTCATCTTCAACATGACTAGCAGAGGTTGATGATGAAGTGCTAGTATGATCTACAGTGACTAGACTTGTGCCCCCAGCATGACTTGCAGCGGCTGAAGACTCATCTCCAACATGACTGGCAGAGGTTGAGGATGAAGTGCTAGTGTGACATGCAGTGACTAGACTTGTGCCCCCAGCATGACTTATAATGGCTGAAGGCTCATCTCCAACATGACTCGCAGAGGTTGAAGATGAATGGATAGAATTATTCTTCTTCTTTGACTTCCTTTTTCTCCTTTTTTTAGATTTCTTGTTACAAGAAGGAGGAGAAGAAGGAATCCCAGATTTCTCTTTGAAAGAAGATGAACAATTAGCACCCATGTGATGCCCTTGAAATAAAGCATTCAACTGAGAAGCTTCAAGAGCATTTGGAATATTCGAAGTGGACCACAACCAAACGAGTAGTCCAACATTCAACCCAGGAATATTCAAAGTGGCCATCAAGGGAGTACCAACGTTTCCAAAGAAAGGAAAAGCACAAGGATCTCCTTTTGAAAGGGTACCTTGGTTGGCTTCCACGGGAGTATTAGCCATATCTAACTGATCCGCAAAGCCTTCCCTTACGGGAATGTAGAAATAACTTTTCAAGAAATATGGATAAGCAATCAAAACCTTTGCCCTTGAGGACACAAAGTCTAAACGTGACTAGACAAAAATACCTAAAGCCAACTATATACAAGGAGCAAAGAGCACTCACTAAAAAGTCCCTAAAAGAAGTCAGCCAGTCAAACAACTTCCAAGTATTTCCGCTCCGGGTGATGAGGACCGGACACCAAAATACAAGAAAGTGGAGTAAGGGGCCTTCCGAAGATAGTCTGAGATAATGACGGCCCAGTCCTATCAGCGAAGGTAACAGAGGAAGTTATGTTGACCTCCTAACAACAGCCTGCGTCGGTGCAAGCCCCCAAGCTTCACAAGGGTGCCCTCCAGTAGTACCGTTGAGAGTGATGCAACATCGACCTCAGGTGCCACAGGATTCCCCTCTGCATCCACCTGTGTAGATCCCTAGGAGTAGCAACTATGGATACCAACTCGTCGCAGAAGCCAGGCGGAACAGTCGTGAGGTAAGTTCGAACAAGTAGGAGAGGAGGTATCTCTCTTCCCTGTCTTCACAGACCCTCGTGCTTAACTCCCAGATCTGGAGCTTTCCTGGTCTTCCTAACGCTATTGGATTTTCACTCGCTATTCAAACTCCTACGTTTGACGTTTAAATGGCCTTGGAGAGTTAACTCTCCATGTTATGCTCTTAACCTGCAAAATGATACCCAAATACAGAATATGCGAAGAAAAGATACCCAGAACACAGAATAGCAATGATTTTATTATTCAGAGAGTAATGTTCACTTGCCTCTTCGAGGGGGAAACCTCCAATAGAGCAGAGCTCGACTACAAAATAAGACACGATGCTCCTCGCAGGGAATCTCTATCCTTTATATATGACTCATACATGCAATACCACGAGCCAATACCGTGGGTTTTATTAATACCATCTATCTAATACTATGGCCCATTTGCAACTAACTGTGGTTCCATCATTAATTGCAGATTAACCACTTACAATTATTAATATGGGCTTTATTGACTCTTGACTATGACGTGATCCCATTACATAAATAAGGGGGTTAGGGTGGGACCCTAACATGCCCTCCCCCTTAAGACTAGTCTTGTCCTCAAGGCTGAAACTGCGAAAACTACTGAAGAATAGTGGCTGGTTCCCAAGTTGCATCTTCCGGAGAGGTGTCTTTCCATTTGACGAGGACTTCCTTAATCATGCGGCCGCGCAGTTGCTTGTCTCGTGTGTCTAGGACCTGTTCGGGTTGAAGCCAGATGGACCCTTCTTCTTCCAATTCAGGTAGACTAGTCTGAATTCTGCAATTGTTCCCAATCACTTTCTTGAGGCATGAGACATGGAAAACTGGATGGATTTTTGCAGTAGGTGGCAAGGCCAACTTGTAGGCCACTTCTCCAATGCGCTGAAGTACTTGATATGGTCCGTAGAATTTGGGAGAGATTTTCTGACACCCCTTGTCTTTGAGTGATGTTTGCTTATATGGTTGGAGCCGTAAAAAGACCTAATCCCCTTCTTGAAATTGGCGCTCTGAGTGATGCTGGTCTACCTGTTGCTTCATGCGGTTCTGAGCTTGATGAAGATTCTCTCGAAGATGGGTGAGCATGGTTGCGCGGTGTTGTAGGAGTTGATCCACTGCTTGTACTTTTGAGCATCCCTTGAGATACGAAGTAGGTGAAGGCAGGAGTTGACCATATACTGCTTCATAGGGAGTCATTTTGGTGGTGGCATGATAGTTGGTGTTATACCACCATTCAGCCAGAGGTAGCCACTGTACCCAAAGGTGTTGCTTTTCTGAAGTGAAACACCTAAGGTAGGTTTCTAGACATTTTTTGACGGCTTCGGTTTGACCATCTGCTTGCGGATGATAGGAAGTACTGAGTTTTAGTTGAGTGCCTTGTATTCTGAAGAGTTCCCGCCAAAAATTACTGGTGAAGATCGGGTCGCGGTCGGACACAATAGAAGTGGGCATGCCATGCAATTTGAAGATCTGATCCATGAAAGATTGAGCAACCAAAGTTGGTGTAAATGGGTGGGGTAGGGCACAGAAATGAGCATACTTCGACAGTCGGTCCACAACCACCATGATGACTGACTTGTTCCCTGAGTTTGGAAGACCTGTAATGAAATCCATAGAAACCTCCGTCCAAATTGATGCCGGAATGGGCAATGGTTGTAATGTGCCTGGTGTGTTGACGGTTTCCCCTTTGTGGCGTTGACAAACATCGCATTCTACTACGAAAGTAAGGATGTCCTTTTTCATGCCTGTCCAAAAAAATGATCTTCTGGTGCGAGCATACATCTTCTGAAAGCCCGAATGTCCTGCAATGGGAGATGAGTGCAATTCTGCCAAAATGCGACTTTTGAGGGTGGATGTTGGTGATATTACGACTCTGTCCTTGTAGCGAAGAATATCATCTTGCCACGAGTAGCCCTTGGTGGAATTTGGATCTACCTGCAATTGAGAAATGAGTTGGGAGAGGCCGGGGTGTGAAAACCATTCCCTGCGAGCCTCTTCAATGCATTCTGGAATGGGGAGGGAAATTGCTAGCATAGTACTTTCCTCCTCAAATTGGCGAGATAATGCATCTGCTACACTATTATCTTTCCCTTTCTTGTAAATGATCTCATAATCATATCCCAGCATTTTGGCTAGCCATTTATTTTGTTGTGGGGAGGATAGGCGTTGCTCCAAAAAATATTTAAGACTGTGATGATCTGTGCGGATTTGGAAACGTCGCCCCAATAAGTAAGGTCGCCAGGTCTCGACTGCATGTAAGATGGCCATCATTTCCTTCTCGTAGGTAGATTGGCCCAGATTCCTCCCACTGAGTTGTTGGCTTGTGAAGGCCAACGGTCGCCCTTCCTGCATTAAGACCGCCCCAATACCTGTACCCGAAGCATCAGATTCAATGACAAAAGATTTGGTGAAGTCAGGTAGTGCTAAGACTGGAGTGGAACACATGGTATTTTTTAGAGCTTTAAAGGCCTGTTGTGCTTCCTCATTCCAGAAGAATGAATTTTTCTTTAGGAGTTGGGTGAGGGGCTTTGCTATGCGACCATAGTTGCGGACAAATTTATGATAATAGCCTGTGAGACCCAAAAATCCTCTCAAGCTCTTCAAGGTCTTAGGTTGAGGTCATTCCTGCATTGCCTGGATCTTTTTGGGGTCCACCTTGACACTTTCACGCCCCACAATGTGGCCCAAATACTCTACTTATGCCATGCCAAACGAACACTTGGACATCTTGACAAATAATTTATGCTTGCGAAGTAGTTGCAAGAGTATATCTACATGCTGAAGATGTGTGGCCCAAGTGCAACTATAGATGAGGATGTCATCGAAGAAGACAAGGATAAATTTCCTGAGATATGGTTTGAGAATGTGGTTCATAAGGCTCTGAAAAGTAGAGGGGGCATTACAAAGACCAAATGACATGACCAGGAATTCATAATGGCCTTCATGAGTTCGGAAAGCAGTCTTGGGGATGTTGACTTCCTTCATGCGAATTTGGTGGTAACCTGAGCGAAGATCCAGCTTAGTGAAGAATTGAGCCCCATTGAGTTCATCCAGCAAATCATCAACCACCGGGATGGGAAATTTATCTTTGACTGTCAACTTATTGAGGGCCCTGAAGTCGGGACACATCCACCACTCCCCATCTTTCTTGAGCACCATGACCACTGGGGATGAATAAGGACTAATGCTGGGACGAATGACACCTGCTTCCAAAAGTTCCTTGATGATTTTTTCTATTTCATTCTTTTGGGTGAACAGATATCTGTATGGGCGCACATTTGGGGGTTGGGCCCCTGGAACCAAGGTGATGCTATGATCATGTTCCCCTCACAAGGGTGGAAGCTCATGAGGCTTGTCAAAGATCGGCAGATGGTTATTTAAAATCTGTTGCATCTCAGGATGAATTGGCAGAGGCTTGGTTTCGACTGCCTGGATGGCATTAAATTGAGCTACAACTCCATAATTGCCCTTTTTTAACAATTTTTCCATCCTATGCGAGCTAATGATAGATGGGGCTCCCGCCTGGAGTCCACGAAGGGTATGTGTGTATTTGTTCTGCTTAAAACTCATATATAATTCCTGGAAATCCATTGTGATTGGCCCAAGAGTGCGGAGCCATTCAGCGCCGAGGACAATGTCGCAACCCCCCATGTGTATGGCAAACGTGTGAGTTTTCAAGTGATAATCCCCCATTTGGAGTTTGACATTTTCACAGCGGCCTTCACATTTCATTGTGCCTCCATCCGCAATTTGAACTTGGAAGTTAGAAACTGCTCGTACAAAACAATGCACTGCTTCTGCGACTTTTTTATGGATGAAATTATGTGTACTTCCACTATCAATCAAGACTACTACTGGGCGACGTTTAATAAAACCTCTGATTTTGAGAGTTTGAGGGGAAGAAATTCCTGCCAAAGCATGCAACGAAATAACTGGTTCATCAAAGACATTGTCCTTTTGGTTGTCTTCTTCTAGCGGCTCATGTTCCTCCAGTGGTGGATCTTCCTCTGTTGAGCTGTAGTCAGTGGCATCAATTTGAAAAAATTTGGGCTCCTTGCATTTATGACCTAGGGAGTATTTTTCATCACAGTAGTAACATAGGCCTTGCTTTCTTCTTTCGGCCATTTCCACAGGTGACACCTTTTGGACCTTAAGTGTTTGAGTCGTGTTGTGAGCCTATGGGGGGCAACCTTTAGCGGAGAAATTTGGGCGACTGTATTGGGCTGCTAATGCACGTTCCACGTTACAAGCGACCTTGCAAGCCTCCGTCCATGTGGGAGGGTGGTGCAGTAGGACTTGGGCTTTGATAGCTTCTTTAAGACTGCTGATAAAACATTCCGTGTAGAACACATCTGAGAGACCCCAAGTGCGGAAGGCTAAGGCTTCAAAAGCTGTAATATATTCATCCACTGTACCAGTCTGTCGGAGCTTAGTAAGACGACCCAAAAAAGATGATTCATGGTCAAAGCGGTCTTGAAGAGCTTTGGTGAATTTGGTCCAAGTCTTAAAAGGTCCAGTGCAACATTGATGCCATTCCCACCATTGCCACCTTTCATTGTCCAAGTACATGCTCCCCAACGTAAGCTGAGTCTCATCATCGAAGATGCGATTCAGTTTGAAATACTGCTCCATTTGTGTTATCCATGCCGACGGGTGAGAGCCGTCAAATTTATGCATATCCAACTTGGGAGGTCGCTGACTGGGTGGTGGGTGGGTGTGCCAGACGTGAGGAGAGTGGCTAGACTCACCCTCATTGTGTTCAGTGCCATTATACTCCTCCTTGTGGGCTGGCTCCTTGCCCTTCGGGACTATTTTCTCGACCATGTTACATAGTCCGGTAAGCTGAAGGTCGAGGTTGTGCATTGATTCTTCAAATTTGTCCATCCTTTCATTGGCCATCACTTAAGCTCTAGTTTCTACCATACACCAATCGGGCTTTTTTTGAAAATTGGGACCGCCTAAAAAAATTTTCACTAAGAAGTGAATGGTACCACCGTGCTCAGCTCGTCGTCCTGATTCTGATGGGCTAGATCACCAATAAGCACCCCGAAAGATCCCAAATTTGTCCATCCTTTCATTGGCCATCGCTTGAGCTCTAGTTTCTGCTGCTGCTGCACCCCTTTGCACAGGTGGATCTGGAAGAGATGTTGTGTGATCCCCCGATAGAAAAGGGAACTAAGGTCTTAAGGAGTGTCAGGTGCTACAGATCGCAATATACATAAGGGTCTGGCAATAGTACTCGGCCTAATGTTTCAGGGCTCTAACTAAGGAGGATCGACCGTACCCTTAGCCGTACAACCCAACTACCCTATCGTACGGGCGAGTAATCTCCCCGAGTGTTGTTCTCAGTGTACTGTAGCCGCAAGACGGCCGACGGTTTATCTATGGCGAGGTTTCAAGGGAGCCTAGGGGGCTTCCGATATACCCAGAGGGTACGTGGAAGACAATCCGTGCGCGGTTCTGTCTAATGCGCTACTACTCGAAGGGGTACCCACAGGGGTTACAAGGGAGTCCAACAAACGTGACCACCTCTTGTATTTCCTGCGTGCATGCCTCCCCAAATCCGCAGGTTTATGCGCTCAACGACAGATCCCGTGGTTTAAAGACGCCGGAACACGTCTCTAGCCAAAAAAAAATTTGCTAAGAAATGGAGATCCCACCGGCCCTGGAAAGTGCTCTGATACCACTTGTTATGCTCTTAACCTGCAAAATGATACCCAAATACAGAATATGTGAAGAAAAGATACCCAGAACACAGAATAGTAATGATTTTATTATTCAGAGAGTAACGTTCACTTGCCTCTTCGAGGGGGCAACCTCCAATAGAGCAGAGCTCGACTACAAAATAAGACACGATGCTCCTCGCAGGGAGTCTCTATCCTTTATATATGACTCATACATGCAATACCACGGGCCAATACCGTGGGTTTTATTAATACCATCTATCTAATACTACGGCCCATTTGCAACTAACTGTGGTTCCGTCATTAATTGTGGATTAACCACTAACAATTATTAATATGGGCTTTATTGACTCTTGACTATGACGTGATCCCATTACATAAATAAGGGGGTTAGGGTGGGACCCTAACACTCCACTCGCCTAATCCAAGGCCCTAAAATCCTAAAACTTGTTGGTGTATCTAACTTTAAAAAAAAGTTTTAGTGGATTTTAATTAGCGCTTGATTTGAAAATAGGCTGTTCTTTAAGTCACGGGATAACGAAAGTGAAACTAGTGGTGTTTTTGACGCAAAAGAAATTAATAAAAACCCTAACTACATGCACATGCACTTGTTTTCGTTTTTTGATGAAAAGCAATTTCTACAGGGTTCAAAGGAACTTCTAATAAAACAATTTTTTCTTTTCTTTTCGTTAATTCACGCTTCACACTCACAAAAGTTAACAAAGCTATGTATGCCTAAAAAGATATGAAAATCTATCCTAATGCAACAAACATATGCTGATGCAAGATTCAAAACTACTCTAAAAACAAGAAATGAAAGTTGCTTGCTTATCAATTTTTATTTTGCCACTTAAAATGTCTAGATGGAATATGATATGCTACCATTCATTTCGTCTAAACACTAAAAACAAGTTCCAAGACAAAATAAAGCACTTTCATTCACAAAAAGGAAACCAAATGAAAACAAAGTTCAAGAAAGCAAAACTAAGTTTTTAAAAAAGTTTTCTTCACAAACAACAACAAAAAAGTCTTTTCAAAAATGCTCTCAACAAGACTGGAACTTTGTGACTAAAGAATAGGCAACAAACACTTTTGCAAGTTGACACCACACAATGGATGAAAACTCATCAAAAAGAAATGCGTTTAAGGATGCTCTTAACAATCAAAAGCAGCAATGAAAGCTTTGGCAACAAAGACCAAAAAGATCAAAAAGAAAAATTTCAAGAAAGTGTCAATCAACAACTTTCATGAAACAAAGAAGTGGATGGTCACAAAAAGCGGTTTTGTCAAGCAAACAAAAAATCACCAAAAGCAAGATTTAACACAAAGATTGAGATCAATCTTCCTACCCTGATGAATCAGAGCAGCCAAGATTCCTAGCAAGAAATCTTGCGTGCTTTAGCAAAAATGATGACGCTTGCAATAACAAAAACAAGACCAATACCCCTTACAATCAGAGAGAATTTGGAACAAGATGCTTGCTGTAAAACAAACAACTGATACTGGAAAATGACTGTTTCAGACTGAATCAAACTACCAGACAGACCTTCAGAGATAAAAAGATTTAAAAATCTTGAAAATTGCTATATATACGTGACTGTACTGATGTACAGACTGCGTGTATACGCGACTGTAACTAAGGAAACCTGCGTATACGTGGGTTCACTTAAGGAAACATGCATATATACGCCTCTGTAACTAAGAAAAACAGCGTATATAAAAGGTTTCAAGAAAAATAAAAAACAAACTGAAGAAATTGGCAAAACTTAGAATTCAAGAACAGACCACACAACAATAGCAAGCAAACAGGCGGTTGAGCCCTAATTGGCTTGAAAACACCCAAACTAGGAACAACATGAGTGTTGTCCCCAGCGAAGTCACCAATTCTGTTGAGGGAAATGTCCCCCTAGGGCTTTTGGGTTGAAACCCTAGCAGACTGAAAGTTGTCTATAGAGAGAAACACACATTCACACAGCCATTATGTTATAATAAGCAAATTCTATGATAAGGGAACGTACCTTAGGTCCTATGTTTGAGAAGGTCCTCAAGGGTCCAAACCCTTCTTCAAGTCCCTCTTGCTCCTTTGTCCTGCAAAACAACCAATTCCAAAGAACACAACTGTATATGGATAAAAAATTATAAAGAAACCATCTTCATGTTATAAAGAAAAGGTAGTTAGTTATGAAATTTAAACAACCATTCACATATGAATTCCAACATGAATATCATAAACATAAAGAAGATTTATATCAAGAACCAATACATGTGTTTCTTTTATTATAGACAAATAAAGTACAAAAAAGGAATAATTTCACCTGAGTCACCTTTCGCAGGCTCCAAGCAAAGCTTCCTTCCGGATCCATCCAGCCTCAAGCCTTTAACAAACTCCTTCCATGACTTTCTCCATGATGTCACAAGTAATGGATGAACATCAACACACAAGGAAACAAGGGTTTCCTGTACAAATGGGGGAAGTGCAGAAGGCACAAGGGTCTTCAGACCTGGTCAAGGGAAAAATCTCAGCATAATAACCTTTCTCTCTCTTCTCTCCTCCCTTAGGCCTTCCCATTGAGGTCTTTTTATACCTCTCCCAAAGTAGTTTTTTAGTTGGGAGTTGGTTGGGAACAGTTGGGCCACGGGCACTAATAGGTGATCAACAGGTAAAACCCGCGATCTCCACCTGAAAATAAGGAGTTTTATATTTTTTTTAAGTGTTTTAATACATATACGCGGGTTGGGTATATGCCTACCCGCGTATACACGCGTTTAACTCAGGGCAATGTCGCGTATAAGGGATAAAACATTGTTTTTTAAATTTTAGGACCAGGTCTGGAAGGAGAGGTTGCCCTAGGCCATGAGTGCAGCATCACAAACCATAAGAGTGAGATTTGGAGCTATAACAATCGTGGACATATTTTCTAAGATGGCTATATTGGCATCCTACAACAAGAGTATCACAGTAAATGACACTGCCAAACTCTTCTTTGAATGAGTGTGGGTACATTTTGGGATCCCCCAAACCATTATATCATATCAGGATAGAAAGTTACTGAGAAAAAAAAATTCAAGCCTTTGGACACTATTGGACACCAAGCTCACCAAGTCGATTGTATTCCATCCCCAGACTGATGTCCAAACAGAGGTTGTCAATAGGATGATAATGCACATACTCCGCATATACAACTCCAAGCATCCACGAACCTAGAATGAGAGTCTTCCCTATGTGCAACACAATTATAACAGAGCTCTCCATAGCTCGACTGGTCATAGTCCCTTTCAAGTGGGTCTAGGATTTCAAGCATTACGCTTGATTGATGTTGTCATGCCTCATGTGACTACACAGGAAGAATCCACACATGTATTGTCCAAGGCTGATAAAGAAACCATGTTTATTGAACATATCCAATACATCTGCCAACAGGTTCATGACATCTTGGAGAAGTAAAATTCCAAGTACAAGCAATGACATGATCAACATCGAGTGCCACACAATTTTCAAGTGGGAAACAAAGTTTGGTTGCATTTGTAGAAAGAACACCTTACCGGAGCACATTGGAAGCTCATACCACTCTGATACAATCCTTACACCATTGCCAAGGTTGTGTGAGACAATGATTTTTAGCTCATCATTCCCTCATTCCTTGACCTGCACCCAGTTTTCAATGTGGACTGCCTTCGACCATACTTACCACCATTAGTAGACACATCAAACATTGTACAACAACTAATACCAACAGATTTAAACCCATACTACATGGAATGGGCCACAACTGATCGGGTCATGGACACATAGATCAAGAACACTCACCAACAAAATTTCCAACTGTATCAGGTTGTCAATGTTGGCCAACTCCTGCACCAAGGCAAGTGGCTCACTAGGGACCAAGTTCAGCAGAAGTTGCCCCATCTCACGGAGGCACTCAACACAATGGGGACCATTTCTTCCTAGGGGGCGAGACTGATCTAGGTGGATATTGGTGGCCACCCGCCAATTCCACTTGGACCCCCACCATTTTTTCTTTTAGTTTTTCATTTTCCTTAATTATAGCACAATTTACTATTTTTGGTAGTTTTTCGTGTCCTGAACTTCTGGAGCCTTTTTGAGGCCCTAAATGATGTTTTTTTTTTTGGAAAACGAGAAAACACTATATTTTCACTGATGTTTGCAACCAAAAGTTGTATACCTCATATAGACCTTTCTAACGAGGTATTGTGCGTGTTAGACAGAGATCGTATGCCAAAGTTACGACCCCGAGAAGTTGATGTACCAATTTACCCAAACGGGGCCCATAGTTTTGGTGCTTCATCTCCTAGGGTTAGGTTTTTGGATTTTTAGGGATTTCCATTGTTTATCAATAATAAATAGGCCTTCATGTCTCATTATTTCACATTTTAGAGGCATGTAGCCACCACATCTCTTCTAAGAGATAAGCTACCATCACCCGAGCTAGTTTATTTCCATTATGTATGTGAACATATTTCAGTTCTTTGATATTAATGAAATGAAGTTCTATTCCTGTTGCATCTATGTGTTTATGTTTATACCTATATTCTATTGTGTTCCTGCATAAGTATGGATCATTGTAGCAGCATTAGCATCTTGGTATAATGATTTGGACAGACTGCTTCATGAGCCTTTAAACACATATTCATTCATGAGTAGTGAAGTGCAGTGGAAACAACAGTCACATTGTATTGTACAATAATCAGTGGATGTAATTGTCTTGACATTCAAGGTTTGATGTGCATTTTGTGTAGTGGCTTGATTTAACATTGTGATTAAGCAGATGTTAGTGTTTTACAATGGTCAGTTAAAGCAGTGTTGAGAAGTGTGGTTGCCAGGACTTGTTAGTGATATCCTTACCGAGCAGGGAAGTAGTATCTTCTTTACAATTTTTTTATATTGATTCAGATCACAAGGGGATTTAGCCTAAAAATTGTGAATCGTGGTCCACCTGTTGATTAGGATGGCAGGGTGGTGTAAGGAAAGTGATCAAAGTCACCTTCAGGGGGAATCCATAGAACACTTCAGGGTGGCAAGGTGGTGTTAGAGCAGGTTGTAGCCTTCATAAGGCATTGGAGTGTATGTCCAATTACAGTTGATACACAGAGGTTGGATCATTTGTTAAGTTGGAGCCTAAGATCTAGGAAGTTAGAGCCTCCTCCTAGTTGTAGTTGGTAAATAGGGTGTTGGAGCATCCTACAGGTTGGAGCCTGTAAATCAGAGCATTGGAGTGTCCTTCAGTTGGAGCTGAAAATTTGATGTAATTATTCCTTTTGAAGAAGAAGACAAGTATTAAGAAGCATTCGATAGTTTTTTACCTGGAGGAGGTTTTCCACCTAAAAATATGTATTCATTGTCTTGATTATTATCAATTATTGAATGATGTTGTTTACTATTTTTTTCTATCTAATTAAATAATGTTGAAGATTAACTAATTCTCTAAAAAGATTAATAAATTGTTAATTGCTAAGAAATATTGATTCACCCCCCTCTTAGTAGTTCCAACAATTGGTATCAGAGCATGTTCCTTCAGTAGCATCTTAACAGTTGGAAGGAAGATTTCAGAGTGCAAAAATGGGAAAATAAAAAAGGAAAGTTGCCAAGAATTCAAATGATTCAAAGGAAGTTCCAGGTATTGAAATGATTTCAGATTCTATTATCACTACCAAAGAAAATTATAACAAGACGGAAGTTTCTAGAGAAGAAGATGAAGAGATGAACGAGATCGAATTTCAAAACAAAGTTATCATGGTTATAAGGCAACTTAAGAGTGAAAAATAACATGTCAAATTTCTGGGAGAAGAACTGAAGATAGCAAAAGGATGTGCCAAAAGACTTAATAAGTATAATGAATAATCCGAGGAAATCATCAGTAGCCTTAAAATGCAGCTGGAAGAAGCCAAAAAAGTTGAAGAATCAATTAGAAAAGAACTTGAAGAAAGTAACAAAGAATGGAAAATCACACACTCAAGGAAGAAGTTTCTCCTTTGAAACTCCAAGTGCAAGAAGCAGAAAGGAAATAGAAAGACCTAGCAAGCAAATTTTGAAATCTGGTCAAAGGTACATATCTGAACTTGATCAAAACCAAAAAAAAATGGATACAGTTGTTGCAGAAATAGAGAGGATTAGGAAAGAAAATGAAAAACAAAAGGAACAGATGCAGATCCTCAACAAAGAAGTAGTAAAGATCACTCTTATAAAGCTATAGGTAGAAGAGGCAGAGGAAAGAAGGAGATTGTTGAAAGGCAAATATCAGGAATACCTTGCTCAAAAGAAAGAAGAACTCGATGCAGCTCTTATTGAAATCAACATGCTCAAGGAATGGAAAAGGGAACACTTGCATGTTATTGACAGGAAAGATCAATAATTGGCTTAGTTGAATATGGAAGGAAGAAAGAGCAGGTAAAGCTCCATGTGATGAAGGCACAAGCTCCAAGACTTTGTAAGATCAAATTGATGAAAAGATTGATCAAGATGAAAGACCAAAGAATATTAAAAATTTTGTGGCTCCAAATAATAATGTTGAAGAAATCAAGGACAAAGGTCAACAAAGGATTGCACCACCACCTCTTAGGAAGAATGAATACAGAAGACCATCCAGACAAGATAACTCATCCAAGTACACTAACTCATTTAATGGTTATTGCTTTTAATGTACTAATTTTGGACATATGGCTAGGGATTGTAAAGATTATGACAGGTACAATTATCAAATGCATTATTAAAACCCTAGAAGCAATTTTGAAGGATCACGAGACATTTTTGACAATGACCTTGATAGTAGGATGTATGGATTCTAGCCAAATGTTGAATGTTACAAATGCCGTAATTATGGGCACATAGCTCAAAATTGTAGGTACAAGATGGAATCAACAATGAATGACAAACTTAACATCAGGTACAATAAAGTCTGGAGAAGGAAATAGGTACAATAATATCAAGTAGATAAGAAAGTCTCAATAATCATGCTTTAAGGTTTCGTAAAGGAAAAAGGTCATGAGGAATCAACAGGAGCATTGGACGATGACATGGTTCAAGATGATCTAGCCGAAGAACTGGGTGATACATTATTTTGAAAGATCCAACGTATTAACAATATGAATTTTGAAGAGGGGGAGTCTAAGTAGTAGAAGTTGCACGTTTGAATATCAATATTTGATACGTTGACAGTTGGCATATGTGAAGAAGTGTCATGGGTAGTTTCAGTAGAATAGCAATTTTGGTACATAGAGTCAACAATGGAAATTCATATGAAGAATAACATGACAAGGGGAGACAGTTTGTTGCAACAAGTATTGAGGAAAGCACTTCAAAGACTGATAGGTACTTTGCAATAAGACAAAGAAGGTAATTCATCAGGGGGATCATGGGTATATTATAAACTCACATAAAAGGGAAATAACAAGCAAGTTATAGGTCCACATAAAGTAGACAGGTTGTCAAGGGGAGTCGCCCTTTGTCATTGATGTCAAAGGGGGAGAGAAATAAGGAGAAGGAGATTGAAGCATGAAGTTAGGGAGGTTGTACTCACAGAAGGAGTATGTGTGTTGTCATCATTGAAAAAGAGGGAGACTCTTGGATGGTGTTGTCATTGATGTCAACCCTGGGGTTTGACTTTGACTAAAACACCTATCATTAATGTCAAATAGTTAAAAAAATGCTTCTTATATTTTTCTGGATTACATCAAGTTGGAAGCTCCATTGTTGAATGGTTGAAAACCCTAATTTCTAGACTTGGTCTCCCTAGTCAATAGATATACCCAGAACTTGTTAGAGAATTTTGAAGTGGAAAATCAATATTTTTTCCCTGGAGATCATTCCTAATGAAATCTCATCATCAATATGTTTCCGATGGTATATGGCATGCCCGGAGAGGCCTCCTGGTTTGAGAGACATTTATTTCTAAAGGTGAACACCCAAATTAGTGGGATAAAACCCCAAGGTGTGGTGGCATGGAATACTTGTATTGGTTATGGGCATAAAATGTCAAGCATATTGGTTCTTTTTCATGTTTCATGAAGATATCATGCTTAAAAATGGCATCATTAGTATTTGTACCCGTAAGAAGTATTCATCACACCCTTAAAACTAAAATTTCTCCTCCATAAGGCCAACGACATCCTAGATTAGGGCTTAAGGCAACCAATTAAGAATTTTTTATTATAAAATTAAATATGTTCAAACTTTTAATCATTCCCTCCAATTTTCACAATTAAAGCCCTCTCCAAATCTATAAAAAGGATACCTATCCACTCTCAAACTATATCAAATATCAATGATCTAATTTTTAGATACTTCTCTGAAATTGAACTCAAATGCCTAAGGAAAACCAACAAAGAAATTTCAGGATAGCTTTGTTCTTGGTTTTATCTTGTTTTGTTTGGTACTAGGTGATTTGTTGAGGTTTCCTTGTGTATTTTATTGCAAGAACAAGCCTCCTAATTAGGGATACGTTATTGGCCCTTAGACCTCAACCTAATATCCATTTCTAAGGATAGAAAAGGTGTTTTATGGTATTTTAGTACCTTCACCTTTCAATAGACCTTAGCCTTTAAAACAATGAGTAAATTTCCTATGGTTAGAGTTAACTACTTTAATGTTTTTCCTTATTGGATTGGTGGTTCATTGAAGGGTTTTGGAATTTTGTTCTAGTATAGACCTTATTTAAATACCTCGAACTTCTTAATATCAATCTATTCTAGGGCATTGAATTAAGGTATAAACTCTTATTGTTCTTCTCTTCATGTTTTTTTCATATTCATAGGTATTTTTCTTGCAAACCTACAACCCTATTATGGCATCAAATTTATGATCTAAAAGTGTGTCAAGGGTAGCAAAAAATTAAAGGCCTATCAACCCTATTATACCTTGTGACCTTTAGATATTGTTGCAAACAAAATTGAGGTCCCCTTGTCAATATATCACATTTAATTTCACAATAAGACAATGGCTGTAATCTCATTGTATCAGTGAACAATTTCAAGGATTAAAGTTCACTAAGCCAATCATTGATTTCGAATTTTGGGTTTTGTTGTAGTACTTCATAGTTGAAACAATAATTGATACATATACAAGCCTAGGTTCTTAAGTAGTTTTCATACCTGTATCACATAAATAGTGAGTGCTGAAGGAATTGTTCAAGGCAACCTATAAATTTGTTTAATATATATAAACACACACACACACACACACATATATATAATACAGTGAAATCTACAATGATCCATTATCACATTCAGTGCTCACATGCATTCAATGCTTAAGTTATAAGTAGCATTTTGTCTTCAAGTATTTTGTGTATTGGTTATCTCTACATTAGCAAAATAAAGGTATGTCTACATTTGTAAAGTATTGGTTATATTTGTTGGCAGAGTTTTCCATATTTCAAGTAAATGTCTATCCAAGAAATAGCAGGAAAGGTATTAGTATTAAGAAGTAGTTAGGATTGTCCCACTACAATATATTAGTTGCATCATCAAGGGAATCATTGCTACAAGGACTTGGACATTCATCAACGAGGATGTAACAGTGTTTTGATCTTGACTTATATATACAAGGAATTCATACACATACAATGATCTTGAAAAGGACATTGATACGAATCTCTTGTACAACAATGATGATTAGATGTTTTGTGATTTGTTTTGACAATTTCATCTTTTGATTTGACTTGGAAAGACAATGACAACAATCTTATGCATGACTAAATAGTGAGATGGGGAGAGCATTGTATGACAATATGGAAGGTGTTTTAGAGCCATATCTGAGAAGTTATAAGATGTATACTAGTAGCCCTCCTTGGGCAAAGTTTGAGACAATTTCAAGAGGGCCATAGGGATAACCTAAGGCATCTTTGTTTGAGTCATCATCAGACATAATTGCATGGTACTTGCAGCAACATTAGCCGCTTGGTATAGTGGTGTGGACAGACAGCTTCATGAGCCTTTGAACGCATATTCATTCATGAGAATTGCAATGCAGTGGCAACAACAGTGATAATGAATTGTACAGTAATCGGTGGACATAACTATATTGGCACTCAGGGTTTGATGTTCATTTTGTGTAGTGGCTTGATTTGGCATTGTGATTGACCAAATGTCAGTGTTTTATAGTGGTCAGTTAGAGTAGTGTTGAGCAACATGGCTATCAGAACTTGTCAGTGATATCCTTACTCAATAAAGCAGCAATATCTTCTTTACAGTTTTCTTATATTGATTCAAAGCATAGGGTGATCTAGTCTCGAAATTATGAAACACGGTCCGCTTATTGATTAGGGTGGCAGGATGGTGTAAGGCAGGTGATTGGAGTCACCTTCAGGTGGAATCCTAAGAACACTTTAGGGCAATAAGGTGGTACTAGGGTAGGTTGTACCCGACACATTGGATTGGTGTTTCCATCCAGTTGCATCTAGTACACAAGGTGTTGGAGCATTCATCAAGTTGGAGCGTGATATTTAGGATGTTGGAGCATCCTCCCAGTTGTAGTTGGTAAACAGGGTGTTGGAACATCATAGGGGTTGGATATTGTAAATCAAGGGTTGGAGCCTCCTTCAGTTGGAGCTGAAAATTTGATGTAATTATTCTTTTTGAAGAAGACAAATATTAAGAAGTGTTCGGTAGTTTTTTACCTAGAGGGAATTTTCCACCTAAAAATCTGTGTCCATTATCTTGATTATTGTCCATTGTTGAATGGTGTTGTTTACTTCTTTTTTCTATTTGATTAAATATTGTTGAATATTAACTAATTCTTTGAAAATATTAATAAATTTATGATGGCTAAGAAATATTGATTCACCCTGGCAGCCTCCCCCGTGCCACCTCGGCGGCCCGCCCACTGATGAGCCCCAAAAATGGATAATTATTTGGGCTCATTCAACCTCCTAATTCGACTTAATCCACCATTCTCATTAGTTTATTGCATGTTTTTTATTATATTTATGCTAATAGAGTGAATTGGGTTAGTCATTATGCCAACAAGTCTAATGTGTGCTTTGTGTAGCCTTTTTGGTCAATTTGGAGACAAAGTCAATGGTTGAAATGAGCACTTGGCAGCCAAATTCGTGGAGAGTAATTTTAGGAAGGTGTTCCCTTCATTTATGGGCCCTTACCTCGAATTCTCCACCATCAGCTCGGAGTTCAAGGGCCACCAAATCAATTAGCACAAGGGCAGCCAAGCAAGTCAAGTAGGACTGTTGTTAACTACAAGTTTTGGGCAGCCGAGTCCCTAAAGTTTAGGAGGACTGTTGGGTCCTCAATTTGTATAAATAAGAAGGCTTAGGGCCTCATTTTGGTTAGCTAGTGGTTAGTCATTTTGTAGGCAGAAGTTAGCTAGTTTTTATTTCGATTTTTAGGCAATAGATTAGCTTTGCTTTCAGCTCATTTTCAAGTTCTCCTTATGGACAGTTTTGATGTAACTCTTCTTTTCTTGCTCAATAAAGATGAATCCAGCTTTGCACCAGCTCTATATCTCTCTTAGGAGGTTGTAGCTCTTAGGGTTGGGCCCATCTCAAGTGCCCAGTACCTCCTTTGTTTATATTTATGTGTTTTCGCTGCATTCTTAGAATAAAATCTGCTATTTAGATTTAAATATTGTGTTGTTATTTAGGTTGCTTTCGATGATTAAAAAGGTTCTTCATGTTCAGATTTACATGATAGGTTAATCACATGGAATATATTCAGAAAAAGGCTACCAAGTACTTTGGATCTCACCTCCCCTTCAGTGGAATCATGAGCTGGGACCAATGTAACCTTGCTGCCCACAAATACACATTCTTTGCTTCACCATGCAATCATTAGTGCTCGAATCTCATTTGCAGAACTTGATATCAGTTTTGGATGCATGTTTAGGTTTATGATTGCTTAGTTGCATAGTTGTTTCATGCATTTCCTTTCGAATAAACTGTTGTTCATTTCCTTTTGCTATTACTTAGGTCAGAATAGAGTAAAGTAACTAGGTCATAGGTTTTATAAGTGTTTGTTTGTTCAATTTGAAAAACCACTTGCAGAGTACCTGCTACCCTTCCTTACCTACCCATACTCCATCCAACCTACCTGCTTCACCCTTCACTTAGAACCCTTACCTTACATTTGCCTCATCTGCTTACTTTGCCATGATTCTCATATTCTTGTGCAACATCGTTTCATCCCTCCTTGAACAGATCTCACCATCTACGCCACTCCTCAACTCCATCCTCCAAGTCTTGAACTCCCCTACACCCCTATTTCACCTCCATACTCATTCCTCCACCTTTTTTCCTCCATCCATGCTTCAAAACCCCATTTCTAAACATCCTGTAGAAATCCTAAACATCCTGTAGAACCCCTGCAGACTTCCTGTAGAAGCTCACGAATGAGGTTTCTTGATAGCCAAACTCTGTGAAACTCTCTGGAAGGGTGTTGGGGACTCCTTAGACCCTCTCTGAACCTTCCCGACCTCTTCCAAGCATTTCTCCTCCTTGATCTACCTCTGCACAGTCAAAAATAGTTAAAAGCACATGCATGATAATTCCAACAACTTAATCAAAAATACAAAAAGATGTTTTCTTCAGATAGAGGTAGTCTAGACACATGTATTTTACCTTCATATAAGTAATGGCGTCTCTTTCAGTAGTTTGCATGCTCTCCTTTGCATCAGTAGGACTAGCTGGTAGAATTAGGGTTTGTGTTTCTTTTTGGCTTTCAGTTTCTTTTTGCAATTAGATTAGCTTCCTTCGAGTTAGCTTTCATCCATCAATTAAAAAGCTTCTTCTAAGAGCTCATAGAAGTTGGCTTAAGCTCCTAGTGGACTTGTGCCAGCTGACCAAGTGACAGCTGCGGCAAGAGCTAGTACTTGTGCATACAGCACCGTCGCTTCCAAGTTTGTTACGAACTACCGGGTTGATAAAATTAAAGAAGGGAGTTCCAGGAGTTGTAGCATTATTGCTACAATACTGGATCCCACCACCCACCCGCCCGCGGGGTGGCGAGGCGATTCTGAGAATCGCCCCACCACCCCTCTCAGTATTTCCAACAAAGGAGATGGTTTACAAGGGCTACATAAGGCCAAGTTTGTCACCATGGGGAGTACCTGCTATGTTTTTTAATAAGAAGGATGGCACACTCAATTTGTCCATTGATTACCAGCAATTGAATAAAATTACCATTAAGAATAGGTATCCATTGTTGTGAATTGGCTATTTATTGGATCAGTTAAGAGGAGAAATAATATTCTCTAAAATTGATCCAAGATCGAGCTATCATCAGGTGCATATAAAGGATGAGTACATCCATAAAAAACCTTCAGAACGAAGTATGGAAATTATAAATTTTTGGTAGTGACCTTTGGGCTTACCAATGTGCCTGCAACTTTTATGTGCCTCATGAACATCATGGTGCGCCCCTCTTTGGATAAGTTTGGCATGGTCTTTGTTGATGAAATTTTGGTCTATTCGAAGACCGAGGAGGAGCACGAAGAACACCTGGCCACAGTACTACAATTGCTAAGAGAGAATAAGCTTTATGCAAAGCTTAGTAAGTGAAATTTATTTTAGTCATGGATTCATTACTTGAGACACATTGCCTCACGAGAGGGAGTAGAAGTTGATCTCGAGAAGAACAAGGCTATCATGGAATGACAAACACCTAGAAATGTGGTTGAAGTTAGGTCCTTCATGGGACTGATAGGATATTACCAGAGATTTATTAATAAATTCTCTAAGATTGCTTGTCCAATTTATTCTTTGTAGAAGAAAGGAAAGAGGTTTGAATAGACAGTTGATTGTGTTTTAAGCTTCAGTCAACTTAAGTAGTTGTTAACCAATGCACTAGTGTTAATAAGTGTCCCTCCTTGGAGGCATCTGTATTAGTGTCACACAGACCAATCAATTACATGATTAACATGTTGTACATATCTTTTAAGCAATGGAACATGGAAAACATCATGAAATTTGATTGATGGTGGAAAGACCAGCCTATAGGCTACTGACCCTATCCTTTCAAGCACTTCAAATGGACCACAAAACCGTGGTTCCATCTTGGCACATGACCCAAATTCAAGGATATATTCTTTGGTCTAACTCACATGAATACATGTTCCCCTACTTAGAACTCTTTGTGCACTCTATGATGGTCTACATAGATTTTCTACTTGTGCTTTGCCACTTTTAAATTTCTTCTGATGGTTTGCATTTCTTGCTCCATGTCTTTCAACATATCAGGCCCAATAAGGACCCTATACACTGGATCACTTCAGATGATAGGAGTTATACAACTCCTCCCATAAAGTGCTTCAAAACAAAATATTTGACTCCTTCAAGGCTCCAACCTTGAACAAATCCAAGCACCAACTTGGTTAAAATGAGGACTCCAAACCTCTCAAAAAATCCAAGAACCAACTTGGTCAAAATGATAACTCTAATACTCAAAACAAATCTAAGCACGACTTGGTCACAATGAGGACTCCAATCCTCCTACACTCCAACCTTTCCAAATAGACCTCAAAATCAAATTCTACAAGATGTCTCCAAAATCCGTTCCAAGTACACTTCAAAAGAGGTCTATAAAGTATTCTCAAACCTATTTCAATAATGCTTCAAGTTTTTTTCAACAAGGCTTCCAAAGGTTGTTCCAACAAAGGCTTCAAGTCTGCTTCAACAAGGTTGTTAAGGGCTTCTCCAACAAAGGTTTCGAGTCTACTAGAAAAATGTCTCCAAGCCTACATAGGAATGTCTTGATGAATATTGCTCTCATAATTTTCAAAAATTCTCCAAAAGTGACTTCCCTCAAACCAACTTAGGTCTCCTACAGGTGGCCTCAAGATTGCTTTAGTAAGTCCTCCAAAATATTGTTTTAAGCCTACTCCAAATTATCCATTTTCAAGCTCCAAACTGATCTAGAACAGTGCAACAAAACCACAAGTTCTAACTAAGGCTTTAGGTAAAATTTCAAAGATCTTAGATATCACAGTGGGGGCTGAAATTTCGCAAACCACATTGTCGAATCTTCACAAGTTCAAAGGTCTTTCCTCAGGCTGAAACATAGGGTTGAGGTCTAGTTATAGGAAAAACTCATGTTCCTTAGGCCGAAATCTGTGCAAGATATGGTGCAACAAGACAACCCAAATCTGCTCCAATGATTCTCCAAAACTGATCATAGAAATACCAAAAAGAAAACATAAACCAGGAATTGTAGCCAGCAACAAAAAAAAAACTTCTTCAACTCGTCCTAGGGTTCATGAGATATGAACTAAATTACCTCTTTGTTTCTTCGAATCTTCTTTCTTGGACTAATGGTCAAATTAGGTTGAATGGAATCTTATTTATACTAGTCCAAACATGGACCAAACAAACTTATATTTTGAGGAGAGGGCCAACTTGATCATAAGAAAGTTGACTTGTCCTTGGGAGGAAAATTCTGGTTTCTCCTTGAAAAAAATATTTCTTTTTAACGAGGAGGAATTAGGAGGCATGGGGATGCTTGTTGGAAAGGGCTTAAAGTACTCTACAAGCCTATGCAATTTTCTTCTTGATCAGGACATTCCTTTGACATCAATAACAAATATTCTTCCAACAATCTCCCCCTTTGTTATTGATGGAAACAATCTCCTCATATGATACTCCCCCTATCATTGTTTTTCTCCCCATGTCATCGTGCTACTCCCCCTGTCATGATGTTTCTCCCTTGTCATATTCTCCCCCTTTGATATTAATAGCAAAGAGATGCTCTAATGGGATGCAAGAGATATGACCCTTATCTTTCGATGAACATATTCAAATGCTTCTCGAGGTAGGTTTTTTGTGAAGATATCTACAATTTGTTCCTTAGTGTTGACATACTCCATTTTTTATGATCTACTCCACAACTTGTTCTCGGATAAAGTAGTACTTGATTCAGATATAATTTGTCTTTGAATGCATGAATAGATTCTTTGAGAGGTTGATTGCACTGGTATTATCACAGTAGATGGTGATAGGTTGATTTTTTTTATATTAAAATCCTTTAAGGCTTCCTTCATCCATAGGATTTGTGTACAACAATTTGCTGCTGCTATATACTCAACTTCAACAGTGGAGAGGGATATATATGATTTTTTCTTGATTAACCAATATACAAGCCAGTCTCCAGAGAAGAATGCATTCCCACTGGTACTCTTTTGATCATCAACGCTTCCTACCCAATCTACATCAATATATGTTTTCAAGGTAATATTTGTGCTCTTAGGTCACTATAATCTAAAATCAAGAGGCCCTTTCAGGTATCTAAGTATTATTTTTACAGATATCATGTGAGGTTCCTTAGGAGCTAATTGGAATCTTGCTACCATGCCTACTGCCTACATGATTCCTGGTCATGAAGTTGTAAGATATAAGAGACTTCTAATCGTTGATATATAAAGATTTGCATCCACCATAGGAGATTCGTCGTCTTACTTAGCTTGCAACCTGTAGTCATAGGTGTGTTCACAATAGCACATTCTTCCATCCCAAAAAACTTAAGCATATCCCTAAGATATTTTTCTTGTGATATGAACATTCATGCTTCGGTTTGAGTTACTTGAATTCAAAGAAAGTAAGACAACTCTCTAATCATCGACATTTCAAATTCTTTTGACATATCTTGGGAAAATTTCTGACTCGTTCCATCATTGTTACTCCCAAAAATAAAATCATCCATGTATACTAGTGTGATTAGCAGATTGTCTTTGTTCATCTTCATGTAAAGGTTATTTTTTTCTACTCCTTTCTTGAATCCTTTTTGTTGAAGATAATGATCAAGTCTAGCATACCAAGCTCTTGAAGCTTGCTTTAATTGATCTGAAAGTGTAAACTTGAAGATTTTTAACAATTTGCAAGTTAAATTTATATGTGTTTTGGGTAGAGGATCAACTTACTAAACACATAAACAAGTAAATTTAAACAAAATTTTATAGCCAAATAGAGACAAAACTAGCATACATGAAACACATAACACAAGCATGATAAAGGAGTTCACCCCTCTTGGGCTACATCTCCTTGTCCAATGTCCAATTTAGGGCCTCTTTCATTAAAAATGCTAAAAAAATTTGTTTGCATTCTTTTCACTGCTCAAATAGCAGAACTGATGTCTTCAATGGATTCAGCATGGTCAAAAACCCCTATTTTAGTTCTTTCTAGACCTCATTTTACCAAAAACTGAGAAAGTTATGCTTGTTTCTTCCTTTTTCCAAATTTTGCAGCTAACTATCCTACAATTCAGCCTTAACCTAGCTCGAGCACCCCAAATGCAGAATCGGTGCACAAAACCTAGCACAATTCCTACTTGGCGGGCAAAATTACAGGACCGTTAAGGGCGCCATTAAGCCCCCAGTCACGAAATTTTTGGTCATGTGGCACCATGCGACCACATAGGCGGTCAATATTCCAGGGCTCTATCTAGCCCCCTTCGCTAGCACACACCCTTGGTTCCATGCATGCATATGATCGTGGTTCAGCCCCCTTGGGGTTGGCCCCTCTGTCTTCCCCACTCCTAGTTATATGAGGCCCATATTTCATTGGTTTGGCCCTGCCTCCATTTGCGCTTGGTTCTCCGCTCTCTATCTTATGATGTGGCTTACAGCTGTGAAAAGGTCATGAGGATTGGGCTAGGCCCCCCACCCGCGGTCCTGTGGCGCAGGGGTGGCCAGGGGCTAGGGCTTAGCCTGACCCCACCCTAAATGTGCATTCATCCAAACGTTAAATGAAACCATTCGGCATTGTTTAAACAAGAAATATATGTGGTGCATTTGTGTTGGCCCTAGGTTGTTTGGTATGTGGTCATGGTTTGAACCATGCGGGGGTGTTTTTCGGCTTTCAAACAAATTTTGGCCACCGCGTGGCACTCCCTCATTGGGCCACTTCACCAAATCCAAAACCAAACAAACGATGCCAAGTGTCTACCCAAAATTGGCCAATGAAGAATCCAGTGACCTACCAAGTCATGGCCCATTCAACATACAGATTGCTAATTGGGCATACCTGCAACTTTTTTTTTCAAAATTTTTTGTTGTTTCCCAAATCGATCAGAACATTTTTGTGGGAGCATCTGATGTTAGATTTGAGTAAAACGAGTTCCGTTGGATTCAAATCACTAAGATCTATCCAATCATATAGGTTTCAAGCTATGTTGCATACTTTTAATTTTGAGCATTATTTTGATCCACCGAATCACTCCTCCCCGTTGGAAGCTTTTGGAACTCCAAAATCTCTTTATCAATGAACAAATAGATGAGGGTATTGCTCCCTCACCCTTCCAGTCTCAATCCACTGAACTTTACTTGAATTTTCCATTTTGATATTTTCATGAAAATACATCATTTTCCTTTATTTTGAAGTCCTTGTCTCACTGTCATAGATGACATCTTGCTGCAATTTCCCAGAATATGCAGAACGAAAAACTACCTTTGAAGGAATAAACACATTCCCTCCTTGGTCTCCAATAAACGGAAACTTAAGCAATCTCAAATTCTTCTCACCTTGAACATTGTCGTCATGATAATGCTTACCATGTCTAGCCTTGTACTTGAATCGACTCTTGACCAGATATGATCACCATCGCCATGCACCATACCTTTTCAAAGCCAAAACATTATGAAACCCACAAGAATAATTTTTGGAACCAATGTCCTCTTTGTCAATTTTCTTTTGCATTTTTTGTTTGACTCTTGCAATCTCTAACACTGACATCTTGTTCACACCAATGTTCAACATTGATGCATGCTGCTGCAGATTTACTTAATTTTGTTTACCTCTTTTAGGAGGAAACATGTTAGACTCTTGAAACATCTTATCACATGAATTAGAAACATCAATGAAATCATATTTCAAACTTGATTCATATCCTTGAAAGGATTTAGATTCCTCAACACCTTCATGTTTGATCATCAACAATGCAAAGTTCTGACTAGCATTAACAATCCTCTTCATTTGTCCCGCATTTACAAGAGATGCATTCAACTTTTTGTTGTGTACTCTATTAATGTACTCAATCCTATTCTTGAAAAAATGATATTTGTTCTCATGGAGATGAAAAATGGCTCTCCTATCATATAGATATAGGCTCCCCAAAACAATACCAGATATATAAATTTGAATTACATCAAGCTCTACCTCACCTAGAAAATTTGCAGTGATTGCAAATTTCAGTTTACATCTTTTTGTCACATGCAATTTTTCATTGTCAAATATCCAACCTAAAGGATAAGTTTTAGGATGAGGAATGGTTTCTAAATTCAACATCTTGACAATGTCTTCTGAGATAAGAATTGTTTGTGGATTGCTATCAAACACTGTGTTGGCTTGTTGGGGCCTGACCCAGGTTCGGAGTTAATTAGCCAAACAAATCCCTGCACTACTAGCCCTTTCAGCAATAGTCCGCAGAGCGCAAACTAAGGTCTCACCCTTGAGATGTATGAGAGGTACGACTGGTTCTCTGTTTTTTCCTACGCGCAGGTCACTTCACGCACTTCCCGTTCCTCGCGGCCTGATCATTGCCTTCGCGTAGCCCTAACCAGGGGTTGTGCCGCACTCTGTGCTATTACCTGGGATCTTACTTATCTTCCAGTGTTAATTAATTACCTTCACCTACTTGAATGTCTTAAGTTATAATTTGCAATACAAAACATTCATACACGATCACACAGTAAATAAACAGTATACTTGCAAATTATATCCAATCATGCATTAAACCAGGAAAATATACACAAAATTATAGCAAAACTTCTCTTTATTGATTCTCCCAACGGTTACAGACTTGACCTACCTGTGCACTTAGCTGCAGGGGTCCGTGCACTCAGCTGCGGACTACTAGGCCTCTATGCACTTAGCTACAGAGCCTTCTCCTACTCTACGACCCACAGACACACTTTACACTTTGACTCAATCACTTAGACTTCTCATGCTTCCCTTCTATTAGTTTCTTTTTTTTCTTTTACACTTAGAGCTTCGCTCTGTTTATACAATCCCATGGTCCACGGACCATGGGTAGGTCAATCCAGCCAACATTACATTACAAAAACTAGGGTGGACAACCCTGTGACTCTATTATACTTTCGTGCCCCGCGCCCACAATTCGTAGAGCTTTTACAAAAAGATTCAGTCAAAACTTGGGCTTTAAGCCCCACAACATGCCTTGGAGGGATTCCATGCCCAACAGGCCCCCAACACAAACATCGTGACTCACCCTCGAGTCACTCTGTCGGCGCGAAGATCTTTGCGCAAAGTCCTTCCATCTGTTCTCGAACTGCAGCCAGGTCAGCAGCGCACTGAGTTATTGCTTGTTGGATCTGCTGCATATGTTGTTCTGAGACCTCTATGTTGGAAGTGCTTCTCTGCATTAGTGCGTGCATCCCCTACATGTGTGCAAGCTCTCCTTCAATTTCTGTTGTGATGGTGAAGGCCTCGTCGATCCAAGGCTGAACACGCACCTTCAGGACTGCTTCCTTGTGTCATGTCGTTTCCACCTCCTCTTTCAGTGCTTTAGCCTGTTGCATCCACATGAGCCTCTAAGTGACGGCCACCCTCTGCGCAGTTCCTTTGAAGTTGTCATACTGCTGTTGGAGTTCTCGCACCACTTTCTCTAAGCACTGGATGTTGGAGTCCTCCTGCAGATTTGTGAGGACCTCAAAGGATTCTTCCAACATGCTGGTGTAGTCTCGCATTGCACTACCAATTTCATCCAATCCCGCTGTGATAGCGCTAGCGCGCTATTCTCTGACTTCCAGAGGGGTGAATGGCTACGCCTTTAACTGCAGTTCAGTGATCTGAAGGTTCAGCTCTAGCGGAACCTTTGTCATTTCCTCCCGCGCCTCATGCACCCCTACTGCTAACCTATGGATGTGCGCCTCTGCTGGTATGTCTGCTGGGATGGTCAGCGCCAGGATGCTTTGGCAAGATTTGTCTATTACTAGTACCAGTTGTTGACTCTACGACACCACTTCGTCGTGCTGCAAGCTCAATTATTCCATATTTATTTTCTTCTCGCTGAGGACTTGCAGTGTGCGGCTCTCCCTAGTTCGCAACTCTGTGGTTATCCCATCCTACAAAAAATATAACGTCTCTCGTGGGAGTGCAGCCATATTGATACCGAGACCCTTCAGCGTGCTGACCATAGGCCTGTCAGCCTCATTTGTTGTCACTAGTGCCCCTCCCAGCAGCACTATGGTATTCGTCATCCGCGTACGCAACATCTGTTCCATTGTTGTTGTTCCGATTGCGAGGCTAGTCAAAAGGGTCCCAGCCTGAGGAGGGCGCACCTGTAATTCCTAAAACTGTGCTTTGAGGGCCCCCAACACAATCTGGTTCTCCTGCATGAAATTTTGGAGGACCTCGAAGGTGACATCACGCACAGTCTCACCGATGTCGTGCAGATCACCCTCAGTTAGGGTGATTGGGTCAATAGACAACGTTGATGCCATGACCTTCTTGTGCGACCCTATCCTCTCGGCTAGGTGTTGGCATTTCAACTGTGTGGATGCAGTTTGTGGGTCTGTGCCTCCCTCTTCTTCCTCTGCTTCCTGCACATGCGAAGGTGATGTTTGGCCTTCGCGCACCTTCATGACTGCCTCTTGTGCTAGTGTTGTTGCTGTTGCAACCTTTTCTTGCTCAATTGTTGTCAGTGCAGCGTCCCGTGCCACGCACACTTTTGCTGCTACTGCCTCCTTCCTTCTCTTTTCTTTCAACTGTGCAATGCGCAGCTTGGCCTCGTCTTTCTTTCTTTGTGCGGCCGACTTCTCTATCTTTGCAATGTCTGGAGTGCACCACTCTGGTAGCCATGTCTCCAGGATGTTAAAGATGACATCGTCTGTGGCTACAAAGGGTAGCTTCCTCCATTGTTTGGTCGGGTCCTTGCGTGCTCTAATGTAA
Organism: Pinus tabuliformis; assembly: GCA_031772625.1. Taxonomy (NCBI): domain Eukaryota; kingdom Viridiplantae; phylum Streptophyta; class Pinopsida; order Pinales; family Pinaceae; genus Pinus; species Pinus tabuliformis. The sequence goes on from CM062817.1 coordinate 615,736,758, forward strand.
ATGCTATGGATGTCCACTTTAAATTCCGCAAAACTCTGAAGGCTGTTGTAGACAATGGGCGACAACTATGGCTTGTGGTTGATCCCCATTCTGAGGTTCATCTCCATGAACACCCAGAATATTTTACTGTTGCGGATTCTAGTGGCATCCTTTGTGGCCCAGAGCAAAGTGTACTTCGCGGCCTCTGGCAGATCTCTGTCAATCGTGGGGAATTGACTATCCTCCGGTAATTCCCCTGCCACGAGCACTATGGACAGCAGAAGCCATGCATAGTGGAATGTTTTTCCCTATTCCTTAGCTTCACAGAAATTCTCTAAAAACATCTTGCAAAGGAACTCGGACCAGTTAAACTTGACCCCCTACACGCACTACTCAGCTAGTGCTACCACTGGCATAGGTACCTCGTCTGTGTGGCACTTGCGCATAACCTTATCGACCAGTATTTGGGTTGCCACTTTCACTTTTTTATCACTGATGCTGGATATGGTGTAGCCCCTCTTCTTCTTTGCCAACTTGTACTTTTTCTTCATGGTCTCCGCGATGGACAAGTCACTGCTTTTCCCTTCCGAGATGTCTGTGGGTCCTATCCTTTGCATGGAAGTCGGGAAATGCGGTGAATCAAGTCTGTCGTGATGGGGATGGGCTCCTCCAGCCACAAACACCCATCATGCACTAGGCAAAGCAGTTGCCTGATGACAAAAATGGTTATTGGGGCGTGGTGGAAATGCGGCACCCAGAGCAAGTTCTGTAGCCCAACCCTTTCCACTCCACACAACAACTTTCGCAGCACTAATTCTGTAACCCCCACCACAGTGTTTTTCTTGGGCTTCATGAGGTGTGAGGTTGCAAGGTGAGGGAACTTCTCATGGTTAGAGAGGTCCCAATCTTCAAATTTTAAGCTCGACACCTGTCCCAGGTGCGTGCCCTCAAAAATAATATTGTCTGGGAGGAGCGAGGTCTGGAGCGAGCTCTTGGTCTCGTCAAGGTCCTTGGGCACTCTAGCCTTTCCTTTCCATGGGGGACATAGGCAGGCAGCTTTGTCAGGGGGGTGCTTAGTTTCCTCCTCCATGCCTTCGTCCTTGTCCTCTTCGATAATTAGGTCCTCCAGGTCTTCTTCTTCATCATCGATCTCTATGGTGATGACTTTCCCTTTATCCGCCATTGACAGCTAGGTGCGCAGTGGGTTCCACAGGGACACACGTACGCGAACCATCACTTGTTTGTCCTTCTTGGGTCTTGGCGTGCGTAGTGATTTTGAGATTTCTGTCACAATCCCGGCACCTTCTGGGGCATCCCCCATAGTTAGGGCCTGTGCGGCCTCTCCAACAGTCAATTCTGTTATCTCCATAACGTCCTCAGTTGTTGCCATCATGTCTGTCCAGAAATCTAGCACTCGCGAACTCAGGGGCTCAATCAATGCTCGGCACACAAAAATCAAGGCTCTACTCAATAGCTCAATTCGCAACTGACCAAGTGTTTTTTACTGGGCAGCCCTTTGTAATTTATAGCACTTTTTGAATTTGAATTTGATCGTTCCCCCCAAATCTGGTTCATTAATGCTCCCTTGGCGGTAGATTTTCCCAAATCTTGCCCATAATTCACATCTTAAATGCCTGTCGTCCACTCCATTTGGTCTTAAGTCGAGCATCCCATCATGAATAGTGACTTCAACGGTCACTTTCTGGACAACCCGTGTGGCAGCGTAGCCCCTCGTGGGCGGTCGCGGACCTTGTGACTCTTTTCTTCTGCGCGTAGCTCCCGGGCAGAATAGTTTATAGTCCCGCACTCCCTTTCAACTGTTGGGGCGCTAAGATTGTCCTTCCTTCAGCTAGTCAGGTGGTCGCACCACCCATGTGAAGTTTCATCCTGTCATTCATCATGTTTCCTGTAGAATACCCACCTTTTATTGTTACGGTCGGCATCGCGCACTCTACCATATGCAACATGCTACCCTAGTCAATACGCTTAGCAATGTGTGGTCTAAGCCAAGGAATCAGACTAATCAATTCGTGGTGATAGGCCTTAAAACTTTCATTGCGATTGTACGCATCCTGTCTTATCACCCTAATCTTTTTGCTGAGAAAATCTTCCTTTATCTTGTCCTCCAACTTCTTGACTTCTGTGTCCACCAGAGCGCTTTTCTTCCTTAATCGTACCCTTTCTTCTTCAAGTTCTTGGAGTTTAAAATTTCCCTGTTGGATTTCTTCTTCCAAGGTTCTGCGAACTGTCGTATCTACCGATGCCATCATGCACGATCTAAGCTCTCCAAGTACTATAGGGCTTACTGCGGTCACTTCATACTCCAGCCTTGGCGATGCCTATGCGGTCAGGTTTTTGAATGCGGTCCTATAAGCCCAGAGAACCATTGGTACGTGCAAGTCCTAGTCATTTCACTTCACATTATGGACCTTGTTCAGCGTTTTACGTACTTTGTTAACAGCTTCTGCGTGGATATTCTTCTACGCACTTGGTCTTTCCATACTTTGTGGTCCCAACTGGAGAGGTCGTTTGTGCCATTGCCTTATCCGCACATGCTTACTGATCAGGTCCCCTACCGTGAGGACGGTGTGCATTCGTGCAGGTTTCGCACCATATGCCTGTATCCACCTGGACAGGGGGGTGTGTGGGTCGGTTCGTTTGAAAATTTTGTCTGTTAATCGCATCAGAGACTTCCCAAACCACATGCGCATCATCCTTTGGCAGTCGTGCCAGTCCTCAAAACTTCTTTGGTGCATACCCCACCACCTCGCGGGTGTAGCACGTAGTACCCACTTCAGAGCGTCGAAGCGCTGTTGTTCCGGCACTTTTTTTTCGAATTTTGTCAGGAATTCATCCACCTCGCTTAACCTGTCATACATAGGTAGATCTCTTGTCTCTGTTGCTACGCAATGCAGTGACCTTATCATCATGTTACAGTTGAGCGTGGTTACCTCGTGTAACTGGTTCTACCATCCTTCTATCTCCTTGTCAGAACCGGATGTGCAGGAGCTTTCGCGCTCCCATGAGATTCAGCCATCCATGGTTAGATTTACCCAGTCCTGCTCACACGTCGTTATCTTGTAGATGCAGTCCAAGTCATCGTCGCTATCGTAGTCACGCACCAGCTCCATATAGCGTGATCCCTCTACAAGGTCCAAAGGTACAACTACGCGCAGTGACTTTTTCTGAAATATCATCTTGCGCTTCTTTAGATTTATCACTCTATTCATGTCAGTGGCCCAATCTATTCCCAATAGCGCGGGGTAGGGATTGTTGTCATAAACAATCTATATCACTTCGAAATCTGCTAGTGCACTTTCTCCTTCAATATCTACTGTGATTCCTTGCAATCTCCCCATAAGTAGGATCTTTTGCTGGTTCGCCATCCACAGTTGGATAGGAGAGCATTGCAGTGTAGGCCTACCCATGTGCTCCCATGTCTATTTTGGCAGGACATTCGCGTTTGATCCTAGATCCAAAATCACTTGGTCCATCTCATATTCCTCGATCTGCGTGGTCAATCTCATCACCCTTCCTGTTCATGTCGTGTGCTTCCCAAGCTTCCAGACTATGCGTGGTTCTCCTGGCACGGTCCCAGTGCATCTAGTTATGAGTTCTTGCAACCCCTTTACAGCCTTGTTGTCGTGAAGTAGCTTCATGCATGTCTCCAAGAACCTAGTGAGCATCGATGGGTCCATTTTCGTCTCCAGTCTGTCCTTACTTCCTGAAGTGGAGGCATCAACGAAGCTCCTCTAAGCTTCCATGAAGGTCTCCTTAGCGCGCTCCAAATCAAATTCTGGTTCCTTCGTTGGAGCCTTGCAAACCCAGGTATTTTCTTCAGGTTGCTTGCCTTTGTCATCCCCTGTCATAATACCACTCTAGAGCACAATATTTACATTAGGGTCTTCCTCGCGCGGCTCAGACCTCATCATTTGTAGGTTCTGAGTGGGGGGAGGTTATATTACTCCTTTATCACGCAACCTTGCTATCTGTGTGGGATAATCCTTCATCTCATGATCAAACAACATACAATACAAGCATGATGGTTGCGTTGGATTCATACAATTGTGGGCATAATGCCCTGGCCCTCCGTAATTGTAACATATTAGTTGTCTGTGACCTCTTCTTGGCCCTCCTCTACCTCGGCCTCGTCCGTGCCCCTGAAATTTGGTTCGCAACCATCCCTGCGTTCTGGTCAAGGGGCCGTGTTTTGGCCTGAACTCTATAGGTAGGATTCTGACCCATTATCAGCTCATAACTTCTACAGGTGTGCTCATCGTGTCCTACTGACCTGCATAACTTACAGAACAACTGTTGTGAATTCTACGTAAACTTTTGTAATAGATGGCAGTTATCTGTAGCATGCTTTCCTCCTATCTAAAAAATCATGCAGCATAGTGCAGGCACCACGCTTGGTCCTGCTTGTGCCTCTAGTCTCAGTGGCATTAGCCCTCCTCCCACAAGGTAATTCACAAATATTGGGCAGTGGTCCTTGTCGTGCCCCTGGCCCTTGCATTTTACGCACCATACCTCATCGTGCATCTCTGGGCAGGTTGTCCTATCTTGTTTCAATCTCTGCATCTCCAGGCACAAGTTTTTCAACTACGCGTGAATCTGCTGAACTCCCATGTTAGGATCTTGTATTGAAGTCTCGTGCAATCTCATCGCGACCTCCAAAGCCTCAGCCTAAGTGATTAGACTTTGTTATGACATCGTGTTCCGTAGATGCGACATTAACGATGCTACGAACCCTTTGCGGTGTTGCCCATATGTTAAACTCATGTTCGCTTCGCGAATTGTGCACTTTAGTATTTGATCCAATTCCCACAGTGCTCGCCTGGTAGCATTTTGATCTCCTTGAATCCAATGATCAACTATGCCTCAGACTTTGGCCTACTAAATTCTTTTTTTAGCGCAACTTGGATATTCGCGATCCCCGCATTCAGATTGTCATTAGAGTTCTTAATGTACCAGGTCAATGCGCGATCCTGCAGAGCGCTGACCAACGTTGCCTTCTTTATATTGTCGTCCGTGACACCCTATGCTTCCCATACATCTTTTATCACGAACCAAAACTGGTCTAGATCTTCGTTCCCTACTCCCTTGAACACTGGTAGCTTTATCGCGCTTGCCATACTGCTTCACGGTGGTGGAGGAGGTGGTATGGGCGAAGGTGGGGGTGAAAACGGTGAAACTAGTGGTGGTGTGGGTGGGGGTGGTATGCGTGAAATTCTCTGTCTTATCAGATTGATCGCACTTCTTGGCGAGACCTTTGTGAGCTCTTCTTTTCCCCCTCGCAAAGGTGAAATCAAGGGGCTAGTTTCTAGTTTTGTGCTATCTTTGTTTCTGTAGATTCTCCCACTTTGTGTAGCCCCAAACATCGATTTATTTGAATAACCTGCTTTTCACACAGTAGAATTTTAATCCAAGTGTTCAAAGATTTAACGTACTTACATTGTGATCCCTTGAGGAAGCGTCGTTATGCCTCACTATAGCTGACTAAAGTATCTACCACAAATTCGGTGATGAATCCTCCTATGATTCGATCGAGCCAATGATCGACAGCATGCAAGATCCTATCTTATGATGCTTCCAGTCTGTGCATCAATTCTGGAGTCCACACAATAGGTTTGTCAAGTTTACACCTTCCTTGGCTATCTGCTAGCTTCGCGATCCACTTGTACAATTCAGTGGGGAAGGATGCAAAGAAAATTTGGTGGATCTCCGTATACAAGTAGCAGTCTAACCACTCTTCCTTTGATAGTCACAGATTCCTGTTTTCCTACGTCGCGAACTCGTGAATCTTTCTGTCCTGTTAGGTTCCTATGCCAATAGGTGTCATATTTCATGATTGACTGTGGAAATGCCAAATATGATCATCCTTTCCATGCTGTAAAGGTTCCATATTTTCACAAAATCAAAAATTTTAAAAATGTAAAGAGGGTATGCCCTAAAAGAAAAATCAAAGGGCAAGAAGAATGAATTGGTCAAGAAAGAAAGAAAATGAACCCCAAAGAAAAGACCAGGAAAGTGTGCTAGTCAAAATGCCACTGTTGTCCTATTTTTTGCAAACAAGTTCAAATCATGCGATCAGTGACTTCTGTCACACTTGATGGATGTCCCAACAGCTCAATCTTGGCCAGTCCATGTTTAAATTTCTTGTTGTAGAACTAGAGAATAAGATCTGTTCAAATAGTTTAAGCTTGGAAGATCACTAGTTAGGTAGAGAAGCAAAGGGAGCTCAATAGCTGAATCTGAGCCCCTAAAAGAGATAAGGGAAGACTTAGATAGGAGGGCAGTCAAAAGAAAACAAGAGAAAAAGGGTTTGCTAGTTCAAATGCACCCAATCAAAAGGAAGAAACATGTTAGGTGTATTAGGCTGGGTAGGCAGTTGGATGTTGCAGAAGCAAGTGTGAGATTAGTTTTGTCTTTTTGAGTATGATTCATCTCAAAGGTATGATATCTACCTTGGCAAAATATAGTGACAAAACAGTTGGAGCATGACTAATTTCCCCTCTCATTTCCCCAAGAACACTTACTAACCTCCCTTCAAGGACATTGAGATCTGCTCAGTGGTCCTAGTTCATTTCATTTTATGAGAAATACTAAGTGGAACTCTGTGTTTACTTAATCAAAACAAGCCACATTTCTTGTGTAAAAAGATCCTTCCATTTCCCTTTCATTTTCCTAAAAAACCTAAGTTTTACCTTATAAACTTAGTGTTTTCTATTCACAAAACCAAATTAACATCCTAACTATATTGTATAGCTCCCATATAATGTTTCCCCGCCCCTATTATACATAAAACCCATAAAAGTACCAAACTTTATAATATTCCAACCCCCGACTTAATATAGCCATATACTATAATGTTTTGAGAGTTATAGGTTCACTTGGAACCATATAAAAACCCTCCCCGCACATACATACCTTGGGATTTAGTTAATTAAATAACCAACCCGAAAACCCAAAGTTGCAATACACTGTAATACTCCGCAAAACAATACAAAGCATCGAATATTATACGGCGAGTCCCCACACTGTACCTCCCCACCAACTCCCCATCCCATCAACCGTCGAATCCGATCCCCTAGATCGGACGGCTCACATCCATATCGGAACCCCTCCGATGTCCGACAACTAGCACACGATAAAAAGTGGTTTTCCCGCCGTACTGTGGGACGCATGTTGCTCCCACAGTTTATCGCATCCGTTTGGCCGAAAACCGCCACCATACATAAAGCGGTGCAATAAAACCATAAACCGCCTCACGTTTCCCGTTTCCCGCTGCTGACGTTGTCACCCACGTCAGCGCCCACGTCAGCTGCCACCTCGTCACTGTTCCATCCACCATGTCTGCCACGTCAGCGCCAAGTCACCTTCCGTACCCCCCGCTACCCGACAAAGATGACGCCATGTTGACATCACCCAACCAAAGCACACCAAAAACCTGCCAAAATCAAAATTTTGTTATTCGTTTTAACGTTGTTTTTGTCCATTTCTCTTTGTTGGTTTTGCGCGAGCTTTGCATGGTCATTTATGTTCAAAACACTATTTTTGCTGCACAGTCCGCCACCCAGGGGAATTCACTCCTCAGCTCGGCCCCTCAGCTCAGTCTTCTACCTGCATTTCGCACCAGGCGCCCATAGAACAGGTATTTACCCGTAATTCGCTCATAAACCCTGTTTTTCTGAGTTTTCTGTAAAAAGCGCCCGATGAACTAAAATTCTAGTTAAATTGCGCTGCTGCCTCTACACCTCTGCATTATAAATCACTATTTTACCCATTTTTCCAAAGAAATCTTGTGAATTCCGTTCTCCTCTGCGAAATTGTCCATTAAACTAAAATTCAAGCCTTTTCCGCCTGCAAAATCACCAAAAACGCCCAAATATTGAGTTAAATTCGTCAAAACACCTGCAAAAGGAGCACCATTACCACTGTTTTAATCTAGCTTTCCGACCAAACTCTGCAAAATTGGTTTTTTACCATGAATGTTACCCAGTGAGGCATTTTCTAATTAAAACTTAGTCCTAAATTCCCTAAGAAAACCCTCAGAAACAGTATTTTGTTTTCTATCGTTGCATAGACCCATATTCCAATTAAAACACAGACAGTTGAAGCATGGAGGCTCCAGTGCCCTTGAATGTTGCCCCCTTGAATGCACCACATAAGGAATTGGAATGGATAACCCTTGCTGACAGGGATTTCCGAATTAAGGATATGATGGGTTACAAGCCTCACCTTCAAGCCTTTTGTGAAATTAGAAATAGCTACAGAAGAAACATTGATGTCTTGGGAATTTGGGAGTCCAACATGCCTATCTATTACCTCCCTTCAGTGAATGTGCTCCCTGATTTCATCCATTTATGTTGTACAAATTATGAACCCACACAAAGAGCAGTTATGGCTCCATCTGGGACTGTCCTCTTCTATATTACTCCTCAATCCATAAATGATATGCTGAACTTTAAGCCAACTCAGCCTCTGGCTCCTCTCACCATGAAATTCTTGCTTGACCAAGGTGCCAAACTGCCCAGTTCAGAGATAACCAGAATTGCTCAGTTATTCATGAAACCAAATTGCCAGCCCCAGCAGCCTCCTCCTTATCTCCATTCTTGGTTCAATGAGGCAAGGAGACTCATTGTAGACATGATATCTTACATTTTAGCATTCAAAACCAGTGAGTTTGTTGATGAAACTGTTTTAGTATTGATGTCCAGATTCACTCCAAGACAGCCCCCTTCTGTCAAGTATGATTATGCCACCTTCATAGCAAATAAAATCCATGAGCAATTCATGAACTTGGACAGGGAAAGAGTATTCAAATATACATCCTACATATATCATTTGCTACTGTACTATCAACCTGATAGTTTCCAAATTCCTCTTAGAAGATTGTACCTTAAAGGAGAAAGGAGGTCTGTAATTCTCTGGACCTCAGTATTCCATGAATTCCACAACTCCCCTTATACATATTGTGAGTTCATTGACCTATTCATACATCCAGCCACTTCTTTGTTGATGACAATGTTGGAAATAATACTGAGAGGGGGGGGTGAATCAGTATTATCAAATTCTTTTCAATCTATCTTCCTTATTTATACTTTGAATAATTCTTCAAATATTGATCATTACTTTGTATGTCAGTATCATAAAATAATGAGTAGGAACAAGAAAAGCAAATAGTCACACAAAAGAACACCAGATATAAGGTGGAAACCCAATGTGGGTGAAAACCACCTGCTGCAATATGTCTCTATCTTCTTTCAATTAGAAACTCTTTTTACAATGATTTTGTACTGGTGCAGTCCTTTACCAGTACGCAGGCTACAACCTGTAGAGAGCTACAACCCTCTCTCATTCTCCAGCTTCTGCTGGAAGGGAGCTACAACCCCCTTAGCTCTTGTACTAACCAAGATACTAGTACGTAGGTGTTGGCCTACTGAAGGCTACAACCTTCTCTTTCTTCCAGGGACCACGTTTCATAAATTTTCAGACTGGATCCATGAACATCAATCAATCATCAAGTATATCTGCATCAAACAATCTCCTTTTCCCAATTAGCACTGAATCAAGTAAACACTTCTCTGACAGCTGTACCCAGAACACAGTAACAGTAACCACACACCAAATTCTGAACCCAAAAGACTGCAGCAATAGATAGAGGCAGCTAGATCATAATTTAAAGATATACGCTACTTCAACAACCTGAAACCTGCGTGCAGATCTATAAAGGATAATTCCTTCTTTCAAATATTCAGACACTAATTAACCTAGATTGTCAGATTTATAGATCAAGCATGCGCCTCATATAACAGATCAAAATCATGCAAAGATACTATTACTCAAGCATAAAGATTATGACCCATCAAAAGAACTTATCCTTCTTTATGCGCTAAGGTTCCTCCTTCATTCAGATCCAGATCTGCACCATAACCCAATCACAAATATTTCAGATCTAGCACTTATTAGATATTCAATTCATTCGATGATACTTTGCCAAATGATCTCCTTCCTCTTTTATAGTCTTAGGCCTTCCACAATACCACGGTCCAAAACCATAGGATCAAAAAATTGTTGGACTAATACCATGAACCAACCATGAAAGTGCGTGAGATCAATACTTTTGGATGCAATACCACGAGCCAAAACCATAGGATCAAAAACTATAGGACTAATACCATGAACCAACCATGAAAGTGCGTGAGATCAAAACTTTTGGATGCAATACCACGGACCAAAACCATAGGATCAAAAACTGTCGGACTAATACCATGAGCCAACCATGAAAGTGCGTGAAATTTTCTCTTCATGAAAGGAACTTTTCTCTGCATGAAAGTGCGTGAACTTTTTCTCTACATGAAATAAACTTTTCTCTGCATAAAAGTGCGTGAACTTTTCTCTCCATGAAATAAACTTTTCTCTGCATAAAAGTGCGTGAACTTTTCTCTACATGAAATAAACTTTTCTCTGCATAAAAGTGCGTGAACTTTTCTCTACATGAAAGAAACTTTTATCTTCATGAAAGTGCGTGAACTTTGCTGCACTATAATTTATCATCTAAGATGAGTGGGTTGCCATCAAGTACAACATATGTATCATAATGCCAACAATCTCCCCCTTTGGACTTGATGGCAACAACAACCAATCACTCTCCCCCTTTGACATCAAGGGCAAAGGGTTATGCTCCCCCTAAGAACATGCTCCCCCTGACTATAAACCAGATCTGCAAAGAAGAACCATAATCCATCAAACACCATAAATGACCATGAAAGAGATAGAGATGTATTGCAGCAATATTCAATCCAGCATCCATGATCTCCTTCTGTACTTCCTCCATAATGCCAACAATGCATGATATGCTCCCCATGAACCTGTGCCATTCGATCTTTGACCAATCCGCAACCCAGCACATGTACGCATATACTTCAGATGAACCTTGCGTACAACCATCAATCAGAAGAGATTCAACAACAAGATGATGCATCAACAACCCCCAGCTTTTGCCTAAGGTATTCAAAGGTCTCCCTAGGCAATGGTTTGGTGAGTATATCAGCAACATGTTCCTTAGAAGGAACATACTCCAACTTGACCTTTTGTTCAAGCACTTGTTCCCGGAGAAAGTGATACTTGATTGGTATGTGCTTGGTTTTTGAATGCATGACTGGGTTCTTTGAAATGCTAATTGCACTTGTATTATCACATAAGATGGAGATGGGTGGTGTACAAGTGATTTGAAAATCCTGCAAGGTCTGCATCATCCAAAGGAGTTGAGTGCAGCAAGATGCAGCAGCAACATATTCTGCTTCAGCTATAGACAAGGCAATCGAACTCTGTTTCTTGCTGAACCAAGATATTAATCTAGAACCCATAAAGAATGCACCACCACTTGTGCTCTTCCTGTCATCCACGCTTCCGGCCCAATCTGCATTAGTATAAGCATGAAGTGTGAGATCTGTATCTCTAGGATACCATAAGCCATAATTTTGAGTCCCTTGAAGATATTTGAAGATTCTCTTTACTGCCTGAAGATGAGTTTCCTTTGGATTTGCCTGAAATCTTCCAACTATTCCCACTGCATGCATGATGTCTGGTCGGGTACCTGTCAAATAAAGTAGACTTCCAATCATAGATCTGTAGGTTGGTTGATGTACTGTTGTTGATTCATCATTTGCACTGAGGCTACATCCTGTGACCATGGGTGTACATACTGGTTTTGCATATTCCATGCCATATTTCTTCAAAATCTGCTTGAGATACTTGGTTTGAGACAAGAAGATCCCTCCTTCCTTTTGTTGTATTTGCAGGCCAAGAAAATATGTCAATTCTCCAAGCAAGGACATTTCGAATTCTTTCTGCATCACCAAGGCAAAGCTTTGACTCATAGATTCTTCATTGCTGCCAAAGATAATGTCATCTACATACACAACAAGTATTAGCAATTTGTCATTTTCAATTTTTATATAAAGATTGCTATCTTCTGATCCTTTTGAAAAACCTTGTTGATGAAGATATTTGTCCAAACAATAGTACCAAGCCCTTGGAGCTTGTTTAAGACCATAGAGAGCCTTTTTCAGTCTGCATACAAGATTTGGATCATTTCCAAGAATGAAACCATCTGGCTTCTCAATGTATACTTCTTCTTCTAAGTCTCCATTCAGAAAAGTTGATTTCACATCCATTTGAAATACTTTGAAATTTTGAAAGCTTGAGAGAGCAAGGAACATTCGGATGGCCTCAAGTCTTGCAACAGGAGCAAAAGTTTCTTCAAAATCTATTCCTTCTTGCTGCGCATACCCTTTACAAACAAGTCTGGCCTTGTTTCTAATTACTTCCCCATTTTCATTCAACTTATTTTTGAAGACCCATTTTGTCCCTATGACATTCTTATCCTTTGGTCTAGGAACCAACTCCCAAGTGTTGTTCTTTTCGATCTGCTCAAGTTCTTCATCCATTGCTTTGACCCAACATTCATCTTTGCATGCCTCTTTTACATTTTGTGGTTCAGTGGATGAGAGTAATGCCAAATAGCTTGAAGCTTCTACAATTGTTCTTCTTGTTTGTACACCTGCTTCTTTCTGCCCCAAAATCTGAGATTCTAGATGATTCTTCTGAACGTACCGAGATGGAGTCTTCTCTTCTATCCTTATCTATTCCTCTGGTGCTTCTTGAGGTTCTTCTTCTTCATCATTCTGTCTTTGAGGGTAGTCTTCATCTTCTTCGATATTTTCATGATTTACTTGCCTAGGAATGTATCCCTTTTCATCAACCACTACATCAATGCTGTCAACAATTCTTCCAAGTCTTTTATTGTAGCACTTATATGCTTTGTTGTGTGGAGAATAACCAAGAAGAATGCCTTCATCTGCTCTAGGTTCAAGTTTTCCAAGTTGCTCATCAGTATTCTTAATATAGCATTTGCTCCCAAAGATTTTGAAGTGCTTTACCGAAGGAGTCTCACCATACCAGAGCTCATGAGGAGTTTGAGTGTTGTTCACTCGGACATTTGTTTTGTTGAGAATAACAACCGCAGCATATGCGGCTTCACCCCAAAAAGTTGCAGGAGTTCCAGACTCATCCAGCATAGCACGAGCCATTTGTTGGACTGTTCTGTTCATCCTTTCCACCACTCCAATTTGCTGAGGAGTTCTAGCTGTAGAGAATTCTCTTCTTATCCCATGTTCTTCACAGAAATCGAAAAATTCATTTGAGGTAAACTCCCCACCTCTGTCAGACCTGAGGCACTTAATTTTGTAACCTGATTCATTTTCAACCAAGGCTTTGAAGGATTTGAATTTCTCGAATTCTTCGTCTTTGTGCTTCATAAGTCCTAACCAAACAAACCTGGAGAAATCGTCAATGAATAATATCAAGTATTCTTCTCCTCGAGGTGTCCTTTTCCTAAATGGACCACATACATCTGTATGGACTAGCTCAAGAGGCATGCTAGCTGATCCTTCCTTCTCTGGAAAGTTAGTTCTGGTTTGCTTTCCAAACTGACATGATTTGCATATGGTGTTGTCTGGAATTTTGATATCTGGAAGACCACGAACTGCCTGATATTTGCATGCTTTCCTTATTTGTGAAAAAATTAGATGCCCCAACCTCCGGTGCCATAACCAGTGTCCATCATCCTTGCTCAAATAGCATTGTTGTTGTCCTTCTTCAAATATGTATAGATTATTTGGAGTTCTTCTACCTTTGATCACTGTTTCACCTGTATCAAGATCACGAACACGACATCCGTTTGATCTAAATATCACCTCGGTTCCTTGATCACACATCTGGCTGACACTTAGAAGATTATGCTTCAATCCATCAACATACAAAACATTTCTAGCTTTGACCTTTTCTTTTAACTGAGCAGTGCCTTTTCCTTTTATAGCTGCAGAAGTATCATTTCCAAAAGAGACTTTCTTTCCCTTTTCTAAAGCAGAATATGATTCAAGTTTTTCTTTATCACCTGTCATATGTTTCGAACATCCACTGTCAATGTACCATAGATTTTCTTGTCCTTCTGCATAAAATGCTATCCCACATCTTTCTGTTTTTGGTTCCTTTATTCTCCATGTTCTGGTGCTTGAGGCTTGTTCCTTTGTCTGCTGAAACCTGCTCCTACATTCAGAATCTTCATGACCAAAGTTATTGCAAATAGAACATTCAACTTCATTTTCAAGAGCCGAAAAGTTGTTATAGGTCCTTTTTGTAATCCCGATCATACTTCTTTGTTTTTGATCTTCTCTAGTCATGATTGTTTTATATGCAACACATTGAGCTGCTTTGTGACCAAAGTTGTGGCAAGAGAAACATTGCCCATTGAAGAAACTTTTGTGATTATCAAATCTATCGGCCAAATGATTGTAATTTCTATTGTCATCCATTCTTGAAGCAAATTGAGAAGATTTTACCTGTGCCTGGTTGTAGCTTTTGTTCATCCTTAAGACAGATTGCCCCTGGTTTACCTGATAGTGTTTGTTCGTTCTTGATGTAATTCTTCCCTGCTTTACCTGGTGATCTCCATTGTGCTTTTGCTCATTCCTTCTTGCTGCATCAAGATAACTCTTTGAGGTGGATGCTTGAGATGTTTCTCCATTATACCCCAGACCTGTCTTGTTTAGCGGAGAACATTGTACATTGATGATCTCATCCAGAGTTTCAGATCCTTTGACAAACTTAAGATTAATAGCCTTTGTTTTCTCAATTTCTTTTCTAAGGCCAACAATTTCACCTTCTAACTTTTCAAGGTATTTTTCTTTTTCATCAATTTGAAATTGTAGAGTATCAATGATCATATTCTTTTCTTCTATACATGTCTTAAGTCTAGAAATCTCTTCATAAAAACTATCCACATCTATAGCATCCATGTAATCATCATCTTCAAATGCCATTAAAAGTTTATAGTCATTACCTCGTTCATCTTCATCACTATTTGATAGACCATCACTGTCTTCATGAGTGTAGTAGCTTTTCTTATTTGCATTCTGTTTCTTGTTCCATCTGGCAGGTTCCTTTCCTTTGTCAATCTTATCCTTATGAGGACATTTGGTAGCATAATGACCTACTCTTCCACAAGCAAAGCATTTAAAAGGTAGCCTACCTCTGAACCTTCTAGTACCCCATTGAAGATTTCTGTCAAAATTTGATTCTTCTTCTTCTTCTGGCACGTGACTTGATTCATAGTAGTCTCCTTTGCCTGAAGCCTTAAAAGCAGCTTCTCTCCTGTCTGATGGACCTCCTTTTCTCATTTCATAAGCAGTTAGAATTCCGTGTAGCTGAGACATAGTAAGAGTTCGTAGATTTTCCTTTTCTTCTATTGCATACACTTTAGATTCAAACTTGGGGGACAATGATCTTAGGACTTTTTCAACCACAACAGCCTCTTTTATTTCTTCACCCAAGTTTTTCATACAATTAACAATCTCATCTACCCGAAGGAAATAGTTAGCCACACTTTCATCATTATACATTCTGAGATTCTCATACTGAATCCTGAGGGTTTGAAGTTTTGCACGTTTTACCTATTCATCTCCTTCGTAGCTCAAAACAATCTTGTCCCATATTTCTTTTGCGGATTTATATTGCATAACCTTCACGAATTCAGATTGAGATAGACATCCTAGAATAGTATTAACCGCCTTTGCATTTGTTTCATATTTCTTCTTCTCAGCTGAATCTGTAGGAGTAGTTGATGGAAAAGTATACCCTGTTTCTATAATGTCCCATACTTCTGTACCCAAAGATTGAAGATAGGCAGTAACTCTTACCTTCCAATATACGAAGTTTGTTCCATCAAAAATCGGTGGCCTGATTGATGCTTCCCTCTCGTAGTTGCTCATGATGTTAGATCTTCCTTCAAGCGATCAAGCTTCTTCAGAAGGACCTGCTCTGATACCAATTGTTGGAAATAATACTGAGAGGGGGGTGAATCAGTATTATCAAATTCTTTTCAATCTATCTTCCTTATTTATACTTTGAATAATTCTTCAAATATTGATCATTACTTTGTATGTCAGTATCATAAAATAATGAGCAGGAACAAGAAAAGCAAATAGTCACACAAAAGAACACCAGATATAAGGTGGAAACCCAATGTGGGTGAAAACCACCTGCTGCAATATGTCTCTATCTTCTTTCAATTAGAAACTCTTTTTACAATGATTTTGTACTGGTGCAGTCCTTTACCAGTATGCAGGCTACAACCTGCAGAGAGCTACAACCCTCTCTCGTTCTCCAGCTTCTGCTGGAAGGGAGCTACAACCCCCTTAGCTCTTGTACTAACCAAGATACTAGTACATAGGTGCTGGCCTACTGAAGGCTACAACCTTCTCTTTCTTCCAGGGACCACGTTTCATAAATTTTCAGACTGGATCCATGAACATCAATCAATCATCAAGTATATCTGCATCAAACAATCTCCTTTTCCCAATTAGCACTGAATCAAGTAAACACTTCTCTGACAGCTGTACCCAGAACACAGTAACAGTAACCACACACCAAATTTTGAACCCAGAAGACTACAGCAATAGATAGAGGCAGCTAGATCATAATTTAAAGATATACGCTACTTCAACAACCTGAAACCTGCGTGCAGATCTATAAAGGATAATTCCTTCTTTCAAATATTCAGACACTAATTAACCCAGATTGTCAGATTTATAGATCAAGCATGCGCCTCATATAACAGATCAAAATCATGCAAAGATACTATTATTCAAGCATAAAGATTATGACCCATCAAAAGAACTTATCCTTCTTTATGCGCTAAGGTTCCTCCTTCATTCAGATCCAGATCTGCACCATAACCCAATCACAAATATTTCAGATCTAGCACTTATTAGATATTCAATTCATTCGATGATACTTTGCCAAATGATCTCCTTCCTCTTTTATAGTCTTAGGCCTTCCACAATACCATGATCCAAAACCATAGGATCAAAAAACTGTTGGACTAATACCATGAACCAACCATGAAAGTGCGTGAGATCAATACTTTTGGATGCAATACCACGAGCCAAAACCATAGGATCAAAAACTATAGGACTAATATCATGAACCAACCATGAAAGTGCGTGAGATCAACACTTTTGGATGCAATACCACGGACCAAAACCATAGGATCAAAAACTATCAGACTAATACCATGAGCCAACCATGAAAGTGCGTGAAATTTTCTCTTCATGAAAGGAACTTTTCTCTGCATGAAAGTGCGTGAACTTTTTCTCTACATGAAATAAACTTTTCTCTGCATAAAAGTGCGTGAACTTTTCTCTCCATGAAATAAACTTTTCTCTGCATAAAAGTGCGTGAACGTTTCTCTACATGAAATAAACTTTTCTCTGCATAAAAGTGCGTGAACTTTTCTCTACATGAAAGAAACTTTTATCTTCATGAAAGTGCGTGAACTTTGCTGCACTATAATTTATCATCTAAGATGAGTGGGTTGCCATCAAGTACAACATATGTATCATAATGCCAACAGACAACTCCCCCTGCCAGGCTCTCTGCTGAAATGCAGAAAATTCTACATCTCTCCAAGGACTACAGTATAGGTGACTAGTATTTTTACCAAAACCACACAGTGATCAGGATTTATGGCTGTGAATTAACTCCCTAAAAGCTGCCAAAGTATGTCCCTATGAGACTCTTTTCCCTGGAATACTTCCAGCGATTTAGTAGTTCAGAATTGACTCATTTCTATGGCGCTAGGAAAAAGGCACAGCTCAAGATAAGAAATCAATTGGGCCCTTTTATCTTCAATAAAATGGAAGAAGCCTGGGAAGAAGCAGATAAGATTTTAAGGGATCAACTTATGCTGAAACAAAGTTTTCATTGGTCACCATATGACCCTGAACATTTCATAAGTTTTAGAAGAGTCAAAAACAAGCTTACAGGATATGTTCACCACAAAATCCCTGAAATTCAACAATATGCTAATCAACAAGAATGGGTAGAAGGCACATTAGTTGAAGAGATTACTGAAGAGGAGAAATTAGAAAAAGCAATGAAAGGGCTTGAAAAAACACTTGACCTGGACTCTTTTGGACAGGTCCCTTTCATATTGCCTCAACACATTGGAGCGGGCACATCATCTGCCACAACTTCACAACAACCTGCCCAAGAGAGTACTCCACCTGCAGGGACATCCAAAGGCAAAGAAGTACAGCATTCAGAATAGCAAGATATAATGGCAGACCGACCAGATACAGCAAAGGAGCAAAGCCAAGGGCAAGGTCCTTCAACACAAACAAAGGTACCTGAAATCCCTGTGTTACAAACTCCTCTCAATGAGGAAAGAGCCAAGAAAAGAGACAGACAAGAAGACACACCTTTAGCTGCATCAGAAAAACAGCAAGGGGAAAAGAGGCAAAGGTTAAACCCTTACTCTGAAGAGGAACTAGCAGAAGAGACAACAGGCAACCTAAGGGGTGAGGGAACAACTGAACAGCAGATTCCTCCAATTTTGGAAACATCAACTAGCTCATATCAGCAAGAGAAAGAGAGGCAGCATGGTGTGGAGGTTACATCCACCAGGCCACAGAGCAAGCAAGGCTCAGATATCAAGAAAGCATTTACTGAAATAAAGGCTAGAAATGACCCAATAAGGATCCAACTTTATAATCAATTGCTGAGAACGACTCCTACAAATCAACAAAGGCTAATGGCAGCCTATGATATTCAAGAAGGGAAAATGACCCTTAGTCACTTCAGGCCCACAATGCAGTAGCCACAGTCAGCTGCTGATTATATCAGGACCAATCTGGAAGTTCTCTCTAAAGACATCCACCCAATGGACCAGATTGAATTACATAAACAAACCGAAGAAATGGTGTACTCCACCTTGGCAGACAAGGCATTATTAGCTCACAAATTGCATAATTCATTGCACAATACCTCTGCCCAATTAGAGTTGGAGAAGGCCTCCTCATTAGCCAAGGATAACAGGATCAAATCCTTGGAAGAAATTATTATTGAGTTGGGACATGATCCCAAGGATCCCAAGGGCATACAGGCCTTAATAAAAAAGAAAGAAGAAGATATTGCAACCCTCAGGAAGCAGCTCAAGCTGCCAATTACAATGCACCCTCAAACCATAGAAGTTGCACAACAGAAAGAAGAGGAGGACGTGGTGAGTTTGTTGATGAGGATGAATGAGAGACTGGCAGAAACAGAGAAGGCATTGGAGGAAGCACTACAAGGAAAACAGGGAGAGTTGGCCTCTCAGCCATCTCAAACGGCTCCAATTGTCACAACAGCTCCTCCAACAACTACAGCAGCAGTCCCTCCCACTGTCCCAGAATCAACAGCAGGTACCTCAGCTTCAGCAACAATTGCAGCAACAACAGCACTACCAGATACCAGCCTGAGCATGGAAGAGATGATGAAGGAAATAAAGGCTTTAGAACTCCAAATGGCAGAGCTAAAGGAAGCCAAAGAAAAACTGGCCAAGCTAGAGGTGAGCTATGATAAATCAAAAATAACTGTGGCTGAGAAAACAAGAGAAGTAAAGGCCTTGGAAAATAAGGTAAAATCCTTGGAGAAGGACCTTACTCTTCACAAAACTCTGGCAGAAATCAAAACAATTTTGTGGACTAAAATTGGCCAGTCCATCACTGATCAATGGACATCAATACAGACTATCCATGACCAAATTGAATTGATAGAGATAGCTCAAGTTGAGATTCAAAAGGCCAGAGCATTATTAGCAAACAAGCCCGAACAGGCCAATAAACTAATTCATTTTTTGAATACTCATACCAGAGAACAACTAGCAGCTCTGGATATCAAGGACAGAACAGGCACCATTTTGACAGTGAAAAAGGTGCTGACCATGAGGAATTTTGTACAAAATTTGGAAAGAAAGTGCCAAGAAATGCAAACAGAAATAAATGCCTTTACAGAAAGTTTCCAGCCTTGCAGAGCAAAGGGTTACCTAGTTTATTGAACAGCAATCAGAGACTATTGACACATGAACAGTATTCTCACAGGGTAAATACCTATGTTACCAATCAAATTACAACATCATCAAGCATTTCAGAAGACAAAATACCTCCCTCTGGACAGAGCTTATATGAAAAATTAGAAAATTTGTTCTACATTGCACATGAGATGACACATCTTTTTGAAGTCCAGCCCAATTACTACAGGTATACTGAAGCTGATGAAACATTAATAAAACTACAAAGACACCAGTTGCCAACAGACCAATGGTGGCATGGCATGCTGGAGGTTTTACCAAGGTAGTGTTGGCGCTAATTCTTTTTTGATTGTCTGCATTTAATCAAATTTAATGCGCATGCCACATATCATAAATATGAAAATAGCAAGGAAGGAGTTCACACCAAAACGCATTAAAGGGGAATCGGGCACAGATGGAAGGGTCGGGACAGCAACGCAGGAACGCGGGATAAAGAGACAGCTACCAGCCGACTGGCTGAGTCAAAAAGTCAAATATATCAGACCACCTAAGGCAGCTAGCACAATGCAAGTTACTCCTGCATTCATTGCGCTCTGTTTTCAATGTCATTTACTGCCTTTGAAGAAGTAGATGGATGAAGTTAATGCTTGATATTTTCTCTATGAGATATTTTGTAACTCCTTTTATAAATACCTCCTCAAGATATGTATTGTTGTTGGTTGGTGAATATCATTCTGGACCTGCGTTGTAATGTTGAGAATCCTTCTGAATAAAGATTGCGGGAATGCTTTGCTGATGAACTTGTTGGTTGTGGGATTAATGGCAAATGAATATGTTGCAGAATTCTCGTGTTACCACATGGATCAATAAGTCTTTTAACTCTTGTTTATTGTTCTTATGTTTTATATATCATCTATATATCAAATTCTGAATTGAAGGAAAAAAGAATAACCCTGAATTTATTTGATTGTACTTTGTGTTCAATTCCTGTCAATTTCTATGTTTTCTTCAGGACTAGCATAGGCAGGAATTCTTGATTTCTCCTATCTCCCTGGTTCTTACACTCTAAATATAATTAAGGAATTCTTAACTGCTCCTTGGTAATATTTATGCATTTTCCCTCTGTTAGCATAATGAAAGATTCTTGATTGCCTTTCATTCCTAACTTCATTTCATCTTATTCCAGTTTGAAAATTGTTCTATGTTTAATTATCTTGCTCTGTAGTTCCTCCTTTTGCCTAAGAAACCATACCGAGAAATTCATTTTCACTGACTCAATTAACCCAATGGTCTGAACATCCCTTATTTTGCAACTTCGTTCTACTGAATGTCACCTCCCAAACACCAAACAAATACTTGTGCTTCATAACTAGCCTAACATATAGCAAAACAAATCTAAATCATAAAGAGAGAGCCCTCTCTGGTTGCAGATTGGCTAGAATCTACAACTAAAATACTGGTTAGTGGTTACCTCGGTCGTATTCCCTCCTTAGAATTTTCCTGGGGAACAACCTGAGTGATAACATGTCCAACCAATCTTCAATTCCTTTCTTTGTCAAATTCCAGTGATATGACATCATACATCTCTATGCAAATCCCGGTCCCGGCAACGAAACCATTTGTTGGCTTGTTGGGGCCTGACCCAGGTTCAGAGTTAATTAGCCAAACAAATCCCTGTACTACTGGCCCTTTCGGCAACGTTCCGTGGAGCGTGTACTGAGGTCTCACCCGAAGTGGTATGGGAGGGTGCTAGAACCAGGTTTCCGCACCCTTGAGGTGTCTGAGAGGTACGATTGGTTCTCTATTTTTTCTTGCGCTCAAGTCACTTCGCCCACTTCCCGTTCCTTGCGGCCTGATACACTGCCTTCACGCATCCCTAACCAAGGGTTGTGTCGCGCTCTGCGCTATTACCCGGGATCTTACTTATATTCTAGTGTTAATTAATTACCTTCGCCTACTTGAATGTATTAAGTTATAATTAGCAATACAAAACATTCATACATGATCGCGCAGTAAATAAACAGTATACTTGCAAATTATATCCAATCATGCATTAAACCAGGAAAATATACATAGAATAATGGCAAAACTTCTCTTTATTGATTCTCCCAACAGTTACAGACTCGACCTGCCATGCACACTCAGTTGCGGGGGTCCACGCACTCAGTTGTGGACTACTAGGCCTCTATGCACTCAGCTGCAGAGCCAACTCCTACTCTACGACCCACAGACACACTTTACACTTCGACTCAATCACTTAGAATTCTCATGCTTCCCTTCTATTAGTTTCTTTTTTTTTCTTTTACACTTAGAGCTTCGCTCTATTTATACAACCCCATGGTCCGTGGACCATGGGTAGGTCTATCCAGCCAACATTACATTACAAAAACTATGGTGGACAACCCTATGACTCTATTATACTTTTGCGCCTCGCGCCCGCAATTCGGGAGATTTTACAAAAATATTCGGTCAAGACTTAGGCTTTAAGCCCCAAAACATGCCTTGGGGGGATTCCATGTCCAACACAGTGTATCTATCTTGGTATGTTTTGAAATAAATCTAATATGGAAAAGCTCTATTCTTGTTTTTGCATCTTGAGTTTCATTGAGACAATTTGAAGAACTAATACTTTCAATGTCTTTACCTTTCAAACCCATGGCTATGATCTTTGTTTCATTTCCAAAATATGAACCCAAAATATGTTGTGTTTTTGCAGCTATCTTCTCCTTCTCCCTGTTCTTAAACTTTTTGGGTCTCATTTCTAGATGAAGTTTCCAGCAATGATCTTCATGATGGCCTTCTTTGGAACAGTGTTTACATGTGATCTTTTATTTCTCCATCTTGATGGTAGTATTCTTCTTGCCATTTCATTTGACTCTTACCTTTTCCTTTTCCTCCAAACTCAAAGGAACTCTCACTAGTTTCTTCAGAAACATTTTTCCCTCTTGCCTCTAAATGAGTTTCCTGAACACAAACTTCATCTAGTTTTGTAGGGTTAAGCACGAGAATGGTAGTCTCAAATAACTATGCAATCCACCAATATATTTGAGAAAATTATCTTGTGAGTACAAATCTATACCCAATATCAAAGCTATTTTCCTAAATTCTTGAGTATAAGATTACACATTTTTCTCCTTAGCTTGCCTAAAGTTCTGCCAATCCATAATATCTTTTTTCATGTATGCTAATGGATAAAACTTCCTTCTTATTGCAACAATAAAATCATTCCAACAGGATGAAGCCTTACCATGTTTCTTCATGTCCTCTTAAGTTTTGGCTTCCCACCAAATTAGTGTTGCACCTTCCAATCTAAGAGAAGCAAGTTTAATCTTGGTTTCATCATCTTTGATTCTTTGTATCCTGTAGTACACTTCAATATGATGAATCCAATTGTCTAATATTTCTGCATTTACCTCTCCATTGTACATAGGCAATTCAAACTTAATATCAAGCTTATGCAAAGGATTTTTACCATGACCTCTTGGGAACTAGAAGGTGTTTTTGAAAGGGTAGAAGCAGTAAAAGAAGATGAGGCTGAAGATGAACATGACGATGATGATGGAGGTGAAGGTGGTGGTTTGTCACCATTCCCTCCATTCCATTTTGGAGGCTTGTATCATTTTCTTCCATGATGTTTTGAGCTTTCTCCATATATTCTGGAATTCCTCTCATCATATACAACCTTAACCATCTCTGACATTTCAAAGAATGTTTTTCTAAAAGATTTCTCATCTTCAAACATCTCTTTAGGACCTTCTTCATGTGCCATTACTATTGAAGCTCGAGGAGTGTTTTTTCTCCTTGAAACAATTTGAGATCTTAGCTCCACAAGTTCTCCTTATCCTCTTTTGAGCTTCAACCTTGTAAGCATCAGGAAAAAAAATTGCAAACAAATCAAATATTCACAATAAGCCTTTTGCTCTGATACCAAAACTGATCTGAAAGTGTAAACTTGAAGATTTTTAGCAATTTTCAAGTTAAATTTACATGTGTTTTGGGTATAGGATCAACTTAATAAACACATAAAAAAGTAAATTTAAACCAAATTTTATAGCCAAACAGAGACAAAACTAGCATATCTGAAACACGTAACACAAGCATGATAAATGAGTTCACCCCTCTCTTGGGCTACATCTCTTGGTCCATCTTCCAATGCAGGGCCTCTTTCATTAAAAATGCTCAAAAATATGTTTACATACGTTTCACTACTAAAACAGTAGAACTGATGTCTCCAATGGATCCATTATTGTCAAAATCCCCTATTTTGGTTCTTTCTGCACCACATTTTGCCAAAAACTGAGAAAGTTATGCTTGTTTCTTCCTTTTTCCAAATTTTGTAGCTAACCATCCTACAATTCGGCCTCAAACTGACTTGAGTGCCCCAAACGTAGAACCGGTGCACAAAACCTGACATAATTCTTGTTGGGCATGGAATCCCCCCAAGGCATGTTTTGGGGCTTAAAGCCCAAGTTTTGACCAAATCATTTTGTAAAAGATCCACGAATTGTGGGCCGGAGCGCGAAATTATGATATAGTCAAAGGGTTGTCCATCCTCGTTTTGTAATGTATTGTCGGCTTAATAGACCTACCCATCGTCCGTGGACCATGGGATTGTATAAATAGAGTGTGGCTCTAAGTGTAGAGAAGAGCAGAAGAGGATGAGAAGTCTAAGTGATTGAGAAAAAGTGTAAAGTGTGTCTTTGGGTCATAGAGTAGGGGAAGGCTCTGCAGTTGAGTGCGCAGAGGCCTAGTAGTCCACAGCTGAGTGCGCAGACCCCTGCAATTGAGTGCACAGGGAAGATCGAGTCTGTAACCATTGGAAGAATCAATAAACAGAATTTACAATATTTTTGTGCATCTTTTCCTGTTTTAATATATGATTGGGTATAATTTGCAAGTATATTGTTTATTTATCGTACGAACTTATATGAATGTTTTGTATAAATAATTATAATGTAAGACATCCAAGTACGCGGAGGTAATTAACTGGTATAGGAAGATAAGTGAGACCTCAGGTAATAGCGCAGAGCGCAGCTCTAGCAGCGCAGAAGCTCCATAGCCCCTAGTTAGGGTTGCACGAAGGCAGTGTATCAGAGCATGAGGAACATGGAAGTGCACAAAGTGACCTATGCACAGGGACAAATAATGGAACCAGTCGAACCTCTTAGACATCTCAAGGGTGCGGAAACCTGGTTCTAGCACCCTCCCATACTACTTTAAGTGAGACCTCAGTCCACACTCTGTGGACTGTTGCTGAAAGGGCCAGTAGTACAGGGATTTGTTGGCTTGTTGGGGCCTGAATCAAAGGAATAGTGGTTAGACTGCTACTTACCTACAGAGATCCACGAAATTTTCTTCGCATCCTTCCCCACTGAGTTATACGAGTGGATAGCGAAGCTAGCAGATAGCCAAGGAAGGTGTAAACTCGACAGACCTATTGTGTGGACCACAGAATTGGTGTGCAGACTGGAAGTATCGGAAGATAATATTGCGTGCGCTGTCAATCACTGGCTTGATCGAATCATAGGAGGATTCATCACCAAATTCGTGGTAGATACTTCAGTTAGTTATAGCGAGGTAGAACAATGCTTCCTCCAAGGACCATGAAGTACGTCAAATTTTTGAACACTTGGATTAAAATTCTACTGTGTGAAGAATGGGTTATGCGAATAAATTGATGTTTGGGGCTACGCGAAGTGGGAGAATCTATAGAAACGAAGGTAGCACAGAACTATAAACTATCCCCTTGATTTCACCTCCGCAAGGGGGCAAAGAAGAGCTCACAAAGGTCTCGCCAAGAAGTGTGATCAATCTGATAAGGCAGAGAAATCCTGCATACCACCCCCACCCACACCACCGCCAGTTTCACTGACTTCACCCCCATCTTCGCCCATACCACCTCTGCCACCACTGCGAAGCAATATGGCAAGTGCAATAAATCTACCAGTGTTCAAGGGAGTAGGGAATGAAGATCCGGACCAGTTTTGGTTCGTGATAAAAGTTGTATGGGAAGCACAGGGAGTCACAAATGACAATATAAAGAAGGCAATGTTGGTCAGCGCTCTGCAGGATCGTGCACTAACCTGGTACATTAAGCATTCCAATGACAATCCAAATGTGGGGATCGCAGATATCCAAGTTGCGCTAAACAAAGAATTTAGCAGGCCAAATCCAGAGGCACAGTCAATCATTGGGTTCAAGGAAATCACAATGCTACCAGGCGAGACCCTATGGGAGTTGGATCAAAGACTGAAGTGCACAATTCGCGAAGCGAACATGATGTTAACAGATGGGCAACACCGCAAATGGTTTGTAGCATTATTAACGCCGCATCTATGGAACACATTGTCACAACAGAGGTACAAAGATAGACTTGTAGTGAAGGGGTTTGCACAGAAGAAAGGTATTGATTTTGATGAAATATTTTCTAGGGAATTTAGACTTCTGTGATCCATAACATTGTTAAGATAGTCTTCGGCAAAATCACATAACCAATCTTTTGTCGACGCGTTTCGAACCAACCAGTGTGGTTCATCGTCAGGACAAGTTGAAGAACCAATCTGGCTTAGCTAGATTAAATAGAGTGTGCAGAGACTCCAACAGCTATAATGCTAACGGCTAATTTGACCTAATGACCTAGTCAAACTACTAAAATAGTTAATTAATATTTCTAGAAATAGTTAAAATAGGTAAATAAAAGAATTCATTTGCTAATTTAAGTATAATATTACTATTTTAATCATAATGGTCATTATATAATATATATTCAATGATTTTATATTATTCAATTATTATATAAATAAAAGAATAATAATAAATTAATTTAAAAGTAGATATATTATTAATATTATTTCCAATATTAAGAGTATAATATTAATATTTTAATTATAATGGTCATTATA
Source organism: Pinus tabuliformis (assembly GCA_031772625.1). Lineage (NCBI taxonomy): Eukaryota > Viridiplantae > Streptophyta > Pinopsida > Pinales > Pinaceae > Pinus > Pinus tabuliformis. The sequence goes on from CM062817.1 coordinate 615,763,554, forward strand.
TAATATATATTTTAAATGATTTATTATTATTTAATTATATTATTAAATAATAATATATTTATTTAATAATAGATATATCATTAAATAATTAAATTTTTTATTTGTTAGTTTAAAAATAGATATATTATATTAATATTTTAATTCTAGGGTCATTATATAATATATATTAAATGATTTACTATTATTCAATTACTATTTAATTACATGTGCATGGTAATAAATCACTACTATTTTTTTTTTTTTTATTTTTTTTTTTTTTTAAATTAAGTTACATTAGGTAATTATGTAATGATTACTTCATGGTCCATTGGTAAGTTAATTCTTCATTATTTTAACTCTAATGGTTATTAAAATAATAAATGTTTATTAATACTCTATAACTACTAACTAATTATTAATCCCAAACAAATTGTTAAAACACTATTCTTCCTAGAGTTTTGTTATCCTAGGTAAATGCCAAAATTAAGGGTAAAGTCCAAGTTAATTCATAATAGAATAACCAATAATCTTGGTAAATCAAAGTTTATCCTTTAATGGTCAAATAATCAATATTAGTTCAATATTTTTTATTCAAAAATATTAGAGGTAACTAAGTCCTTAGGTAAATAAATTATTACTTATAGGGTTGAAAGATTATTACTAAAAATCTAACTAAAATTATGGTCAATCATAACTATTCTAAGTCTAGTAGCAGCTGAAGATACATCTTGAGCAGTTAAATGTAAAGATAGCCTTTCTCCATGGGGATTTAGAGGAAGAGATATATATGCAACAGCCACAAGGATATGAGGTAAAAGGGAAGGAGAAACTAGTGTGCAGGTTGAAGAAGAGCTTGTATGGCTTAAAACAGGCTCCAAGGCAGTGGTATCTAAAATTTGACAAGTTTATGTCTGAACAAGGTTATACTAGGTGTCACTCTGATCATTGTGTTTATCTCAAAAGGCAAAATGATGGCAGCTATATTATATTGTTATTGTATGTAGATGACATGCTTGTTGCAGGTTCTAACATGCAGGAAATAAATGTGCTCAAACGGAAATTGGAAAATTCATTTGCAATGAAGGATTTGGGTGCTGCAAAACAAATCCTTAGTATGAGAATAACTAGAGACAGGAAGAATCACAAATTAACATTGTCTCAAAGTGAGTACATAGAAAAGGTGTTGAAAATGTTTAATATGCAGAATGAAAAACCAGTTGGTATACCTTTGGCTAGCCATTTCAAATTAAGTAAGGAGGCGTGTCCCAAGACTCAGGAAGAAATGGCTCATATGTCTAAAGTTCCATATGCATCAGCAGTTGGAAGCTTAATGTATGCAATGGTTTGCACAATGCCTAGTATTGCACATGCAGTGGGAGTTGTAAGCAGGTACATGAAAATCCAGGAAAAGAACATTGGATGGCAGTGAAGTGGATTCTCAGGTATTTGAGAGGTACCATAAATCAACAATTATGCTTTGGTGGTTAAAACATTGCTCTACAGGGATATGTTGATGCAGATATGGCAGGTGACAGAGATAACAGGAGGAGAACTACAGGATATGTATTTACTGTAGGTGGAACAGCTGTCAGTTGGGTTTCAAAAATCCAAAGTGTTGTTGCACTTTCAACAACAGAAGCAGAGTATGTTGCTGCTACAGAGGCTAGTAAAGAAATGATTTGGTTACAAAGGTTTTTGGATGAATTGGGTAAGAAGCAGGAGTTGGGCAAGTTATACAGTGACAGCCAGAGTGCCATACATCTTGCAAAGAACTCTGCATTTCATTCCAAGACTAAACATATACAGCTCAAGTACCATTTCATACGGTCAGCATTGGAAGATGGACAGTTGAAGCTGGAAAAAATACACACTAGCCAGAATCCTGCAGATATGTTAACAAAAGTTGTAACCAGGGAGAAACTAAGAATCTACTCAGTTTCAATTGTCTTCAAGTATGATGAAGAAGATGAGAAACAGCCAGGTCCAAAGGGAAGTCATTGTCTAGCAAATGAAGCAGCAGTGGAGTTGCTATAATCAGTCTCCAAGTGGGAGATTGTTGGGTGTGGAGCCTGATTTCTTTTGTATTCAAAGGTTTTAGCTGGATGTATACACTAGGAACACTGTACATCCCTCCATGTAGGGTGGTGTGGGGGGGGCTTGCCCCCCCCCCCCCGCCGCGAGGGTCGAAATTTCCTTGCAAAAGTCAATAGATTTAAAAATAGATGTAAATTTTCCTTGTAAAATTCCTAAAAATAGATGTAAAATTGCCTTGTAAAAGTCTAGTAATTTCTAGTCAATCTCGGCCAGTCATTAGGCAGATGATCTGACGGTAGAAGTTATGTTTAATTTAGGGTTTTTTGCCCTAGAAGGCAACCCCTCACTATATATGAGGGAATTGTATTGTGTCTATGGAGATCTGGATTTTGAGTGAGAAAGAGAGAGGAGATTGAGAGCGAAGAGGATGTTACAGTGGATCTGTGATAGGTTGTATCTCTTCAGTTTGCTGGATAATATAATAAATAGAGTGAGGCTCTAAGTGTAGAGAAGAGCAGAAGAGGATGAGAAGTCTAAGTGATTGAGAAAAAGTGTAAAGTGTGTCTTTGGGTCGTAGAGTAGGGGAAGGCTCTGCAGCTGAGTGCGCGGACCCTTGCAGCTGAGTGTGCAGGGTAGGTCGAGTCTGTAACCATTGGAAGAATCAATAAAGAGAATTTTACCATATTTATGTGCATCATTTCCTAATTTAATATATGATTGGGTATAATTTGCAAGTATATTGTTTATTTACTGCGCAAACTTATATGAATGTTTTGTATAAATAATTATAACGTAAGACATCCAAGTACGCGGAGGTAGTTAACTGGTATAGGAAGATAAGTAAGACCTCCGGTAATAACGTAGAGCGCAGCTCTAGCAGCGCGGAAGCTCCACAGCCCCTGGTTAGGGTTGCGCGAAGGCAGTGTATCAAGGCGTGAGGAACGGGGAAGTTCGCAAAGTGACCTACACGCAGGGACAAACAGTGGGACCAATCAAACCTCTCAGACATCTCAAGGGTGTGGAAACCTGGTTCTAGCACCCTCCCATACTACTTCAGGTGAGACCTCAGTCCGCACTTTGCGGACTATTGCCGAAAGGGCTAGTAGTACAGGGATTTATCTGGCTAATTAACTCTGAACCTGGGTTAGACCCCAACAAACCAACAATTCCCAGTTGGCGGGCAAAATTGTAGGATCTCTAAGGATGCCATTAAGCCCCCAATCCTGGAATTTTTGGTCACGTGGAGCCATGTGACCACATAGGGGGTCAATATTCCAGGGCTCTGTCTGGTCCCCTTCGCCGACACGCGCCCTTGGTTCCATGCACAGATATGACCATGGTTCATCCCCCTTAGATTTCACCTCTTTTCCTATCGCGCTCCTGTTTATATGAGGCCCATATGTCTTTGGGCTAGTCCCCTAGGGGTTGGGCCTCCCTCCATTTACGCTCGTTCTTATGATGTGGCTTGCGGCTGTGAAAAGGTTGAGAGGGATGAGCTAGGCCCTAGCCCCAAGCCCACCCCCCCCCCCCCCGCCTGTGGTCCTATGGCACATGGGTGTCCAGGTGATCCAAGTGGATATTGGTGGCCTCCTGCCAAGTCCACCTAGACCCCCACCATTATTTCTCTCAGCATTTTCAATTTCCTTAATTGTAGCACAACTTACTATTTTTAGCAGTTTTTCGAGTCCTGAACTTCTGGAGCCGTTTTGAGGCCCTAAACAACGTTTTTTGGGAAATCTAGGGGCAACATGGGTCCATGGACCGATGTTGCCCTTCCCAATGTGGTAGTGCTTGGATAGATCTTTCTAACGAGCTATTGTACGCGTCAAACGGAGATCGTATGCCAAAGTTACGACCCCGAGAAGTTGATGTACCAATTTAGCCAAACGGGGCCCACAGTTTGGTGTTTCATCTCCTAGGGTTAGGTTTTGGAATGTTAAGGGTTTTCCATTGTTTCTTAACAATAAATAGGCCTTCGAGCCTCATTGTAACACAGTTCAGAGGCATGTAGCCACCACATCTCTTCTCAGAGATAAGCTACCATCGCCCTAGCTGGTTTGTTTCCATTTCTGGTTGTAAGCATATTTCAGTATTTTCCATTAATGAAATGAAGTATTATTTCCGCTGCATCTTTGTGTATATGGTTATCTCTGTAATTTGTTGCATTCCTGTTTAAATCCGGATCAGTGGTATCAGAGCGGTCTGCTTTTTCTCTGTTTTTCTTTGCATGTCCCCAACAAGGTCGGGATATAAGGAGTTAGGGCTTGAACTGGTCGAACCTTTGCAAGACCAGCCTCGCAAATCCCGACGGCCTCCCATGGCAGATGAGAAGAAAGACGAGGGGGCAGGAGATCCCATCAAAATCTTGCTCGAAGAAGCCCTTGAGCGACAATGGAACGCGATGATGGACAGCTTTGCCCAGATCCTTCAGCGGTTACCCAGAAGCGACGCATCGGCTTCCAGCAGCTACTCTGGAAACGCCACACCCTTTAAGGTACAAGTTAATTTTGAAATCCCCATATTCGAGGGTCAGATAGACACAGATGTCGTAGATAAATGGTTAAATCTGCCAGAGGGTTATTTTTCTATTCATGAATTTTCGAGTCGGGAAAAGATTGTTTTCGCTCTTCTCAAAGCAGCCCCCCACGTCAAGGACTGGTGGGAAACCTACTACGAGAAGAAGGATGAAAGTACTGGCTCACTATTTTCAGCCGCACCTACCTGGAATTCATTCCAGGATGCCATCAAGGAGCAGTACTACCCTGTCGGAAGCTATGAGGATGAATACATAAATTGGACCACACTGCGGCAGGGAAGGGACCAAGACGTGCCGGAGTTCACCAATATTTTCCATACCCTTCGCACAAAGTTGGGTATCAAGGATTCGGAGCAACATTTGATACTCAAATATCGTGGCTGCCTGCACAAGTACATCCAGGAAGAAATACAATTCCTGAACATCTCCTCGCTCGGCGCAGCATACCGATATGCCGTCAAGGTCGAGCAGAAGTTTAAACAAAAGAAGCGAGACTTTGGATCTGTGAATCCAAAGCAAGGGAAAGGTGCCCCTAAACCACAGAACAAAGGACAAAGCCAAGGCGGGACAGCCCAAGACAACCCACCGAAGCTGCAAGCAAAGAACAGTGCCGCGAAGCCGAAAAAGGACACTGGAAAATGTTGTGAGTTCCATAAGAGCTCCACTCACAACACAAGTGAGTGTCGGGCCAAGCAGTCACTAGTGGCTGAGCTAAAGGTTTCAGAATCAGATGCATGTTCCGACTCTGAGTCAGAACCCGATAAGGGGAATGAAAAAAGGAAGCAGATCATTGATGCAGATCCCAACGCCATTGTTGCTACCGCCGAGATCCAGAAAAATGAACCCGAAGATCCAGAGGAGGAGGAGCGTCTCTTCCACTCCCAGATGTAGGTAAAGGGCTCCCCGATACAGTTCATTGTTGATAGCGGGAGTCAAAAGAACCTCATTTCGGCAGAGGTCGTGAAGCGGTTGGGCTTACCGACCATAGCACATCCACAACCATACACCATTGGGTGGCTTCACCAAGGACGAGATCTTCGCGTGAGCCAGCAGTGTCGCCTTCCATACAACATCAAGCCCTTCACGGATGAGGTATTGTGTGACATTGCTCCCCTTGAAGTTTGTGATGTATTATTAGGACAGCCATACTTGTGGAAGCGACATGCTGTGTATGAATCAAGGCCCCGTGTTGTTATTATTACATTGGGAAATAAGTTGTACAGGATACCAGAGGTAGCACCACCTACCGCCATCTCTTTGATTACTGCAAAACAATGGAGTAAGATCATTTCCAAAACCAGGAAATTTGTTTTCTTGATGATACGCCCTCAAGGAAAGAAGAAGACGGTGGCCGCGGCCTCCAAACGGGGTCCCTCTGCACGACAACTACAGATGGACAAGGTTGTGGAGGAGTACGAGGACATCTTCACCTCCCCTGCAGGGGTTCCTCTGCACTGTCAGGTCAAGCACTCCATCGATCTAACCCCAGGTGCGCCGCTACCCAATGGACCAATTTATCGGCGCTCCGTTCTGGAGAACAATGAAATCAAGAGGCAGATTCAGGAGCTCCTACAGAAAGGTCACATCCGTCCGAGTTCATCGCCTTGTGGGAGCCTGATCGTGTTGGTACAGAAGAAGGATGGGACACGGAGACTCTGTATTGACTATCGGGCGTTGAACAAGATCATTGTCCGTAATAGGTACCCGATCCCGCAGATTGATGACCTCCTGGACCAACTAAAGGGGGCGAAATATTTCAGCAAGATCGATCTGAAGTCAGGATATCACCAGGTACCAATCGAACCCTCTGATGTGTGGAAGACTGCCTTCAAATCCAAGGAGGGCCTTTTCGAATGGTTGGTTATGCCTTTTGGATTGACGAATGCTCCTGCAACCTTCATGAGGCTAATGGATGACATCTTTCGGCCATTCACCAACTCCTTTGTAGTAGTATACTTGGATGACATTCTGATCTTCAGCCAGAGTTGGGAAGAGCACCTCCACCACATCCGACAGGTTCTCCAAACACTGCGGCAACACAAGCTATGTGCCAATTTGGAGAAATTCACTTTTGGCATGACCCAGGTTCAGTATCTGGGATACATCATTGATGAACAGGGGGTGCATGTCGATCCAGCCAAGATCCAAGTCATTCGGGATTGGCCATCTCCAACCACTCTAACAAAGCTCCGCAGCTTTCTAGGTCTTGCCAACTTCTACCGCAGGTTCGTGTTGGGGTTTTCTCATATTACTTGGCCCTTGAGTCAAGTCACCAAGGGAGGGGCGAAAGCAAAATTCTGTTGGTCTGGATCTCAACAAAAGGCATTCATGGAGTTGAAGGATCGCCTCTGCACGGCACCAGTGCTCACGTTACCAGATTTACAATGACCATTTGAGGTCGAGACAGATGCCTCTGACTATGCTATTGGGGCAGTCCTTACTCAACATGGACATCCAGTGGCATATCACAGTGAAACACTTTCAGACACAGTCCGGAAGTACCCCACTTATGATAAAGAGATGTATTCCATTGTACAGGCCTGCCGACAATGGAAGCATTACATTTTGGGGAAGGAAACGGTCATCCACACAGACCACCGACCCCTGCAGTTCATACAGACCCAAGGGAAATTGCAGAATGATCGCCATCAGAAGTGGTCTACACACCTGCAACAGTTCCACTTGAATATCAAGTATAAGAAGGGCAGCACCAATAATGTTGCAAATTGCCTCAGTCGACCACCGATCATGGCGTTAACCACCGTGCTCAACTCTTGTGGGCACGAGACTTCTGATTGGCCACTTCTCTACAAAAGCAACCCAGAATTCAGCCACACATACCAGACACTCTTGGAGGGTCGGCATGTTCCAGATTTTCACCTCCAGGATGCCCTGTTATGCCACCTGGGTCACCTTTGTGTTCCTTCAAGCGAGCGTGCCAAGATGATTTGGGAAGCACACTACAGTCGGGCTGCTGGGCATTTTGGGGTCAAGAAAACAGTGGCAGTACTGCAAAATTATTTCTATTGGCCGAATCTTCGACAGGATGTTGGGAAGTACATCAGATCATGTACTGCCTGTGCCATTGCCAAACCGACCATTAAGAAGCACGGCCTCTATACCCCGTTGCCTACCCCTAGTCGACCTTGGGAATCCATATCCATGGATTACATGTCAGGCCTTCCTTCCACTAAGCCTGGAAATGACTGTGTTTTTGTGGTCGTCGACAGGTTCTCGAAGATGGCCATCATGGCGGCCTGCAAGAAGAATATCACAGCAGAAGCCACTGCTAAACTCTTCTTTGAACGAGTGTGGGTGCACTTTGGGATCCCACAGTCTATCATCTCAGATCGGGACAGTCGGTTTCTCAGCACATTTTGGTCCAGTGTCTGGTCAATGCTGGACACCAAACTCACGAAGTCCACAGCCTTCCATCCTCAAACTGATGGCCAGACAGAGGTTGTCAATAGGATGATTGTGCACATTCTGCGCATGTATAACTCAAAGCATCCACGCACATGGGACGAGAGCCTCCCTTATGTTCAGCACAGCTACAACCGAGCTCTTCACAGCTCCACTGGCCATAGCCCTTTTCAGGTGGGTTTGGGATTCCAACCACTATGCCCCATTGATGTGGCCATGCCACTTGCAGCTACTCACATAAATTCAGCTCATGTCTAGTCCGAAACAGATAAGGCCACCAGCTTCATTGAGCACATCCAACATATTCGCCAGCAGGTCCATGACATTCTTGATAAATCAAATGCCAAGTACAAGCAGCGACATGATCAACATCGGGTGCCACACAAGTTTCAGGTGGGCGATAAAGTCTGGTTGCATTTGCAAAAGGAACGCCTTACTGGAGCCTATCGGAAATTGAGACCACTCCGATACGGTCCTTACACCATTACTAAGGCTATGGGAGACAATGCATTTAAGCTCAGCATTCCCCCATTCCTTGGCCTGCACCCAATGTTCAATGTGGACCGCCTTCGGCCATACTTTCCACCATTGCTAGACACATCCGACATTGCAGAACAGCTCAAACCCACAGAATTAAATCCAGATTGCATGGAACAAGCTGCAACTAATCGGATCATGGACACACAGATCAAGAACACTCGCCAAAAAATATCCAACTGTATCGAGTTGTCAAAGTAGGCCAACTCCTTCAGCAGGGCAAGTGGCTCACCAGGGAACAAGTTCAACAAAAGTTTCCTCATCTCATTGAGGAACTCAACGCAATGGGGACCATTGCTTCCTAAGGGGGGAGGAATGATCCAAGTGGATATTGGTGGCCACCTGCCAAGTCCACCTGGACCCCCACCACTGTTTCTCTCAGCATTTTCAGTTTCCTTAATTGTAGCACAACTTACTATTTTTAGCAGTTTTTCGGGTCCTGAACTTCTGGAGCCGTTTTGAGGCCCTAAACGACGTTTTTTGGGAAATCTAGGGGCAACATGGGTCCATGGACCGATGTTGCCCTTCCCAAAGTGGTAGTGCTTGGATAGATCTTTCTAACGAGCTATTGTACGCGTCAAACGGAGATCGTATGCCAAAGTTACGACCCCGGGAAGTTGATGTACCAATTTACCCAAATGGGGCCCACAGTTTGGCGTTTCATCTCCTAGGGTTATGTTTTGGAATGTTAAGGGTTTTCCATTGTTTCTCAACAATAAATAGGCCTTCGAGCCTCATTGTAACACAGTTCAGAGGCATGTAGCCACCACATCTCTTCTCAGAGATAAGCTACCATCGCCCTAGCTGGTTTATTTCCATTTCTGGTTGTAAGCATATTTCAGTATTTTCCATTAATGAAATGAAGTATTATTTCCACTGCATCTTTGTGTATATGGTTATCTCTGTAATTTGTTGCGTTCCTGTTTAAATCCGGATCACCAGGGGCTAGGGCTTAGCCCGACCCCTCCCCAAATGCACGTTCATCCAAACGTTAAATTCAACCATTCGACATTGTTTAAACAGGAGATATACGTGGTGCTTTGGTGTTGGCCCTTGGTTGCTTAGTATGTGGTCATGGTTTCAAACCTTGCAGGGGTGTTGTTCAGCCTCCAAAAAAAAGTTGGCTGCCATTGGGAGGCCACGTGGTAGCCACTGGTTGGCCCCCATGGCACTCCCTCATTGGGCCACTCACCAAAAACATAAACTAATAAAATAAACCAAATCCATAACCACTCAAACGATGCCAAGTGTTGACCAACAATTGGTTGATGAAGAAACCAATCACATGCCAATTCATGGCCCAGTCAATGTACAAACTGTTGACTGGGCGTACCTGCAACTTATTTTTTTTCAAAAATGTTAGTTGTTTCCCAAATCAATCATAACGCGTTTCTAGGAGCATCTGATGTCAGATTTAAGTGAAATGAGTTGCATTGGATTCATATCGTTGAGATTTATCCAATCGTACAGGTTTTGAGCTTTTTCACACAATTTCAATTTTGAGCATTATTTTGATCCACCTGATCATTAATCCATACAAGGCCTTCTTTAATATGCATACAAAGTCTTAATTTTTAGACAATTCAAACCCTTATGGTTGTTCCATGTATACTTCTTCTTTTAGACATCCATTTAAAAAGGTTTACTTCACATCCATTTCATAGACTTTGAACCCTCTTGAACATGAAAATGCAAGAAACATCCTTATAGCTTCTAGTCTGGAAACTAGAACAAAGGATTCTTCAAAGTCAATTCCTTCAATTTGAGTATTTCCCTTACACACCAATCTTGCTTTGTTTCTGATGATTTTTCCTTCTTCATTCATTTTATTCTTAAACATCTACTTGGTTCCTACGACATCCGTATCCTTTAGACAAGGTACTAGTTCCCATGTTTCCATTTTTTGCAATTTGGTTCATCTCTTTTTCCATTGCTTTTATCTAGTGAGGATCCTTTCTTGAGTGAAATTATCTGGTTCTATTGTGGATAACAAGGAAATATCATTCTTTTTGGTTTGTTTGTCATCTTTCTTCAAGTTTTCATTCCTTCATCCACATCTCCAATGATTTGGGCTTCTAGATGATGCTTTTGTATAAACTTCAACTTTGATGGTGTTTGAGATGGTTCCTCCTTTTGATTTTCTGGCTCCTCTTATTTTGCAACATCTTCCTCTGGATCTACAAGGATAGTGTCTTCTTCACTGGTTTGAACTACTTTTTTAGGAAGAGCCTCATATATCTTTACTTCGATGCTTTCAACTATCTTCCATAAATTATTGTTGCAACATTTGTATGTCTTCTTCTTAATGAGTATATAAGGAAAATTCCTTCTTCAAAAAGTGAATCATCATTAATCTTCATATAGCATTTGCTTCCAAATATTCTGAAGTGTTTCATATAGGAAATTCTTCCTTTCCATAGTTCATATGGATTTTTATCATTGTTTACCTGAATTTATTAGCTTTGTTCATGATATAGATTGTTGCGCCAACTACCTCCCTCCAAAATTTTTCCTCTAAATCAACTTCCAACAACATTGTTCTTGCATTTTCTTGTACATATATGTTTTTTCTTTCTACTACTCCATTTTTTTGTGGAGTCCTAGCAACAAAAAGTTCCCTTTTGATCCATGTTTCTCACAAAATTCATTGAATTCTTAAGGAATTTAGACTTCTGTGATCCATAACATTGTTAAGATAGTCTTCGGCAAAATCACATAATCAATCTTTTGTCGACGCGTTTCGAACCAACCAGTGTGGTTCATCGTCAGGACAAGTTGAAGGACTGATCTGGCTAAGCCTGATTAAATAGAGTGTGCAGAGATCCCAACGGTTATATTGCAATGGCTAATTTTGACTTAGTCAAACTAATAATTTTATTATTAACCGAAACCTACTATTATTAGTTGATTGAATATAATAAATATAATGTTTAAATATGATGGTCATTATATTTATTAAAAATCTATATTTATTATTATTCTTAAATTAATTAATTCCAAATAAATAGTATTAAAATACTATTAATATTTAGAATTTAGTTACAATGGTAATTGCTTATTTAAAAATTGTTTATACCTAAGGATCCAATGGTAAAGATATAATAGTTATAAATTATGGTAAATTCATAATGGTAAACTACCCATAATGGTCATTAATAAATTATATTAATAATCCCAAATTATTTAACTTCTAAATAAATGGTAATAAATTACTATTGTTTTTAGAATCAAGTTATAATAGGTAAAAGTTTAAACCAAAAAATCATTTTAATTTAAAATTTTTTAATTGTAAAGGCCCATTCGAAATTAAATTAATAAGTACTAACCACTAATCTATATTTTCTTAATAATTTATAGTTCTAATAATATTAAAAAACAATAAATAGTATTTTAGTTAAATTAATATTCCTAGAATGTAGTTTACCTAAGGTAAATGCCATAATTAACATACATGTTTATTAATAATAGTATATTTATTGGTATATCATATATTTAACCTTAAGGGTCATTAGGTAAAATTGGATTACCTCTTATCAATAATTATATTCAATAATAATAAATATAGATTTTTAATAAATATAATGACCATCATATTTAAACATTATATTTATTATATTCAATTAACTAATAATAGTAGGTTTCGGTTAATAATAAAATTATTAGTTTGACTAAGTCAAAATTAGCCGTTGCAATATAACCGTTGGGATCTCTGCACACTCTATTTAATCAGGCTTAGCCAGATCAGTCCTTCAACTTGTCCTGACGATGAACCACACTGGTTGGTTCGAAACGCGTCGACAAAAGATTGATTATGTGATTTTGCCGAAGACTATCTTAACAATCATTGAATTCTCCTGAGGTAAATTCTCAACCTCTATTTGTTCTTAAGCATTTGATCTTCAATTCACTTTCATTTTCAATTTTTACTTTGAAAGTTTTAAAACAATCTAGTGCTTCTAATTTATATCTAATGAAAAATACCCACATCATTCTAGTATAATCATATTTAAATAAAATAAAGTACATTTCTCCTTGTAGAGTTGGAGTTATGCTTGGATCGCACAGATTTGCATGAATGATTTTCAGAGGCTTTGATGTCGAACATTCCTTTGATTTGAATTTGGTCCTAGTTTTCTTTCCTTGTTGACATGGTGCACAAATAGCATTTGTTGGATTTGAAATTTTTGGGATATCTCTTATTGCTTGAGTTTTACTAATCTTTATCAAGTTATCAAAGCTTAGGTGTCCCAAACGATTTCACCACAACTAACTTTCATTTGCTTGACTCGTGGAACATTTCTCTTCTTGAATTTCACTGAGAATTTATACATTATTTGTTGCTCTTACTCCTCTTCCTACCAGTTTTCCTAAAGATGATCTCCTTATCTTATAGTCCTTGGAATAGAAGATGAGATCATGTCCTTGATTTCATATTTGGCTAACACTTAGAAGATTATGCTTCAGTCCTTCAACATATAGTTCATTTGTGCTTTTCCCTTTTCGTTGATGAGACTCATTGTGCCTTTACCAACAATTTTGGCAAATCCATTGTTTCCAAAGGTCACATTTCCATATTTTTCTTTGTTTATTGAGATGAACTTTTTCTGGTCACTTTTCATGTGCCTAGAACATCCCCTATATACAAACCATTGATTTTCCTTTTTCTAAGCACATAAAGCTAAACTACAATTCTCAGAGGTAGATTCTCCAAGCTTTTTCTCTTTGCTTTAGAGGACAATTTTGTGTTATATGGCCTGGATTATTGCATTTATAACATTCTAGACTATACTTTGAAAGAGGAGAAAAGGAGTCGTAAGTCTTCATTTGGCCTTACCTCTTTGGATCAATAATCTTATTTTGATGATTAATCCCATAAGCATTGCAATGGTTTTTCTGATGACCACAATTTTTACAACATAAACACTAAACAATGACTAAGGAAAATAGTTTGATACCTATTAGGATAAGATTGCCTTGATGAGATATTCCTTTCAAGAAGGGATTGCTTCTCATTCCTTGGATGAACTTTGTTTCCTGCAAGGTTAGAATGATAAGATCCTTTAAGGACATCAACAAAACTTCTAGGCTTTTCTTCATGATGAACATTGGTTTCTTCCTTTGAATTGGAAGATTTGCCTGTATAGCCAAGTCCATATTTGTCATGTAGTGGCCTTTGAGAGTTGAGAATGAAATCCAAGGTATGGGAACTCTTCAAATTCTTGTTGGATTTATCCAACTCTCCTTTTAGAGATACAACTTCAGCTTCCAATTTTTCACAGATTTCTTCCTTTTCCTTCAGCTTGTTGCTCAACACTTCTTCTATTCTTTTAGCTTCTTCCTTCTTGGTTTTGAGAGAGTTGATTTCTTGAGATAAATTTTCATTCTTCTTTCTAAGTCTCTCATTTTATTCTATGGCACTAATCAATAGTTCCTCCACATTTCCTTCTATTTCTTCTGGAATTTCTTCTTCTTTTAGACTATTTGTTTCATTTGTGAAGGCCATGAATAATACTTCACTACTTCCACCATATTCTTCTTCTTCATCAAAGTCATCATTGTCTTGTTTGGAGAAGAAATTATTTTTGTTTGAGCCTTTTTTCTTGAAGTTTCTTCTCTTAGGTTCATCTTCATCATCACTATCATATTTAAAAGGGAACTTTGTTGTTAAATGTCATATTCTACCACATCTAAAGTAAATGAGAGGTAACTTACCTTTGAGTTTCGATCCTTTCTTCAGCTTCTTGAAAAATTGTACCATTACGGAATCAAAATCATTGCCGCTGCAATCACAATTATTTCCCTTTCTTGATGTCTTAGATTCCTTGAATGCAACTTCCTTATGAGTTGAATTTCCTAACCTCATCTCATATGCTATGAGAATTCCATGAAGTTCATCCATTGATAGAGAGTCCAAATATTTTAGTTCTTCTATGGCACAAACCTTGGCATCAAAATGATCTGGAAGAGATCTCAAGACCTTTTAGAGAATCATATTTTCTTTGACATCTTCATCTAGACCTTTGAGATAGTTGACTACCTCATCTACTCGGAGAAAATAAGCAGCAATAGCTTCTTCATCATTCATCTTGAGACTTTCAAATTGTCTTCCATAGGTTTGATGCTTTGCCCTTTTTACATTGTCATCTCCTTCATAAAAATGGATGAGCTTGTCCCACATTGCTTTAGTTATTTCAATACCAATAACTTTGGTGAATTATGAATCTGATAGACCACTTGTTATAGAATTCAAGGCCTTTGCATTTGCCACATATGCTTTCTTCCTGTCCAAATCTGTTGGAAGAGGAGATAGGATCTTGTATCCATCTATGACAGATTGTCAAACTTCAACTCCAAGAGACATTAAGTAGTACTCCATTATGACCTTCCAAAAGGAAAATTTTGTTCCATCAAATTGGGGGAAACTTACCATATTTACTAGACATTATGATTAAAAAAATCCTTCCAATTGTTATGTTGATCTTGAAAAATTTAGTTATGATTCCAATTTTTGGAAATACTGAGAGGGGTGGTGAATCAATATCTCTTTCAATTGTTAGATTATGTAAGTTAATATTTTTATCACAAGTTAAACTAGGACACAAGAAATAGAACAAAAAACAATCTTATTGATGAATATAGTGAGGACTCCAATCTTATTTTACAAAAACTCAAGCTCTGACTTGTACAACAAAATCTCCAACTCCTTCAAGGCTCCAACCTTGAACAAATCCAAGCACCAACTTCGTTTAAATGAGGAATCCAATCCTCTCATCTAATCCAAGCACCAACTTGGTCAAAATGAGGACTCCAATCCTCACAACAAATCCAAGCACCAGCTTGGTAAAAATGAGGACTCCAATCCTCCTAGGCTCCAACCTTTCCAAATAGACTTCAAAATCAACTTTTGCAATATGTCTCCAAAATTAATTACAAATACACTTCAAAAGAGGTCTACAAAATCTTCACAAACCTACTTCAAGTTTGTTTCAACAACGCTTCCAAAGGTTTCTCCAATAAAGGTTTCAAGTATGCTTCAACAAGTCTTCTAAAGGATACTCCAATAAAGACTTCAAGTCTACTAGAAAAATGTCTCCAAGTTTGCACATGAATGTTTTCAAGAAGTTTGTTCTAATAATTTTCAAAAAAATACTCCAAAAGTGACTGCCCTCAAACCAACTCAGGTATGCTACAGGTGGCCTCAAGAGTGATTTAGTAAGTCCTCCAAAACACTATTATAAGCCTACTCCAAAATATCCCCTTTTAAGCTCCAAATTGATCTAGAACAGTGCAACAAAACCACAGGTCTGAAATGAGGCTTTAGGCTGAATTTCATAGATCTCAGATATCATAATGGGTGCCGAAATTTTGCAGATCACAAAGTTGAATCTTCATGGGTTTGAAGGTATTTCCTCGTGCTTATACATAGGTCTGAAATCTCAGGGCTAAGGTTTAGTTATAGGCAGAACTCATATTCCTTCATTAGGTCGAAATATGTGCAAGAGATGGTGTAGCAAGATAACCCAAATATTCTCCAATGTTATCCAAAACGAATCACAAAATTACCAAAAATAAACCATAAACCAAGCACTATAGCAAACAACCAAAAAAAAAATGTCTTCAACTTGTCCTAGGGTTCATGATGTATGAACTGAATTACCTCTTTGTTTCTTCGAATCTTCTTGCTTGGATGAATGGCAAAATGACGCCGAATGGACTCTTATTTATACTAGTCCAACCATGCATTGAACATGCATGTATGTTGGGGAGAGGGCCAACTTAATCATAAGAAGGTCGGCCTATCCTTGGGAGGAAAAATCTGGTTTCTCCTTAAAAAAATCATTTATTTTTAACGATAAGGAATTAGGAGGCATGTGTAGGTTTTAACCCTGTACAGAAATTACCTGCATACGAATTCTAAAACACAGAAAATAAATAATGCGAGAGCATAACACATAAAACACATATACATAGAGATTTCCCCCTGGATCCCAAAACCAGGACTACCAGCTTGATTTTTCATTATGTTCCTTTCAATGTTACAATACATATTTATACATGCCAAAGCATCCAATATCATGGACCGAAAACCATCGCGTCCAAAACCATGGACCGAAAAACCATAGGTAGGTTCGCCCAACCTAATATAGGGTCCAAAAAAAAAATTCCGGGGCACTGCCCCGAACCCTGTAGCGGGGGGCTACCCGCCCCCCTCAAACCCCCTTGTGACCCCCCCGCTGCACAATCGATGCAACGAAGGGGGGGCTCCGCCCCTCCTCTAACCCCCCGGTTCACTACGTAGGTTAGTCGTGGAAAGAATATAACTCAACCCAATAGCATGGAGTTGCTTGTTGGAAAGGGCTTGAAGTCCTCTACAAGCTTATGTAATTTTCTTCTTGAGCAAGACATTCCTTTGACATCAATAACAAATATTTTTCCAACGAGCAGAAGATAGGTTAAATCTTCCTTGTTCAAAAGGAAGTGCATTATTATGATCCTTCAGAGATTTGGAATGATGGGAAACAAGTCCATGATCATTCCCATGGTATCCAATCTGATGAAGCTAAGTGGTAGAGGGAGAAGCCTGGATTGTATGTGGAATTTTTTTTAGCAATAAAAGGAGCACCCAATTAGGGCGACCAGAAAGCAACTTTGGTGATGCATTCAAGCTAGTCAGTTTATGGTTGAGACAAGGTATGTGGCATAACATGTGTCAATGTACAGGCATGGTACAATTGGATATGGATTAATATATGTCTCATACAACTACCGTGATTCACAAATTCAAATTGGGATGAGAATGCGGAAGGCAGGTAATGTACATCAAGATGATGATTCAGCTTGGGGTCTGCTATGATGAGCAGGAAGCTGATGAGACTACTAAAGCATAATATATTGTAGTTTGTTTGGTGAGTTGTGAAGCAGTGTTTCTTCGAAAGTTACTTGTATAATTGTTTGATCAAGTGCGAGAGACGACTCTGATGACAGGTCAAAGAACATGGTACAAAAGGATCAATGAGTCTCCTATGTATTTCTATAATTGATCGAGCTAGTTGCTAACATTCTCACAAAGCCTTTGTCCTTGGATGAAGTTGGCATACTTATGGGACAAGCTTGGAGTGATTGGGAATGCTTCCCTTGGTTGAAGGGAGAGTTGATGTTGTAGCATCAAGGGGCGGATAATCTCCCTTAGTTCATGAGTATTGACCTGGAAGCCTTGTAATATGGTTGGGTAGATTAGCCCAGTAGCATCAAGCCCTGAAATTCTACCTCGATTAGGGATTATTTGACCATATTGTCATGGGTTTTGGCTAGTGGGTTGAGCTTGTGCCTTATAGCATCGGGCAAGTATTTTTACCATTCAATAGCATGTGATGACATGTGGAAATGGTAAATGGGCCCCAGGTTTCACCATGCGTTAGGTGGTGATTTATTCCAATTGACGACTTGGTGGATTGATGAAACAAGGACTATTCTTATGTCAAGAGATGATTGACTAGCCAATGGGTAATTGGTTTGTAAGTGACTAGATCCTTTGCAAAGGGGATATGTCTCGTGGGTAACTAGATTCCTTTGCATGATGCTAACGCGACCTGCTTTCCATGTGGTTATGTATAGAACATGAGGTGCATGGATTCATAAACATAACAATCTCATTCAAACTTTTCTTGGGATAGAGAAATTTTTCAACAAAAGATCATCTGAAGAAATAAAAGTGAATACCTCCCTAGCTAAGAGGGAGTGTTGATTTTATTGCAGTTTTGGTCAATATTCAAGTCGGCCCAAAAGAAAGAAATTTAAATTTTGAATTTTTGCCTCCAAAAATACAAGTTAGCTCCATATTGTTCAAGTCGGCCAGCCCAAAAGGACACCTATTTGGGCTCATTAGATCACTATATAAAGACAATTTGTCATCCCCCTCTTGGCACCAATTCAGATCATATACACACCTCTTTAGTTCACAAGTGGGAGTTTAAGAAGAATGAATTCTGAGGCAACAGACTTATCATTTCGTTGAACAACAAACCGAAGTTTTTGAGGAAAGTGCATGAGGCCGAAATTTCAGGAGGTCGAATTTATTATAGTTTGACCTAAGTTTGGTTACTGGTCAGTTTGAATTTATTTCACTGGAAAGTTCAAGGTGTATCTCTTGTTGAATTGGATTATTTCTTTAAGAAAAAGTTCTTCGGTTTTTCCCTGGTTAGGGTTTTCCTAGGTTAAATTGTGTCTCTTGTATTTGGTTGTCTCTTCATGATTCTACATGATTGTACTGTCATGATTGTCTTTATTGTCAAAGATTTCCTATGTATTATTGCTTAATGACTAAGTGACACAAGATAAATAATGAAAAGTTCATTGGAAATAAGTAATTATCAGTCTAAAAAATCATGAAAAATAAATAAATATATATATGTAAAACAAGTTTTGTTGTTTATATTAACATATTTAATTCTATTTATAAAATAATTGAAAAAATTCAAAAATACTATTCTCATTTGAACGCCCTCTTTTCACTCAAAACTAGTTAGAGATTTAGAATTTATTAGAGGCAATCATTGAATAGGCCTGGAAAATTTTTGAAATGTTATGAAAGAAGAACAATCATAACAGTGTTCTGAATGAAGAATGATCATATACCTAACTAGTTATGACATTGATTATTCTGTATTTCGAACAAAATGCAAACTTATTTTATTTTTCGTCATAAAACCAGGTCTATTTCATGGAAAGAACAGCATATCAAAAAATTAACATTGAAATCCATTCATATAATTAGATTAAAAGATCATCATAAAAGTTCATATATTCTTTTTAACTAAGTGTTTCAAGCAAGGGACAAAAAATGAAGACTAGTTGTGCCAACTGAAGAAAAACTGCATTCTAGGCCTGCATGCAAAGGTTACAGAGAATTATTCCCCTTAATATTCTCAATGTACCACATGATATTTCTTCTCCAAAAGTGCATTTTAGCCGAAACACTGTAACTTTAGTTATTCTTAATAAAGCAAATTCTAACTTCTAGATGTGCGTACCAATAATAATCCAAATTGGATACCCAAAGCAGCCTCCTAAAGTGCATTTTAGCCGAAACACTGCAACTTTAGTTATTCTTAATGAAGCAATTTCTAACTTCTAGATGTACGTATCAATAATAATCCAAATTGGACACCCAGAGCAGCCTCCCCTAATCTTGACTGGGTTAGTCTAAAACATCTCTACATAGCTAACAAATTTACTACAGAAAATCAAACAGGAAAATCAACCCTAGTAGGTTATAGGTCAAACATATTTGGCAGTTTTTTGAATGTGAAGACCACAATGAAACTATACATGGAGATTTAATTTCAACTCCATGCACATTCAACAAAACTGGAATCCAATCTCTTCCCAAACGAATCTAATATAGATGATTCACTCTGAATGGTCCTGTATCCAACAAACAAAACAAATAATGCTAGCAAGGAAACTGTTGCATTTAGGCCTTGATGGCATACTTTCTCACTGGGAAGTACATCTCCTTTTTCTGTCTCTCAGTCTTCACTGAACCCTGACACAAGAGAAACAGCATTGTAATTTTTATCAACTGAACAAGGTACAGAAAGCAATGCAAGACAAAAAGAGACTATCAATAAAGTTGCACCAACTACACCTATATAATAAATTCTACCATGCAATGTACAGAATATCATGAAAAGGGTGAAGCCACACTGATATTTAATAATGTCTAACCAGAAATGAGAGATTACTGTTAATGCCCATGAAGAAAATAATTCCCTATTTCCATGAAGAACACGCTTAAAGCTAGCAGTGCTTCAACTAAGCAACACTAGGTTTTCCAAACTAGATAAAAGTCCCACTATAAGATTATTTCCAAGGAAGTTTATGGTAGTCACTGAGTTGCACGTCAATGAAATAATGATCTTGTGTTGAATTCTTGTTGAGCCATCACGGACCATACAGGTGCAAGCAAATGAAATTGGTGCTTGAAAGCTATGCCTTTATCATCTTAATTCCTTGGCTTAGTTCATTTTAGTCTAGTTATTCAATATCATTCCAGCTTTCAATAATATAGTAGATTTATAAGAAATATTGCTTGCAACACTGAATAAGTAGACTCATAATACAAAGTGATAATAGTCCAAGAAAGATACGACTCCCAAGTCATAGCAACTCAAGAGCTGCACAAATGTTGCAAACTATGTGTGACCTAACTCCTAAGTGAAATCACAGTAATAGTTTCTTACAAAAAAGTCAACACAATTGTAATTTGAAATCACTGAAACAATTAAAAAATCATCATTATGATTTGATGGCAAAAATGTGCGTACACCAAAGATACCAACCTCTAGATATAATTTAAAACAAAACCACAAAAAGAGCACAAACTGTTCTAAACAAGTTGTCAATGAGGAAATATTTGCAGCCTGGCATTTTCAAATTGCAGGCTTTATATCCTTCAAAAGGAATTAAAGGGGCGAGTGAAGCAAAGTATATCCATTCAAACTAGCGGCAGTCATTCTAAAGAGAGCTCAATTGCACCTGTTAGAAATTTTGGTTGTAGCCTGCCATTAAGTTGAAGCACTTATTTAATACCTTATCTCAAAATTAAAACCATTGCAGGAAGGGTCATTTCCATATTGTTCATATGGGAGTAGACAATTGACTTTAATCCAAACAGAAACCTATATTGCAAGAGACTTTAGGAACTCCTTGCTCCACTGTTGGTTCCCAAATTAAACTTACTTATGTACCATGAAGATATTCTTCCTAGAAATATTTTTACTTGCATCATAAGCTCCACTTAGCACTCTTTATACCTTTCCTTATCAACCAAACCAGATCTAATCTGCATATGATGGACATGTTACCCACCAAAATGGGTAACCCCATACAAGAAAAAAATTTCTCCTATCTTGAATAGCCAGCCAGCCAACTGCCCTACACATTTGCTTATTAATGATAATATGCCACTTCCTCCACCATGAAGGTGGGCTACCACTCAACAGGTACTTTGATCACTTTGCAATCGAGTGCTTTTACTTAATGTTTTTGGAATTTAGCTTGGATAAGGGGGTGATCTAGATGATTGACCTATCTTGATTGTAAATTTGTTCTCTTACGTTACCAGTGGTGTTAATCTTTAGCCTCAGTCTAGTGGGAACTCCCCTAAGGCCTTAGGGTTATAGGAGGGGCACTACTTGGAAGACCTAGATTGAAATAGCATGTTCATTCTCCCTTTACCATACTTAACATTTTCCATATCACATTATTATATCATGATACCATATCCATTCTTTTTGTTAACTGCCATTGGTTCACTAGGATTTGGAACTCTTTTACCCACATATTTGAGTAGGGCCAGAAAACATTACCCTAGAGGTTAATGCAGCTAATAGAATGGAAAAGCATAAGATGGCCACAATAAAAGAAAATGAAAAAGTTAACATGCAAAAGATTGTTGAGACATAAGTTAGCATGTGGGAAAAAGCCTAGCATGAGCTCTACCCTCCTCATTGGTCATCACCCAGTTCTTGAGAACATGATGCTCCATCCATCAAAAGAAACCCTTGCACGCCCCAACCTTGATGAGCGATAAATTGTCCCGTCTTAAGGGGTAAATTAAATTCTATATCATAAAGAGCAAGCTTTGACCCTTGAGCTATGCACCCAAATAAAAAGCAATATCAAAAAGAAGTAAAAGGTTCACTAGAGGGGTGGAAAAATCAGGTTGAGCAAGGTAACTCATGCATCCATGATTGCTCCCTCCATTACATGTATACACTCATGATGTGGACTCCCATTAGTTGGCCCCCTAACCATGGTGTTTGGTCATGAAGTTTCTCCCCACTAGTGTCACTTATTTACACTAACACCTATTGATTGAAGGGTTAACCTTGGAAATGCCACCTCCCCTTGGGGACTAAAAGCACCTAATAGGGTTTACTACTTCGCCACCCTAACAAAGGTAGGGAACACTTTTACAGGACTTGGTCTAGTTAGATATTTAAAGGTGATCTTATTTTGAAGTATTAATATGCCCTTGACACTTAAGTATGGTCCACTTAGATGAAAGCATGATCTTAGTCTCTAATGAATGGTTGCTTTCACTTGAGTTTGAGTTGGTTTTTCCAAGTGGTCAAGAGTAGCAAAGACCTTGAGGGCGCTCCACTCCACATGATGCCCATGCCATATATTACAGAGAGCATGATGACATAGAAGATGTAGCATTGCCCAATTATCGCAAAGCACTGAGAAATTTGATGACTTGAGCAATTGATGCATATCCTAGAGCAACCCCAAGAGCCAGAACATTTAGCTTCTCTAGCTTAGCATAGAGGATTCTTAATGATGTACTAGTGAACCTAGCATGCCCCCAAGTTGACCTTGACACTACTTGATGGGCATGCCATGATCCAAGGCCCAGATGAAGATGGTCATCCCTAGGATGATTAAGGAGGCCTTGTTGTACCTGATGAAGCCCCAATGTTGGAGAGAGAAGGCACCATATTTCCTACTTGGCACCTACGAAGAGGACATGTGGCACCCACGGCTAGATTTTAGACCCTTGGAGCTGCTTTGAGGCTTGATTTGAGGATTTTCCTCAAATGGAGGATGATCATGATGCTTGGGGACACTTACAGCATTTGTTTTACCTTGATGGAGCATATGGAGCTCTAAAAGGGCATGACATCATCACCGTTTTAGACTTACAGTGCACATGTGTGGGCTTATTTTGGCATATTTTGTTGTTGAGCTAATGGGTTGGATTGTAACCCAATTTTACTTTATGTCCACTCAAAAATGAAACTTGTGTGGGGGCTTTTAGTAATAAATTAGAGGACTTGGACCTCAGATAAATAAAGGATCACCTCTCTCATTTATTCATCATCACTTGTGTGGAATTTGGCCTCTCTTAGAGAACTTGGCCTAGCTATTATACTTTGCTACTTTGTGGAGATGTGATCTTATGTGGATTTTTGGCTATTGGAGACTAGTGCTTGTTGTGGAGACATCATTTTGGGATTGAAAGAAGGCATGTTCTTGGATATATTGTGAGTAATTTTTGTTGAATATAATTTATGGTTATTGCATGTAATGAATATTACTAGGGTTTCTATGTTCCTTTTCTAAATGACTATATTTATATGAAATGCTTGGTATAGTTCACATGCTTTAATCTTGTATCCTTTAACTCCATAGAAAACCTCCGAGAGAGCATTTTTCTAGTGAATTTCTCTCTCATACAGTGATAGTTAGGGTTAGAAAGTGAAAATTTATGGTTTTCCCCATTACTCCCTTCAAGGGTTTGATATTTCCATGGTCAAAGTCCCTAAGATTCCATCACCCAAGTAGATAGAAGGCACTAGCATCCATCTTGTGTTGAATTTTCTACAATAAGCACAGTAAAAACCAATATTTTGATCTGATAATTACTACCTAATGATGTTTAACAATGTATCTTTATGTCACTGATGTCATTGAGCAATGCACAAAAGAGACAACAAAATTTCCCTAGGAAACCCAAACTTGGGAGAAAACCCAACAATTTTTCTTCTAGGAGAAATTATTCTTCAACAAGGTTTACAATTTCAAATTGTCTAGAAATATGTGCCAAAAAGACCCAAATCCAAAATTTAATCAAATTCAACCTCTATTTTCTCCCACATGTGTCTACTATAAAAGAGATATGATGATGAGTGAGTGGTTATATTAAGTGCCACTTCATGTGTATATATACAATTCAAATGGGTGAATTCGACCACGGGAAATGTTACGACTCAAACTAGCAGGGGTCCTAGGAGGGGATCCTATAGAGAAACTACTAGGTCAACAAGCAACAATGGAGTGATAGCCCACTGTTACCTCAGCTAAGGCTCCCTTCTCTTTATGGACTTTCACCGATGGGAGGAGACCCGGTAGAAGAGGAATCACAATGATGAATAGATCAATGATCAGATAAGGAGTGATTCCTAGAGCCTATTCACAAGAGAGACTCAATTAAATATCTTACTTGCTTGAGAAGAAAGGTGATAAGCTCTCTAGGAAGGGATAAGAGGATACTTGAGCCTAAGTTTAGAGGATATGCCTTGACAAGGGGCTTCCTAGACTTAAGGATCCTTATGGAGAAATGGATTCTATGTAATAATTGTGGAATTTGAGTTATAAAGTTGTGCGACCACAGAGAACCCAAGTGGACCCAAACTAGGTCAAGGGTATGGAGTTGATCAACCAAAGAGGGGCTTTACCTAGTTAGGAAAGAGAATAGGATAAAAAGGCTAATTTTCTTTTGAAATTTGAATGCAATGATCCAAATGAGGACACTAACACAAATCAACCTAGGGAGAGAAATGATCCTCGAGCTAGGGCTTGCAATATATCGAGATTTGACCCTCAGGTTGTGTTCAAATTTTGAGGACCCCTTAAGAAAGCCCCATCATAGTTGTGGACCAATTTTCAAGGTGTTTGGATGGATACAAAAGATTTCACTTGATTCCCTAGGTGACCCTCTAGGGTTAGGCCTAGAATTTGGAAAAATGAAGAAAAGAGAGGTAAATTTGACCACCAAAGGGATACGACGATCATTGCCTTATTGCTTGGGCTTAATGGAGTCAAGATACACATAGATCAAGAATTTTCATGAGATAAGGAGTCCTAATTGATCTTTTCTAGCCTCTCTAAGGGCAGCAACTAGGTAAATAGGGATTTATACTTCAAATTTGCCAAAGAGATGAAGCTTCAAGGTATTTCAACCTAAGAGGTGCCTCTAGGTGTTGAAGGAAATGTAACTAGGTTTGGTCTTCATAAATGTACTTTTGATATTTGTATTTATTAAAGAAAAGAAATATTATTTTTATAATATATCTCAATGAGTTTCTTTCTCATTGAAATAGCTCTATCGCATGTTAAAGTGCTATAGGTAAGTCAAAAGAATTATTTGAAGACCTTAAGGGCATGTTACACTAGGCATACTTATGTGTTAGAGTCAAATAAGACACCTTCAAGAAAATTCAAGTCTCATCCAAACAATGGCACCATCAAAAGAATCCATCTGAAGTAAAAAATTCAAGTCAGCCTACAGTCAGCAAGTTGGCCTAAAGGATGGACAATCCTCTATATATAGAGGTTGTCCACTCCCTCATAATGTCAAGCATTCGTCTCGGAAATTAGCGAAGGTAGAAATCAATAGAAAAGGGTGAACGAAGGACGAAGAAGGGGTCTCCAAGTGCAGCGAAGAATAAGGGTACACAACCAAGCCTAAGAGGATTGTTTCTAAGGCAAGTTGTAGTCACACGCGCGAAGATAAAGAGGGTATCTCTGTTGTCATAGCAGCCCTCCATCACAGTCATACATATCTCTTTGGTTGGGCTATAAAAGTAGGCCTATAAGGCCTCTCACTCAAGCGAAAAGGAAACTCACTCAAGCGAAGAAGAAAAGAGGACCTCCACATAAGGATCTTGAAGGAATCCCCTTACATGTGTGAAGAAATAGTGATACACTACTTTCATATCAGACCTGCAATTGTATCTCAAGAAAGAGCTCGATTGGAGGAAGGATAAAGTACTCTTCATATGTAAAGGAATCTACCAAGGAACAAAGAGGAATATCTCTTATAGAAGAAACATAACAAGGACTACTATCAATTTCCGAAAGAAGGATGAAGTGCCGGGAAGCAAAGTGTTGAAAGAAGGAAGACTAAGTGTCGGGGAACAAAGTGTAGAAAGGAGGAAGGACTTGACTTGTGCTTGGAGGAAATTCTAGTCAAGGGTCTAGGGTTTGCAATTGATCAATAATAATATTCAATAATAGAAACTTACCAAAGGGTTTTCCTCTCTAAGAGAGAGAGGTTTTGGCCCTAGCAGAGAGCCAACATCTTGTGTTCTTGTCTTTTGTATTTTGATAGCAGTTTGATGAAGTAAAAGAACATACACTAATAATAAGAAGAAGATTAAGCTAACCAGACAAATTGTAAAAGTGCTTCACAAATTGTCATGGAGTCAAGAAGAATCACACTATACCTAATTTCCCTTGATTCTTTAACACTAGGAACATTCACCCAATCCCTCAAAGAGAAATGCATGCATCAAATCACTTATTCAAGGTCCCAGAATAATTTCATACTACATTAACCCATACAAAAATAATGATAACAATATACATGCATTTGATAAGTAAGATAACAAAAATAGCATCAAAATTTGACTTACACGAGAGAGAGAGAGAGAGAGAGAGAGAGTATATCCATTCATCCACTTTGCATTAAAAATAAGCTCCAAAGACAATAGCGAAAATCCAAACATCATAGTGCATCAAGAAACTCCAAAATGTTTATCCCAACAAAAAGTGTGAAAATATCTCAAGAGATACCAATCCAATGCATGTGATGATGAGAGGTTAGAATGAGCCTCTCTCATATTTATACAACTCTAAAGGGAATTTGATTTTCCTAATTGGCTGAATTTAGCCCCAAATAATAAAATAATACATAATAATGACATGACTTGGTGATAAGCCCACCAAGATGTCTCAATAATACAAATAATGGCCTCTTAGGAGGGAAAAATAATGAATATGATGAGTCGTTGAGCCATTGAGGAGGCCTAATGGAATCCAAATGTGCCAAGTTGAGTGAAAAGGCTCCAAACATAATGGACAAGGAGTTGGACTTTTGTTTTCCAATCAAGCCACATGGGGTGGTCCCAAGTGGGTGTGGGGACACAATGACATCCTCATGGGTCTCCAAGTGGATCGATAATTCATGTAAATCATTTGTAAGGGCAAGGATGATGACATAATCCCTCCCTTTGCCTCTCGTAGTGAGACACATCCTCATCTGGACCCTGGAACATCTACCAAGTGTGTGGTACATGTGTGGAGCCACCTGGGCATGGTTATCCAGGTGCACCATCCTCATCCAAAAGGTGGAACATGAGAAATCCATGATTGGTTCTAGGGATCCATGAAGTACTCTCTATTATGGTGGAGGCCCATGGCTCTCAATGCTCACCCTCCAAGTGCTAATGTGGCGCTCTAGAGAGTTTGGACCCCGTATAGGGAGACCAAACCCCAAAATGGAGACCCATTTACAATCTTGCATAAGATCCAATGCATCCCCTTGCCCTCCAATACAACAAATCATTAAAGTAATCAAGTAAAATATCTTACAAATCATGGAATCATGTGGGAAATTCATGGTGGCATGCCCTTCCATAGTGGCTTTGGCATGTATAGGTGTCTCCAAACTCATTAAGGGGGTTAACCAAGGACCCTATTAGGTGGTTTCAACCTTTAAAGGGGGTGACATGTCCATGGTATATCCATTAATAGGTAGGTGGCATGTGATATAGTGATGGGGGAGTGGGAATCAGGGGAAGGCACCAAGGCACATGTCATGGTACAAGGGTAGCTATGATGAGGGAAGCCCACTCTTGGGTATATGCGTATGTGAGGGAGAAAATTGTGGTACATAAGTTACCCCGACTTTTTTTTCCGCCCTTCTTCATATGCATTTTGCCTTTGATTGATTTTTCTTCACAACTGCTCAGGGCTCCAGGGGGTGAGAGCATGATGTGTAGAATATAGCAATAGATACCCCCTTTTAAGGTGAGGCAACTCATTATCCACCAAGGGTTGGGACAATCATGGATTCCTTAATTTGGAGGGGGCTCATCTAAGACCTACAGGAACCAGGGTGATGGCCATGAATGAGGAGTAGAGGTCATATTTGGCTTTTGGCCACATGCTAAATTTGTATGTCCCAACCATATTTTTCATTTTGTGGTACATTTCCTATTGTAAGTGGCCAAATTATGTTTTTTCCTTTCTTTTTAGTTGCATCAACTTTCAAGGATCGTTCCATGCCCGACCCAAAGTGTGGACAATGGGAGGGGGCGGCTAACCTTATGTGGACCCAATAAACACATGTGGACTCGGATGGGAAAAGTGATGAATGGAGTTAAAATGAGCGGATGGGAGTGATGTGTATGGTTTCAGGAAGCGGGACCATGCAACCAAAATTGGGATTCCCCATGTAGTGTCATACCTAAATCTAATGGCCATTAAAAGATATCCCATGGGACTAGGATACACGACTAGCTACCGAATTGGGTAGAGGAGACAAGAGAAAAAACCTAGCCCACTCTTTTTGTTGAATCCCCCACCAATCCATGCCCAAAAGTGCCCATGATAAGTAAACAAAATTACTAAACTAAATCAATGAAAATTCATACCTTTGAGGTCGGTAGGCCCACCTTCAAACATGAGCTCATAACAGATGGGCGAGGGACCACAAGGTTGGCTCGAGTGGTGGAGAAAATGGCACATCGAGCTATCTGGTGGCTACAAGGAGCTGCTAGTTGATGGCTGAGGACCATCTTGGAGAAAAAAATCTCCTAGGGATATCAACCACAAAGTGGTGGGTAACAGGACTCACACTTTCATGGTGGGGCCAACTTGACTTCTTGAGCCTACATCATGCCCCAAATAAAATTTATTTTATTTTAATTACCACAATTCTTCTAGGTCAACTTAGGAGACCTCTTGACATGCGAGAATACCTCCTGATGCTACACAATAATCAACACTCCCTCTTAATGAGGGAGGTATTCCCCTTGGCTGCAACAGATTTCCCCTTAGCTGAAATTTCTCCTTCATAAGAAAATTTCATGAAATTTCTATGTTGATGTATGTATATAGATAACTTCATCCTGGAGTGGGAAATGTGAGTATCTAGGGCCTTTTACCTCTGGCCAAAATCCTTTATGGATCCTTAGGAAAATGTATCAATCTCCTCTAGTAAAATTACCTTATGACCCAGCCAAGTCCTTCTTGCTTCTCAGGAGAGAATCTTCCTTTGGACCATTCACTCTCAACCAAAATCCTTTATGGATTCTCAAGTGAATTACATACATCTCCTATGGTCAAAGTCCCTTATGACATAGCTAAGTCATGGCTTCTTAGGCAAGATTTGTCCAATCTTGTAATTGCCTTGGGCTATGCACCTCTAGTCAAAGTCCTTTATGACCTAGTCAAGTCCTTATGGCTTCTCGAGTGAATTTATCCATCTCACCTAGTCAAAATTCTTTATGAACCATCCAAATTCCTTTAGGCTTTAGAAGATGGTCTACCCAATCCTGTAAAGACATCAAGACTCCCTCTCAACGAGGGATAAATTATACATCATGCCAAGCTTGTCCCTGACGTATACAAACTTCACTCTACATAGAGGCTTGGTAAGAATATATGTGATATGCTCATATGTGTATATGTATTGGGGCTCCACTGCTCCTCTTTGCACCATGGCTTAGATGAAGTGGCATGATCAATGAGTCCTACAAGAAGCTTTTCAAGTCACACTACTTCACAACTTGTGACACAAGCTGTGATATCCTCTAATCTTATTGTATTGAATGTGACAAAAGTATGCTTCCTACTAAACTAAGATATCATAGTTGATCCCAAGATGAAGCAGCACCCTGATGTGTTATTTTTGTCCTCTGCATTCTTAGCTCAATTTGAATATGTATATCATGTAGCCTCACTTCACTACCTAAGATATATCTCAAACCATATCTATTGTACCACGCAGGTACCTCAACCATGCTTTGTTGCAACCCAATGTATTTGCCTCGACTCAACCACATACTGACTTAGGGTGTTCACTGCAAAGAAAATACCAAGCTTGGTGTTAACCAGGTATATCAAGGATCAAATCAATTTCCTGTACATTATGAAATCCACCAAATCTGAATCTCCAATACCAAGAAATAGTGTATCTATCCAAAATCCTTCATTTCAATTTCTGAGGCCAACTGAAGCAGGTCTTCCTGTGGTAGTCCTGGTTTCTCCCTCTGTCACAGAATCAAATTCTCTTTCCATTGTTGCTCCCTCTGTCACATAAGAAAGTCCTTCTACCACTATTTCTCCTTCCACTTTGCCTGGCGGATTTCTCCCTCTAATTTGGAAGCTCTACCTGTCATCTAGCATGATCATGTATGTCCTAACAATCTGTAAAATTTCTTCATTTTAAACACCAATCACTTTTTTGAGTCTGTGCTCGAGCCCTTAGGTCATATAAGAACCTATCCATTAGAAACTAGAGCAAAAAATATCCTTGTACTCCCTCTTACTGGGAGAACCTTCTTGCCACAAACTTTGCTTTGTTCTTCTCAATGTTTCCATTTGCTGCCCAAATCATTGCCTTGGCAGTCATCACAATGTACTTGCAAACCTCATTCAAGAGGCCATGGAAGAAACAATTATCACCAAGAAAAAAATACAAAGACAAAAGGCTCACCAAGGAAAAATAATAATCAAGGGAGGAAGATATGAAGTACTTATCTCTTGATTAACGAAGAAATTGTTGAGTGTTGTAGGGAATTGTCAACTCCCTCTTGATCATGTTCTCCTTAATAAAATCCATATGCAATATTATCAATCTTAGATTCCTTTGTTTCTTCATATTGCATATTAGGCTTTGCAACCCATTCATCTAGCTATCTAGCCACACCAAATGCTGAACAATAAGCTAATATCAACACCAAGTCCTCCTTGTACAATTTATTTAGGGCAAGTTATCCCTTGGTGGATGAATCAGAGAGGTGTATGGATCTATTGAAAACAACTTCCCTTTGGTCCAAATTCCAATTAATCAAGCTAACCACATCTAATGTGGAAATTAAACAAGGATTTGACTCCATGTCATATGCATGTTCAACAACTTCAAATCAGTTTTTACATGTCACATGTCATGCTTGAAAAGATGTGATCATCCATATTGTTGATTTTCTCAGGTCATTCCACAAGGACAAATGATGTGGCAGTGATCTTTATATCATTCCCCATACTAGAATTAGACCATTGATCACTCTCAGGTAGCAATTTGTCCTTTGCCTCCAATGCTCACACAGAGATCAACTCTTTTTTATCACTGTATACTTGTTGCTCACTAGTGGTAACCTCCTTTGGTCCACTGTACTTATCATCATTAATCACCTTGTTTTTAGATCTTTCCTTCACCTATTAGACTTCACTATCATCCCTTTAATCTTTTTTCCACCTCAGCAAGCTTCCTTACAGTCGTTTGTCCACTCAAACAGCTCAGCCAATATAGCTTACCCCTACAACAACCTTTCCATAGGTTTTTAGGGAACATGGTCCCCCACGGAAGGCCCTCAGTTGGATTATTCTCAAGGTCTGAGGCCCTCGGACTGCCCAAACTCATTGTGGCCATGTTCTAGGGCTTTACTCCTGAGGTCCTCAACCCTATTCTAAGGTTGTGACCCTTCTACTTCTCAAAACAAGTTGTGGCTCTTTTTGCAGTTACACTATCTACTTCAGCTTGCCTTCTATAACATTTGTTGTCACAAATCAGACCCTATGTTGCCCTAACCGGGCTCTAATCTAACATTCTTCTGCAACTCAGAATGTGTCCTAACTCGAACCTCTTCCTAGCAGCCTTAGTCACGCTACACTAAGCTTGTGGTCAACATATTAACCATTAACCTACCTGTGTCCTTCCAAGTAGAACCTACTACAGATATCAGTTTCTCAACTAACCAGAGCAGTTGGCCTTCCCATGACTCCTTTGCTTATGGCTAGCCCTAGACAACTTCAACAATCTTCAAACTAGCCTCAGATATGATCATTACCAGGTCTCGACCTTCCTTCTAGGCAATCAACCCTACCCAAACAGTCTTAAAATAGTGGTCTTTAATTGTTAAAATTCAGCCCCTTCTGCGGCCCTCCTCAGCTACAGAACCTTGGCCTCTTCTTGCTACCCATACCAGCAACCAACCTTGGCTTCTTCCTATGATTCTTCTTGAGCAGAACTCAGCCTCCTCTAGGGATCATCTTCAATATTTGCTATTTTAACAAGGCTCTGATACCATGTTGAATTTTCTACAATAAGCATAGTAGAAACCAATCTAATAATTACTACCAAATGATGTTTAAAAATTTATCTTTATTTCACTGATATCATTGATAAATTATACATAGAAAATATCAACAATAATGCAGCGAAAATGGTAAGATCATAAAGAGAGCCATGCACAACAGAGACAACAAATTTTCCCTGGGAAACCCAAACTTAGGAGAAAACCGAGTAACTTTTCTTCTAGGGGAAATTATTCTTTAGCAAGGCTTATAATTTCAGATTGTCTAGAAATTTGTGCCAAAAATCCAAGTCCAAACTTTAGTCAAATTTGTCCTTTATCTGCTCCCACATGTAGCTACTATAGAAGAGAGATGATGATGAGTGAGTTGTTAAAAGTGTCACAGCATGTATTAAAAGTCAAATAGGTGAATTTGGTCAGGGGACACACCCTTTCATGGTGGGGCCGACTTGACATCTTGAGCCTACAACATGCCCCAAATAAAATTTATTTTATTTTAATTTCCATAAATCTCCTAGGCCAACTTAAGAGGCCTCTTGGCATGTGGGAATACCTTCCGATGCTACACAATAATCACAACTTGGTGATCAAAAACTTTAAAACTTGATCTTTTTCCCTCATTCCTAAAATTTTGACCCTTCAAGGAAAGTCATTAGGGTTAGGGTTTCACGCCAAATTCAATTAGGGCTTTAGCGTTGAGCTGATTTGAGGTCCTTTGACATTGCTTGGCATTAAAACATCAAAATCTAGAAAATAGAATAGTTGAAAGAGCTTCCCTAGGGTTGATGTCATCAACCCTAATAAATTATAGGGCTTGTAAAACCCTAATTCTGCATTGAAGCTTCAACTTAGGGCCACTTAAATGTTTCTTACTATTTTTGTTGATCATACCTTTCTAGAAAACATTGTCCATTTCACTTATATGCCTAGATGTGCCATTGTTGAGCCACATATTGAAAACCCTAGTCTACAAGTATTCCCTCATAGGGCTCTTCATAGGTACACTACTCCTTATCAAAAATAATTGAGCCTTGTTCCTAGTTTGGAGTACCTTGATTGAGCCTATCAAATAGTCACCTTGATCTCATTAACCTAGAATACCCTTATGTGACCTATATACTAGTGAGCCTTCTGTGTGGTGAAATTCCACTAAAGAGCAGGAGTTGGAGTGTTGAGGTTGTTGAAAATTAGAAACTCAGGGATTAATTTCTAAAAAAAGAAAGTCCAAAAATAGAATTTCTAAAAATAGAAAGTCTCAAGTATGACTTTCCAAAAATATTAAATCGCCTTGCATTAATTAGTAATCAAGTATTGTTGATGGAAAATCCCTTCTGATCATCAAACAATCCTAATAAATCAATTTCGACTTAATCATCAATATTATCATTAATATTATTCGTATGATATTATTATATTATTATTAAAAAGAAATTCAAGTCTCTCAATCATGAGACTCAATCATGTCATGTGTAACTCTCCTCAAGTAATGCATATGTTACTCTCTCTCTCTTAATGGATTCATTCATCTCGCCCTTTAATGCTCTTACGCACCTCTTACACTCTCTTACACACTTTATTGACTCATCATAGAAAGATTCCTCTTACACCTCTTTAATTCATAAGTTACACTTCTCTCCTAAATGTATAAGTTACACTCCTCTCTTTATAACATAAGTTACACTCCTATTTTGGCATATGTAACTCCTCCTCAAGGCATAGGAGTTAGTCCTTTATGAATTCGACCTCCTTGCTCTTCCTATATATTTGTGCCTCTCATACTCACTTGATAAACTTACTTGTGCTTGTGAAAGGAGAATCCGAACTTGAGAAAGAAAGAGTTGGAGAGTCTATGTTATGAAACCAGCTCAAGAAAAGATAGAAAAGATAGATCAACGCCTTAGAATTCAGCCTCTTCGAGGGGGCAACCTCCTTTACATTACATAAATGAACAATTCTTTGATGATTCAAATGACAAAACCTCCTTTCTATATATAGGAGTCTAAGGAGTCACAATATAATCCAGCCGACCTAACAATAATAATATAAAGCCACAAAAATAACAATAGAGGGATTCTATGGGGCACAGTAATAACAATATGGGGGCAATAGGGGCACAACAATATTAATAAGGGGTATAACTACAATAGTAATGGGGTAATCACTAGTATTATAGGGATCCAACAGTCTACAGGAATATTGAGAGAGAGAGAGAAAGAGAATATATTAGAGAGCCAAAGTGATTCGGTGCTTGCATCGGCTATTGCTATTAGAGATATTCTTTAGATTTGGGTGAACTTCTTCATTCTCTCATTTTACTTTGTATCTTTGCTGAACAATTCATTTCTAATGGAAGAAGAATTTGGTTGGGTTTTTTACTGGTCATTTACCTAACTTCTTTGTGTGTCATTGAGTTCTTGGTTGTCTTCCATTGTTCATATGGTTTATTTTCTATCTACAATTACTTAAGTTATTTTGTAACGTAAAGATGTTTTGGATTTAAATGATTGTAACAACATAGAACATCAAAATTTCAACATGGTATCAAAGCTTTGGTGAAGGAAACTCAAGAAGACAAACTCCATTTCCAACTCTGTTTCTGTTGAAATATATCTTGTTGTCCGCTCCACTTCTTGCTATATTTCTGCTAAAATATATCTTGTTTTCCGCTCCATTTGCAACTATCTTTCTATTGAAATATCTCGTTTTGTTCCTTCTAATTGCTCCTCATTTTCTGCTCAAATATCCCTTCTCATTTGCTGCTGAAATATCACTTGTTGTCCCTTATTTCTTACTACTGAAATCTTATTTGTTGCTCCTTCGTTGTTGCTGAAATATTATTTGTTGGTCCTTACTTGCTGCTGAAATAAGAAGATATTATTTGTTGTCTTATTTGCTACTGAAAGCATAACCAAAATCAGAACACTTTCTTATTTATGCTCTTTCTAGTTCCTCTCTTACAGATTCTTGTGACAATTGGTTGGTTGATAGTGGTGCTTCAAGGCAATTTATTGGTTATAAAGAAGTTCTCTCAAATCTAGTTGAGAGGGAGACAAATCTAAAAATTACACTGCATATCCTATAAAGGGATTTGGTTATGCTTTTTTTTATCTAGATCAAAAAGTTTTGTATGTACCTAGTTTAAAATTAAGGTGTTGCATGTGTTTGATAATTATGGTTTTGGTATTTGTTGATGCATGTAAAAGTAAAGAATAGTTTTACTTATGTTTATGCATGTGCAAGAAAGTGTTGTCTTAAAAAGAAGTATAATGCATAGAAGGTTATGAAAGAATAACTGATAGAAATTGAATGTTGAAGATAGATTGATTTTGATTCTCTCACATTATATGAGAAAGGACATAATCTTATGGGTTTTGGTAATTTTGATATTAGATTTTACTAACAATAGTCGTTGTAGGTAAGGATCGTGACTTTTGCAAAAGATGGAATGGTAGTTTTCTAAACTAATCTCTTTTGCAACGATCCAAGATGGATTATATCTAATATCATTGTAGACAATGAAGTCAATATGTATAATTATTATTGCATGCCTTCACTATGGGATCAACATTTTAAGATATTTATAAAATTAATGGAAAACCTATCGTTGCATTGGTTCATGATAAGTAATCATCAATATAAATTGTGGCACCGAAAGTTCACTCATTTTCACTATAAAGTGTTACCTCATGTGAAAAAAATAGTTTTCAAAATGCCTAAAATTAGAGTGGGTTATGATGGAGTTTTCCAAGTGGTGTTAAATAAGATGCATTTCTTCTACCAATGACATATGACTGGTGGATAGTGGTAACTTATGGAGGTCGGATCAAGAGGGAGCTAACATTAAAAAATAATTATTTTCAAGTCTTATGTTGTTTCTTTGTGTCACTGCTCTTGTTTATATTTATTTTTATAGATCATTGATTATTCTTCATGCATGAGTATTTGAATGATTCTTTCACTAACTTCTTAATGAGGAAGTGATCATGAAAAACAGATCCTGAAGATCTTTAGGGTGCAGAATAGTGCAGGAAGAGTAAACTTCAATAGGAAGTTGGTACAAGGATAAGGAAAGAGCCACTCTCACATCTAGAAAAATAAAGAAATACCTGCCTCATCATCAGGTATAATTTCATTATGTTTATTTACTTTTATACTATAATTCTTACTCTTGTTCTGGTATCAACAGGTATATTTGATGAATGTGAGAACCAAGTCCCTTGTATCGATATTGAGGAAGGTGTTGAGCCATCCCATGACTTGAGTGGACAAGAGCTCAAGACTTATGGAAAGAAGTTGGAATCAGGAAAGAGACCATCGTATGATATAACCCAGAACAAAAGTGGGCACTTAAGGATCTTTGATTGCCCTGTCTACTTTCATGTGCCAAAGGAAAAGAGTACCAAGTTGGAAGCTTCAAGTAAGAAAGGTAGGATTGTTGGTTATTGTGAAAATTTTAAATCTTATAGAATATATGTACCTGGACAAAGAAATATAGAGTTTAGCAGAGATATAACATTTGATGAAGATGCGTCTCTTTGAAAATCCATAGACACTCTCCTCCTGCTAATGTTGAAAGACATGATGATGCCTTGGATGCACAAGAAGATCTCAAGCCTGAGCCTGATGTTGTTGATGAAACCAATGGATCCCATGGACTCCTTGGATCCTTCTCCATGTGCTAGAAAAAGATGATTATGGTTTCGTGACACTTTACAAGATGTTTATAAACATGTTTCTCCCCGAGGAAGCTTTAGAGAAAGAAAGAAACCATGTGGTTCCAAGAATATGTGGTAGCCATGAACAACATTATTCAAGATGAACCATCCACTTTTGAAGAAGTAGTGAAAGATCAAGTGTGTAAAGATGCAATGGCTGAAGACTATGATTCCATCATTCATAATGATTTATGGGAAGTGGTTCCAAGATCACAAGGTAAGTTTGTTGTGTCTTCTAAATGACAATATAAAATTAAAGATGGTGTTGATGGCAGTATTGAAAAATATAAAGCTAGATTTGTGGTGAGAGGGTTCTCTCATAAAGAGGGAATAGACTACAATGAAATCTTTGCACCTGTTGCCCGTTATACAACCATCCAATCTATTTTGGCTCTAGCTGCTAGCCAAGGATGGTCCCTTCACCAAATGAATGAGAAGATTGTTTTTTTTTCATGGCTTCCTCAAGGAAGAAGTATTTGTGGAGAAACCACAAGGATTTGAAGTACATGACCAAAAAACTCATGAGTGCAGACTGAAGAAAACCCTCTAAGTTTTGAAGCAAGCACCAAGAGCTTGGTATGCCCACATTGGTAGCTTCTTGATGAAGCTTGATTTTACTAGAAGTAATGTTGATCCAAATCTTTACTTCAAGATGATCCGAGGTATGCATTTTGATTTTGGTATTATATGTTTATGATTAATTTATGATTGGTGGTGAACCTCTTATCCTCCAGTGTAAGAGGGAGTTAGCTTCTAAATTTGAAATGAAATATCTTCATTTGATGCACTACTTTCTGGGTCTTGAAGTATGGTAGAGATGTGGTGAGATCTTCCTTTCTCAAGGCAAATGTGTTTTCAAGCTACTGGAATGGTTTGGTATGACATAATTCAAGTCCATGAATTCTCCAATGGAAATGAATTTCATTTCCATTGGAGAATTTTATTTGGAAAATCCTTCCTAGTATCATCAACTGATTGGGGCATTGATGTTCTTAATGAACACTAGAATGAACATATATTTTTTGGTCAATACTCAGAACCAATATATGATTAAGTCATCACATGCACAATGGATTGTTGCAAAGCATGTGTTGATATACCTACATGGGACCATCAATCTTGGATTGAGATATACTACTAAAAATGTAATACTTCATGGATATTGTTAGGGTCCTATATTTCATAGGAGGAGTTGCTTTTACCTGATGATATTATATTTGAAAAATGTAAATAATGTTTCATATTTGAAATTTATTTCCAAAAGGATAAATATATAAATATATATATATATATATATATATATACTAAAAATAATGTAGGGGACAAAAAACAAAAAAAACAAAAACAAAAACAAACAAAACAAAACAAAACAAAAAACTAAAACTAAAACTAAAACAAAAACAAAAAATAAATAAATAAATAAAAATAAAAAATATGTGTGAAAATGTCCCCCTAGGTGAGCAAATTTAAATTCCACCAAGAAAAATTAGTACTGCATCAATATACATTTAGAAATTTTGAATAAAGTGTGCAACTTGTTTAAATGCCACTTGGTAAATAGGAAAATTAGAAATAATTTGGGCTAATCACACTATTTAATCATGATTAGGCTAGGAATACAATAGGTTAGATTAGTGAATAAATTAATCACTTGGTTTAATCGTGATTAATCGATAGGAAAAAATCAGTAAAAAATGTGCTCTGCTAGTTCAAATGCAGTATTGAATTGTTTCTAAATAATTTTTAGGAAAAAATAGTTTTTGATTAACTTTACCTTAAGTAAGGGTTAATCGTGCTTTAATGCGCTTGTAATAATGTTTGGAATATGTATTTTAGCCTAAGTTCGCACTTTCGAATAAAATGGATGGTTGAGATCGTCTCCTGCCCGAATCAATGGCAGGGGAATGTTTTTGAGCCCCCCCAAGATCAATTCCTCTTTTTCCATGGGGGGGGTGTTCGAAGCTCCTACTATGTGGCACCTATAGAAATTCTGACTATAGATCAACCTGATAATGCAATATAACTAAATCAAAATACTTTAATATACTTCTACAATCAAACTTGCAGAAGCTTAATAGATTTGAGCAAGATCAAGTAGAACACATATAACCAGAAGCGGAATCAATGCACATGAAACACAGAAGAATACTCAGGGGAAAGCCTTAGCTAAAAACCCCACTATCTGTATTATCATACAAGGTGGAAATATTCCAGAATTACACAAAGCTTCAGCTCTCACAGCTAGCCAGCTCTTAGTACAATCCTCAAAGATGCTCATAGGCAAAATAGACTTCTCATTAAGTCCTCCACACTTCCCTCGAAGCTCCTATTTCCTAGTGCAGTTTTTCTTGGGTGATCCTACTATTACCATGTGTAACACTGATCACTCACACTAATCTTACACCCTGTAAAACTGCGCAATCCTCGAGGAACCTTTTCTTGACTGCATGGATGAGTTTCCTTTATAGGAAAAGACATGCAACTGATAGTAACCTGTCCTTGTCTTTAATCTCAACTGGGTCTTTCTCAGAATAGACATGCATGAGTTCATGATGAGAGAATCTTCAGTTATCTGGAGTACACTAGTTGGATGCATGCATGCATTAACTGACTGAACTCACAATTAGTTCCTCAAACAGTTTGGAACTAATTTAACTGGACTTAACTCAGTAAACTGAGCTGACTAATTACAACTCAAATATAACTGAATCTTATCTCCTTAATTAAGGGATAATCTCCTTAATTTAAGGGATAACTATTGCATGACTTCACAAAGACTTCTAACTTGAATTTCTCCAACTAATTAATCCATAATGAATTAATTAATTGTTTTTCAAGCAGCTGGTGAGACTAAATTCGAATTTTAATTCAAGGACAAATTAAAATTGGAATATTCTGGATTCTAGTTTTATCATTTCTTATTGCTAATTTTAACACTCCCTCTGAACAATAAAGGAATTCAACTCGATCCTGATCCTGAACCTTTGGAATGTTCTACATGTAACACTTCTCTCTATTGTTGTTGCTCCAGCAACTCCAGAAACAAAAAACATCCAACCTGAATCAGTATGATGCATCTGTCATCAAATTCTCTGACTGTTATTGCCTCTGTCAACTAAGAACTTTGCGCTTCTGTTGACTCTGCCTTTCTTCACTGTTGTCAATCCTTCTCTACGATCTTAAATATCTGACTTCTCTAGCCTCTGTCACTTTGATCTCTGACTGCATTAATCCCATTGATTCCTCCCGCTACTATGTACTTTGGGCTCTCGTAGCAAGGTACGATCCATGAGATAAAACCTCTCAATGGACCCTGCCCAATTTCAGCCTTCTTGGGACTATCACTTCACATCGCCACACCCCACACCTGGAGGTATGGCAGCATGTGATCCCTCTGCTGACTCTAATTGTGGCTCCTCCACAATTTTCTGAGACTTCTTCTGGGATTGCATGTTGAGAGGTAATTTACTCTCCCTCTCAACCACCAAGTCTCTAACATCTGACTTGCTCCTCAAGGATTTGCATGCATCTTGAACCTCAACAGCATACAGGTTCTTGACTCGTGAACCAATATGCTTAACCTGTCTCGTGGTGATGTGTCTAAGGAACGCCTTTCCTTTACTGAAGACAACATCATATCCTTTGTCCTCCAACATCGTGATCAATACCAAATTCTTCTTCAGTCCAGGTACATATTTCACATCTATCAAGGTAATAAGAGCTCCATGCTCTCTCTAAAAAGCAACTATGCCCACTCCTGAAACACTATACCTTTCATCATCACCCATCTCTATGTGCATCTTGAGGTCTTTCTCCTCTAAGGTACTGAATAAACTTTTATCGTCGATCATGTGGAATGAGGCTCCACTATCAAGAAACCAACCACTACCCATCATCAATGACACCATGCATGCGATGAGGGTAAAGTCCATCTTGAACTGAGAGGCTAATGCCTCACCTTCAGATCCTTCCAAG
Organism: Pinus tabuliformis; assembly: GCA_031772625.1. Taxonomy (NCBI): domain Eukaryota; kingdom Viridiplantae; phylum Streptophyta; class Pinopsida; order Pinales; family Pinaceae; genus Pinus; species Pinus tabuliformis. The sequence goes on from CM062817.1 coordinate 615,804,644, forward strand.
GATCCCTTCTTGGACTTCTTCGATGGGCAATTAGTTGCATAATGTTCCATCCCATGACAATTAAAGCATCTCACTTTAGACTTGTCAACCTTCTTCCCTCCATGAGAAGAATTCGATTTGGAATGGGAAGCCTTCCCTTTCCCTTTCCATGCCTTACTCACTAAGGCCAGATTTTCTTCATCATCATTCTTTGATGAAGAACCATCTCAAGTGCTCCTCCCGATCTCCTCCTACATGAGATCTGACCACAGTCATTCCCAATCCGGTAGTTTCTTTCTTCCATTTACAGAGTCCTGGTAGCTATTCCAGCTCTTTGGAAGGCCGAGGGGAGCAAGGCTCACCATATCATCATCAGCAGTAGTTAATCCCACACTACTAAGCTCATCTCTGCAAGTGGTGAGCTTGTTCAAATATGTGGAAATAGTATCGCAGTTCTCCATCTTGATTCTTTAAAGCTTATCCTTGAGCGCCAATTTCCTCTGGTCGCTACTATTCTGGTAGAGGTCCTTCAATGTCATCCACATTTAATATGGAGCATCCTTCCCATGGAGACTCGAGACAATATGGTCTCAAACTTCATCAAGGATGATCCGCCTCGCCCTCACCACACACTTCTTCCACTCATCCAACTCGTATGCATTAGTTGAAGCTGGCTTTGGGATTTCTCGATCAATGAAACCCTTCAATCCATTGTCTTCTAATACAGCCTCCATGTGATCTTTCCATGCTATGTAATTCGAGCTGCCATCCAAGGCATACTCGAGTCTCAAGCCATAGAATGCCATTGACCAACCTGAAGTATGAGATGAATTCGATTTGCACCTGTAATCCCGAACTTCAAACTTCAAATTCTCTTCTCCGTATACTGTTCACAGCTCCAATAACCTTTGCTCCGATACCATGTAGAAATTCTGACTGTAGATCAACCTGATAATGCAATATAGCTAAAGCAAAATACTTTAATCTACTTCTACAATCAAACTTGCGGAAGCTTAATAGATTTGAGCAAGATCAAGCAGAACACATATAACGAGAAGTAGAATCAATGCACATGAAACATAGAAGAATACTCAGGGGAAAGCCTCAGCTAAAAACCCCACTATCTGTATCATCATACAAGGTGGAAATATCTCATAATTACACAAAGCTTTAGCTCTCACAGCTAGCTAGCTCTCAGTACAATCCTCAAAGATGCTCACAGACAAAATAGACTTCTCATTAAGTCCTCCACACTACCCTCCAAACTCCTATTTCCTAACGCAGTTTTTCTTGGGTGATCCTACTATTACCATGTGTAACACTGATCACTCACACTAATCTTACACCCTGTAAAATTGTGCAATCCTCAAGGAACCTTTTCTTGACTGCATGGATGAGTTTCCTTTATAGGAAAACACATGCAACTGATAGTAACTTGTCCTTGTCTTTAATCTCAATTGGGTCTTTCTCAGAATAGGCATGCATCAGTTAATGATGAGAGAATCTTCAGTTATCTGGAGCACACTAGTTGGATGCATGCATGCATTAACTAACTGAACTCACAATTAGTTCCTCAAACAATTTGGAATTAATCTAACTAGACTTAACTCAGTGAACTGAGCTAACTAATTACAACTCAAATATAACTCAATCTTATCTCCTTAATTAAGAGATAATCTCCTTAATTTAAGGGATAATTGTTGCATGACTTCACAAAGACTTCTAACTTGAATTTCTCCAACTAATTAATCCATAATGAATTAATTAATTATTTTTCAAGTAGCTGATAAGACTAAATTCGAATTTTAATTCTCAATTTTAATTCAAGGACAAATGAGATTGTCTCCCACCTGTATCAACGACGGGGAAATGTTTTCGAGCCCCCCCAAGATCAACTCCTCTTTTTCCTTTGGGGGGGGTTCGAAGCTCCTGCTACATGGTACCCTCTCGACATTTCTCACCCCTCTCACTTTCCTCCCATTGTGCCTCCCCCCCCCCCAGCCCCTGAAAAGTATTATGTTGTTTACTTCTATTTCTTCCACTTCCACTCATTGCCCACCACGTGGACCTCCCATCCCCACCTTCCATCAAAACCTACATGCCATGACATATCTCTGACCCCACCATACTTACCACCTCAGCCTACCTTCCCTCCACGTGCTCTCTGCCACCTCACCCTTGCGGACCCCACTCCCATGACTACTCCCAACTATTAAACTTATCCCGATGACTCACTTCCTCCCAATCCTATGCTGCCATCTGGCACCCCTCTCGCCATGTCAATGAGTCGTTACTGCATTAACTCCCTTCTGCTCCCTGAACAACAGACCTGCTCCCCGTTAACGGTAAAGGATTAATGGTTAATTGGGAAAATCCTCTATATAAATGCTCTAAAACCGTAAAACTTATTTCTTTCACCGTGTCATATGATCAACAGCAAATTACAGATTCTTAAGCCACAACAGTGACCGGTTAAATTGCCTAGACATTATTGTTTCAAATTGTCATCAGGGACCCAGATCGGCATTCCTTTGTCGTTTTTCTACTCCATGTAATCTGTGACCTTTTATCATCTCAATAAATTCATCATGCCGCCTAAAATGAAATTCCCCAAAGAAAAGGGAAAGAAACCAAAAGAGAACCCATGCTACTCCGACCTGTAGACTTAGATCATGTACCCTTATTGGACCTGCAATATAAAATTGTTGAAACCAACTATGAATTCAACTTTTTCGAACTTCACAGTTGGTTAAAATAGAAATTCCTTGACCAAAGCAATGAAATTAATCTGTGGGAGTCTACCCTACCTCAGTTCATGTTCCCACAGGCCCATTTTTTCCCTGAGTTAGTTTCCTAGTGTCAATTGAGTTATGTCCCCTCTCAAAGAGCTATCGTGAGTCACAATGGTGAAATTTTGATAACTATCACAGCCGAAGCCATATCCCAAATGCTCTTGGTAAGAATCCTAGAGTCATCTAAGCCACTATCAGTAGACTCTCTCACAAAGCTTTACAAGAATTTAACTTTTCCCCAAAGAGCCAAGATCTTTGAAGTTTTTCTGCCTGAAGATGCCCAATTACCAAAAACCAACCCTCCATATTCATCTTCCATGTTCCTTGAGGGAACCATGCAGATTATTTCCATCATCTCTTACATTCTTAGTTATCATTCTGACCAGTGGGTTGGTGAGGCCATTGTTGGCTTCCTGCCAATTTTCACCGCCCTTGAGAAACCAATCATTTTTAATTACAGTCAGTTTATTACAAAGGTTATGCATGATCATTTTATCAAATTTTCTACAGATGGAGCCTTCAAATACTCCTTTTTTTTAGTGTACATGTTTATTTATCAACAAGCAGACATATTCCCTTTCACCTTGCAAAAGATGGATGAGCAGGGTAATGCTCAATCAGTCATACAATGGACATCCTTGGTGAGAAGGAATTCCACATAATTCTCTTTCACGGACTTTGTGGACCAATTCTTATACACAGTGGCATGTCTCCTACATAGTGATGTGGAGCCCAGGATAGGTGAAGACATTCAGAAGATTCTACATCTTAGTGATTAAGTAAAGACAGGGGATTGGTATCTTTACCAGACCTACATAGAAATTTGGATATATGGGTGTGAGTTTCCACCCTACAAACTGCCCAAATTTGTGCCTATGATACTTTTCTCATTAGAGTACATTTGGCAGATGATTCACATGGATGATCTACATTTCGTGGCAGCCAAGAAGAAGGCCTAGTTCAAGATTAAAGCTAAAGTAGGACCTTTTGTCTGCAATACCAGATCAGCTGGTAAGGAAGTCGATTTGTTGCTGAAGCAAATGAATTTTAAATTGAGTTTCACATAGTCTTATGACCCTTTTGGCTTGATCTCAAAGTTAAGGGTGGAGAAAAAGACCACACCTTATTCACATACTCCTCAACTAGAAATCGAGAAATACATGAACTAGACTCAATGGGTGGAAATATGGCCTTCCATACAAATTATTTTTTAGAAACAAGAATTGATATAGAGGGTCAATGAGGTAGTAAGGCAAATTAAAATAGACTTGGGACAAAAGCCTGGGGCTACAAAAACACTTATTAAGTTCCCGAATTCCAAAAACAGAGAAGAATTAGAGAAGCTGGGAATTCAAGATAGGACAGAGGCCATTTTAGAAGTAAGGAGGATGCACACAAATAGGAACCTTATGCTGCAGCTTGAAAATAAGTGTCAGAATCTAGAAACCAGCATACAGATATTTCACAAGAAGATGCAAGTGTTGAATAGGAAAGGTATACCAAAACTGATTGGTAGGGAAGATAAACTGATGAGCTTGACAGAGTACCAGGAGAAAATATCCATTATGGCCCAAAATAAGTCAAAATTTGCAGGTATAAAGGGACACATAATAGGAAAAGCATTCCTGGAGGCCTTAGATTTTGACTTGTTCATCAGTCATGAGCTCAAACATTTGTTCTTAATCAAACCAACTTTCCAGAAGTACACAGATGTCGATGAGGCCTATAGAAAATTAGTTAAATTTTCTATCCCTACTGAAGACAGATGGGAGAAACTATGTGAATTACTTGAGTAATTATTATCTTCTACAGCAAGGCAAATAGCACAGCAAAGTTGGAGCCTCAGTCATCAAAAATCATCCTCCATTAGGGGATTTTTGAGGTCTAAAATGGGCCTACTAAGGAAATTATAAAATAATAGTGGAAATAAGAAAATAAAATTATATTGCATCATCAAATTTTAGAGGGAAAAAAGATAAAACTATTTTTTCAACTCGTATTTTCAACTTATCTCCGTATGGGTTTACTCAAATTTCTAGCAGAAACACTCGTTGGATGTAGAATCTGATTCCTCATCCAAGGAGTACCCATGTTGCATACTTTCGATGGACCCTCGTACATGAAAAATGAGAAATACATGAAAAACGTGATTGCAATCACATTTTTTCATGTATTTATCATTTTTCGTGTAGTAAGGTCCATCGAAAGTACGCAACATGGGTATCCTTGGATGAGGAACTAAACTTTGCATCCAACACGTACTCCCACTCGAAATTTGAGTAAAAAATTAAGGAGATAAGTTGAAAATACGAGTTGAAAAAATAGTTTTATTATTTTATTGTTTCTTAATCTTTGTACTTTTTTACTCCAAAAATGGTGAATCATCCCCCATGGTTGACATCGTCATCTTGAATCCTATTGGTTCTTATAAATTTTATTTTGGTTGTACATTTTTCTTAGGAGTCCCATTTTAGACCTCAAAAATCCCCTAATGCAAAAATAAGGCTAGTAGTTCCAGCAGTTTGAAGATTCCTAAACTTTTGTACTATTTTTGCAATCAATTGTTAGATATTTTTAGGATCCTATCTTGATTTTTAGAATCAAGATATTTTATAATATTTTCTATAAGTACTTCATAATTCGAATTATTAAGGGTTGGGATTAGTTATAAGAAAGGACTTATGGTTTAAAGAAGCTCACAGAACTATCATTGATCATATTTCAGTAATATAGCACAAGCAATACAGGATTCTTGTGTCAATTTCATTGGTGAAGTGCATATTTCTCTGTTAAATGTTTTCATTGTTTTTCATATATGTTTCTAAAATCTAAATTATTCTAAGAAGAGTATGAACAAAATTTGTTTAAAAGTACACTCTGTATCTGACTTATGAATAATTTCTATGTTTTCTACTAAAAATTAAAAACAAAATTCTTAATTGCTCTTCTTTTAATTGGATTGTTGAATATTTTTCTTCTCCTCCATACCATAGATCTTAAAGGATCCAATGAACTTTCCTATCCTGCCCTGTAAGTTTAGCCTACAAACTCTGCATCTGATCAATCTAATCCTATGACTCCATTGCCCAATTTCCTAATTCCACTATCTCAACCCAACAACACAAAAAACCCAAACCTGAACATGATAACTAGCCTAATATCATCAGTAAAACAAAGCTAAATCATAAAGAGAGATCCCTCTCTGAAACTGGAAGGGTTGGATTCCCAGTTTCCAAAGTGGTTCTAAGGTTACCTCTATAATTTACTCTACAACCTCAAAAATTACGGAGTGATAACATCCTGGTGACCATATTGGGGAAGAACATATCTTCGTTTGAAATTTTATTTCCTTGGTTCCAAAAACTTTATTTCAGCAACATTTAAGATTTATTTTTCAGAAATAAATGTTTTGAGGTTGTAAAATTTGTACATATTTGAAATTGTGTGTTTAATACTATATAGATATGGCTCCTAAAAGAATTCATACCAGAGCTCATCCAGACCCGAATCCTCCCAATATCCTAGATAATCCTGAGAAATTGATAAGGAAGAAAAGCTTGACAGAAAGTTAAGGGAGTAACAATTGATCCGAATTTAAACAAGAACACAAAAATTTATAGATATAACCATCAATATATAAATGCAGCAGAAATAGCACTTCATTTCATTATGATCATATACTAAAATATTCTTACAAACATAATGGCAATAAGACTAGCTCGGGCAATGGTAGCTTATCTCTAAGAAGAGAGGTGGTGGATACATGCCTCTAAACTCTATTATAATGAGGCTTGAAGGCCTATTTATTATTGAGAAATAATGGAAAATCATAAACATCCAAAAACCTAACCCTAGGAGATGAAACGCCAAACTATAGGCCTCGTTGGCGTAATTTGGTACATCAACTTCCCGGGGTGGTAACTTTGGCATACGATCTCCATTTGACGCACACAATACCTCGTTAGAAAGATATATCCGAGGACTACAACTAATAACAATGAAATTTGAGTTGAAAACTCATATTTTTCACCTGTGGTTTTCCTAAAAAAACATCGTTTAGGGCCTGGAAATAGCTCTAGAAGTTCAGGACCCGAAAAATTACCAAAAATAGTAAATTGTGCTACAATTAAGGAAACTAAAAAACTAAAATAAGCAATGGTGGGGGTCCAAGTGGAATAGGTGGTAGCCACCAATATCCACCTAGATCATTCCTCCCCCCTTAGGAAGCAATGGTCCCCATTGTGTTGAGTTCCTCCATGAGATGAGGAAACTTTTGCTGAACTTGGTCTCTAGTGAGCCACTTTCCCTGGTGAAGGAGTTGGCCTACTTTGACAACTCGATATAGTTGGATCCTTTGTTGTCGAGTGTTCTTGATCTATGTGTCCATGATCTGATCAGTTGTGGCTTGTTCCATGCAGTCTGTGTTTAACTCTATTGGTGTGAGTTGTTCTACAATGTCAGTTGTGTCCAACAATGGTGGAAAGTAGGGCCGAAGGCAGTCCACATTGAACACTGGGTGCAGACCAAGGAATGGTGGAATAATGAGCTCGAATGCATTATCCCCTACTTCCTTGGTGATGGTTTATGGCCCATATCATAGTAGGCGAAGCTTGCAGTGGGGCCTAGTGAGGCGCTCCTTCTGCAAATGTAACCAAACTTTGTTGCCCACTTGGAACTTGTGTGGCACCCGATGTTGATCATGTCACTGCTTGTACTTAGCATTCGCTCTGTCCAATATGTCATGGACCCATTGGTAGATGTGTTGAATGTGCTCAATGAAGTTGTTTTCCTTGTCGACTTCAAACTAGATATGAGTCAAATCTGCCTGAGTAATTGCAAATGGTATGGCCACATCCATGGGGCATAGTGTCTGGAATCCCAAGCCCACTGGAAAGGGTTGTGGCCAGTTGAGCTATGGAGATCCTGGTTATAGTTGTGCTGGACATAGGGGAGGCTCTCATCCCATGTGCATGGATCATTTGAGTTGTACATGCACAAAATGTGTACGATCATCCTGTTGACGACCTCTATCTGACCATCAGTTTGGGGATGGAAAGTTGTGGACTTAATGAGCTTGGTGTCCAACATTGACCAAAGACTGGTCCAAAATGTACTAAGGAATCTATTGTCCCAAATTGAGATGAAAAATTTGGGATCCCAAAGTGTACCCACACTCGTTCAAAGAAGAGTTTAGCAGTGGCTTCTATTGTGATATTCTTCTTGCAGGCCACCATAATGCCCATCTTCGAGAATTTGTCGACGACCACAAAAACACAGTTGTTTCCATGCTTAGTAGAAGGAAGTCTTGACATGTAATCCATGGAGATGGATTCCCAAGGTCGACTAGGGGTAGGCAGTGGAGTATATATGCCTTGCTTCTTGATGGTCGGATTGGAAATGGCACAGGAAATGCAGGATCTAATGTACTTCCCAACATCCTATAGAAGATTCGGCCAATATAAATACTTCTGCAGTACTACCATTGTTTTCTAGACCCCGAAATGCCCAGCGACCCAACTGTAGTGTGCTTCCCAAATCATCTTTGCACGCTCGCTTGAAGGAACACAAAAGTGTCCCAAGTGGCATAACAGTGCATCCTGGAGGTGAAAATCTGGAACTTGATGACCCTTCAAGAGATTTTGGTATGTGTGGTCGAATTCTGGGTTTCTTTTGGAGAGAAGTGGCCAATTAGAAGTCTCGTGCCCACAAGAGTTGAGAACGGTGGTTAACGCCATGATCGGTGGTTGGTTGAGGCAATCTGCAACATTATTGGTGTTTCCCTTCTTGTACTTGATATTCAAATGGAATTATTGCAGGTATCTGGACCACTTCTGACTGCAACTTCCCTTGCGTTTTTATGAACTACAAGGGTCGGGGGTCTATGTGGATGATCGTTTCCTTCCCCAAAATGTAATGCTTCCATTATTGGCAGGCCTGCACAATGGAATACATCTCTTTGTTATAAGTGGGATACTTCAGGGCTTTGTCTGAAAGTGTCTCACTATGATATTCCACTCAATGCCTCCGTTGAGTAAGGACCACCCCAATAGCATAGTCAGAGGCATCTATCTTGATCTCAAATGGTTGGTGCAAGTCTAGTAATGTGAGCACTGGTGTAGAATAGAGGAGATGTTTCAAAATTGTGAACACCTTCTATTGATATTCAAACCAAAAGAATTTTTCTTTCACTCCTCCCTTGGTGACTTGACTCAAGGGCCAAGTGATATGAGAGAACCCCAACACGAACCTGTGGCAAAAATTGGCAAGACCCAGAAAGTTGCGGAGCTCTGTCAGAGTGGTTGGGGCTAACCAACCTCGAATGACTTGGATCTTGATTGGATCCACATGCACCCCCTGTTCATCAATAATGTATCCCAGATATTGAACCTAGGTCATTCCAAAAGTGCATCTCTCCAAATTGGCATACAGCTTGTGTTGTCGCAGTGTTTGGAGAACATGCCAGATGTGGTGGAGGTTCTCTTCCCAACTCTGGCTGAAGATCAGGATTTCATCCAAGTATATTTTATGTAACCAGCTCAAGAAAAGATAGAAAAGATAGATCAACGCCTTAGAATTCAGCCTCTTCGAGGGGGCAACCTCCTTTACATTACATAAATGAACAATTCTTCAATCATTCAAATGACAAAACCTCCTTTCTATATATAGGAGTCTAAGGAGTCACAATATAATTCAGCCGACCTAACAATAATAATATAAAGCCACAAAAATAACAATAGAGGGATTCCATGGGGCACAGAAATAACAACATGGGGGTAATAGGGGCACAACAATATAAATAAGGGGTATAACTACAATAGTAATGGGGTAATCACTAGTATTATAGGGACCCAACATGCCCCTCTCCTTCAAAAAAGTGTTGTCCTCAACGCTTGAGTAGTTCTGGATACTTCTGCATAAAATTCTCATCCTCCCATGTGGAATCTTCAGCGGATAAGTTCTTCCACTTGATAAGATACTCTGAAATTGATCGATTTCGTAGCTGTCGAGTTCTTGTTTCTGTGACTGCTTCCGGTTCCAATATAATTTTTCCTTCCTCGTCAAGTTCTGGCAATATTGTTTGAACTGGGAGCTTGTCGCCTATAACCTTCTTTAAACATGAAACATGGAAAACTGGGTGCAATCGAGAAGCTGCAGGAAGCTCCAATTTGTATGCCATAGTACCAATCTTTTGCAACACCTTGTACGGACCATAATACTTTGGTGATAATTTATTATCCTTCTTAGCTTGCTTTAGGGACATTTACTTGTATGGTTGTAGCCGTAGGAATACCCAATCACCTACATCAAAACTTCTTTCACTGCGATGTTGATCTTCCTGTTGTTTCATTCTATTTTGTGCCAACACGAGGTTATCCTTTAAGAGTTGGAGGACTTGTTGTTGATGTTCGATGTGATGTTCCACTGCCTGAACCTTATAATTTTCTCTTAAATATGATGTGATGGATGGTGGTTGATACCGATAAAGTGCCATAAATGGGGTCATTTTTGTTGCTGTATGGAAGGAAGTGTTATACCACCATTCAACCAGAGGCAACCATTTGACCCATTGTGTCTGTTTATCAGATACAAAGCAACGAAGATATCCTTCCAAACATTTGTTTACGATCTCAGTTTTCCCATCAGATTGAGGATGATAAGATGAGCTATGAGCTAACTGAGTACCAAGACAAGAAAATAATTCTGTCCAAAAATTTCCAGTGAAAATGGGATCTCTGTCACTTACAATAATCTTTGGGTTTCCATGTAGCTTTTGAATTGTTTCCATAAATGCAGTAGAAACTGTACTGGCTTTAAATGGATGTGATAATGCATAAAAGTGTGCATACTTGGTAAGTTTGTCAACTACCACCATGATTATACTCTTTCACTTAGACTTGGGTAAACCTGTGATAAAATCCATTGAAACCTCCTCCCAACGTTGGCTTGGAATGGATAAAGGTTGTAATAGACCCGGTGTCTTAATTGTTTCAACTTTATTTTGTTGGCAAACCAAACATTCCGCCACAAAATTTTGAATATCTGATTTAAGGCCATCCCAAAAAAATTCCTTCTTAACCCTGTGGTAAGTTTTAAAAATCCTGAGTGCCCTCCTAAGGGAGAAGTGTGCAATTCCATAAGAATCTTTTGTTTTAGCTGGGAATTCTTACAGAGGTATAAGTGATCTTTGTACCATAACGAATCATTTTTCCAGCTAAATGTATCAGACGTACTGGAATCTTGTTGTAGCTTTCGAATAAGTGCCCACACTTCTTCATCATTCTTCCATTCCTCCCTTGCTTCGTTTATCCAATCTGGTTGGATAATAGAAATGGCGCACAACAATGCTTCCACATCCTCATCCTTTCTTGAGAGTGCATCTGCCACCACATTTTGCTTCCCTTTTTTGTAGATGATTTCAAAGTCATAACCCAACATCTTTGTGACCCACTTTTGTTGCTCTTTAGAGGATAATCTTTGTTCTAAAAAGTATTTAAGGCTATCATGATCCGTTTTTACCTTGAAGTGTCTTCCCATTAGGTAGGGTCGCCATTTCTTAAGTGCATGGAGTATTGCCAACATTTCCTTCTCATAAATAGCTTTGCTTAAAAACTTTCCCTTGATTGGATGACTTTCAAAAGCAATGGGTCTTTCATCTTGCATTAGAACAACACCAATTCCATTTCCTGAAGCATCACATTCCACAATAAAGGTTTTTGTGAAGTCCGGTGTAGCTAAGACCGGTGCTTGGCACATTGCCTCTTTAAGATGTTCAAAGGCCTTTGTTGCTTCCGGAGTCCATGAAAATGCATCTTTCTTCAATAATGTTGTTAGAGGTGCTGCTATTCTCCCATAATTCTTAACAAACTTGCGATAATACCCTGTCAACCCAAGAAATCCTCGCAGATGCTTTATGGATGTGGGGATTTTCCATTCCTTAATGGCTTTAATTTTGCTAGGGTCTACCTTAACTCCTTCATGAGATACAATATGACCCAAATATTCCACCTCCTGGACTCCAAAGAAACATTTTTTACATATAATTGTTTCTCCTCCAATAGTTGTAGCACCTTGTCAACATGTTCAACATGATCCTTCCAAGAGTTGCTGTAGATTAGTATATCATCAAAAAATACTAACACAAATTTTCTAAGGAATGGTTTGAAAATTGAATTCATCAAACCTTGAAATGTTGAAGGTGCATTGGTAAGGCCAAAAGGCATGACCAAAAATTCATAATGACCCTCATGAGTTCTAAATGCCGTTTTTGAAATGTCTTCAATCTTCATTCTGATTTGATGATATCCCGAACGAAGATCCAACTTGGTGAAGTAAATTGATCCATGCAATTCATCCAGTAATTCATCAATGACAGGAATGGGGAACTTATCTTTAATAGTGAGCTTGTTGAGCTCCCTATAATCCGGACACATGCGCCATGATCCATCCTTCTTGTGCACCAATACTACTGGAGTAGAGAAAGAACTTTGACTTGGTTGAATTATACCAGCCTCTAGCATTTCTGCAACCATACGTTCAATTTCACTTTTTTGGACATAGGGATATCTGTACGGCCTGATGTTTGGAGAAACACTTCCTGGAATCAGATGAATAGCATGATCATGATCACGCATAGGTGGGAGACCTTTGGGAGTCTCAAATACCTTGGAATGATTGTCCAGGACTTTTTGGAGATCTGGAGAAATAGATGATTCCGATGTGGAAACATCTAGCGAACATAATTGTGCAATTACACCTCTTTGCTCCTTTTTTAGAAGCTTTGTCATACCATTAGAGCTGATTATCTTTCTTGGTTTCCCTGCAATACCCCTTAATTCAACTTCCTTTCCTTCCATAGAAAATTTGATGAAAAGTTCTTGAAAATTAAAAGCTATTGTACCCAAGGATTGTAGCCATTGGACTCCTAGTACAACATCACCACCTCCCATTGGAATGGAAAGCATTGGGCTAGTCAATACATATTCTCCCATGGATAGCTTGATATTATGGCACTTTCCAGAGCAATTTATTGTTCCTCCATTTGCAATCATCACTTGACACTCTGGTGCTGGATATAGGAAGCAATTCAATTCTTTTGCTACCCTACAATGAATAAAATTGTGGGTGCTTCCTGAATCAATCAACACTATTACCTTTTTCTTCTTGATTTGTCCTTCTATCTTGATGGTTTGAGGAGTGGTAATTCCCGCCAATGCATTACAAGATATGGTCGGATTTATTTGTTCTTCATCTAGGCTTTGTTCCTGGAGTATATCTTCTTCTTTTGACCTTTCTTGCTCCTTTTCTTCTTCCTCTTCACAATCTATGTAGAATAATTTCTTCTCAGCACACTTATGACCTTTAGTGTATTTGCTATCACAACTGTAACAAAGCCCTTTTGCTCTTTTTTCTTCCAATTGTTGTGGTGTCAACCTTATAGGTTGTGGAAGACTAGGGGCAACAACACTTCCGTCTTTATAGTTGTGAGTGGTATGCTTCCTGGTTGCCATAATTTTGCTTTCCATTTTTCTTGCTAACCTGAATGCCTTCTCTAATGAATCAGGTTCCCAAAGGCAAACATCATGTTGGATATTATCCTTTAAAGACCCTATGAACACATCAATCCTATGCTCCTCTGGAATATCTTTTACCCTTATGTTCAATTTTTGGAACTCCTCAATGTGCTCCATTACTGAACCCTTTTGTTTGAGACTTATCAATTGGCTAAAAAAAGTGTTGCTTTTTGTATCTTCATAATGTGCTATCAATTCTTCCGTAAAAATTGCCCAAGTGATAAATTGTTTACGAGAGCAAAGCCATTGATACCATACAAACTGATTTGGTTCCAAATATACAGTTTCCATACGTACCTTTTGTGTGTTTTGCACATTATTGAGATCGAAGAACTGCTCCATCTGTAATATCCATGTGGCGGGATCCTTGCCATCAAACTTCCTCATATCGATTTTTGGAATATGGTGAGTCTTCAATCCAACATTAGCATCTATGGAATCATGATTAACATTTCTTTTGTTCTCATCATGAGTTTCCTTTAGTACCCTTTCACCCTTAGGGACCATTTCTTGTAGCAACTTATTCATATTTACCTTCAATTCGTCCATGTCTGTCTTCAAATCTATCTTCAAATCATCCATCTTAGCTTCCACGTCAATCATCTTAGCTTCTATGCCTTTCTTTAAATAGTCCATCTTAGCTTCTACACCTTTCTTTAAACCATCCATCTTAGCTTCTACATCTTTCTTTAAACCATCCATCTTAGATTTTGTTCCTTTTTGTGCAAGGGACAGTTGTTGCACTTGGTCTTGTAATTTTGATATATCATGTTGCATTTCTTCCTCTTCTTCATGAGTCATGCTAGAGCTTTCAGGTTCCTTACTAGGTGTTTGCATTTTCTTTCCTCGGGGCATCAGTTACCGATAATAATGCTCTACTATTCCCTTTTAATTCCTTCAAAATAAATTTTCAAGCCAAGCTTAAGCAAAAATTTAAGAAAATCTACACACCTTTTTTCAATTTGTAGGAGCTCGATATTGCCTCTGATGTATCTCTATACTTTCCAATCATCTACTTCTAAATTTGTGAGCTCTAGTAGCCCTATGTGTCCTCTTTCCAATGCCACAAGTCTGACCCAAATTGGATTCTCCAAGGAAGAGTTATGTGAAATCTCCCACAGTGTCTTGCTTATAGACTAGTTCAGTAGAGCGAACTTGTACGACATGCCACGAGTCACTGTTTTGACCTTTGGATATGAAACATGCATACAAGAAACTACAGTCTGTCCTCTTTCTGTACCTTCTTACGAAATTTCAATCCGATCCCCAGAGAGAAAGTTATGACGATTTTCCCCAGGTCACCTGTTTTGAATGTAATTCAGGAGTCTGCAAAAAGACCAACTTCATCAGATCATATCTTCGCAAATATCGCGCGAAAAGATCTGAAATTCGCACTCAAGGTTCAGCGCGATTTCTTCTCAAATGGGTTTTTTTTGCGACTTCTGAAATGTCACAAAAAAAAAAGTTATAGCGAAAATTCCACGATGACCTGTTTGGAGCAGCGAAACCCTAGAATCCAAACCTCTGATACCAAATGTTATGTAACCAGCTCAAGAAAAGATAGAAAAGATAGATCAACGCCTTATAATTCAGCCTCTTCGAGGGGGCAACCTCCTTTACATTACATAAATGAACAATTCTTTGATCATTCAAATGACAAAACCTCCTTTCTATATATAGGAGTCTAAGGAGTCACAATATAATCCAGCCGACCTAACAATAATAATATAAAGCCACAAAAATAACAATAGAGGGATTCCATGGGGCACAGAAATAACAACATGGGGGTAATAGGGGCACAACAATATAAATAAGGGGTATAACTACAATAGTAATGGGGTAATCACTAGTATTATAGGGACCCAACAGTATACCACTACAAATGAGTTGGTGAATGGCTGCAATATGTCATCTATCAGCCTCATGAAGGTTGCAAGAGCATTCATCAACCCAAAAGGCATAACCAGCCATTCGAAAAGGCCCTCCTTGGCTTTGAAGGTAGTCTTCTACGCATCGTAGGGTTTGATTGGTAACTAGTGATATATGGACTTCAAGTCGATCTTGCTGAAATATTTTTCCCCCTTGATTTGTTCTAGAATTTCATCAATCAGTGGGATTGGGTACCTATTCTGGATAGTGACCTTGTTCAGCGCCTCATAGTCGATACAGAGTCTCCAAGTCCCATCCTTCTTGTGTACCAACACAATCAGGCTCCCACAGGGCGATGAACTCGTCCGGATGTGACCTTTCTGCAGCAGCTCCTGAATCTACCTCTTGATTTCGTTATTCTCTAAAATAGAGCACTGATAGATTGGTCCATTGGGAAATTGCACACCTAGGGTTAGATCGATGGAGTGCTTGACCTAACAATGTAGAGGCACCCCTGCGAGGGAGGTGAAGATTTCCTCGTACTCTTCCATGACCTTGTCCATCTGTT
This sequence comes from Pinus tabuliformis, assembly GCA_031772625.1. Classification (NCBI taxonomy): domain Eukaryota; kingdom Viridiplantae; phylum Streptophyta; class Pinopsida; order Pinales; family Pinaceae; genus Pinus; species Pinus tabuliformis. The sequence continues at coordinate 615,820,423 of CM062817.1, forward strand.
GTTGTCGTGCGAAGGGGCCCTATCTGTTGGTCATGGCCACTGTCTTCTTCTTTCCCTAAGGGTGTATCATCAGGAAAACAAAGTTTTTGGTTTTGGAAATGAGCTTACTGCATTGTTTTGCAGTAACCAAAGAGAGGGCAGTAGGCAGTGCTACCTCTGGTATCCTATACAACTTATTTCCCAAGGTAAAAATAATAGTGCGAGGCCTTGACTCATACACATCATGTCACTTCCACAAGTATGGTTGGCCTAATAATACATCACAAACATCAAGAGGAGCAATGTCACATAATACCTCATTTGTGAAGGGCTTGATGTTGTATGGAAGGAGACACTACTGGTTGACGCAGAGGTCTCGTCCTTGGTGAAGCCACCCAATGGTGTACGGTTGTGGGTGTGTTGTGGTTGGTAAGCCCAGTCGCTTCATGACCTCTACTGAAATGAGGTTCTTTTGGCTATCGTTGTCGACAATGAACTATAGCAGGGAACCCTTTACCCATATCTAGGAGTGGAAGAGACGCTCCTCCTCCTATAGATCTTCGAGTTCCTCCTTCTGGATCTTTCTGGTGGAAACAGTGGCATTGGGCTCCACATCAATAATATTCTTCCCTTTGTCATTCCCCTTGTCAAGTTCTAACTCAGAGTCGGAACATGCATCTGACTTAGAAGCCTTCAGCTCGGCCACCAGTGACTGCTTGGCCCGACACTCACTTGTGCTGCGAGTGGAGCTCTTATTGAACTCACACCACTTTCTTGTGTCCTTCTTTGGCTTTGCAGTGTTTTTCTTTGCTTGCGGCCTTGGCGGGTTGTCTTGGGCCACCCCGCCTTAGCTTTGTCCTTTGTCCTATGGTTTTGGGCACCTTTCCCTTGCTTCGGATTCGCAGATCCAAAGTCTCGCTTTTTCTGTTTAAGCTTCTACTCGATCTTGACAGCGTATCGTTACGTCGTGCAGAGCGAGGAGATGTCCAAGAAATCCATCTCATCCTGGATGTACCTATGTAGGCAGTTGTGGTACTTTAGTACTAAATGTTTCTCAGAATCCTTAATACCCAACTTCGTGCGAATGGTATGAAAAACATTGGTAAACTTCAGCACATCATGGTCCCTTCCCTGCCGTAGCGTGGTCCACTTTATGTATTTATCCTCATAGCTCCCAACAAGGTAGTACTACTTCTTGATGGCAACCTGGTATGAATTCCAAGTGGGTGCGACTGAAATAGTGAGGGTGTACTTTCATCCTTCTGCTCACGGTAGGTTTCCCACCAGTCCTTGATGTGGGGGGTGGCTTTGAGGAGAGCAAAAGTAATCTTTTCCTGGCTGGAAAAATCATGAACAGAAAAATATCCTTCTAGCAGATTTAACCAGTTATCTACGGCATCTACATCTATTTGGCCCTCAAATATGGGAATTTCAAAGTTTATTTGTACCTTAAAAGGAGTGGAGCCTCCAGAGTGGCTGTCGGATGTGGATGAGCCGCTGGTGGGAAACTGTTGAAGGATATGGGCAAATTTATCCATCATCACATTCCTTTGTTTCTCGAGGGCCTCCTTGAGAAATATTTTGATAGGATCTCTTGCTCCCTCATCTTTCTTTTCGTCCTCCATGGGAGGTCATCAGGATTTGCAAGGCTGGTCTTGCAAAGGTTCGACCAATTCAAGCCCTAACTCCTTATATCCCGACCTCGTTGGAGACATGCAAAGAAAAACAAAGAAATATCAAACTACTACGATACCATTGATCTGAATTTATACAGGAACGCAAAAATTTATAGATATAACCATAAATATAGAAATGCATCAGAAATAACACTTCATTTCATTAATATCAAATACTGAAATATGCTTACAAACAGAATGGCCATAAGACTAGCTCGGGCGATGGTAGCTTATCTATGAGAAGAAATGTAGTGGTTACATGCCTCTAAACTCTGTTACAATGAGGCTTGAAGGCTTATTTATGATTGATAAACAATGGAAAACCATAAACATCCAAAAACCTAACCCTAGGAGATGAAATGCCAAACTATGGGCCCCGTTGGGGTAAGTTGGTACATCAACTTCCCAGGGTGGTAACTTTGGCATATGATCTATGTTTGATGCACATGATACCTCATTAGAAAGATCTATCTGATGACTACAAATGCTGACAACGAACATTGAGTTAAAAACTCATAATCGACGCCGATGGTTTTTCCAAAAAAACATCATTTATGGCCTCAAAATGGCTCCAGAAGTTCAGGACCCGAAAAAACTGCCAAAAATAGTAAATTGTGCTACAATTAAGGAAACTGAAAAAACTGAAAGAAACAATGGTGGGGGTCCAAATGGAATAGGCGAGTGGCCACCAATATCCACCTAGATCAACAGTCCTCTGCCAATAGCCAATTGTTTTCCAGAGAGTTGTGTTACCATAGAAAATATTCAATTTGATCTACCCTTTGAACTCAATTTGTTTACAACCAAGTCTGAAAAATTTACAGCTAAAATTTTCATTGATGAGTCGATTTTAAGACCATACATATCTGAACATCAATCTGTAGACTAGGATTTTGACAAACAATCTCTCCAGCAGTTTGAAAAATTAGAAGACCTAGTGACAGACCTAGATTAAGCTATCCACAAAGCCTACATCCAGCAATCAGTTGAACTTTCATCCCTATCATTATTTGTTTCTTCTCCCATCACACAACCTTTACATCATATTTCCACTAGTTTCACCTCCTCAACAATTTTCACTACCTATCCATCAACATCACAAAGTGTAATACAAACTGTCTTAATCCCTTCCACATCTACACCTCACACAAGTTTATTTGTTGTTCATCCCCATATACCAGTCATGGAAGTTCGATATGCTCCCCTGGTTTTACCTTCCCAATTACATAACATGCCTCAAGACTATCAAAGTAGGATTCCTTTGTTTAATGGCACTAGAGCCATCACTTCACAACAACATGTAGATAAAATGAATGACTACTTTGACCTTCAGGAGGTTGATGAAGATGATGTGAAGATGAGGCTTTTTGCCCAAATCCTTAATGGAGAGGTAAGAAAATGGTTTAAATATTTACCAGTAACTACCATTAATGATCTTGCTGCCTTTCATCAGTCTTTCCTCAATAGATGGGAAACTAAAAGGAATCCCCTCCAGGTTTTAAATGAATATAAAAATCTAAAAAGAGGGACTAATGAAACTGTTGAAGAATATTGTGATAGGTTTAATCGAGTTTATAATGCCATTCCACCTACTATAAAACCCCCACTAGGGTTAGCGCTTATTCATTTTCCTAGAGGATTTGATGTTGACATGGCCTACCAATTAAGAGAAAGAGACACTACACACTTGAATAAATGCAAAGTAACGTTGTCAAAGTAGAGGCTAATTTATTAGCCAAAAAATCCAAGCTTAAAACTGAAAGAAGGGTTACCATCAAGGAGGAACCTTCCTCCTCTTCATCAGACTTAAAAATAGACAACCTAGTCAAAACCATGGAAATAATGATGGAGAGGATGACAGTGGTTGATAGAACCCCTCCTAGGGATAACCAAGCAAATTCTCAAAATAGAAATCAGAATCTCAGGAGAAATTCACCTCTGATAAAACAAAGGGAACAGAGGGGCCCTAATGATCAACAACTTAGGCCTCCTTTCCAAGAAAAATATGTCGAATAAGAAGTGGAACTAGAAGAATATTTAGAGGAAAACCAAATTAATTTGTTTGGGGAGACAAAAATTGATCATATCGTTTTTACTAAAGAAGAGCAAGGTCGCTTTCTTCTTTCACAACCAGAAATAATTCCATTGGATTCTGAATAATACAAAAAAGGTTATCATAATACCATAATGGAAGTGCATAGGCAATATAACCTCAGGAGTAGAAAAACTTTTGGTACTCCTATGAAGAAAATCTCTGATACCCCTTCCAATAATACTACTAATAATCAACCAAAGAAAACTCAGATTGATATCCCTTCTTCCAGTCAAGCTAAAGATGTTCCTTCCTCTATTCAATCCAAAGAAAATACTCAAAAAGAAAACCTGAAAAAACAGGATTAGACCACCAAGGAAATAGAGAAGCCACAAACCTCTTTCAACATAGAAAATGAATTGGCTAAAGTTAAAATTCCAATCCCCCTCACTAAAGTGATGAATAAGAATGCGTACAGGACACAAGTAATGAAAGCCTTAAAAGTAGGAGAAGGAACAGATAATGTAAACCTCGTTGATGACAAGCTTGAATTGTTGTTTGGTCCATAGGTAGAAGGCAAACCCCAAGATGGAACCTTCCCCCTTTCTATGTCAGTCTCAATATCCTTGATAAAATTCTTCACAATGCCATGCTCGACTCTAGTGCCTCACACAATTTAATGCCCTGAGCCATAATGGATAAATTGAATCTTGACATTACTAGGCCATATAAAGACTTATATTCTTTTGATTCCAGCAAGGTAAGGTTCCTTGGTCTGATTAAAGACCTTTGTGTCACCCTAGCTCAAATTCCTACCAGAAGCATAGTCATGGATATCATAGTGGCAAACATACCCCCAAAGTATGGAATGCTACTTTCTAGATCATGGGGGCAAAGCTGCAAGGCGCCCTGCAAACGGATATGAATTATGCTACCATACCTATTTTTGGTCAGCCTAGGAGACTTTACATAGAAACCCTAATGAAATACATGGTTAGTAGTCAAGATAGACCAAATAACAATCCCTTGTATTCAGTCCATTTAGACCTAGACTCTTTTATCTTGTATAATGATGGAGGTATAGAAGGAAAAATCCCTAACCTATAAATTGATTTGTGTGAGATGGAAGAAACAAAACATACATTGTAAAATTGGATGAAGAAAATGAGCCTTTTATGGAACATCGATTTTGATGGGGTAGTAAGTAAGGAAGGATCAGGAGCAGGTGTGTGGGTTTTAAATTCACAAACTAGAAAAGCCAAAGGACATTCATATAAAATGAACTTTCAATGTAGGAATAATATAGTTGAGTATGAAGCCTTAATCCTATGATTGCTGCTTTTGAAAAAATTAGGTGCCAAAATAATTTTAGGTCATGGAAATTCTGAACTCATAATTAAAAAATTCAAAGTGCAATATTCAGCTAAACATCAAATGTTAAGGGCCTATAGGAATGTTGTTCTATATTTCCTTGAACGTTTTGTTGAGTATGAGGTATTTGTAGTTCCAAGAGGTCAAAACATCATAGTTGATGGTATGGCTACTTCAGCTAGTACTTCCAAAATGCCTTATCGCCCAAGTCACCAGTACACAGTTGAAGTTAAAAACAGATTAGCTGTCCCAGATAATATCAGGTACTGGCAAGTTTTTGGTAATGATGAACAGATTGAAAAAAAATTGCAGTCAAAGGATGAATTCGAGTGTGCCAATATAGACATAGATTGTGATGTAGATAATAATGTACATAAAATAATGAATAAAGTAGAAGTGAATGAATTGGATAAAGATCAAGAACAGTCGGAAATTTTGCAATTGAAGGATAATGTTTTTCCTGGAGGGTTAGTTCCCTTGGAAGAGTTATTTGATTTTAAAGATGTAGCTAAAAAACCTAAAATATAACCTACTGGATTTGATGTGGAAGAATGTAACATAGGAACCAAAGAAAATCCTAAAATAGTTAAATTGTCCAAATCTTTGCCTTCACCTAAAAAACAGAAGTATATAGATATTTTCAAATAATTCATATATGTATTTTCCTGGAGTTATGAGGATTTAAATTCCTATGACACCAGCATTATACTACATAAAATTCCTATAAAGGAGGACAACAAAACTTTTAAATATAAACTCAGAAGGATCAACCCAATTCTTTTTCCCCTAATTGAGAAAGAAGTTAAAAAATTGTATGGTGCCAAAATCATTGTACCCCTGTGGTTTGCAAAATGGGTATCAAACTTAGTTCCTACTAGGAAAAAGGTTGGGGAGATTAGACTATGTATTGATTTTAGAAATATCAATAAATCTTCTCTGAAAGACAATTATCATTTGCCCAAAATGGACCACATCCTGCAGAAAGTAGTTGGATAAGAAAGAATTTCTTTATTAGATGGATTTTCTGGTTATAACCAAGTTCTAGTACATCCTGATGACCAAGAGAAAATAGCATTTACAACACCCTAGGGCACTTTCATGCCTTTTAGTCTGATGAAAATGCCTTTCAGTCTGATGAATGTTGGGGCTACATTCCAAAGAGCAATGGATTTTTCCTTTGCATATGAATTAGGTAGGTTTATAGTCATTTATTTAGATGATACCACTATCTTCTCAAAGACAGATGAGGAACATTTTCTCCATTTAAGGGGAGATTTCGAAAAATGTAGAAATTTTGGTATCTCTCTTAACCCTAAGAAAATGTTATTTGGCTTAGAAGAGGGAAAATTGCTAGGACATATCATCTCAAAGAATGGCATAAAAATTGACCCTAGCAGAGTGGAAGAAATATTGAAAATAGATCCCCCTATGAGAAAAAAATAAGTCCAATCCTTTATTGGAAAAATAAACTTCCTTCGGAGATTTATACCAAATTTGGCTGAAATATTAAAAGCAATAACTGACATGTTAAAGAAGGATATTGAAATCAAATAGAATAATGATGCAAAGGATTCTTTTACTAAGGTTAAGAAATCTTTAACAACTGCACCCATTTTAATAAGTCCTGATTTTACAAAAGACTTTATGATATTCACTTTTGTATCTGATCATATAATAGCAGTTACGTTGTTGCATAAGCATACTGAAGGACATGAACAACCAAATACCTTTTTCATCAGAGCATTGATAGATGCATCCTTGAAGTACAACATCATGGAAAAATAGGCATTTTCATTGGTAAAGGCACTTAAATATTTCAGGGTTTATATTATGCATTCACACACTATTTCTTTTGTCCCAAGTGTATTTGTCAAGGACATACTCACTTAAAAGAGGTCCAGATGGCAAAAGGGGAAAATGTGGCACCACCATTCTTTAATACGATATTGAAATCAGACCAACAAATATTATCAAGGGTCAAGGGCTATAAAAACTCATGGAAGATTCCAATTGTAATGTGTTAGACATAAATTTTATTGTATAATTAGATTAACAGGAAGAGAAGACGACTGCACCGATCTCAGAATTTTTCAGTACATCACCATGGTATGTAGACATAATTTTTGTCTTATAGAACTTATATTATCATCGTAGTTTAACAAAAACCAGAGCAAGGTTCCTTAAAATGAAATCTTTGAAATTTTGCATCCTTAACAATTATTTATATTGGAAAGATGCTGGAGGAATGTTACTAAAGTATTTGTTGAAAAATGAATTAGACAAGGTCCTGGAGGAATTTCATCAAGGAGACTATGGTGGCCATCTATATTGGAAATCTACAGCCAATAAAATACTTAGAGTTGGTTTTCACTGGCCTACCCTATTCTCCGATGTGCATAAAAAGGTCACTTCCTACCACCAGTGCCAAATATTCGAAGGAAAAAGAAAGTTGTTACCTTTACCATTAAAACCAATTTCAGTAGAATTCCCTTTTCAACAATGGGGTCTAGACTTCATTGGTGAAATCCACCCCAGCTCCTCAGGCCAACACAAGTGGATTTTGATAGCAACAGACTACTTTACTAAACGAATATAATCCATTCCCACTAGACAAGCCATTGATGTTGGAAATAATACTGAGAGGGGGGGTGAATCAGAATTAGTCAAGTCAATCTTTTTCTTTTCATACTCAATTTATATACGCTACTTCAATGAAGGTAACCCGTGTGTACACACAACTGTGTTTAAGGAAACAAGCGTATATCCAGCAAATTAATGATTCATTTAATTCATCATGTGTTGAGACTAATGATATGCAAATAAGGATAAACCAGACTATTCAGTTACAATAGTCAAGGGAAGAAGTCTATCATAAAACCCAAGTCACCCAAGAAAATATCAAAAGGATTTATGATAGAAGGACTAAGGCAGATGATTTTCAACTCAATGATCTTCTTTTGAAATGGGATTCCAAAAATGAGGATAAAGGAAAACATGGAAAATTTGACAACTTATGGAAAGGGCCTTTTAAGATTGAATCTTTCAGGGGAAACAATGCATTCCTGTTAATCAATTTGAATGGAGAAGAGCTTCCAGGTGGACCAGTGAATGGCAGGCATCTTAAGCATTATTTCCCATCAGAGTAAGTCAATTCATTCATCACCATTGTAAAATACCATTTTACTTTTATATTGCAAGAGTGTAGGTGACTATCAGCAGAAGTTGAAGCTCGCAGTGAAGGCCCTAAGCTTCTATTGATTTGTTACCATAGATATGAATAAAATATAGGTGAAATAGTTCAGTTGGAAGATCTTTGCAGCATGCCCAATGGATCAAGGCTATTGAATCTACGGTGTTCTTGGCACCTCACAAGGAGGATGCCATCCCCATTGGAGCCACTGTTAGGGTCCTATATTTCATAGGAGTAGTTTTTTTTACCTAATGATTTTATATTTGAAAAATGTAAATAATGTTTCATGTTTGAAATTTATTTCCAAAAAAATAAATAAATAAATATATATATATATATATATATATATATATATATATATATATATATATATATATATAGAAGAAGAAGAAAATTGTAGGGGACAAAAAAAGGGGAAAGAAATGAAAAGATAAACAAAAAATAGAAAAAATATGTGTGAAAATATCCCCCTAGGTGAGAAAATCTAAATGCCACCAAGAAAAATCGGTATTGCATCAGTTTACATTTAGAAATTTTGAATAAAGTGTGTAGTTTGTTTAAATGCCACTTGGTAAATAGGAAAATTAGAAATAATTTGGGCTAATCATATTGTTTAATCGTGATTAGGATAGGAATACAATAGGTTATATTAGTGAATAAATTAATCACTTAGTTTAATCATGATTAATCGATAGGAAAAAATCAGTAAAAATGTGCTCTTCTAGTTCAAATGCAGCATTGAATTGTTTCTAAATAGTTTTTAGGAAAAAATAGTTTTTGATTAACTTTACCTTAAGTAACGGTTAATCATGCTTTAATGTGCTTGTAATAATTTTTGGAATATGTATTTTAGCCTAATTTTTCACTTTCGAATAAAATGGACAGTTGAGATCATCTCCTGCCCGGATCAACAGCAAGGGAATGTTTTCGAGCCCCCTCGAGCTCAACTTTATTTTTTCCATGGGGGGGTCTAAAGCTCCTGCTATGTGGCACCCTCTCGAAATTTCGGACCGCCCCCCCCCTCCCCCCCAAAAGTCTTACGTTGTTGAATTTTGCCACTTCCACTTCCACTCACCGCCCGCCACGTGGACCTCATGTCCCCACCTTCCATCAACACCTACATGCCACGACATATCTCCAACCCAACCATACTTACCACCTCAACCTACCTTCCCTCCGCGTGCTCTCTTACACCTCACCCTCGCGAACCCCACTCTCATGACTACTCCCGACCATTAAACTTATCCCGATGACCCACTTCCTCCCAATCTTATGTTGCCATCTGGCGCCGCTCTCGCCATGTCAGCAAGTTGTTATTGTATTAACTCCCTTCCGCTCCCTGTGCAATGGACCCGCTCCCCGTTATGGTAAAGGATTAACGGTTAATTGGGAAATTTCTCTATATAAACGCTCTGAAACCGTAAAACTTATTTATTTCACAGTCTCATATGATGAACAGCAGGTTACATATTCTTAAGCCACAACAGTGCCTGGTTCAATTTCCCAGCCATTACTATTTCAAAATGTCATCAAGAACCCAATTCGGCATTCCTCTATCACTTTTCTACTCTAGGTAATATGTGACCTTTTCTCGTCTCAACAAATCCATCATGCCACCTAAAATGAAATTCCCCAAAGAAAAGGGACAGAAACCATAAGAGAACCCCATGTTGCCCCCGCTTGTAGACTTAGATCATGTACCCTTATTAGACCTGCAATATAAAAATTTTGAAACCAACTGTGAATTCGACTTGTTCAAACATCATAGTTGGTTAAAACAGAAATTCCTTGACCAAAGTGATGAAATTAATCTGTGGGAGTCTACCCTACCTCAGTTCATGTTCCCACAGACCCATTTTTTCCTGAGTTAGTTTCCTGGTGTCAATTGAGTTATGTCCCCTCTCAGAGAGCTATCGTAAGTCGCAATGGTGAAATTTTTATAACAATCATAGGCGAAGCCATATCCCAAATGCTCTGGTAAGAATCCCATAGTTAGCTAATCCACTGTCAGTAGACTCTCTCACAGAGCTCTACAAGAATTTAACTTTCCCCCGGAGAGCCAATGTCTTTGAAGTTTTTATGCCTGAAGATGCCCAATTACCAAAAACCAACCCTCCATATTAATCTTCCATGTTCCCTGAGGGAACCATGAAGATTATTTCCATCATTTCTTACATTTTTAGTTGGATTTAAGAGATCTGTGGCTTGTGTCTTTTGAATCAGTGATCGGAGAATCCACAGTTTGAACATCTTTATACCAACGTTTCAAATCCCAAGTAGGATCCATCATCAAGGTGGAAGAATGATGATACAAGAAGAGCAAAAAACCAGAATAAATACTAATGAGGAAAAAGAATAAGGAAGAACATAGAGTCGGCTAGAATTTTTAATTTATTTTATATATTTTATTTTTATTTTATTCATATCAATTATTATAAATAATTAATATTTATAATAAATTAATTATTATAAATAAATAATTAATTAATATTAATAATATTTATTATAAGTAATTAATATTTACAATAGAATAATTATTATAAATAATTAATAATAATAATATTTTCTTGTTATTTATATTAATTATTAATTATTAAACATAATTAATAAAATTAATATAAAACTAAAACAATAGTAATCAATTATTATATAATAAATAAATAATTAATTAATATTGTATAATAAATAATTAATTATTATTGTATATTTAATAATTAATTAATTAATATACTAATTAATATAATTATTATATAAAGTAAATTATTTAAATCATATTAGTAAATTTAAATGATTAGGATTATAGGTGACTAATATAATAATAAACTAATTAATATGTTTAAGTCATATTAACTAATTAATATAATAATCAAATTAATATTTAATTAATATTTAATAATTAATAATTAATATTTATAGCTAACTAATATAATAATTCAAATATTAATTGATGTAATAGCTAATAAATAAATTAGTATAATATTACCATAATAATGATCAATTGTTATTATAATGATAATTAAATAGATATTTTAATAATTAATTAATATATTAATTAATGTATTAATTAATATTATAATTATTAAATAAATTAAATTATAGGAGATTAGTATTTATAGATGACTAATATAATAATAATTAACTAAATAATATATATATATATATATATATATTTTTAATCAAATTAATTAATTAATATATTAATTCAAATTAATAATTAAAATTTTATAGCTAACTAATATTCAAATAATAATTAATATAATAGCTAATAAATAAATTAATATAATATTAATATAAGACTAATCAATTCTTATATAATAATTAATTAATAATTAATATATAATGATAATTAAATAAATATTATAATAATTAATTAATATATTAATTAATATAATAATTATTAAATAAATTAAATTTAATTAATATATTTAAATTATATTAGTAATTATAAATAGTTAATATTTATAGTTAACTAATATAATAAAATATATTAATTAAATAATTAAAGAACTCTAATGATGTAAAAAATTAGAAAAAGAAAAGGAGAGGGGACAACATACCAAAGGGATGCATTACCTGGGGATGGGTTGGCGACTTCTAATTTCTTTGATCAAGGGGAGCCAGCTTCCGCTAATTTCCATACCATTGTCTTTGTTCAGATTCTGAGGATGCTTAATAATCTCAAGAGCTTCTCTGATCTTTCATCTTTGATGATGTTCCTCTCTTGCGATAATGGATGTGCTTTCTAGGCAAATATGGTGTTTAGTCTTCAAGGAGTGTTCCGCCAATGCTGAGGTACGAGATCTTCCATTTCTGATATCAGCGCCATGTTCTTTGAGCCTTGTCTGGAGGGAGCGACCAGTTTCACCTATGTAGCTTTTTCCACAAGAACAGTCTATTTTATAGACTCCTTTAAGCTGGAGATTGTCAATATCATCTTTAACAGACTTTAAACTTTGTCTGATGGTACCGGGGGCTGAGAAATGAGTGATAATGTTTTTCTTTCTTAGGATTTTAGCGATCTTGTCAGTAACACCATGGATATAAGGTAGAAAAATCTTACCCTGAGGTTGGTCTTGCGCCTTATGCTCATGGGATGACAACTTTCTTTCAGCTCTCTCAAAGGCTTTTTTAATCTCATGCTCTTTGTAGCCTATCCTCTTAAAAGCTGAAACCAAATGTTTTTGTTTTTTTCTTCATTCAGGTGCTCTAAGTCGGAAATTCGAAGGGCTCTGATGGCAAGGGTGTTTAGAACACCAAACTTTTGGGCCGGGTGATGGTGGGAATCCGCATGGAGGTAACTTTCTGTGTGGGTTGACTTTCTGAAAACCTTGTGGCCTAGAGAGCCATATTCCTTTCTGATGATTAGAACGTCCAAAAATGGAATGCTCATGTTTTCTTCAAGTTCCATTGTAAATTTTATTTCTGGAGAGATGGAATTTAAGTGAATGAAAAACTTATCAAGTTCAGCTTTACCATGCATCCATTTTATGTTGGTGTCATCAACAAAACGCTTCCGCCATGCTGGCTTTAAAGGATAAGATTCCAGGGCCTTCTTTTCAAAGTGCTCCATGTATAGGTTGGCTACGATCGGAGATAGGGGTGATCCCATTGCCACACCTGATGTCTGCTCATAAAATATTCCTTGGAAGGTGAACACTGTAGACCTTAAGCAGATTTCAGCCAGCTTTGCAGTCTCAGGATCAGTAACACCTTTTATAACCTGAATGGCTTCATCAAGAGGAATCTTCGTGAATAAGGATACCACATCAAAGCTAACAAGAATGTCATCCCGCTCCATCCTTTCATTTTTAATTAGATTCACAAAGCCTTGGGAGTCTTTGATGAAGGAATCAGTATTTCCGACCTCTCTGGAAAATCTTGGACGTTTAGCGCTCTCATCCCACCTTAAGATTGCCAACAGCATCAATAAAGATCTCTGGGCCATTATCGATGCCAGGACTGCCCTTAAAGCAGATAATGAAGGACAGATTGCCCTGACAAGGCAGCGCAAAAAACTATCCAAGCTATCAGGTAGATCCCAGGCGTTGGTCAAAAATCTGAGTCCTGCCAGTGAACCTGAATCTGCACAAATCACAATGGACAGTAACATGTTGAGCAGCACAGATTCGGATGGCAAAAGAGGCAACGGCAGCTATGAAAAAGAAAAATTAAAAAATGCAAGAAACCGGGCAGGATTGGTTATAAGCCACGCAGACAATGGGAGTCACGCAGAAGGTTCCAGTATAAACCACGCTGTTGGTTCCAGTTTTATAAGCCACGCAGAGGGGGTTATCAAATCCGTAGACAATTCTAATGGTAGTTACGCAGATGGCTCCTTTATTAACCTGGCAGTCAGTTCCAATTCTATGAGCCACGCAGAGAAGGTTATTAGATCCGCAGACAATGGGAGTTTCGCTGATGGTTCCATTACAAGCCTCGCTGTTGGTTCCAGTCTTATAAGCCACGCAGAAGGGGTCATCAAATCCGTAGATAATCCTAAGGGTATTTGCGCAGATGGATCCTTTATTAACCACGCAGTTGGTTCCTATTCTATGAGCCACGCAGTATTTGATGACAACTGCGCAGAGAAGGTTATTAAATCCGCAGGTAATGAGAAATACACGGTTGATCCCAATAACAGCGTTTCAAATGAGGTAGTTGATAATAACTGCGCAGAAAAAGTTATCAAATCCACAGATAATTCTAAGGGTAGCTACGCAGATGCTTCCATTATAAACGGCGCAGTTGGTTCTAATTTTATGAGCCACGCAGATGAGGCATTAATCATTATAAACTGCGACTCTAACAATGAAAGTGATAGCGCAGTTAATAGCCCTAATTTAAAAGGCAGTGTTATCGGTTATCATGATGACTCAATAAAGGATAGCTTTGAAAACAATACTCTCTCATCGCACAATTGTGAGCACATTCAGAATTTTGATAATGGCACGGGAAACAATGGAAGTCAAGGCTGTGAACACATTCAGAATTTTGATGATGGCACGGGAAACGATGAAAGTCAAGGCTTAGACATGAGTGTTGAGAAAGAAAAAACCACGTCTTCAACAAGCACCTTGGAGTTAAGATCAAATAGAAAAGTGGTCAACCTATCCTCCCAAGAATTAGATCCTCTTGTAACCAAGGTTCTCAGCAAAGGTATGGGATTTGCGGTTGCTCCTAGAAACCTCCCCATCGAGAGCATGATATGTAGCATAGAAGATGGGATTAGTAACCTCCCTTTGGAAGACAAAGAAGCATTGAGGCAAGAATTTTCCCTCATCATGAGAAAAGCCAATGCTCCCAAAAGCAACCTGAGTAGGGAAGAACAAAAAGCTTTCAAATCTTTGCGGAACAATGACAAGGTGGTGGTTCTTAAAGCAGATAAAGGAGGAGCAGCAGTCATCTTAGATAAAGAAGACTATGTGCGAAAAATGAATGATCACCTAAACTGTGGCAGTTATAAGAAGTTGAACAGTAATCCCATTCCCAAAATCATGAAGGATGTAAAAAAGATCATCTCAAATTCTAACCTCGATGAGAAATTAAAGAAGAAATTAACCCCATCCTGTGAAACCGTCCCTAGAATTTATGGATTACCCAAGATCCATAAGGAAGGGGTTCCCCTCAGACCGATAGTCAATACTATTGGCTCCCCTACCTATGAGCTTGCTAAATATGTTGCTAAAATCCTTAAGCCCCTTGTCGGAAACACTGATTCCTTCATCAAAGACTCCCAAGGCTTTGTGAATCTAATTAAAAATGAAAGGATGGAGTGGGATGACATTCTTGTTAGCTTTGACGTGGTATCCTTATTCACGAAGATTCCTCTTGATGAAGCCATTCAGGTTATAAAAGGTGTTACTGATCCTGAGACTGCAAAGTTGGCTGAAATCTGCTTAAGGTCTACAGTGTTCACCTTCCAAGGAATATTTTATGAGCAGACATCAGGTGTGGCAATGGGATCACCCCTATCTCCGATCGTAGCCAACCTATACATGGAGCACTTTGAAAAGAAGGCCCTGGAATCTTATCCTTTAAAGCCGGCACGGTGGAAGTGTTTTGTCGATGACACCAACATAAAATGGACGCATGGTAAAGCTGAACTTGATAAGTTTTTCATTCACTTAAATTCCATCTCTCCAGAAATAAAATTTACAATGGAACTTGAAGAAAACATGAGCATTCCATTTTTGGACGTTCTAATCATCAGAAAGGAAGATGGCTCTCTAGGCCACAAGGTTTTCAGAAAGTCAACCCACACAGAAAGTTACCTCCATGCGGATTCCCACCATCACCCGGCGCAAAAGTTTGGTGTTCTAAACACCCTTTCCATCAGAGCCCTTCGAATTTCCGACTTAGAGCACCTGAATGAAGAAAAAAAAAAAAAAAAAACATTTGGTTTCAGCTTTTAAGAGGATAGGCTACAAAGAGCATGAGATTAAAAAAGCCTTTGAGAGAGCTGAAAGAAAGTTGTCATCCCATGAGCATAAGGCGCAAGACCAACCTCAGGGTAAGATTTTTCTACCTTATATCCATGGTGTTACTGACAAGATCGCTAAAATCCTAAGAAAGAAAAACATTATCACTCATTTCTCAGCCCCCGGTACCATCAGACAAAGTTTAAAGTCTGTTAAAGATGATATTGACAATCTCCAGCTTAAAGGAGTCTATAAAATAGACTGTTCTTGTGGAAAAAGCTACATAGGTGAAACTGGTCGCTCCCTCCAGACAAGGCTCAAAGAACATGGCGCTGATATCAGAAATGGAAGATCTCGTACCTCAGCATTGGCGGAACACTCCTTGAAGACTAAACACCATATTTGCCTAGAAAGCGCATCCATTATCGCAAGAGAGGAACATCATCAAAGACGAAAGATCAGAGAAGCTCTTGAGATTATTAAGCATCCTCAGAATCTGAACAGAGACAATGGTATGGAAATTAGCGGAAGCTGGCTCCCCTTGATCAAAGAAATTAGAAGTCGCCAACCCATCCCCAGGTAATGCATCCCTTTGGTATGTTGTCCCCTCTCCTTTTCTTTTTCTAATTTTTTACATCATTAGAGTTCTTTAATAATTTAATTAATATATTTTATTATATTAGTTAACTATAAATATTAACTATTTATAATTACTAATATAATTTAAATATATTAATTAAATTTAATTTATTTAATAATTATTATATTAATTAATATATTAATTAATTATTATAATATTTATTTAATTATCATTATATATTAATTATTAATTAATTATTATATAAGAATTGATTAGTCTTATATTAATATTATATTAATTTATTTATTAGCTATTATATTAATTATTATTTGAATATTAGTTAGCTATAAAATTTTAATTATTAATTTGAATTAATATATTAATTAATTAATTTGATTAAAAATATATATATATATATATTATTTAGTTAATTATTATTATATTAGTCATCTATAAATACTAATCTCCTATAATTTAATTTATTTAATAATTATAATATTAATTAATACATTAATTAATATATTAATTAATTATTAAAATATCTATTTAATTATCATTATAATAACAATTGATCATTATTATGGTAATATTATACTAATTTATTTATTAGCTATTACATCAATTAATATTTGAATTATTATATTAGTTAGCTATAAATATTAATTATTAATTATTAAATATTAATTAATTATTAATTTGATTATTATATTAATTAGTTCATATGACTTAAACATATTAATTAGTTTATTATTATATTAGTCACCTATAATCCTAATCATTTAAATTTACTAATATGATTTAAATAATTTACTTTATATAATAATTATATTAATTAATTAATTATTATTATATTTAATTATTAAATATACAATAATAATTAATTATTTATTATACAATATTAATTAATTATTTATTTATTATATAATAATTGATTACTATTGTTTTAGTTTTATATTAATTTTATTAATTATGTTTAATAATTAATAATTAATATAAATAACAAGAAAATATTATTATTATTAATTATTTATAATAATTATTCTATTGTAAATATTAATTACTTATAATAAATATTATTAATATTAATTAATTATTTATTTATAATAATTAATTTATTATAAATATTAATTATTTATAATAATTGATATGAATAAAATAAAAATAAAATATATAAAATAAATTAAAAATTCTAGCCGACTCTATGTTCTTCCTTATTCTTTTTCCTCATTAGTATTTATTCTGGTTTTTTGCTCTTCTTGTATCATCATTCTTCCACCCTGATGATGGATCCCACTTGGGATTTGAAACGTTGGTATAAAGATGTTCAAACTGTGGATTCTCCGATCATACATTCTTAGTTATCATTCTAACCAGTGGGTTGATGAGGCCATTGTTGGCTTCCTATCAATTTTCACCACAGGTGAGAAACTAGTCATTTTTAATTACAGTCATTTTATTGCAGATGTTATGCATGATGAGTTTATCAAATTTTCTACGAAGGGGGATTTCAAATACTCCTTTGTTTTAGTGTACATGTTTATTTATCAACAAGCAGACATATTCCCTTTCACCTTGCAGAAGATGGATGACCAGGGTAATGCTCAGCGAGTCATACAATGGACATCCTTGGTGAGAAGGAATTCCACAAATTCCCTTTCACAGAATTTGTGGACCAGTTCTTATACATAGTGGAATTTCTCCTACATAGTGATGTGGAGCTCAGGATAGGTGAAGACATTCAGAAGTTCTACATCTCAGTGATCAAGTATAGACAGGGGACTGGTATCTTTACGAGACCTACACAGAAATTTGGATATATGGGTGTGAGTTGCTACCCTACAAACTGCCCAAATTTGTGCCTGTGAGACTTTTCTCATTAGAGTACATTCGGCAAATGATTCACATGGATGATCTACATTTCGTGGAAGCCCAAAAGAAGTTCCAGTTCGAGATTCATTTAAGCTAGAGTAGGACCTTTTATCTGCAATACCAGATCAGTTGGTGAGGAAGATGATTTTTTGCTAAAGCAAATGAACTTTAAATTGAGTTTGACCTAGTCTTGTGACCCTTATGGCTTGATCTCAAAGCTAAGAGTGGAGCAAAATACCACATCTTGTTCACATACTCCTCGACTAGAAATCAAGTAATACATGAACCAGACTCAATGGGTGGAAAACACATTGGAGGAGGTAGAGGAGTAGGTTCTCTTTACAACAACCACTCAAACACCCATACCTAAAGAGAAATGGGAGAAGGGAGTAAGAGAAGAAGAATCTTCCCTGGTGATAGAAATAGAAGAAAAATATTTCCTAGTTTATACAAAGAATCAAAAAACCAACTCTGCAAGTGTTTTTCAGCAGGACATAGAAGAACATAATAATATTGTAATGACAGGTCCTCATGTGTCTAGGAGAGAGGAGGATATCTTCATAGGATCACCGTCTTCATCTGCTTCCATAGATCCTCTAGAGACACCAAAGACAGTCAATTTGGCTCAAGACACTCTTGAGCCCAACATTTTTTCCAAATACAAGGAAATTAAGCAAAGGAATGAAGTGTTAAAAGCCTCCACCTATACGTAGTTCTGGAAACAAAAATTTGTATCTCAGGACAGATTACTATCAGCATTTGATTTAGAGAAGGGAAAAATGCAGAAAGAATTTCTCGTAGCCAAAGTACTAGCTCCCAGGTCACCTGGAGATTATAAGGAATATGTGTTCACTTTTGATACACAACATATTCATCCCATAAACCAGATGGATCTACACAAAAAAAAACAAGTGAGATGATGTATTCCACACTCACTAACACTGCCATGTCTGCCTCTAAATTGCAAGTATCGTTAAACAATACACAATCACAGCGAAAGTTGGAAATGATTTCGTCCTTAGCCAAGGATACCAGGATCAAGTCACTGGAAGACTTGGTGATCAAATTGGGATACAATCCCAAAGATGTAAAGGTAGCAGAAGAGTTGGTGAAAAGAAAGGATGTTTATATAGGAGCATTAAGGAAACAACTAAAACTGCCTACCACAAAAAATCCACAAGCTAAGGAAGTCAAAGAGATGGAAAAGATAAAAGAAGATATATTCTGAATGGTCATTAAGCAGAACAGCCAGATCAGCGACATGGAAGTAGAGTTGGAGAAACTTCTCAAAGAGAAAGAGCAGGCAGCACAGTTGGCCATAGTTCCACTTACAATAGTCCCAATCTCAGGAACCACAACCCCAGGAGAATCTACATCAACTTCAGCACCAGCATAGACATCAGATTCTGCAAGTGAGCTTGTTAAATCCATTGATGATTTGTCCATTTAGGAATAGGAAATTGTTAATTTAAGAGCTCTACTTAAGACACTGTCAGAACAGAAGTTAAAAATTGATCATTTTTATTTGGTAGAGTTGCAGAAAACCCATCAGTTAAATCTTAAAATTGAGCAGTTGCATAGTGAATTAGTTATGGGTCAAACTCTCACCCAAGCTAGAGAAAATAAATGGACAGAAATTGGTGAAGCCATCATAGAAATATGGCCTTCCATACATATTATTTTTTAGCAACAAGAATTGATATAGAGGGCCAAGGAGGTAGTAAGGAATATTAAAATAAACTTGGGACAAAAGCCTGGGGATGTAACAACACTTATTAAGTTCCTAAATTCTAAAAACAGAGAAGAATTAGAGAATTTTGGAATTCAAGATAGGACAAAGACCATTTTAGAAGTAAGGAGGATGCACACAAACAGGAACCTTATGCTACAACTTGACAATAAGTGTCAGAATCTAGAAACTAGCATACAGAGATTTCACAAGAAGATGCAGGTGCTGAACAGGAAAGGTCTACCAAAACTGATTGGTAGGGAAGATAAACTAATGAGCTTGACATAGTACCAGGAGAAATATACACTATGCCCCAAGATAAGTCAAAATTTGTAGGTATAAAGGGACGCATAATAGGAAAATCATTCCTGGAGGCCTTAGATTTCGACTTGTTCATTATTCATAAGCTCATACATTTGTTCCTAATCAAACTAACTTTCCAGAAGTACATAGATGTCGATGAGGCCAATAGAAAATTAGTTAAATTATTTATCCCTATTGAAGACAGATGGGAGAAGTTGTGTGAATTACTTGAGTAATTCTTATCTTCTACAGCAAGTCAAACAGCGTAGCAAAGTTGGAGCCTCAGTCATCAATAGTCATCCTCAAAAATAGGGCCAGTATATCCAATTGTTTGAAGATTCCTAAAATTTTGTACTATTTTTGCAATCAGTTGTTAGATATTTTTAGGATCCTATCTTGATTTTTAGAATCAATATATTTTGTAATATTTTCTATAAGTACTTCATACTTCGAATTATGAAGGGTTGGGATTAGTTATAAGAAATTACTTATGCTGCAAAGAAGCTCACAGAGCTATCATTGATCATATTTCAGTAACACAGTGCAAGCATTACAAGATTCTTGTGTCAATTTCATTAGTGAAGTGCATCTTTCTTTGTTAAATGTTTTCATTGTTTTTCATATATGTTTCTGAAATCTAAATTATTCTAAGAAGAGTATGAACAAAATTTGTTTAAAAGTACACTATGTATCTAACTTATGAATAATTTCTATGTTTTCTGCTAAAAATTAAAAACAGAATTCTTAATTGCTTTGCTTTTAATTGGATTTCTTAATCTGTTTCTTCTCCTCCATACCACAGATCTTAAAGGATCCAATGAACATGCCTACCCTACCTTGTAAGTTTAGCTTATAAACTATGCATTTGATCAATATAAACATGTGACTCCATTGCCCAATGGCCTAATTCCACTATTTCAACCCAACAAAACAAAAAACCCAAACCTGAACATGAGAACTAACCTAATATCATCAGTAAAACAAAGCTAAATCATAAAGAGAGATCCCTCTCTGAAATTGGAAGGGTTGGATTCCCAGTTTCCAGTTTCCAATTTTGGGATTTCAACGGCCCGATGACCCATTCCATTATAGTACAGGTGGCCACCATCCCTAGAAGCGTTTAGCAATGATTTCTAACGCTTAGAAAGGTATCTGAACGGATAGAGGTTGAAAAGCCAAAGAGACCGAGAAGGTGAAATGAACAGATAGCACAGAATGGCTTTAAAAGCCAGAAACATAGAGCAAACAGAGGTAAGCAACATTGAGACAGAGAGTCAGTGAGGAGATTCTGTGTACTCAGAAGAGACTTGGGGGATCCAAGTAAAGCCTTATTGTTTTATATCTGTTGTGTTAGACTCAAATTGAGCTCACTGTTTTAAAACTCTATTTTGAAGACATAATAGAGAGGTCACCACTGAAGGTTGGACCAGGAGTGTTGGGTGAACTCCTTATTAAACTTGTTGTGTTTAAGTGTGTTGTCTATTATGTTTCTTTTACTGCTTCATTGTCTATGTATTTCGCAATCTTATCGATCCATTGCATAAAATAACATAGGCAAATCCATGCACATGAATCTGTAATACCTTAATAATTTTCTAAGATCATATATCAAATCAAGTGGTATCAGAGCTTTAGGTTTGCTAAGGTTAGACAAGCTTGTGCTGGATTGTTGAATGCTAACTAGGTCAAATCTCAAATTAGGAGAATGAGAACTGGTTGAGACTAACCCAGAAATAGGAAGAGTCTATCCTAGGAGGAAAATGGCAGAAGAAATTCCCTTGGAATTAGACTCTCAGTTCATGGACATTTTCATGACCATGAGAGCCATGGTAGAAGAGATGTATAGAGAATTTAAGAAAGGTCGAGTTGAAGATACTTCAACCTCCAAACAAGACAAAGGAACAGAGGAACCTCTTCTATATGGCCATTCAGAAGGCAAAGGAAAAAAAAAAGAGCCTCCTCTATCAACACCTCCTTCTAGCCCTTTGATTAAATTAGATGTAAAATTTGATTTGCCAATATATGATGGAGAGTTAAATGCAGAAAAGCTAGATAACTGGATTAGACAGATTGATGTATATTGCAGGGTGCAGAACATCGATTCAGAAAGGAGAAAGATTCAACTGGCTAGCCTTCGCCTTGGAGAAACTACCCTAGTGTGGTGGGAAGGCAAGACACAAGCTGATTTGAAGGATCATGATAAAATTCTTTCTACCTGGAGTGAATTTGTTTCTACCATTAAAAAAAAAATTATCCACTAGCTTATATGCAACAAGCAATGATGAGTTGGAAAAATGTTGGCCAGCTAAAGGGAAAAGTGTACAAAGCTATACCTAGGAATTTAGAAAAAGAGCTTTAATTCTAGGCATTTCTCTAGACTCACCTAAAACTTTGTTGAAGTATATAGGTGGTCTACACAGCTATTTGAGGCACACCATTCTCATGTTTAACCCTACTAGCATAGATGGGGTATCATTTTAGGCTACACATCTGGAGGCTAGAGGCAAGAATGTGAACCCAGAGATTAGGGGATCATCAAAACCCACTGCAAGCAAGAACAAGGAAAAGAAGAAGCAAAAATGGAAGGAGAGGAAGATAAACACAGTACAGAAAGACAAACCTTCATGCACTCACTGCAAGAAGGATGGACACATGATGATGAACATTGTTGGTCTGTGCATCCAGAGCTGAAACCCAAGAATTTCGATGGCAAGAAGAAGAAGACTAATGTTGTTATTCAGAAATATTTGGGGTCAGACTCAGGTGATGAAACAACAATCACAGTCACAGGTATAAAAGGTAAAAATTCTGAAGCATCTACTGTAATTCTGCACAATCTATTGATAATGAAGAAAATGAGAGGAAAAGACATGAGCTTTTTCATATTAGAGTTATTTTCAAGAATCAAAAGATTGATACTTTATTTGATAGTGGTTCACAAGTAAACTTGATTTCAGAAGCAATTGTAAAGAAGTTGGGACTACTAACCACACCTCACAAGAAGCCATATCCATTAAGTTGGGTATGTGATAAAGCAAAGCTACAAGTGACTAGACAATGTAAACTTAGGTTTGCTTTTGGGTCAACTTTTGTAGATGAGGTTGAGTTAGATATAGTTCTTCTAGATATATGTGGTATTGTTTTAGGAAGTCCTTACTTGTATGATAGAAAAGCCATTTTCTATAAAACTGAAAATAAGTATCAACTCACAAAAGATGGAATAGAATATATTGTAAGAGCTCATCAGCTCAAAAATAACTACACTCTCATTAACTCATGACAGATGAAAAGAATTGTAAATTCACGCAAGCAATTTTTGCTAATGGTTGTAAAGGAAAAGACCCCTGATAAAACCAATGTATTTGAAGGTTGTGATGCTAAACCGAAAGCTGATTTAGAAAAATTTGTTTCAGAATATGATATCCTATTTCAAGAACCTAAAGGTCTGCCACCCAAAAGTGAAATTGTACATGATATTCATTTGCAGCAAGAAGCTCCATTGCCTAACATCAGAATGTACAGGTCATCCGCTTTAGAGAATGCAGAAATCAAGAAGCAGGTACATGAGCTGCTCGACAAAGGGTTCATAAGGCCAAGCACATCACCCTGTGGATCTCCAATCGTATTGGTGAGAAAGAAAGATGGTTCGTGGAGGATGTGCATTGATTACAAAGCACTGACTAAAATAACGATCAAAAATCGTTATCCTCATCCTCGCATAGATGATCTATTGGATCAATTGAAAGAGGTTGTTTACTTTTCCAAGTTGGACTTGCGTAGTGGCAACCATCAGGTCAGAGTTGGAGAACAAGATGCATGGAAGACTGCTTTCAAAACAAAGCAAGGGTTGTATGAATGGCTAGTTATGCCTTTTTGTTATCGGGAAAACTAGTGTCTATGCAGAGCTGCTAGTCCCACTAAGGTTGGTAGCTACCTTAGAAACAAACAAACTAAAACTACTTTCATTTTCCTTTATGAGAAATAGATAAGAGGGGAATAAGGAGACCAACCTCTGTCCTGTGCTTGGTTCCTTGCTCGATTCCTCTCCCTTCTGATAGGTCTTCGCCACTCGCTTCCTCGTCTACCCAGCTTCAAAGAGCACCTATAGAATCAAAGCAGCATAACACTATCCAAGAACATAGATCTATTATCATAAACAATATAGGACCAGATATATATTGACCACACAAATGCATATAACATCAATCATACAAGAATGTGGAGGAAAACTTGAATAGCTTTATTGATAATCAAGAAAGAGCAAAGAGGATTACAACCAATTGTTCTGACCCAGCATCAGCCTCTCAGCAAGAAAGCCCTTCTTCACCTCATCAAAATCTTGGATCACCCAACACTATGATATTGCACCAAGAAACCAACAGCACTTCCTTACAAGATACAAAATTCCAGCCTCTGGATCTCTGGGATGAGGGATCCATATATAGATGTTTGCAAGGGGGGTGAGTCAGCTTTTGAGATTTGATTAGTGTCCTCTCTCTGATAGTTCTTGATTCTACTTGGAGATTGATGATCTCTTACTCATCCCTGGGCGAATGCAGAGAGGCAAGTGTCACAGGAGAAGTTTCTGGAAGATTCCATGATCCTCCACCTTGCGGATTGACCCTGCCATTTGTCCACTCTCGCCCATCGCACCCCATAGAAGGGCTTCTCAACATGCATCGCACCTACTGTGTGTAGGCAGGTGGGATGCAACGCACTTTGACCATGGAGCAGTTGAAATGGTCCAGTTTTGACCAGTTCTAAGTAGTTTTTCATGGAGAACTTCTGGGAGATGCTGTAATCAGTTGACCTTGTTCTTTTAGGGGTTGGAACAACACCTTTAGGGACTTAGGAGCCCTTGGTTTATGGACATTTATGATTGGGGTTGTAGTGCCCAAAAATGTCTATGACAGTTGCCCCTAAAGCATGAGTTCGTTAATCTTTTGATGTCGGGTGAAATGCTTTATCATGAGGATCCGAAGTTCTTTCGAGCTGGAAGGCGACATGTAATACGATACAATACAATACATTATCTTCATAATATTTTCATGATCTAGCTGAGTCGAGCATTCCCATGCTCAACTTTATAAATTCATTTTCATGTACATGAGACAGACAATCGTCTGAGTGTAGACTGATGATTCTGGTAGAGCCATCATCCCTTAGATTGGATGATTATCTGTGCAGCAATGATGTACATTTGATGTCTTTATTTTCCTGAATATATATCGCAGCCCAGATGGATGAAACTAGATCCGGGTCTTCAATCTCGTTCGATCTTCACTGAAAGTACAAGTTGATCCATGTGAGAGATGTTTTGGAGTCGAACATGGAAAGACATCCCCTGATTACCAGCCAGTGATGTAAGTTGTTAACAGGCGCGAGAGGAATCACCGATAATGATTATGACCCTCAAGGTACTACAGTACAATTCACGTGGTGTGAATAAGGGACTTGGCATCGAACACCACGAAAAATCTTTCGATCGAAGGCCATTGATGTAAACCTGTCGTCGGAAGTGAGAATTTTGCCATTGAGGCATGCAAGCTTCAAAGTACTAAAAGGGTTGTCCCTAGATCGACTTCTTGGATAATGAGCTGATGTCGACAAGAAGCGATCCATCATAGGAGGGCCTTAGTGAATCCCACATCAATGACACGGAACGGAGCAAATGATTTTAATGGAGGTGAAAACGATCTGGTGATATAAGGTTCAGGGTGGCGGTCATGAAAGAATGGAGCGTAAATGTATTGCAGTGGGTGTGACACAAGTGAATTCTCTGAGCGACTTCTCTTGAACATATCGGCGACACTGACATGATGGATCGGTAGCATTAACCCCAAATATGGATGGTGTGATGGAACCATGGTGATGTGACCAGTGAATGGCACAACCCAACCCAACTCGGATGCGGAGTGAAAGTGTCATGTTCAAGAGCGACTTGCTACCAATAAAGTTTCTTCAAGTTTTCTTCCCAATTTTTCCCCAGTCATTGCTGACTAGTACCTCTTTATTTTTTTCAAGCTTGAGGAGGATAACATATGCTTATTCTATAGTTTTCCCTTCGGGCAAACCCATCGCTATGTATTAACGAGCCTAGCGATAGTGAAACTCGTTCTTGTCTGTTATGGACAAGTTTGTCGCTATTCGGTTTTAACGAGTTTAACGATAAAGATAACTCGGTCCTTTTCAATTTTAGAGAGTCTGAAAAGGGACATAAAGAAAACTCCAAAAATCCTTTTTCGTCACATGATCCCTTGAGTCTGAAAAAGTATAAAACAATACAAAAGGGATGAATTTTCGGTACTTTTAACGAGCCGAACAAAACAAGCGCTCGATCTTTTTGTGTAATAATCCCTCAAGTCCAAAAAACATTAAAATCTAAAGGAGGGATAGCACTTCCGGTCACTTTAACGAGCTGGAGAGGCCAATGGCTCGGCAATCTTTTCATATTTTACGATTCAGTTGAAAAGAGCTTAAAGGAGACTCGTTTTTTGAGGAACGAGTGATAGATTTGGGTAGCAGCTGATTCCAGGTAAGGTTTGGAATTTTCCAATCACGGTAGTGTCACAAGGATCGCTAACAGGATCACTCTTCGCAATTGTTCCTCAAAAAGGGTAAACAATCAAATGGGGGTGAATGATCGGCCAATACAGAGTGTACGTGATGATGAAAACACAACCAAGGCTTCAAAGGCTGATGATAATACATTCACGATGGTTATTTACCGGAAATTGGTTCATTTTTTAATGAGCTTAAACTCTGGAGGAACATTTGCTCATTCCTTATGTTTATTTTTTGACGAGCTTGAATTCCGCGTTAAAACTACTCGATATAGTGGTCATTGATTTTCTTGATATTACCATTAATAACTTTGTTCCTTCAAAGGTTGTACTGCCTGCTCAATTGCTTCATCAAACTAGTTAGAAATGAACAATATATGTTTGAAAATGAGTCAAAACACTAATATTTTACTTGAATTATGTGAAAAGTAATTTAAAAGTGGTTTTTTACCTCTCATTTTACCATTTCATTTGAACTTTAGTTTGTTGGAGCTTTAGAGGTGCTTTCCCCCTTGTTTTTCACCAGCTGATTCCAGGAGATTCTGTGGACGATTCTTGGCGCCGTCTGGACCAAGTAGGAGCTAAAACTGAGCTCTTCAGTTTCATTCTTTCCTTTTTGAATTCTAAGCATGTTTTCTAGTTTTTATGAGCCTCTGGGTTTTGAAAAACTCACCTTGGATCCATCACACCCTTTCTATATCGAAAGGTGCATTGCATGTTGGCCTGACCATTGGCCAGTTAGCATGCAACGCACCCAGAACACTGTTGGGGGTGCGATGGGCGCAAGGAGGGAAATTTGTGCACAGTTTTTCATGGAAATTTTTGCCTGTTTTTCACCAAATCAGGATCTTACTCTTCTCTTGTTTGTTTTCAGAGATTTATTGGATCAAAATGCCTATTACATGGCAAGAACGTGAGCATGAAGAAGAGGACATGCTTGCTTTACATGATCCGGTTACGGTAAATGCACTGCGGAACTGTGGTCTGTTCAAGTTTTTCTGCATTTCTAGCATGAGGCAACAAATCAACTTGTTGCAATATTTGCTCGATGCCTGGGATCCTACCAGCCAGGTGTTCCAGATTAGGGGCAAATCTATCCCCTTGGTTGTCATGGACATCTATTTTTTGATCGGCTTATCGAGGCGGGGTGCCCCTATCTCATTATCAGGTTCGTCCCGTGGGGGTGAATCTGTGAGAGATTACATTCACAGGTATTGCAAAGAGGGATCTCAGTCGAGTAAGGACAGCAATATCAATATCTGAGATGTCACTGACAGGCCCTTGAGGACCATTCTGTTCACTTTTTCTAGAATGGCTGGTAGTGCGGCTCTTCATGTGGCCAACCGGTCTTACATGCAGTATGCCTTAGAATGCCTTGAACCAAAGGTGTTCAACTGGTGTGATGCAGTACTCTTTGTGATGAAAGAACAATTGACCAAGGTGAAAAACGGAAGATTGAAGAACTTTGGATATGGTTCTATTTTGACCGCCTTTGCCTTGGAAAAGATCCCACTGATGCAGCCGCAGTATATTTCACTTGGTTTACCTCCACCGACTGAGCCACGGATGCAGAGATGGGTCGACCATATGTCCAGACATGCTGGTCAGTCTCAGGTTTCCTTTTCTGATACCTTCTTTGGGTGGTTCGATCGTCAGGAGATGGTTTTTTCCGAGTATCCATATGCTGGTATGGATTTCCGGGGTGACCCGGATTTGGTACTGCCAGCTGGTGAGCAGTGGGGCGTCATTGGTAAATTTTTGACCATATTTCTGTTTATCGTTTCTCTTTATAATTTCCTTGTGCTTTCTTCTATCAGGACTAATCAAAACTCATGTGCTCATGTAGATGTCGGACCAGTTCGACCAGTAGTACGCCTGAGAGTGCCAGTTGCCGCTCCAGCAGGAGACGCTATGGGAAGGGCTATCCTTCGCGACCTCGATGTGGCCGAGACTCTTTCAGCATTACAGGATTAGGTCGAGGGCCTCACTCTTGGTATTCTAGACGTGAGGACTGATGAGCTACCTTTGAGTTTGCAACGACATACTACTGGCGTGCCGAGTCGATGGACTAGGCTCCTACGCATGATTGCATAGGCGGTGACTTGTTATCACTAGCATCATTAGACTAGGGTGCCCCCTAGTGTTTTGAGTTTTGGGTCATTTGACCAATTTTGTCTTGGTTACAGAACATTATGTGTAAACCATAAACAGTTATATATATATTTTTGATTTTCGGAGTTTTATTTTGGTTAAGTTACATGATCCTGATGCAAATGTTGATGAAATGCTTCTTTTTATAAATGTTGCAAATGTCTATCTAACACATAATTTTCCAATGAGTATTTTAATGTGTTTAAGTTTCTAGAAATATGCTGATATTCAATAAAATCAAATTGCCTTTCCAAAATCTTGACCCTTAGGAACATGCGATAGATGGCTGGATTTCGGACGGAGTAGCTACCAATGAGTTGTAGTATGACGAGCTGTGAGTCTAGCCTGACGACAAGTCGGCGTATGCCATGGGTGATGGCATCAGAGAGAAGTTTTATCAACGCGCTATATTCAGCGATGTTATTTTTTGACCGATCAATACATACCCCTCTGAAACTTACTGACTCGCTGCTTGGATCAAAAATGGCCCAGGCCACAGAAGATAGGTTCTGCGAACTACGACTCGCTCCGTCGGCATATCCAACAAAAGATTCCAATAGGTTCGACATCTGCAACAAATGTAAAAAGTGGATTACTTGACCAAAACGATTACCCTTAGCGAAAACAAAAATGTAACAAAAGCATATGGGTTACTACACTGCATCATGCGCAGTAACGTTCCGGGAGTGGGACCGCCTATCTTGAAATATGTGGGCTCTAAATCAACCACTATCCGAGCAAGCATCACCCACACCCACCTCCCTGACTGGCATGACCTAACTAGCATGAATGCCACTATGTGTCTGGCGCGTTATCCTAAACAGGTGCATCATATATAACGAGCTGTAGTCAAATGCTCTTGGCGTGAAATCGCTCTGACTCAATAACAGGATCATTCGTCCCCGTTCTGGGAGAGACTGGTTTACCAGCATGCTCTGTAGGAGTTACTTTTCTCTTCCCTAGAATCGATAATATTTGTGGTTGGTTATTAGATAGAGAGATTGTTCTCATTCTCTTATTCCCGCGTAAGGCGACAACCAACGCATTTCACCGCTCCACCGGAAATTCCCTCTGCCCCTACCGTACTCCAACTTGGTAGTTTCCACCGCCTGTCCAGGGTTGAGTCCTGAGATTTGACGATGGACTTGAAAAGCCACCTACAGACGCTTTACACCCAATCATTCCAGATAACGCTCGACCATAGGACCTTTAGGGTGTGTAAGCATGCTCGACTAATAAGGAGAGGTAATTGAAAATTATTTAGGATACCTAACGAATGGATCATGGTACCCCCAGGGGAAGTTGAATCACCGTTGCCATTCCCTCGGATGGCTATACCTTAGCCCGGCTGGCTTGCTTCACCTTCCCGAGTGAGGTAAGTTAGTGGCTCGTTCCTGACTACGGACTGCTTACTTACACATTCCTAGAATGTTGCCTTACACGTTTCCTGGCTCACCCTCTTCCACGTTCTTACTTCCAACCTCTTCTTGACTGGACTTGGGGTTGGAAGGGATGATTCTTTCATACATACAACATTTTACCCAATCTAATAGAAAATTATCAATGAATGGATATTCTTGTCACTTTTTCTGTTTCTCCTATTATGTCCAATTCCATCAATAACCTATTTTGTTGAAATATCCACAAAAAAAATTTCCCCAATTGAGATCTGATCTAATGAATCTTGGATATTAATGGGTTGACAAAAAATTTGATATAAGTATTCATTAGCATATGAATAGGGAAATAGGATGGGAATGGGGCGTGGCCAAGCGGAAGGTACAACCCGTTACGGGGTTGCGCCAGCGGAATCCCGTCATAATCCATTAACTCGTAGGCTCCTTTTGCTAATACACGTTTAACAATATAGGGGCCCATCCATAAAGACTTGAATTTACCTGCTCCCAATTTATCGGATTCTTGGTCGTAAAGTAAGACCAAGTCACCTTCTGAGAAGACACGGGGTTTGACATTCTGTCGAACTGCGCCTTGACTCGTTTCCTATGGGCTTCATTAGCAAAAGCAACATCACGACGGGTTTCATCCAATTGGATTAGTTCCAAGGAACGAGCCTCCTCTTCTGAAGTTCCGGGGAGAAGGTTGACTGCGAGTTTTAGGGACGAGATTTCACACTGAACTGGTAAGATTGCTTCTAGGACTTACACCAGTTGGAAGGGTGTAAACCCGGTTTCATTCCTTACTGATGTTTGGTATGCCCACAAGGCCGAGTACAGGATCAGGTGCCAACTCCTTTTGTGGACTCCAATCATCCTTTGCAGCATCTGCTTCAAAAGCTTGTTGATTGCTTCAACTTGTCCGTTGGCCTGCAAGTAATATGGAGTAGAGCTGTCATGGGACAACCCTAATTTGGCAGCCAATTCAACCATCATGTGATTGCGAAAATGCGATCCATGATCTGTGACTATAGCCTGTGGAACGCCGAATCTGGCGACTACATGATTGAAAAAGAAAAGGGCAGTTGTTTCACCAGTGTTATCTAATGTAGGCATCACCTCGGCCCATTTGGTAAAATAGTCTACTGCGACTATGATATACCCATGCCCCCCGGTCAAGGTGGGGTTAAATGTCATGAAATCAATGCCCCATTTAGCGAATGGCCCAACAACAACTATTGGCTGCAGAGGTGTGGGTGGTCTTCTGGTTTTGCTATCGAAAATTTGACATGCATGGCAACTTCTGACTGCGATTAGGCAATATTTCAACATTGTTGGCCAGAAGTATCCTACTCGTAAAAAAATTTGCGCCGTAGCGTAACCAGATTGATGCCCCCCACACGTGCCTGAATGGAAATCATTAAGGACTTTTTTGGCCTCCTCATGGGTGAGGCACCTCCTCAGAACTGTATCGACCCCACGACGGTAAAGCGTATCACTGACGATCATGTAGTCTTTTTATTGGTATTGAATACGTTTTTGTTCTGAGCGGGAGGTATTAGGCCTATAGTTTTGGGTTTGGAGATAGATGATTATATCTCCATACCACGGATTGCTTGAAGATATTAGAAACAAAGATTCATCCACGATTGTTTCTTTTGATGTTTCATCGTTGGACGACGATGGGAGATCGCACAGTAATTCCGCGAAAACCAGGAATTTCTTTGACTTGGATTTTACAAATTCCAGATCAAACTCTTGAATATTTGCTATCCATTTTGAATATTTGTCCCCCAGCAACTTTCGCAACAATATATAAGTCATGGGGTTGCAATCTGACAGAACAATAGCTTTTCGAAAGAGGATATAGTGTCGAAATCTCTGTATCGCTTGAACAGCTGTGAGTGCCAGCTTTTCAACATAGGAATACTTGCTTTCTGTATCATTTAAGTTCCTACTTAAATAATATATAGGATGTTCAATTCCGTTGTCTTCTTGAACTAAAACCATTGCGATGGTTGTATCCGCTGCAGCCAGATACAGGTTAAAGTCTTTTTGATAATCAGGAGTGTACTTAATGATGCTTTCATTAGGGATTCTTTTAAAGCATCAAAGGAAGCTTGCGCGACCTGATCCCAGACGAAGGGAACTTCATTTTTCAATAGACGCGTATAACCTTTAGCAAGTTCGGTGTAATTTGGAATTAACCTCCTCAGAAAGTTTGCTTTCCCTTGGAGTTTCTGAATCTGAATCAAATTTGAAGGTGGAGGCAAATTTATGATCGCCTCAACCTTACATGGGTCAAGACGAATCCCATCCTTTGAGACTAAAAAGCCAAGTAAACGACCAGAACTGACACAGAACACACATTTGTGTGGATTGAGTCGTATCTTGTAGTGTCGGGAACGTAGAAATATCGCTCTCAAATGCTGCGGATGATTGGTTCGCTTTCGCGAATGAGCTGGAAGGTCGTTGAGATATGGTTGAACGATGTTTTTGATGTCATGGAAGGCATAATTCATTGCCCTCTAAAACGTTGCCCCTGCGTTCTTTAAACCAAAGGGTAATTTGCGATAACCAAATGTGCCCCACGGACAAATAAATGCAGTCTTTGACTACTCTTGTGGGCGGATATTTATTTGATTATACCCGGAGAATCCATCCATAAATGAAAAGATTTCACATCTAGCGCATTCATCAATTATCTGGTCAATAAAGGGTGTAGGGTAGTTGTTTTTTTACAAGCTTGATTTGCATCCCTATAATCGACGCACACTCTAATCGTTCCTTGTTTTTTCATCACAGGAACAATGTTCTATACCCAATCGGTTAGAGGAACCGGGTAAATGAAACTAGCATGGAGAAGCTTTTCAACTTCTGCCTTGATGGCAGCGGCTTTCTTGGGGTGCACCTGCCGTAGCCGTTGTCGTACTGGTTTGACATCTGGATACATCTTGATTTCGTGTTCAACTATACTCGAGTCAATGCCTGGCATTTCATCATATGACCAAGAAAAGACATCTCTGAATTTGCGAAGAAGAGCGTTATATATTTCCAGTTCTGAAGGAGAACAACATTTGCCAACATAAATATTCTCTACAACATCCGTTTTGGTCGAGATATTTATGGCGATAGTCTCTTCAATATTGGACAAGTCGCTCGGAATCCACCGTGTTTACAGTATTTGATAGGAAATCAAAAACTGAAGGATGATGAAGGTCATCAGGAGTATCTTCTTGACAATCCGGAAGATGGGAACGATGGTGGTAATCTTCCAATGGCGCCCCTTCAATTACCATTGACTTAACAATTCCTTCGTCGGTGAAATGCACTTGCGACCAAGGATCTGAAGGGGTGCCATATTCCTTAGACCTATCTATCCAAACGCCTGATAAGAATTGATTCGGGTCTACCTCCCATGCCGAAAACATTGATTGCTACAATATTTCTATTGGGATTGGAGGCAATACCTGCGGATGATCCATGTTAATATCATTTTTTGAGATCTTTTGAATCGAAGATATCATATTGCAGGTTCCTACCGTCGCCACTTCCGCCAGATTGATTGGAGGCGGGAGGGCAAAAGTCCCCATTAATATAGGGTCTTTTAGTAGGCCTACTCCGATATTTTGAAGCGTATGGGGGCTTCCATGGATCATCAGAATGCTTCCCGTAACTTGGGAACTATTGGGGAGAAATGTTTGTTGGTCGACGATTGTAATTCCTCCTTGAAAAGGAAATGCAATCTTCCTAAAGTAGGTCGACACAACCGTAGCCATAGCATATATCCATGGTCTTCCCAGTAGGATGTTGTAATCGAGGTTTCCGTCGATTACTTCGACATCTATTTCTACTGTTTTCCCTCTAGTTCAACTTGCAAGTTACTTAAAATCTCGTATGGAGTGTATGATCGTCCATCAAATGCTTTTAACATTGTTGACGATCGCGACAAGGTTGGTGAGCCTAAATTTTTCCAGCAACTCATCGACATAATACATGTAGATGCCCCCTCATCAATAATTGTTCGATGAACAGTTTTGTTGAGGGCTTTCACTTGAATAAGGAAAGCTAGTTGAGCTGGTAACTGAGGGTCATATCCTTTGTGATTAAAGGATACAAGATTGGAATCCGTTGGGTCAATCCCACCTATTACTGATAATAGATCCTGCTTTTGGGAGAGGCGATTTTGTGGTACCTCAAGTGTCGACATAGCGGACGGCGATTGGGCCAGGTCCTCTACTATATTATAATTTTGTGCTCCTTTGGCACGAGGATTAAATGTCAATTTTTGTACTACTCCCTTTAGCGGCTTTATCATTGGTTCAGGAATGATGGGTGGCACAACTTCGGTCAAAGTTGTTGTCGAACTACTAGGTTGTTCATTAGCCTTGTTATTCGACAGCTGTGGATTCCCGTAATCTTTATTCCTTGTCAAAGCATCATTTTGCTGCTTTGAGATAGACAACATAAGCACTTGGGATCGGGAAGCATTTTGATTAGCAACCAGTTTGGTTCCCGGGTTCGGAAACGGATCAGTCAATACTGCTGAGGTTTTTGAACTCTTAAAGAGTTTCTTAACTTCAGCTTTATGTGGAAAATCTCTCGTCCGATGATCCTCATCGCATATTTGACACCCCACGGGGGGTTTCCTTTGCCCAAAAGGGTTTGCAGAAGGTTTTTCAGGAGATGACTCATCCTGCTTCTTTTTCCTCTCTTTCTTTTTCTTCTTACCCCCTGGTTGCTTCAGTTGTTTGCCCTTGTCGGTCGACACGGCATTTACCTCCGAGGCGAGAAGTTCTTCATTTGCATTTTGATCAGAAATCTTACGGGCCTTCTTAGATGTAGCCTTTGTCGATTTCGTGCTTGTCATACCTATCACGCCATCACCGGCATGAGGGTCTTTGTTTGATTTAGGAGGGGGAGGAACGGAAAATTCCGGTCTAGGAGCATCAGGTATTTTATCGTAGAGCGTGCTAGACTGAGTATAGATCAAGTCTAGATATTGTGCACGAGCAATAACTTGCTCTTCAGTGACGACTCTTCCCTTTGCCACATCTTCTGTGATAGAAGGTAATAATGACTTAGTAAACCATTCAGCTAGCAGTTGATCAGGAATATATCTTTTTACCATTCTGCGACGATGTCGCCACTTATGAATATGATCAGATATGTGAGTGGCCGTTGTCTGCTTGAAATTGGTAAGAAGTTTTGTTCCTGTTTTGTACCTTATGGGTAACTGAAAATGGGTTAAAAGGTTTTGGCTAGGGCACTGAAGTTATCGAATGAAGCTCTAGGCAATTCGATATACCATTTTGCTGCCGAACCAGTTAAGGTTCGCTGAAAAAAGCGAAGCCTAATCGAATCATCGTTTAGAGTGTTAGATGAACACCATAGATGAAAGGTCATCACATGATTCGACAGGTTTCACCCGGATTTCCATTAAATTTAGGAATATCTAACGGAAGTTTATGCGGAATCGCCGGCCACCAAGGGGCATAAGCAATTGGATCATTCGTCAGCTGGTTTAGATCTGGTAATTCTAGAGTTGCTAGAAAGGGCAACTGTTGATTCAGGTTAGGTGAAGCATACCCAGGATAAGATGGAATCGCCTGAGCAGTGGGTCTTTGCATACCATCATAATGTATTTGATGTTGGTAACTTTGATAAGGTTGATGGGCATAACCATTATAGTATGGTTGTTGATAACCGCTTTGGAAATGCGGTTTCCCATTACTTACAAAGACTTGTTGCTCAGGTCCTTGATATGATTGTTGGAATTGCGGTTGTTGAGATTGAACCAACCATGGTTGTTGGACCATTTGCTGTTGTCCAATACTGGATGATTGACCAAGATGAGGAGTCATAATACTTGTTTGAGCCTGAGTCGCTCCAGATAAGGAGGCACTAACCTGAGGTTGTGATTGAGTCGTTGAGACAAGAGGCTGTTGTATTGCAACCTGAGAAACTTGAGGTTGACATACAACAGGTAGCGCTTGTACTTGCGATGCAGTCACCATAGCAGGTATAGTGGGAATATTCGACACAGGGTGGACTGGTTGCATTGAATATACAACCCTTGGTTGTTGAGGCAGTATTGGTACCCAACCGCTAGATGTAATGCCAGTTTGACCTGAACTTTGTTGTAAACTCCCATATGGTTGTTCTCCGGGAGGGAACAATGAAAAGGCATATTGCCCTCCATATGGTGGAAATCCAGTACTTAAAGGGTAGATTGGACTTTGAAGACACATTGGATCAATTTGTTGAGTTTCAACATAAGAAATACCAGATGATAATATGGATGAAGAAATAGGAGCTGACCATGTCGTCGAAACAGTCCCTGATTGGACTCCAGCTTGTTGTTGATAACTTGCCGGGACAGATGGTATATCGGCGAACATCGTTGGAGTAGCAGCAGGAGGCTCTGCCGCTGCTGAGTCAGATGACACAATCCTGGATGTCGACGGTTGTTCAGACATATCTAGTCTATCCAAAAGATTTTCTAGTGATTTCGATTGACTTTCTTCCACGATTACTCGATCAACTCAAAATAAAGGGGAAAATGATTCTGAATTAAATGAATTTTAGACACTTTGACACAACTTATTTTTTCAATTTTTAAGAGTCGAGAAAAAACAAAATATGACTCTAGTCGCCTTCGATTTTTAATGAGCTTGAAGTGACAAGTGCTCAGATGGACCTTTTCCTTTAAGGAGTCTGAAAAGGAACGAAAGAGACTACTCTAGAAATTTAGACAGAGGGATTACCAAACCAATCGCAAAACTACAGAATACTTTTTACGGTATGGCAGTCAATCTTCCTGAATGCTGTGTTCAGTGCATTGTGATCGATAGGGCAGCAGACACGGCTTCCTATGGATAAAGGATAAAGCCTATTGTGGTCTCCCAATATATACTCGACGGTACGTGGGAGTATAAGTCCATACTGGCACTTATCGTCTCAAAGTGGAGGAATCACCCAACCAACAATGAAAACAACAATTACTAGGCTTTACGATGCCGAAATACGTCTCTAGCCTAGACTTCTAGATGTTGTGCGTTAGGTTCCAAAGCATTTTTAGATTCATTAAATTTATTTTACAGTTGATCTTGCTTAATAAATTTTCCTTTCAGGTTCACCGCGTGATGTAGATGTACAATTCCTAAAATGCAATCTAAGATGATAAACAGTCGTTTAATCTTATTTTTGCAATGAAAATCCTAGCTACTAAGGAAAGAGAGATAGCGTTCTTTCTTCATAGAGCAGAGAGCACACACTATATGCATTGTCCTAAATCAAACCAGCAAACAGTCTAAATGAAAATGCACGTGCATGTATTTGTTTTCACCCTTCTTAAAGTGTGAATGATAAAAAGAAGGCTAAGCGCAAATCTGAATTATTTTTCAAAGCGACGTTACTAACAAGTTTCTTTTCAAGACAAAATGAGGACAATGATGACACTTTGCGATTTGGAAATGAAAACTTGCTTTCGACACTTGAAAAAATACTAATTCAAATCAAATACAAGAGTAACAGTATAATCGACTATCAAGAACAATCAGATTCCCTTCTATGACTGAAAACGACACTTGCGACACTTTCAAATCAAGAAACGACAGTACGATTACGCTACTTCTTTGTAAAAGAGAACTGAAAATGGCTCAAAATACACAAAAACATTTACAGTCTTTTGCACAATGGAGGTGGAATAATGGCAAGGAAGGGGGTTTCAACAGAGGTGTACTGACTACAGGCAGCAAAACTCTTGAATAGAGCTGAAAAGAGTGAACACAGAAACCAAATCTAGGAGCAGGAAAGGCCTTGTCTGATCAGCGCACCTATAACACAGTGAACTAGAGATGCAGCGCACCTACTACACTCGGGAAGTGCGATGCATCTAGAATTCACAGAAGAGACAGTGCGTTGGACCAGGGACGAGACTTTAACTGGGTCTCGGGTCACAGTTTGCAGCTCAGTTCAGGGATTTAGGCCAAGCAAGTGGTAATCAGTAAATCAATCACAGGGGTAGATCCAAAGAGGTTACTAGAGCCACCACAAGGGCAATTAGAGAGCTTGTAAATCAATTGTTTAGCTCATAAACAAAACCCGGAGATGGACTGAAGCAGCATTGATCTACTTTGCACTTGCATAGCAAATGCAGTTAGAAGGCTAGCTGGCTTGACTTCAGGCTCCATCTGTAAGTTTATAAAGCAAACAAATGTAGATAAACAAACAATCTATTCGCTCCCCAGCGGAGTCACCATTTTGTTATCGGGAAAACTAGTGTCTATGCAGAGCTGCTAGTCCCACTAAGGCTGGTAGCTACCTTAGAAACAAACAAACTAAAACTACTTTCGTTTTCCTTTATGAGAAATAGATAAGAGGGGAATAAGGATACCAACCTCTGTCTTGCGCTTGGTTCCTTGCTCGATTCCTCTCCCTTCTGATAGGTCTTCACCACTCGCTTCCTCGTCTACCCAGCTTCAAAGAGCACCTGTAGAATCAAAGCAGCATAATACTATCCAAGAACATAGATCTATTATCATCAACAATATAGGACCATATATATATTGACCACACAAATGCATATAACATCAATCATACAAGAATGTGGAGGAAAACTTGAATAGCTTTATTGATAATCAAGAAAGAGAAAAGAGTATTACAACCAATTGTTCTGACCCAGCATCATCCTCTCAGCAAGAAAGCCCTTCTTCACCTCATCAAAAGCTTGGATCACCCAACACTATGATATTGCACCAAGAAACCAACAGCACTTCCTTACAAGATACAAAATTCCAGCCTATGGATCTCTGGGATGAGGGATCCATATATAGATGTTTGCAATGGGGGTAAGTCATCTTTTGAGATTTGATTAGTGTCCTCTCTCTTATAGTTCTTGATTCCACTTGGAGATTGATGATCTCTTACTCATCCCTGGGAGAATGCAGAGAGGCAAGTGTCACAGGAGAAGTTTCTGGAAGATTCCATGATCCTCCACCTTGCGGATTGACCCTACCATTTGCCCATTCTCGCCCATCGCACCCCATAGAAGGGCTTTTCAACATGCATCGCACCTACTGTGTGTAGGCAGGTGGGATGCAACGCACTTTGACCATGGAGCAGTTGAAATGGTCCAGTTTTGACCAGTTCTGAGTAGTTTTTCATGGAGAACTTCTGGGAGATGCTGTAATCAGTTGACCTTGTTCTTTTAGGGGTTGGAACAACACCTTTAGGGACTTAGGAGCCCTTGGTTTATGGACATTTATGATTGGGGTTGCAGTGCCCAAAAATGTCTATAACACTTTTGGCTTAACTAATTCTCCTGCCACTTTCATGAGAGTAATGAATGATGTACTCAAGCCTTTTATTAATGATTTTTTAATTGTATATTTAGATGACATTCTTGTTTTCAGTAAAACATGGGAAGAACATTTGAAGCATGTAAAGTAGACTCTAGATGTTTTGAAAAGAGAAAATCTCTATGTTAAATTATCAAAATGTGAATTTGGTAAAACATCTTTGAATTATTTGGGTCATATTGTAGGGGGTGGTGAATTGAAGATAGATCCCTCTAAGGTTGAAGTTATTATGAACTGGCCTAAACCCAAATCTGCTACAGAAGTTACGAGCTTCCTAGGAGCAACACAATATTGGAGAAAGTTTATTGCTAACTTTTCCTTGATTGCAGCTCCCTTACATGCTTTAACAGGATTGAACAAGGTGTTTCAGTGGGGAGGCAAACAGCAAAAAGCCTTTGACACCTTGAAAGAAAAGATTAGTACAGCACCAGTACTAGCATTGTCAGATCTTCAAAGACCATTTGAGATTGAAACAGATGCCAGTGACTATGCCATGGGAGAAGTGTTAATGCAACATGGTAAACCCATATGTTATCATTCTGAGACATTTAATTCTGCAGTAGTTAATTATCCCACATATGATAAAGAATTGTATGCATTAGTACAGTGTGTGAAAAGGTGGAAACATTACCTAATGGGCAAAGAAACAGTTATACATACTGATCATCAGCCACTTCAATATTTGCACTCACAAACTAAATTGCGGCAATCAAGACACTATAGGTGGATGGGTTTTCTACAACAGTTTCATCTTGTCATCAGATATAAGAAAGGCATACAAAATAAGGTTGCAGATATGTTATCTAGACCCATTATAAATGCATCTACTATACTTAAGCATAATTCAGTATTGCATGAAAGCTACATTGAACAATATGCTCAAGATGTAGATTTTAAGGATGTATATGCAACTTTAAGTCATGGCAAACAAGTAGAAGAATTGGATTATCATGTTAAGGACCAACTCTTGTATCATTTGGGAAAGTTATGCATTCCTCAAACTGAAAGAGTTAATATAATCCGAGAAGCACATGTGCACAAGATTCTGTTATTGGCCAAGAATGCATGAAACAGTTTCTAGATATATTAAAGGGTGTACCATGTGTGCTAAAAGCAAGCCCAATAATAGAAAACTAGGCTTGTACACTCCACTTCCAATTCCTTCTCATCCTTGGGAAAGTGTTTCCATGGACTTTGTTGGGGGACTGCCAAAATCTATAAAAGGTCATGACTATTTATATGTTATTGTGGACAGGTTCAGCAAAATGTGTATTTTAATACCTTGTAACAAACAAATCATAGCTGAACAAACAGAAAAGTTGTTCTTTCAGTATGTATGGGTTCATTTTGGGTTACCCACTTCTATTGTCTTTTATCGAGATTCTCGATTTGTTGGGAAATTTTGGTCAAGTCTATGGGATTTAATGGAAACCAGATTGAAGAAGAGCACAGCATTTCATCCACAAACAGATGGCCAAACAAAGGTGGTCAACAGGACAGTGATCCAGTTGCTCAGGGGTTATTGCAGCAAGCATCCCAAGCTTTGGGATGAACATTTATGTTATGTGCAACATGCTTACAACTGTGCTAAACATTCTTCTACAAAAAAATCTCCTTTTGAGATTTGTTTTGGTTTTATACCAAGGTCTCCCTTGGATTTTGTCTTTAGTAAAGACATAACAGTTGATGGACATATTGATGTGGACAAAGCAACCAAGTTCATTGAACAGATCCAAGAAATTCACCAGGCAGTGTAGGAACAGCTAGAAAAGAGCCAAGCCAAGTACAAGGCAAGGCATGATAAGCATCAAATTGAGAATAGCTTCCAAGTTGGTGATCAAGTCTGGCTGTACATCAACAAGGACAGAATGCAAGGTGAAGGTAAGAAGCTGAAGCCAATAAGGTATGGGCCTTTCAAGATACTTGATAAAATTGGTGAGAATGCTTTTCGCCTTGATTTTCCAGCTTACATGCACATCTATTTAGTAGTTAATGCAGAGAACTTGAGACTATTTGAACCTTCATTGATTGAAGATCCTGAAGAGTAAAGTCAGTTGGCTTCTATCGATGATCTGTTGCCTGAATATCTCAATGAGTTGTAGGAAGATACAGTTCTGGATAGGAAGGTGAGAACTACGAGCAGAGGGGATGTTGAGTACCTCAAAATTGGACTCAAAGGTTCAAACCAAGCAGTACAAAATGGATAGAGATTGGACAAGTGAGGAAGTTGTATCCTCACTTGATTGATGCTTAAAAACCAACTTTTGGTGGTCCAAAAGCTTTTTCAGTGGGAAGGCGTGATCCAAAATGGATCCTAAAACCCTCTAAGTCTTCAAAATCTTTCAAAAGATCAAAACTATCGCATGAGGATAAACTCTTAAAAAGGCGGATAACACTATCGAGAGGCAAAAACATGAAGAAATCAGTGAAAACAGGCTTATCGGCGGTTTAAAGCAACTTTGAATTGGAGTAGTCGGATTTGGCCGATCAACAGTCCAGATCCGATCGGCAAATCGCAATCGACGGAGGCAATCGGGGGCTATCACATGACAGTTGTGATTGCGATCAGCGCGGATCAACAAGGACTGTCGATCAAGCGCGCAAATCAATGGCCCATGTTAACACGCGATATTGCAATCGGCAAATACAAAGGAGCGATTACAATCGGCCTGGGGCATGTGCGATATGCGATTGCGATCGATCGCATTGCAATATCGCATCGGAACATTACAATGGAGCAGGGCCGATAGCCGGACCCGATAAAGATTATAAACGATGTTTGATATGATTTGAGATCTGGAAAACAAGGTTTTCCTTTGTAAATCGCATTTTCGTTGAATAAACAAGAAACCAAAGAAAAAGCATCGATGCGATATTACAAACCCAAAAGGATTTATTAACACTGTTATATATGATTCCAAGTCCGATAAAGCCAATTTCAGGTTTTTTCAATGTTTTTAATGTATTTTTAATACAAAGGGAAATCACGATATGAGCGGGATTTCGGGCGGGCCAAAGGCGGTAAATGGTTTGGGCTGGGATCCGCCCAATCCCATACAATGGCTACCACGTGACCAGGCTGAGGAGAGAGAAAATCACCCTCATTGGGCAGTTAACTCACGTACGAAAGAGCGGCCCGAAATGGATCTCAACCATTGGATCAAGACCTCTCAGATCAACGGTGGGGATGCAATGCCGATATACAAGCAGACCCGATAGGAGTATAAGGTGGATTTATCGATATTTGAAGTCCGATAGACAGTGTTTGGCGGACTTTTCCTATGTTTGAACGTGTTTCTTTGTGTAAACAGAAAACGACCAATTTTGGGATTTCAACGGCCCGATGACCCATTTTGTTACAGTACAGGTGGCCACCATCCTTGGAAGAGTTTAGCAGTGATTGCTAACGCTCATAAATGGATCTAAATGGACAGAGATTGAGAAGCCAGAGAGCCCGAGAAGGTTAAATGAACAGACAGCGCAGAATGGCTTTCAAAGCCACAGACAGAGAGCAAACAGAGGCAAGTAGTGTTGATACAGAGCAATAGAGACAGAGAGTCAGTGAGGAGATTATGTGTACTCAGAAGAGATTTGGGGGATCCAGGTAAAGCCTTATTGTTTTGTATCTATTGTGTGAGACTCAAATTGAGCTCACTGTTGTAAAACTCTGTTTTGAAGACATAATAGAGAGGTCACCACTGAAGGCTAGACCAAGAGATGTAGCCTAGGAGTGTTGGGTGAACTCCTTATTAAACTTGTTGTGTTTAAGTGTGTTGTCTATTATGTTTATTTTACTACTTCATTGTCTATGTATTTCGTAATCTTATCGATCCATTGCATAAAATAACATAGGAAAATCCATGCACATGAGTCTATAATACCTTAATAATTGTCTAAGATCATATATCAGATCAAGTGGATCCCCCCAAGTAGAGATGAGACTTGGATGTGCGAGATCCTTGTCATTTGTTGGCAAGTGGATCCCCCCAAGCAGAGATGAGACTTGGATGTGCGAGATCCTTCTCATGTGTTGACAAGCAAATCCCCCCAAGCAATGATGAGCCTTGGATGTACGAGATCCTTGTCATGTGTTGACAAGTGGTTCTTCCCAAGCATAGATGAGCCTTGGACGTGCGGGATCCTTGTCATGTGTTGACAAGTGGATACCCCCAAGTAGAGATGAGACTTAGTTGTGCGAGATCCTTTTCAAATGTTGGCAAGTGGCATTCCCCCCAAGTGAATATAGGGTGATGGATGAATATCCCCTATGATAATTATTCTTCATTATAGTGATAAATCATTATTCCAAATGATACTTAGTAGAGATGAAGAAAGATGAGCAGAGAAAGCAAAGATCTTTATTGCATAAATAAATTCCTCCCTAGATGAGAGGGAATGTTGAAAATTGGCAGCTCGGGGATGAATTTATAAAAATAGAAAGTCTAAAAATTGAATTTCTAAAGATAGAAAGTCTCAAGTTTGACTTTTAAAAAATATTAAATCATCTTTCATTAATTAGTAATCAAGTATTGTTGATGGAAAATCCCTTCCGATCACAATCAGTCCTAATAAATCAATTTTGACTTAATCATCAATATTATTATTATTCTTATGATATTATTATATTATTATTAAAAAGAAATTCAAGTCTCTCAATCATGAGACTCAATCATGTCATATGTAACTCCCCTTAGGTAATGCATATGTTACTCTCTCTCTCTTAATGGATTCATTCCTCTCTCCCTCTAATGCTCTTACGCACCTCTTACACTCTCTTACACACTTTAATGACTCGTCATAAAAATATTCCTCTTACACCTCTTTAATGAATAAATTACACTTCTCTCCTAAACATATAAGTTACACTCCTCTCCTTTATGGCATAAGTTACACTCATATTTTGGCATATGTAACTCCTCGAAGCATAGGAGTTACTCTCTTATGAATTCGACCTCCTTGCTCTTCCTATATATTTGTGCTTCTCATCCTCACTTGATACACTTACTTGTGCTTGTGAAAGGAGAATTTTAACTTGAGAAAGAAAGAGTTGGAGAGTCTAGAGGAAGATTGAGAGAGAGAGAGAGAGCAGATCTT
Source organism: Pinus tabuliformis (assembly GCA_031772625.1). Lineage (NCBI taxonomy): Eukaryota > Viridiplantae > Streptophyta > Pinopsida > Pinales > Pinaceae > Pinus > Pinus tabuliformis. The sequence continues at coordinate 615,865,134 of CM062817.1, forward strand.
GGAGAGCCAAAGTGATTTGGTGTTTGCATCAGCTACTGCTATCAAAGATATTCTTTAGATTTGGGTGAAATTATTCATTCTCTCATTGTACTTTCTATCTCTGTTGAACAATTGATTTCTAATAGAAGAAGAATCTAGTTGGGTTTTCCCATTGTGAGTTTTTCGCTAGTCATTGACCTAACTTCTTTGTGTCTCATTGAGTTCTCTGTTGTCTTCCATTGTGCATATGGTGTCTTTTGGTCATGCCTTAAGGGTTGCACTTGCAAAATAAAAAAATCCTAGGTGGGATGGCTTTATGGTCCAAGCTTGTATTGTGTACTTCCTTTGCCATATTATAAACATGATATCTAAATGAACATAAAGTAAACATAGCATTTTTGCACGCCAACTTATTTTTAGTTGTGCCACAAATCCCTAACCATATTACATATTATGTCACTAGGAGTCATTTTGCTATTATGGATATTTTGTGGTTTCCTAGTAGGTTTTTAATCTAGCAATCATAATTATGCTCTCCAAATTATATGAATGTGATGTGTTTTTCTTGTGTACAACAAAAAACCTATAGTTGATGAAAGATATTATAAATAGACCAAAAACACACAAACATTAGGTTTCCTTTCCAATGAATCCATAAGTTTCTATCCAATAGCATTGGAGGCTTCCTTGAAGGTATTAAACAACAAAATAATATTCAAAATTGTTGGCATTATGACTAATGTGTTGTCCTTGATGGAAACCTACTTGATAAAGATGTCAAAATGATGGTTATGTAGTGTGACAGAGAGAATGGACAAAGGTTGTCCTTGATGGAAACCTACTTGATAAAGATGTCAACATGATGATTATGCAGATGCTACAAGTGAGATGGACAAAGGAATATCAGTTCAGAGACAGAAATATGATAAAGGTGAAGTTTTTGAAAGTATATGCGGGTCCTGTGAATAAAGGACGCATACATACGCAGGTATGGTGAAGAAAAGTCACATACAATTTCCGCACCATAGTACTATGAATACCATGGGTCTTTACCATGGTATTGGCCCAGGCCCCATAGTAATGAGCGCGACAACAGATATTTCATCCCATCAAAGAATACCATCGATATTACTAGGGGATTGGCTTAAGGTATTGGATAAGGCTTATACTATATAAGAAGATGGAGATCAAGTGTTAGTGTGTGCATGTGATGTATTATTTATGAATAACATGATCTAAAATAGGTGTGCACGAGGGAGCATGGAAATGGACCAGATCTAGTATATATGAAATGACCACATATTGGATAATATGTTTAGGGTTTGATAGATTTGTGATGATGATATTATGATTTGTTTTTGTAACAGTTTGTATGCCAATATTTGGGTTTTACAGATGTTTTGTTGTGCAACGAGGGTATGATTTAGTGAGTACAAATATGTACGTCAGTTTGCCATTGATAAGTCATGTACATACGTGGATCTTCTTCTAACTAGTCACGTATATATTCTGTAGTATGGACATATTTGTATGCAAGTGTGGTGAATGATAAGTGCATACATACGTGAAAGTTATTTATAAGAGTCACGTACATCTGCTAGGGTTTTGCAGTATGAGTTGTTAATGATGTCTGATCAATTCTGTTATATTTGTTGATGTATGTCAATGAAGTATCTCTTATGATAATTTGTTTTTGACAATTCTTGTTGGGTTGAATTGTTTATGAAATGATATGTTGACTAGGGATGATGCTACTATGTAGTGATATGTCTCTGGTTCAATGATCGGTGATGGGTTCAGTATGTGATTCAGTGTGATAGTGATGTAGACACAGTTGTTCAGTATTTTGAGATTTGTATGCAGGACCTCTTAAGGAAAAATGCATACATACGCGGGTATGACTCAGAATAATAGAGTATATATTCTGAGATATGATTGATCATGGTTTGCAGTAGCAACAGTTGGTTTCTGTGATAAGTAACAGTGATTGGATTATTGATGAGTACTTGTGCACTGATATGATCTATCTAGGTTTAGTTTGATCTAGTTGTATTGATTAAGATTAAGTGATTTCTTTGATGATTTAGTTGGTTTAGTGATTGAGTGATTTAATATAATGATTGGTTTCATAATTTTTATTTGGAATTGGGCTTAAATGATGGTAGTGGGTCCAATCTAAAAATATGATGCAAAGTGGCCTACAGGTTTGATGTTGTGAATCAGTTGGATACAGTATGAAATATTATGAAATGCAGTCCACAAGGATGCTAAGGGTTGGAGCCTTCAGTGAGGGAGTCGAAGCTTCCTTCCAGTGGTAGCTGGTAAATCTGATCAAGGGGTTGGAGCTCCCTTTTGGTGGATGTCAATAAACGAGAACAGGGGGTTGGAGCTCCCTTCCAGTGGGTGCTGGAGAACGAGAAAAGGTTGTAGCCTTCAGCAAGTGGGTGCCTACGTACTGGTATGATTCTGCGATAGTACAAGATTGTAAGATGCTTTTTTTTATAATAAAAAATGAAGACAGAGACAACAGCAACGGTGGTTTTCTCCCACATTGGGTTTCCACCTAAAAATCCTGGTGTCCTCATGTGTTGATGTGTTTCTTATGTGTGATGATTTATTATGTTCTTACTTTTCATGTTTATTGTTCAATTAAGGGCCAATGAAGTAATGACACACTGGTTAAAGTAGAATAGATGATGAAATATATGAAAAGTTAGCTAACTGGATATATGTTGTTTTCCTTTATCATAGTCATGTACATACGCTAGTTTACTTAAGAAACAATAGTGTACATAAAGATGAATAATAAATTGAAATGTTTAAGTGAGTCTTAAAATATTGTTTCACTGCTCCACCCCCTCTCAATATTTTTCCCAACAATTGGAATCAAAGCAGGTCACTTAAGTTGAAGCTTAACCGCTTGGAGTGGATCAACGATGATGGGAAAGAAGAAGATAGCTCGAAGGAAGGAGTTAGAAAACTATATATCAGATGTAATGACAGTTACAGATGTCGGCAAATACTCAGTTTTGGGAGCACCCCACTTTCTATTAATCAATAATGAAGAAGATGGTAAATAATTATCAAGTATGGGTTGTTGTTCTAATTGTGGTCCATTTCCTTGTCTATGTAATAATGATGATAGTGAATATGACAATGAATCAACTGAACTTGCACTCATGGGTAAAAGTGAAAGTAAGCATTCGAAACAGATTCAAAAATGATGGCCCTAGAAGCAGAAGAACAAGGCAAGTCAGAAACAATGGACAATGAAGGTGTACCTATGCAAAGTAATGATAATTATCAACAATGGAAAGAAAATATTGTCTGATCTAATGAACCTTGATGTTTGGTATTTCGTATGCAATGGCTTCACCAAAATTCCTCCATCAGACGAAGAAGTGAAAAAGAATAGTAAGGCATTAAGTGACATCATTAATAGCATACCTAATTCAACATTAAATAGGGTTATGCATTATGCAACTGCAAAGGAAGTATGGGATAAGCTACAGGCAATCCATGAAGAAAAACCAAAGCAAGGTTGTTCATTAGGAGAACTATCAGGTAATCTTATTTCTAACAATATGTCAAAAGATGAACATGATGGAGTTATTGATTCAGAAGAAGACAGGTTAGAAGAAATTTTTAATCTTATAAGAAAACTTGATCTTTCTTTGAAAAAGATTATTAATCTTAAAGATAAGTTGCAAGAATATGATAACAGGGATCATATTAAATCAGTAAATGTTTCAATAGAATCTAAAAAATATTGTGAAGGCCTTGAAGAAGAGATTGTCTCTCTAAAAGCAAATCTTGAAAAGTCAAACAAGCGAAATGAAGAACTACTTCAAGCATTTGAAGAACAAGAGAATGGGTTGAAGGAAGAAATTATCAACTTAAAGGAGAAAATGGAAGAAGGAAGAAAGGTTGAAGAAGGAATGAGAAAGCAGTATCTTGAAAAGGAAAAGCAATACCAAAGAATGGAGGTTGAGGTAAACATTCTAAAAGGTAAATTAGAAGAAAAAGATAAACATTTGAGATTTCAAGATAGTACTAAGATTTTGGATAACATTCTTAGTAGTCAAAGGTCTCCTTCCATTAAATTTGGTCTTGGTTTTCATGAAACTATTAAAGGAGAATCTAGTTCACAAGCTAGTGCAAGGAATCTAAAGGGTAACAATGCAAAACCTGAAGTGCTCAATAAAGAGATAAGAAGTCAACCTGATCAACAACCAAGGAAAGTGAATCTTCAAAGGAAATCATTTGCTCCTAACTATAGAAGTGTTAATCGATTCTCTCCTCTAATCAATAATGTTGAATTCTTTATATGTCATAATTATGGACATGTTGCAGCCAATTGCAAAAGCAGATTGTTTCAAGCAAGGAGTCATCTCACAATAAGTACTTCAACTCCTAGGTACTCACGTTAATTCTTCAAGGGATTTTGTTTTACTTGCAACATATTTTGTCACAAAGCTATTGATTTCAATAGAAGGAATATGAAACAAAAATATTATGATTCCTCTGCTCCGTTTCTTGGTCATATAATGTGTTATGCAGGAACAAATCAATGGATTGCCACAGAGAACATGGCAAGCAATCATATAAGAATATTAATGTCAAAAGACCTGCAAAAGATGGACCACCAACATTTCTCATAATAAGCAGCAAGAATAAGAACAGATAAGGTGTGTTCTTGCCCTTTTCTTGTTTGAAGATGAAGATGAATGGTACATAGACAGCAGATGCTCTCAGCACATGACAAGAGATAAGAACAAGTTTGAGTTCCTCAGGAATAACAGAGATGGTAAGGTTATTCTTGGAAATAATGCTCCAATGAAAGTTTTGGGAAAAGGTAGAGCCAAAATTAATAAGTATAGAAGAGAAGTTGATACCTTATTAGTTCAAGGGCTAAAGTAGAATATTCCAAGTGTAGGTCAAATGGCAGATAAAGGAAATGTAATTGTGTTTACATCAACAAAATGAAAGGTTATAGATGAAAAAACTGGAAAGGTCATAGCAAGAGGATATAGAAATCCATACAAATTATACGTGTTTAAAGAAATGAATTCTCGCAGGAATGAGGAGGATAGTTCCTCTTCTTCAAATTCATAATAAAAGGAAAATGGTCTATACTACAGTACATTGTTTTAAAGCTTACTTCTCACAGTGACTGCAGAAGTGATGTGAGGTACATAACCTCATGAAGAGCAGGAGATTATTATCAGGTCCTCATATCAGTGATGTATGGGAAGCTATACATATGTATATCTTGATGATGATTCCCATATTGTTTTGACATTTATATTGCTTATATTACATACAATGCATATGATGTAGTAACAGTGAACAGGTACATACATTACAGGCTCAGGGGGAGTTGTGGTTATAAAAATTCAGCATTTTACTTTTTGTATGCGGATTTTATGAAGGATAGTCGCACATATAAGCGAGTTTTGATCTAGACAGTCGCATATGTTTATCTGAGATAAAGAAATAGTGGGATAGACTCATGGAGAGGTTCTGATATTCTTCAGTTAGTTATTATTTGGCTTTCTGGTTCTAACAATGGTTGGTTACGGTGTATTAATGCTCAGATACTTCTTTGAAGTGGTATTGGCTTATGATGGTTATGAGTTGTTGCAATATGACATTGTTGCTTTGGTTCTTTTGATGGTTTTATTGATTGATGAAGATAAATATGGTCAGACCTAACAGTGAATAGTTGGCACAGGTTCAGGGGGATAATTCGCTAGGCTTCTAATGGTGCATTGTTGGCATTATAATTTCTTGAACGTTCCTTGTTGCATGATGATGTTCATGATATATATATATATATATATATATATATATATATATATCATTGATGATGTGTAGTTGTTGCTATTGAAGACACATATGTTGTTGTTATTCTATCATTAGTGATGATAAAGTCTTGGATAAAATTGCACTTAGTGGAGTTAATTCTACATGAAGAGGATATGCATGCCATGGTCCTTATTGACATTAGTTGATGATGATGAGTTTCACTCACTACTTATATGTTGTTGTAATTATATCTTCAATGATGCATAATGTGCATATGGTGCAGTTATGGATGATGCATATAGTGTGTTTTTTTGTTCTCACATATGTTACATGGTGATGATACATGTATATGTTATGCTACATATGGTATGTTGCTTGAGGATTTTGGCTCTTTGTATGTAGAGCATGTTGATCTTGATGATATGAGATCAAGGAGATGGGTTACTAACAAAGCTTGATTGCATAGTCTTATGCCTGGTTGATGATGATGAGTTCATATTGTTATCTCTATGTCATAGGTTATCAATGATGGATGGTTACTTGAGTTGCATATTGGTGAAGTTGTTTATGGTGTGATAATTCTTCTTGCATGAAGATAATGGGCCAAGAGAATGATATTTCTGCCTATGAATTATAACTCTTCATACATGAAGAAAAAGCAGGGTACATGAAGACAAGAGGATGGTTATTGATATACTGCTGCTATAACTGCTTGATGCTTGAAAGATTTGGTCACATGGTGATGTTGATGAAGATTGATGCTACATTGTCCTATCTTACTTTATGATGATATTCTTGGTTCTCACATGTTGTCAATACATGAAGAGATATGTTGTTGTGTTGCCAAAGATCTATATATCTCTGATGTACGTGGATTGAGGCTCCTCCTACAAAGGGAAAGAGCAAGTTGACCTTGATGAGGTCAAGGGGATGAGTTGATAACAAATCTCTACAGAACAATCTTATGTTGTTGCTACAATTTGGTAATGTTGCATACTTGGTCGTAAGATGATGATAGTGAAGCTACATTGTCTTAGCTTTGCATATTGATGATGAGGATGTGCATGATGTTCATGTTGCTGCTATGATCTTGCTACCTCATGGTTGAGGTCCTTGTCTTTGGTTATAAATGTAATATCTACCTCTTAATGTAAAGGTCGTGATGTAATAATTGTAATATTTAGTCATGTTTGGACTATTGGGGGTCAAGTCAATTATGTATGTAATCCCAATTTGGGCATTTGATGTAATGTTGAATCAAATATGTAACCTCGTTGTGTTGGGTGATTGATGTAAGTATGAGACCTTGGTGATAGGAAAGGCCATATTTGGTTGAGTCATAGAGTCATGTACTTCTTTATAGAAGTTTCAGCTTCTAGGGCCAGTCTAAGACCTTGTAATGGAATTTCTGGAATTATTGTTAGCAATGAGGATTAGTTGAGCCCAAACGCTGAGATAATTGATCATAATGACTTAGCTCAGTTATACAATTCTTCTTAGGAGAATATTCAAGAGGACTTGGTAATCAAAGGCTTATTGGTCCCTCTTGCTTCCAAGAAGGTGGAACCAAACTTGGATATCATTAAACAGCAAGAGGTGATTGATGGTCTAGACACGTTGACTTATCAATGGGACACAACGGAAAGAATTTGGAGCATGACTTCTTGTACTAAATCTCTTCTAAGGATCCTGGGCCTTTCTCCTAAAATTCATAATATCACTCCATAGGCCTGGTGCCCTAAGTTGTCCCATACTCTTTTTCCCAATGGTTAGCATTTGGGGCATGACAATGGGTTGGGGGATATTCTCACTTTCTAGGAAGCCATGCCCATTCCTATCCCTTTCCTATCTAGCTCCTCAATTTCTTTTAGTTAGGATCCATGTCTTCTTAGGCCTAAACATAATGTAAAATTGTCCTAAGGACTAGGATTAGATGTGCCACTCGATAGGGGTCCTAAGAAGGTGGGTCAAAAATCTCATATTTGATTTATGGGGTCCTTAGAGCTAAGAAGACCCAATCAATTGTTTCCTCATGAAGATCCTATCTCTAAATGTGAGGGGATTAGGTGGGAAGCCCAAAATATTTTCCCTGAAAAGATTGTTGGTAGAAGACTTCCTGAATGTGGTTTTTCTATAAGAGACTATGGGTTGTGCAAATGAGTTAATTAAATTTCTTCATAAGCATATCAAAGGATGGCATTTTATCAGGGTTTACTCTTTTGGGTACTTTTGAGAGGATTAATTATTGGGTTCAAGGACACACTTATCATGAATTTTCTTTTGCAATATCACCAAGTCTAGTCCTTGTTATACATAGTTGAGAGATTAATCTTGATTTACATCTATTGAACCTTTATGATAAGGAACGTTTTTGGGATCATATTTTCTATCTTTCATGCTTGAAATGTGACAATCTTATTGTAGGAGGAGATCTCAATTTCATGCTTAGCCAAGGTGAAATTTGGGGCTTCCTTGCCAAAGAGGATCATTTGGAAAACTTCTTTATTGACCACCTAGAAAGAGTTGGTTGGATTGATCTGAAACCTATTGACATCTCCCCTAGATTATCAAATAACAAGATTGGAGATGCGGGGATTTCTAAGATATTGGTTCAGTTCCTCACCCATCAAGACTTCTTCACAATTTTTGGTCAATTCAGATCTTGAGTTAGCAAACTTCATATCCCTGACCATTTGCCTATATATTTGGAAATTAGTTATAGCAAAATTTACTCTTGATTTCCATTCAAGTATAATAATCAATGGGATGAAGAAGATAAATTTAGATTGTAGGTTAAGTCTTCCTAGGTACCCTTCTATGCAGAGGAAGATTGTTTGGCCTATGTGCAATTCGCTCATAATTTGAAGACTCTTAAGGAGAAGGTAGTCAATTGGGCCATGTGTCGAAGGGAGAAAATATACATCGAGCTTTGGGTGATTGAGGCAGAACTGCCTACGAGTGATTTTAGTGAAGGATATCAATGGATCAAATGTCACATATGAGGTCTTTAGAGAAGTAGAGGATTAAGTTTTCACTAGATGTGGAAAGGGAATGAAGGTCAAAACGCAAGGCTTTGTGGCTAAACATTGGTGACCAAAAGATACAATATTTTTAGAATTTTGTCAGCCACGAGAAGCATACCAACACGATTTGGGACTTGATTGACGAGGACAGACTTTTGGTTAGAGGTTTTGAGGCCCTTTGGAATATAGGGACCAATAATTTTAGCTAGCTTTTTAAGGCTCCTATCCATTAGGATATTGGTTCTATGTTGAAGGTGTCGAACTCTTTTCCTAGATTTGTGGATGCAGAAGATAATGAGTTTTCCTTTCAACTTGTGACTTTGGATGAGGTGTTGGTGGTCATTAAAAAAAAAGAGGACAATCCCTACATCCCAATGGTTGGACAAAAGAGTTTTTTTAATATTTTTTCAACATTGTGGGAGATGACCTTTTACAAGTCATAGAACAAGTTCATCTTTTTGGGCGAATGCAAGGTAGTTTCAACTCCACATTGATCTCTCATTCCTAAAGTTGATTGCCCTAAGAACTTCAAGGACTTTTGGCCTATCTCTTATATATTATATGAGATCTCTTATATTGGACTTTTGTGTAATTGTATATATGAGATTATGGTGAAGAGTATTGTTGTGCATTTGAAACGGGTGCTCTCAAAAATGATCTCCATGGAGCAATTTGGTTTTCTAAGGGGTCAATTGATACAAGAAGCGATATGGTTAGCAAAAGGTGTACCTTCAATTAAAGTGGAGGACAAAGCCATTACAGTCTTGAAGTTGGATCTGTCTAAAGCTTATGATTGTGCTCCATGGACCACCTTGAAATTTCTTTTATTAAATACTCCGTTTGAATTACAAATGGTGGAGCGGATTATGGGGTGTGCTATGTCCTCCTCTTTTTAGGTTTTAATTAATGGATTCATATTGATGTCCTTAAGGCCATCCATAGGTCTCTGACAGGGGTGCCCTCTTTCTCCATAGTTATTCCTATTGTTTGTAGAGGGTTTGAGTAGATTAACAATAAAACCCAAACAATGCCATCTTACGAGTGAGATCGATTTGGAAGAGATTTATTTCTCACACCTCTTCGCGAATGATGTTCTTTTCTTATGTAGTAACATTGATGGAGTTTATTTTCATGATCTCATAAACACATTTTTTGGTGTTAAAGGGACGGTAGTGAATTTGGAAAAATAATTATTTACATTCCAAACCCTATGGATGACGGCAAGAGACAAGTGGTAGAGATATTTGGTTTCCAAACTTATTCCTTAGATGAGGGATTCAAATACTTGGGTTATTATCTCAAACCCAAGAAATATGGCATTGTGAATTAGAACTAGCTTCAAGTAAAAATGGATAATTGAATTTATTTGTGGTGTAATTGATTTCTATGTAAGTGGGGGTCAACTTATACTCATTAAATATGTTTTGGAGACCACCCTAGTTAGTATCTAATGGCTCTTATCCCAAAAAACATTTTGAACAAGATCCAAAAGATGGCATTTAATTATTTATGGAAAGGGTCTACATAGTATTTGGGTTCACAGCTAGCTAGCTCTTCATAAGGAGCAAGGTCATGTCTTTAAATGATTTATGATTTTAAGAAGGCAATGGTAGGAAAGTCACTGTGGGTCTTCATAACTAAGCTTATGGAGAGATATTTTGGTTGCCAAGTATTGCCCCAAGGACTTTATATGATTAGATTTGCAAACACCACAAGACCCCACTCAATTCTTCTAACTAGTGGAATGCAACCTCTCAGGCTCTCTATTGTAAGGGATCTTGCTTGGCGAGTTAGGTCCAATAATAAGGTCCAAATAGGTAAAGATGTTATTGTTTGCTATAATCAAAATGACTTTCTTCCAAATGACTAGATACAATCTTTACAAGAGAGGGAGATTTGGACCTTAAGATTTCGGAGGCCTCAACCACTATATGACAACAAGGTCAACTCACAACGATGGATCTTCATTTGGATGAGACTTGGCATGATCATTGGGCTCAATTCATTGCTCAGTTATCTTGTGCTCACATTCAAATAGGGTCAAAGAATATGAGTTGGCCTAGTTCTTTAACTCATCAAGGGGGATTTTACACTGCAAATCTAGGATATCAGTGAACAATGGTGTTTAAATGGTGGTATAAAAAGTTGTGGGAAGTTGAAGCACCATTAAAAGTATTTTGTTATTCTAGTTGATTCTTCAAGATCGGGCCTTAACTTGGTCTGGTCTAATCCATAGGGGCTTTGAGGGCCTGTGGTTTTGCTCAATATGTTGTTCTAGCAAGGAAGATCCTACTCATCTCTTTGTAAATTATCCTTACACAGGCAAAGTCTTGAAACTAATGGAAATACAATTAAATGCCCTCCCTATGGGATCGCTTGATAGTCAATGTTACAAATCCTTTCTAGGGAAGCAAGCTTTGAAAAAAATTCGAGTGATCCCTTTGGTCGTCACGTGGGGGATTTGGACGACGTGTAATAAAATCATCTTTGAAGGTAAATCTACAACTCCATTGGTGGTTGTTCAAGCTATATCTGGGACAATTCCTTTGAAGAGCAAAATTTGGCCCCCGAGTCATCATTTCACTAAAGGTCCATACATTGACAAGTCTTATGCATTGGGATTCTTTGATTGTGCAAGTAAGTCAAAGAGGCATTGTTATAGGGTCAATTTTGTTTTAACAATCTCTAAACATCACAAATTTCAAGGGAAAGCTAATATTGGGACTAACACATAATATGGGTCAATTTAATCTTTGTTTTCTTTAAAACTATAGTTTCTAAGGATATCTGAAAGATACAAGTCTTTAGGGATTCTACCCTAGACATTAATTAGATGCAAGGTCGTAATCAAGTGGATTATGCCCTAGTCATTAATTGGATGCAAGGTCGTAATCAAGTTATAAGTTTGTGTCTCGAAGCAATCACAAAACAAATCAAGGAGATAATCATATTATTCCATGATATTCTTTATATCATATTCATAAAGAAATCAACCTTGTGGCAGACACTTTTGAAAGCATCTCTCAATCTCCCTTCAAATTCCTTTGTTCTTGAAGAATATAAGGGGGATTTCTTTGTTACATATGATCATAGTTCTTTCGTCTAACATACTATAATATACGGTTTGTTGTGGTCATTTTTTCAATATGATGAAGTCATGTAAATGAACATTGTTTGGGGATATATCTAATAGCTCAATTTTGGAAAGGCAATGTTTTAGAAAAGAAATAGGCTTTATGATGATTTGTCATTGCCTTATTGCCTTCAAAATATATATATTTCGAGGACAACAAGGCAATGACAAAAAACAAACAAAATTTTTAAATGTAAAAATAGAAAAAAAATTCATTGAAACATCACTTACATAATCAAAATATATTATACATTTTTTATCCACTATAATCAAAATATATTATACATTTTTTTCCACTAAACAAAGTATATACTATTGAAAAGTAAAAAATAAAAATCATATATGTATTATCGTAAAAAAACAATTAGTACAATAAAATGTCAATGCATATAGAAACTTAATAATTAACCATACAATTTAACTACAAGTAAATGTATATATAAGATATGTAAATTACCACAAACAACTCTCAATTTATATTTGATGTGATGTTGCATAGTTTACAAACAATCTATTAATTCTCATATTTCTTTTTCATCTATTGGGTTATATTCATTAATTGTTTTTTTAAATACAAAGGGTTACATCATGCACAATGAAAAGCAAAATAAAATATACATGAAAAACTCAAATAGGTGTTTACAAACAATGTGCATTGGAAAAAAAAGTTAACCTAATGATGGTGTTGTCTAACCTATTGCTGTTCATTTCCACTGTTTAACATACTTGATAATATTTCACACTTCTTCATTTTGTGACTTAATTTACATAATTCGTATTCAAAGCAAGTCACTATTAACACCTACCAAAGGGTTGTTGGGTGTTTACAAGTGATGTGTATCACAAAAAAACATATTTACGCAAGCTGTGTTGTTTAACTTAATGCTGTTATTTCCATTCTTCAGCAAATATTAGATGATATTTTACTCTTTCTTCATTTTGTAAAATACTCTCTCCTTTTTGTAACTTTAAGTACTTCGTATTCACAGCAAGTCACTAGTACTAACCAAATTGAAAGAGTGGTGGAAGACACAATCTTTGGAAATATAAAATGATACAGAAGAATTCAGAAATACTATCTTCATTTGAACTCCCTGTTTTCGATCAATTCTGGTTCAATCTGGAGAATAGGTGTTGATATGGTTATTTAGCATGGTTTGAAAATAAGAGATTGATTATTTTGTATTTTGAATGGTTATATAAGATGGTTTTACTTTTGTCGTCGTAATAATAATAATAATAATCTAAATTTATGTTGTATGAGACCCCTTGTTTGTAGGACCAGGGACCTGCCTCCAGCAGTGATTTGACTGCTAAAATTTACGCAGATGTACATTCTCTACCCCTCTGGATTTGAACCTGTGACTTCTCAGGAGGAAACACGTGTTTAACCATTGGGTCCACTCATAAACCCACATCTAATTCATTAAAAGAATACTGCATTCCAAAATTATCTGTAAATCCACATATACAACTGGATTTCAAACTAAAACTATACCAAAGAAAAAAGGTATCACATCATATTTGTTCAAACCTGAAAAAAAAAACTGCCTTCTAGGCTTGAATTCAAAGGTTGCAGAGATTGATACCCATTCCTATAGTTACTCATTTACCACAAGATGTATATTTTCAAAACTGTGGATTTTGGTTGAAACACTGCAACTTTAGTTAATCTTAATAAAGCAACTTCTAGTCTCCTAGTCGTCTAGGTGTACTTTTGAAAAATATTCCAAATTGGATAAACAAAGAAGCCTCTTTCTCTAATCTTGACCAGGACAGACAAAAAACATCCCAACATAGCTAAAGACGATAATCTAAAAAATTCACACAGGATAATCAATCCTAATAGGTTAGGAGTCAAAGCAACTTAGAGTTTTTTAATTTGAATACCACAATGAAACGTGAACATGGAATTCTAATTTCAACTCCATGTACAATCAATAGAACTGGAATCCAACCTAAACTTCCTAAACAATCTAATATAGACGACTCACTGAGCCTGAACACTTGGGCTCCTGTATCCAACAAGCGAAAAAAAAAAAATTGGCAAAAATGTTGTCTTTAAACCTTGACTGCATATTTTCTCATGGGGAAGTACATCTCCTTCTTTTTCTGTCTCTCAGACTTCATTGAGGCCTGTAACAAAAGAGGAACACCATTATAATTTTATCAACTACAACTGAACAAGATACAGAAGGAAATGCAAGACAAAGAATTAAGACTTAAAGTTGCACCAACTACACCTTTATATAAATTCTATCACGAAATGCAAAGAATATGACTGTAAAATGTGAATCCAGAGATATAATACAGTCTAATCGGAAGAAAGATTACTGTTAATACCCATGGAGGACTCAATCCCCTATTTCCATGAAGAACACATTTTATGCTACAAGTACTTCACCTAAGCAACGCTAGCAATTGCAGACTACATAATAGTGACATGATAAGATTATTTCCAAGGAAATTTTGATATTCAATGAAGATGCACGTCAATGAAATAATGGTCTTATGATGAAATCTGGTTGCGACATTATAGACCATACAGATGCAAGCAAGTGAAATTGGTACCTGAAAACAATGCCTCTACCACCTTAATGTGTTGGCTGACCATAGATCCTTTTAGTCTAATTATTCAATGTGTTAATTTTTTAACCTAGCACCTGGCACTCTATTAACCTAGCTATTAACCTAGCAAATTATAGATCTACTGAATAAATGCACAACTACGTTTTTAACACAGTTATCCAGCAGAAACAAATTAACAACCAATCTCAACCACATGTGACACATACAAATTCTGCCCAATCAAATCTGTTCTTCGTTAAATCTTAATTAAAACCTACTTGAGCTCTTATCTTGGGATAATGGCCCAACTAAGAAATTCACAATTACAACATACCCTTGTTTTGATCCAGCTGATCAGGCCCTAGATCTATCATTGATTTCCTTGGCTGATCTGGATCTCCTACACAACACCCCTGTACCTTCCTCAGACAACCAGAGTCACTAGACTATAATGCAAGTCCTTCTCCACTCACAACTGAAATGCCTCTCGCAATGTGTTGTGCTGTTGTAGAGTGTCTCTCTTCTCCTTAGCCCTGCTTTTGTAACTTTACATTGAGCTAAATCCCTAATCCTAATCTCCAAAGTGATTGATGACCAAGATTACCTCTCGCCTCACTTGAGATCAACAATTGAAATTAAAACATAATCACTAAAGTAAATACTCTAGTTTTTGTAATTTTATTTAGCTTAAAAGCCAACATAAGTAATTATGTGTTTTTCCTAAGTTAGACTTAGGCTAACTTACAATAACGACTTACTCATACTTAAGCAAGTGTCCAAAGGAGACTTTGGGTGACTTTTGCACACCTAGACACTTGCGCCAGTGGAGAAGCACTTGCCCAAGCTACAAACATCAACACAATGTTGTTAGCCAAAAGTTCCAGTTCTCAATAATATAGTAGATTCAAAGGAAATGTTGCTTGTAACTTACAAACCACATATGACCTAATCCTAAATGAAATCACTGAAACAATTTTTTACAGCTAATTTTATTGCAAAAAAGTGCATACACTAAAATTACCATCCTAGATCACCAAAACAGAGAATGAAAGGAGCTATAGAAACCCTTGCAGCGGCTATGGTTTCGCCCTAGCCATCCAATCTTGCTTTGATTGCATGGATTTTCTGCAGATTCCTTTTGCAGATCATTCAATGGCGAATCCCTATAATTCGGCGAAAAAGATGGTTTCTTTCGTAGGTATGGTTGCCGGTCAAGCTAGCTCTTCTTCAGTTTCATACAGTGCTATGCTGAATTTTGGTTCTAGTCTTCCGGTGGTTCAAGAAATTCCTTCCCTCAATGTTCCTGTGGATCAGGAAGCTTTATGTTGTGAAAAATATTTTTCAAAGAATGGCTTGGTTTGCAGGTTTAATGGGTACTAGTCGCGGCTGGCTGATCTACACAAATGGATCTTTGAGTCTTGGAAGCCCCTTTTGATGGATGAACTGAAAATTTACCCTATGGCTTAGGGTTTTTTCATTGTGGTTTTTGATAATATAGAGGACAAGAAAGCCATCTGTGAAACTGGGTTGTGGTTTTGGGGTAGTGTCGGTCTCTTCATGTAGCCTTGGACTCCCACTTTTGATCCAATAACAGCGTCAATCTCCACAACGCCAATATGGATAAGGCTTTTGAACCTTCTCTTGCATTTCTGGAATCTTACATCGCTTTCCTCCATTGGGAATGCACTAGGAAAGTTTTATCGTTGTTCTAAAATAGGAAAAATTTACAAGACTACTTATTCCCGCATTTGTGTGGAGATGGACTTCAACAAGGGTTTTCCCGTGGAGATTAATTTTAAATTTTTATGGCTCCAAACTATGTTTGGGTCCAAAAGCTTGACTACAAGAATATTTCATTTTTGTGTAGAGCATGCTATGAAACGAGGCATGTAATTAAAAACTGCCTCAAATGTTCTCGGAGTAACAAAGATGGGAAAAAATCCTATAGGCCCAAATGGTGGGAAGGAGTGCAAGGTGATCACTGTACGGTATACAAAGAGGACGAGCTTCGGGACAAGAAAGAACCAGAAAACAAGAAGGAAGCAAATACAGCCAAAGAAATTGCATCCGCAGCAAAAGAATCTAAGCAGGAAAAATTGCAAACCAATGTAGATCCTCCAGTGGTCAATAAGGATTCCCCGGACATAGCAAGTGGAAAAGCAACAATCCCTTGTGGAAAATGGATCTCCTCCAGAAACCACAAGGAATAATGTTGAAAAGGAATCTTCTTAGGCAAATCAAGCAAATAAGAAAGATCTCAAGAATAATATCATGCACTTGCCAAATAATGATCCCCCGGAATTTGCAGAAATGCGTGTTGGACTCAAGTTGGGAAGAAAGGAAAAAGTTTTTCCCCTAGAAAAACAAGACGTCAGACTAGATCAAAATAAAATTAGTGAAAAATGGAATGTAAATGTGCTGGATATTGCAGGTTTTCTGGAAAATTTTTACTTGGAAAGGGACTGAATTTTTTGTGTAATGGGGAACTTGCTTGAGGATTTGGATTGAGCCTCTGTGCTCAATCTCAAATTTGCAAGTCTTGGACATCTTTGAAACATGTAAATGGTTGTGGCCATGAATCTGATTGTTTTAATATAAATGCTCTCTGTTCCGTTCAAAAAAAATCGTCCTCTAGATCTAGTTTAAAATAATAGGCCATAAGAGCACAAATTGTTCTAAACAAGGTCTCAATGAGAAAATAATTTGCAGCCTAGTATTTCCAAATTGATCCATTCAAACTAGTGGCACTCATTCTAAAGAGGGCTCAATTGTGCCTGTTAGAAATTTAGTCTTACACTGCCTTCAACTTGAAGGACTTATTTGATATCTTGTATCAAGAGTAAAACCATTTTACAAATGGTCATTTCAATATTGTTCATAGACATTTGACTTTAAATCCAAACAGAAACCTATGCTGCAAGCATAGTTTTAAAACTCGTAACCAGTCTTCAAATCGGCCACCTATCAAACTGGGTTTCAAACCATAACCAGATTGATTTGGACCACCAGACCAAATTCAATGAACTGGTTTTTAAAGAAATACATAAAGTAATAATTTTTAATGAAAAAAAGAAATATTTCAAGATTTCAAACCATTAGAGAAAAAATATGCAAATTTTGCTCATCTATATACCATGTAAGGGTAAATATATCAAACTGGCACCGACCGCAATACATATCAACAACAAAATACATAATCAATGAGGCTCTAAATGGCCTCTAGAGTCCAAAAACCATGCTATGAGCTAATGGGCCACTGTGCTACTACAAATCACTAATCAACATTAGCACTCATCAAACTCATCACCACTACTGGAAATCCGATCATCAGTCAAAGCCACCTAAACAACATTTGGCTCGAAGTCTCAAGACTCCTCGATTTTCTCAACCTTAAAATATGGTAAAAAAAAGCTTAACATGCCTAACTAATGATTTTGATTTGAGTGAAGGGTTCATCTCTCCAACATTCAAATATAGTAGAAAAAGCTTAACATGCCTAACCAATGCTTAAAAGCTTAAGGGCATCGCAAAGGAGTTCAACAATCAATACCACCAACATCAAAGGAGTTCAATAATCAATACCACCAACATCAAGGCACATAAAGGGCTTGGTGCTCTTGACTAAATGCCTATCCCATACTCTCATGCATGATAGAATTCAAAAGTATGCTAAACTTTTGAAAGGGATATGAAATTCTACTTTCTGCATAAGAACTCTGACAAGGGTGGAATCACTCTTTCTTTTTATATGTTTACATTAAGAATTTAACATTGTCATTGATTGCCAACATTGCTAGGGTTTAGGAGTTAGGATTTTTAGGGTTTAGGGTTAAGGAGTTAAGTATTTATGGCATGACTGGTTCAAGACTAGACTGGTCAAACCAGTCCACCAGTCCAAGTTGGTGGCTAGCTTGGCCCCTAGCCCTATCCAACCAGCTAGTTTGCCAAATCGGTACAAACTAGTCCACCAATCCGGGCAGGTGGCCAGTTTGACCCCTTGCCCTATCCAACTGGCTGGTTTGCCCAGTTCCAGTTCAGAACAGACCAGTTTTTAAAACTATGGTTGCAAGAGACTTCGAGACCTCCTTGTTCCACTATTGGTTCTCAAGTTATGTGCGATGAAGCAATTCTTCTTAGCAATATTTTACCTTCATCATAAGCTCCAATTGGCACTCTTTAGACCTTGTCATATCAACCAAACCTGATCTAATCCACATATGGAGTCATTGCAATGTAAGCTGGCAACTCCGTTGTAAAAATCCATGGTGCACTACAGAAGGCTGAAGACCCAGAACTCATTCTACACTTTTACTCCATTTTGAACCAAGGGCTGACACTTGGCAGCTAAGTCGATATTGAGTGTAATAGGTCCTTTAAATGAGATATGCAAAGGCTGTATAGAAACATAAGCAATCAAAGGCATCTTTTTCTTATGCCCCAAGAATTGTACTTGAAAAATAAAACATGTGTGGGATGGGCCTATGGACCAAGATTGTATGGTGTACTTTCTTTGCCATATTCTCAATTACAATATTAGCCCAAACTATTCAACCGTGATATCAACATAACATTTTTGCACACTTGACTCTTCTTTTTAGAGGCCACAAATCCCTAACCATATTACATATTATGTCACTATGGACCATTCTCGTATTATGGATGTTTTGTAGTTTCCCAGTAGTTTCTAATTTATCAGCCATAATTATGCTATGCAAGGACTCTGAAAATGGGATATATGATTTCCTTGTCTACAAGAGAAGACCTATATTTTAATGAAAGATTTAATAAAATAAGGTACTTTAGATTGGGGGTCATATGGCCTGTTTAGTCTGGTTGGAAAAATAAAGGCTTTTAATTTTTCAATTTCAACTAAGGAATGCTTGAAATTCTCTAAGGCATAGGTACCACAGGGGATAGGAAAACATGGCCAAGCATTTTTCTTGGCATCTTTAAGTCCTTTAGTTAAGCGCTTACCAAGTGTTTTATAAGCGACTTCCCACAAATACATTAGATTGCCTTTTTTCAATGAAACTAGACTTTCTATTCAAAAGCATTGAAGACTTCCTTGAAGATACTAAACAACAAAATTAATATTCAAAATGGCAGGATTAAGATACAAATTAAAACATAGTTGATTGTTTGTGTTCATGCATTAACAATATATTTAGACAAACTTACGTGATAAAAGTTATCTTGGTTGGTCAAACAGATTCACAACCAGGTCCCACATCAATGTCACAAAAATTACATTTTCTAAAAATAACAATAAAAATAGAACCTCAAGTTCAACCATGAATAACATTACACTAAATAGTAGACTATCAATAATGAATACAGGAAAGAAGAGAAAAAGAGAAGGCTTCAAATTACACACAAAATCTGAATGTTCAACACACAATATTTATGGTGCACTTTCATGATTTTGATTAATTGTGATAGACTATATTGCAGTGTTGCAAAAACCTTCAAGTTCTCTCAACTTTTCTAATTATTTCTTAATTTTTTTGAGGTTGCCAATGTTTCTGAGTTTTTCAGGTCCAAGTTTATGTTTGCCGATACTTTCTAATGTTTCCCCAAAATTTTCCAATAAGTTTCTTTCGCAACAATAAGTGATACATTCTCCCAAAATGATATTTGCAACATTACTAATTGTAGAGTGGATATCAAACAAGTATTTTCCCAAACCAGAAAACCTTTCAGGATGATCCCTTTAAACATTTTTCATTCCCACTGCCCATTCAATGCTGAGGCAGAATAGTCATTGGCACTAGGATAGGAACCATGCCCATCACCACACCTGGCCCACTTAAGCAGCCATAACAGCCCCTGCTCTTTCATAGGGATAATTGAATCCTGGTGGACAGAATATCATCACCTCCTCTTGATCAACCAGTCAAGCCCCCACCAGTCAAACCAGAAAACAGTCAATTCAAAAACAAAAACCATCAAATGTGTTAAGTATAGAAACACAAAACCAGTGACATGCAGTCAATAGCAAAAAGGTGAAAGTATGCTATCCCTTAATTTCCCAATTAAATTGCAAATTTTGTCAACATCAACTCGTAGAGAGCCTGACAACAGCGAGGACAGCTCCTATCAGATGCCCCTAGAGGTGATTCCAAGGATATCTGAACCTAAAACCAGAGATCATACATTTATTGATGAGAGTAACAAAAAATTTGCAAATTCAATAAAGAAATTATATTGCACCAAAAGCGTTAGTGTCTGCTTTTCCTCTTGTTGGGCAGTGAATGGTGTGGAGGTTTTGGAATGGATGAAAAGTTAGAGTTGAGGCAGACCCTTGGATGGGGGCAGAAAACGATTTTCAGCTTTTGGTCCCTCTCCTGTAGGCTCTTCATTCGGCTGGTATTTTCTCGCCGGATCATGCCAAAGCTCAACCTCCCCAAGCCAGAGGGAAGTCAGGTTGGAAGTCAGCAGAAGCCATTGGGCTGGAAGGTGCTGAAGCAGATGAGTGGTTTCATTATATTGGTAAGCTGGTCTATAGCTATATCAGGCTGCGGGAGGAGGAAGAGGATGTCCTCTGTTGGTCAAAAAACTCAGTTAATGGGGAATTCACAGCTAAATTGGGGTACCTAGCTTATGGAACCACACTTTACTGGGGAAATACAGTGGTGGTGGGGCATCCTTAAGAAGCTTAATGCCCCTCTAAAGAGCAAATTACTTTAAGGATTGCACTAAGCACTAAGCTTTTGACTTGGGACAATAGAATAAAAATAGGATGGGTAGGCCCAATTAGGTGTGTACTGTGCAAATCCAATGAGTCCTCTTCTCATATTTTTATTTGTTGTCCTTATACAGTGCAGGTTCTGAGAATTGTGAAGCCAGAATGCCCAATTAGGTGTGTGCTGTGCAAATCCAATGAGTCCTCTTCTCATATTTTTATTTGTTGTCCTTATACAGTGCAGGTTCTGAGAATTGTGAAGCCAGAATTCAATTAGAAGTCCAACTGATCCAATTAGAAGACTGGAAGATTGCTTGAAGGATTGGCTTGTGGACAAATCAGTGATGCAGTTTGAAGGTTTTCCTTGCATCTTGGTTTATCGTATATGGAGGGCTCACAGTTCTAGTATTTTCAGCGATGTGGATATTCCTCTTGTAATCGCTGCAAGTCATATTCTCGGGATCTCTAAGGAATTTATGGTTGAGCCCAAAGTTAAAAATATGAGGGTCCCAGTTATGCCTAAACTGGACTTTCAGATCCCTTGAAGATTCTTTGATGGAGGCAGTCAAGGTCACCCTCATGTTTGCAGGGTGGGTGTTGTGCTTTTCCTGGATCAGAATCATTATGTTCACATAAAGTATGTTCCAGGTAGAGATTCAAACAATAGATTTGAAATTTTGAATTTATCACTTTGAGGACCCTTCTGAAGTAATGTTACCAGACTTAGAATCGGCAATAAATCTGCAAGGCAAAAGAACGAAAAGTTTTAATCGAATCTGGAAAAAATTAGTGAATACAATAAATAAAGATATACACATATTGAATTAAACTAGCAATTGCCCCAAAAGGTGCAAGGAGAGGCCGATAGAATTTTTAAATTGGAAAAATGGTATAAAAATTGGGAAAATTGTCTGAGGGTAATATTTGTAGATAGTAGCTACAACGGACATTTTTGCAATTCCATCCTAGATTACTTTTAAACTTCCTTAGCTACAACACGAATTTAAAGTCAAAGAAATACTTACAAAGATGGGCATGGTGTTTGAGACCTTGCATAGGTAGACATGAGGGGTCTTCTTGTTTCTTTTCATATTCTTACTTTTCCCCATGTCATTCCTGTTCTTTTTCTACAACTTCTATAACAACTCCATTACAAACACATGGCATATTACATATTTGCAAAGCCATTCCTTTATGTTCCACATAGGAGTGGAAAGTCAATGGTGGCAGTTGGTACATTGAGTGGGATATGTCGTTTGTGAGTATGAATAATGATGTAGTTAGTTTTGAAGCCTCAAAGGATACATATGATGCAAATGATTTCTTTTGCAAAGTTGTTGAATTCAGTTTGCCAAAGAAATTTGCAGAATACAGGACTATATATGCCTTTGCCAATGTTGTTAGGCCTAGGGTTCAAATCAATATGGATTTTGTGCTTGGAAGTCTTGAACACAATGAAATGACAAAAAAATTGTCACTACCAACAGATTTCTAAAATGAACCACTTCACTCTATGAAGCTTTCGTGCTTGCATAGTTATTCAAAACTATAATTAGTGACAGGGATGCCGTCATACTAACTTTGTATGTCATTTTGGTGGAATTTATTGCAAAAGTTAGATAAAAAGATTCAGTTCATAGCTCCATCTCATATCCACAAGATGATGGAAAAACAAAGGAAATAATTGGACTATCTTTCAAATAAGCTTTTGTGCTTGCATAGCTATCTAAAACTACAATTAGTGACAGGGATACTGCCATACTAACATTCTATGCCATTTTGGAGGACTTTATTGCGAAAGCAAGATAAAAAGGTTTAGTTAGTGCCTAGCTCCACCTAACATCCACAAGATGATGGGCAAACAGAGGAAATAGTTGACCTATTTTTCAAAGAAGGTTCTGTGCTTGCATAGTTATCCAAAGCTATATTTAGTGACAGGGATATTGTCATAATAACTTTCTATATCATTTTGGAGGACTATATTGCAAAAGCTAGATAAAAATATTTAGTGCATAGTTCCACCTAATATGCACAAGATAATGAGCAAAAAATGGTGATAAAGTTATAAACAGAAGCCTCAGAAATTTGTTGCAGAATAGTTTTGGTACCTGACACAATGGGACCTCACTTTCCCAGAAGCTAAGTTTGCCACAATTCCTGTGTAAACAAATCCATAGTTCATACTACTTTCAAAACTGTTTATGGAAGAAATCCAAAACTGCCTGCAAACTTAGTGGAACTATCAAGTGACGCATATGTCAAACGGGTAGATTCTCTCTGCCAGTTGTTTGTTTAATGTAGCGCCCTGCTTTATGTAGAGGTTTTTTTGGTTGTAAGCTCCTCTTGTTGATTAACCAGAGGAAATTTAGTAAAAACGTTTTTAATCCTTGTTTTCCCCATTACTGTCCTCAGACATACTGATGTGACAAACCTAGTTTGCAGAAACATCAATATTTGGTTGAGGATCATGGTTTGGATTCTGCAAGAGATATGGCATTCAATAAGGTTAGACAATCTGGGGTTGGCCAACATATTTCCAACCTTGGGGTGAATAATCAAACCTGTGTTTTGATGGGTGCAAATCAGATCTGTGCTTTGATGAGTTTAAACCTAGTGTCCATATTCAGGCAATTCACAAATCTAGATTTGCTGCAACGTTATAATAAGAATTGATAAATCACCCCATCACACCTGGGCTAGAAGAATGATAGACCACCCCACCACACCTGGGCTGGAATAATTGATAGATCATCCCACCACACCCGGGCTAGAGATTCTATATTGCACCTCTCTTATAAGTGTGCATTCATGATATTTACTTCAGATATTTTTGCATTTCATAAACCACATTTTTCTATCCTGCAACATGACATACCTCCACCGGAATGCTTTGGGGACACAGATATCCTTGGATCAAAGTCTGAATGAGTTCCTGCTGTCAAGGGACATCATTTTCTCCTCTGATGAGGATTTTTTATTATCTAAAATAAAAAATGGAAAACCAGGCTAAATGTTTGTTTCAAAAATATCAAAAGAATATATCAATTCTTTAACATGTATAATTGAAAGTTGGTAGTATTCTTGATTTTGCAAAAAGAACTGTAAAAGAGAAGTGTTTGATATGATGAGCAGGCATAACTGCAAAATTCCATTATTGAAGGAATCCACTTGGTTGGGTACTCAACTTATTTCGCCATTAGAAGAATAAGGTAATTCAATGTACCTCACAAAGGCATTGACCACCAAATTTCCAGACTCTATACTGCACCTACAAAAGAAGGTTTTGGAGGAAGGAATTTTGACTGTTCAAGCTAACCTCCTTTTGCTTTCACAGTTAAGTTTTGTTCTTTTCCCTACTTGTTGTTTAACGTAGTGTTTTTGTCATATTCCTGTATACAACTTCTGTTCAAGCTAACCTCCTTTTGCTTTCACAGTTAACCTTTGTTTTTTTTCCTATTTGTCATTTAATCTAGTGTTCCTGTCATCTTTGTGCATACAACACTAGTAACAGAGCATTTTTAAGCAAAAGTAACTATTCTTGTTTGCACAGAACATCCCCTGGGGTTGAATGTTGTCAGTTGGCGCAATGCTGTGGCTATGGTTTGAAATGTTAGAAATTCGTGGAACTGCGTAATGGCATGCATTCATTGTGGGAGACAAGGCACAGCATATAGCTGAGAAAATATGTACAATGTTGAACAGCTTGGCTAAGCAGATGGAGGAAGGAGGTTATGTCACGGACACAAATTTTGTATTGGATGATGTGGAGGAAGAGGCAAAGGAAGACATGCTGCATAGTCATAGTGAAAAGCTAGCTGTGCATACAAATGTAGTGATGCTAGAAAGCGTCAGTTTAGGTCCTAAAATTTTTCAAATGAGCAAAGAAGGGCAAGGATATTAATGGGCTGAAACAAACCAGAATAGCAGGAACTTTAGCAATAACTGTTTTAGGAAATTAATAATATATTATTATCTAAAAAGAGAGGCGTAATTGAGTGTTTTTTGTTGATGAAACCGTACCAGAAACGTCCTTATGTGATATATGTACAAGTAAAACATTACCAAGTGAATATATACAATGATGAGCAGCTGAAATTTGAATCATATACAATGTTGACAAGTATTGTCACAAAAGTGGATACAATTTTGTACATGCTTTGCAATGTATTTCTTGAGATTTTACATATTCTCTATACATAGAGACATGTTTGGTAGGTAGTAACTAAACATATATACAATGAAAGTATTCTTTGACATCTAAACATATATACAATAAAAGCATTCTATGACATGTAGATGTAATTGACAATGAGCAGCTAATCATATATGCATGATGGGGCATGGCATCAGCAACACCAGTTAATGTTTATTGTGGTGCCAAATTGTGCGAGTTGTTCCTACAATTGATTCTGCATTTTCCTGTGTGCGTCCCTTTCATGGATGTGAATTGTTTTCTTGAGTATTTTTCTTATCTTCTTTAACAATTCAATGGTTGGACGCAAACGGTAAAGAGGCAATGATTGTTGGGGCAATATCCTTGTTTGCATATCTTGTAATGTAAGTTCTTGTTGCTGGATTTCTTGGCAATACTCATACAACATTCGGAGGTAGCCTGTATCCATACCTGTTGCCATCCAAAAAGAAAACATTGTAAGTGACAATGGATGTGTTTGCTAAAAGCATTTTTTTAAAGAAATGAATTAAAATAAATAAATTTCTAAAGAAATTTTTAAATTGCAGTGAATGCTAGGCTTTGTCGTTCGTAGCGGAAAACATTTTTTCTGAAGATTTGAAAAAAAAAAGGAAATTTAAACTAATATAAAATCATATGAGGTTAAATGTAATAGCAAGCAAATGTATGTGAAATTTGGTTATGTAGTAAGTGGTGTTTACCATGTGGGTAAATCTGGAATACAGGTTGTACGATTGGCTAGAGTGTATTCTCCTGCATAGATTTTGATGCGAGCAATGATTCCTCTTGTTGTCTACGCTTAAGATATGGATTCTCATGCATTTGTGCAATGCGTGAGAATGGAAATGTTGGATTGATTTGAATGTCTGCCAATGACCGCACTCTTGAAATTGCAGTGAACGTTAGCCCTTGTCGTTCTTTGGTGTCGATGTCTATTGTTGCTTTGTCTAATGTCATTCCTTGTGACTTGTGTATTGTTAAAGCCCATGCCATTTGAAGTGGTATTTGACGGCGTGTACCCCTTGTGATGGGAGAAATGGGTACATATGTTGGGTGTGAAATGTCCCATGGTGTTCCTTTGTATTGTTGAAAGTCGACAACCACGAAGGATGGTAATTCTAGGGGCTTTGAGTCAATTGAATAAAATATCGAGATGACTTTCCCAAGTGCACCATTGACGAGGCCTGCATTCACCCATAAGTTGTTGGTGAGCATAACTTTTTGTTCGTTGCATAAGAGCACTTTTGCAGGCAAATGCTCATCTTCTGCTATAGTAGAAGTTTTCTGTCTTTGTTGTTCTGCAGAGCAAAGTGCGACTGGGATGTTCAATTTTTTAAGCATTTTCTTATTATGCAACACAACTGAGTTGTTCGTTGCATATAGGTGCATGGATTCTTCAAATGTGCATTGCTCTTCATGCGTTAGAGAAGAATTTGTCCTTGACATTAGGAGTTGCCAATCTTCATGTGTAGATATTCCATTTCTGAGATTTGTGAGTATTTGCCGGAAAGCAACCTGGGACGGGCTAGCTCCTTGTTGACGAAACACGGTTGAAAGTGTTATGAATGTGTCAAAGCTGCGCCAAAGTGCAGTGCCACGTGATGTCCCAGCGTATAAAGGAATGTCTTTTACAGGTGGTAGCTGGCCTAAATCTCCAACAAGGATAATTGAGCGATTACCAAATGGTGCATTTCAGTGAAGAGGGAATGCCTCTCTTAGACGATCGTCAATGCGAGAAAGCATTTTTGGACCAATGAAGCTCATTTCATCAATGAGAATATATTCTACATGACGGAGTTGCTCTTGCAGTTGTAGGAGTGGTTGGCCTTCAAGAGGATGCATTGTTTGGATAGGGATACGAAGGGCAGAGTGAATTGTGAGGGCATTTATGTTGAAAGCTGCAACGCCGGTTGGTGCAAGTAATAGTAAAGGGTTTTTGTTTGTTGGTGAGTTTTCCACAAATGCATGGTGCAGACAGTTAATCAAATGGGAT
This sequence comes from Pinus tabuliformis, assembly GCA_031772625.1. Taxonomy (NCBI): domain Eukaryota; kingdom Viridiplantae; phylum Streptophyta; class Pinopsida; order Pinales; family Pinaceae; genus Pinus; species Pinus tabuliformis. Next base: position 615,892,512 of record CM062817.1, read on the forward strand.
TTTCCTGTCCCAGCTGTTCCTTGTATGATGATTCTGCATGGGCATTTTGGCGAAGGGGTTTTAAAGTGTGAAAAAATAGTGGTAAAAGCTATGTTTTGGGTAGGAGATAATGTGTGATCTTGGGGAAGGTTGGAAAAAGAATGATGTTGGTTTTGAATAGTTGAGCGATTGAATTCAACGAAATTTATCGCAGTTTCTTACAAGGGGGGAGGGATAGTAGTATGCGATCAATTGTGGTTGGCATCGAAGTCGCAGTAGCCAATCATGTCGAGGTCATCAACTGCAATATTGTAACCTGGGTGCAGCTGAGAGAGGATTTTCCATTCATTCATCTGCATGGAATCAGGAGGGGTGTCGGGGGCAGTTTGATCTTCAGTATGTGGGGTTTGTGGGTTTTCAATTTCTCGATGGACATGCCATGGTGTATATGTACCCTTTATTTGTTCCCAGTGTGCAATTATTTCTGCATCAGTTGAACCAATATCATTGGGGAGTGTGCGGAAGGGGAAATACAATAGTAATTCACTCCAGCAAAAAGTGGCATAGGAAGGATCATCAGAGGAAGGAATGACATTGTAGCGGGGCAAGACATGTACAATCATTGGAGGGAATATGTGTTTCCATTGGTTTTTTTTCCGTTGGGCAGAATATGACCATGAGCGTGCAGATTCAAGGAGGGGAAGTGATTCTAATGAAACAGGCTTGTTCATGTATGCAAGGATGAAGTTTGGTGTCAAACGGGGATTCTCAGTATCTTGCGAAACACGTTTGAAAACAGCCTTGTTGACATTCAAAGAACGAAATGTACGGCTGCACAGAGAGAGAGGCAGCTTTTGTAACATATGGCATATTTCTTGCGCTCCAATGTCTCTATCTGCAATGGTTTCTGTGAGGAGTTTTCGGATAACAGCAACAGTAGGTGCTTCTGGAATGGCACTTTGTGAAAGTCGTGATAGCATTTGACGGTAGCTCTCAGATCTTGTTTCTGCTTTTGCTGCATACTTTGCAATATACTTTAACACAGCATGGTGAGATAGGACTGGTTGACAATCAACATTTGCTCTCCAGATAGAGAGTAGATCGGCATTGTGAATATTCAATCTTTCATCATTGCGAGCAGGGACGTAGGTGCTATGCCCTTTATCATCAATGAAAAGTGAAGATGTAGAGTTTAATTCCCACGGCACTCCATACCGACAACTAAGTACATTGTCTTTCTTGCGGAGACAAGAAGATTCATGACACTTTGTATGACGTTGAACGCAGTTGACGAGCTCTGTATAGTCTTCAGACTGGTTGGACTTGAATATTGATTCTGTGTCAAGAAGACATGGGTTATGAATTGTTGATTGGTGAAGCGGAATATTTTGGTATTCTACCTGACGTGGATTCCAGGCAGTTACGTAGTGGTCGAAATAATTCTGTGCATTAGCAACTTCCACTGCATTGTTCCAGTCAATTGTGTCCATATTTGGTGCATTTTGCAACCAGAGGAAGCCATGAATGTGTGCGGATCCTCTATGTTGCCATTCGTATCTGAATATAATATGAAGGTAAATTTTGGTTAAAACATATACGCAACGTAGAAATCAATGTAGAGGGAAATGGATATTAAAAAATACCTACACTAGTAGTCTATTGCGTGGAGGCCTTTTTGCAGGATTTCTTCGAGGAAAATTGTAAATCTGCAGTGCATATATTGGGATGTTAGATGTGGGTTTTTAATTATGTTTTGAATTCTCCATTGGAAGTCGTTGTCTGAACTAGAAGGAACACTGGTAGGCATGATCATGTGCAAGTCATGCCATTTAGTATCAGCTGCACTGAGAGTGAAAAAGAATGTCGGGCTTCCTATTTGTGTGATCATGTCAGTCAGTTCAGAGCGTCGTTTGTTCCAGAAAGACCGTGTTCCTCGTAGGCCTGAACCAAATCGCATTATTTGCTCTGGCAGTCTTGAATCTAGAGAGTCACGGAGACACTATCACAGGTCCAAAACCATTGTTGGCAAGTTGTTTTCAATGTACTTCTTCACAAAAACATTAGCAGTTGTTTGGCTACGGTGGCCCATTAGAATGTTATAAAGATAGTAGCGGAATCTTGGGTGTTGGTCAAATCGGTTATCATGGTAGTGCAGCAAGTGCAAAGCATATTCATGCATCTCAGCTTTTGTAAGTCTTGGTTGCATGATCATGGCAATGCCTGAAAGACCGTGTTCCTCGTAGGCCTGAACCGAATCGCATTATTTGCTCTGGCAGCCTTGAATCTGGAGAGTCACGGAGACACTATCGCAAGTCCAAAACCGTTGTTGGCAAGTTGTTCTCAATGTACTTCTTCACAAAAACATTAGCAGTTGTTTGGCTACGATGGCACATTAGAATGTTACAAACATAGTAGCGGAATCTTGGGTGTTGGCCAAATCGGTTATCATGGTAGTGCAGCAAGTGCAAAGCATATTCATGCATCTCAGCTTTTGTAAGTCTTGGTTGCATGATCATGGCAATGCCTGTAGGGAAGAGTGTGGGGAATGCCATGGCAAAGAGGCCTACGGTGTTGTATTCATTCATAGTTGTTGAAGATAGTGGAGGCCAATCAATAGAGCTTGTTGAATTTGCATGGGGCAAGTGCAAATAATCACAAATGTGCTCAAGTTCAGTAGATGAATTTGGGAGTATTGGAACGAAAGAAGAGGGTTGGATTTCTAATGGAGGTAGCATGACATCAGTATCATAAGTAGAATCAGTAGTGGTTTGATGGGGTTCTAAAGAGGAGGTGGTTACGTTATGGAGAAGAGAAGAAATATCTATAGGGTGATCTGGTAGTGCAGAAATTGCAAATGAACTGAATTGAACATCACTGTAGTAAGGGTCATTTTTTATTTTGTATTCAAGTGCTGCAAGGACACGTGATTTGCAAATGAAGAATTCATAAGCCTTTTCAGATGGATTGTGCCTTTTCACAATGAGGATCTCTAAGTGAGAAATCATTTCGAGGTAAGTAGTTGGCAATAGTAGTGATGTCTTGAGGGAAGCTAATTGTATGGCCACTATATTTGTATTGACCACCACGGGCATGAGTGACTTGTAGAATGCGGTTTACACGTGCAATGAGCATTTCTTCAACTTGTGTTAAATGTTGAAGGACATAGGGTTGTTCACTAGGGTTCATGTTGTTCAGTTCAGAAAAACGATTGGTGGAATTAGATGATGCACAACGAAAGCAAGAAAGGCTACCATGTAGAAGTTTTGTTTTCATTCCTGGGTATGATTCTTTGCATATTGTGCAAACATGCATGGTAGAAAGTTCATCTATCCTTTGTCGAAAGCGACGATGTTCTTCATTAAGGGGAGGGTTATATTGGATTTGATGAAGGTGAGGTGGGTTGGTTTGTATAGTTGGGAGAGCATTTGAGGTGGGAAGGGATGTAGAGGAAGTAGTAGGGTTGTTGCGGTTTTTATAAAGAAGTCGTCGGCGTGCATTTATTGTATCCTTGTGCTGTGTGTAAAGAAGATGGCGCCGCTCATTTTTATCCGCCTTTTGAGTGTTTTTTGGCATATCTAAACAAGTACAGATAATTATTGTTAGTTTTCATAAACGAGTATTGCATGTTTGGAGAATGTATTACATGTTTTAGAATTACTTTTTTTTATTTGAACATCGGTGAAGTGTAGGTAGAATAGGTAAAAGGAAAAACATGCAATTAACAGTATTACAAAAACATAAGTTATTATGGCATCTATTATTGAGAGGAGAAGAGCAAGATAACCATTATTTTTCTTTCTTCTGTTCCATTTTTTTTTTTGACAAGATTGAACGATAGCATGAATAGTTTAGCAAGCAAGAGATCAATGTATAGCCATGTAAACAATGAACGGAAAACTCATGTAGTAAGTCTTTACAAATGTTGATATCTATATTATGTAAAATGCAAAGGGTAAACATACATATTTTGGAATAACTGGAAGAGAGTATTTGCAGCAAAAGTGTGCATTACAATAGCATGGGCGTAATTCAAAAATGCCAGTTTATGTACAAGTAGTAGTGTTTGAAGAGACCATAAAAAGCTTTCAAAGGCGGCGAACAACAGGCCGTTTTGAAATGGACATTGCTTGAATGTCATTAAGGGCTTCTTTGCATGTAGAGGCATATTGAATTTCTTCTGAATTTATCAGTATTGGTTGCAAGCACTCAACACCGTTGAAGTAATCTGTTTTAATGGAAAGTGTTAGCAGGAAGCGGCGTCCTGTAATTCGGCCACAAATTTCTTGCAGATCAGTTGGTTCGATAGAAAGAAGGAACAGGTCTTTTGTCGTGATGCCCATGAGCTCGTTTCCTGCGTCATTGAAAGTTGTGACGTTCTGTAGGTGCCCGGTGTGGTCATGTAGCTCAATTTTAAGTTTGTAATGGTAGTCACATTCTGGGAAGTCGCCATTACATTTTGTACAATGCCAAAGATTGTTAGAATGCTCCACAACCTTTTTCATGCATTGTTTTCCATTAAAATCTAATGGACATGCTAGAAAGTAGAAGTCGTCCATGTGAAGAGCAGTTATCGTTGCACGAACTGAAACCCATATTGTTTTCTCGGAGGTTTACATGTAAGCAATTTCATGAAACGTCTTTCGTGGTAGGGCACGTTTCAAAGCAACACCATAGTTTCTACCAAAGATGGAGAAGAAGAACTATAACCTGTTTCACGGAACCACACATGTAGTTGATGAGTTCCTTCAACTTGTGGATTTATGATGAGAGTGCTCGTTGATGCCGTCCCTATTGTGGTGCCATTAAATTCAGATACATGACCTCCTTTGATTGCAAGGATTGGTGGGTTGTCAAAAGAGTAGAATTCAGCAAAGTTTTGTCCTATAGAGTCACAATGGTCTCCCCATAATGTTACATCAATGCTAAAACCTGACTTGTCTTTTAATATGAGTGTTTTCCTTAATGTTTCACTTCCGTCTTTTCGTCGAATTGTTGATGCAGGTGAGGTGGAGGTAACAACACCAATCACATCCACATTCGTATTTGGACTTGCATTTTTTATTTCAGCAATAGTTTTGAAGTGAAAGCTCTAGTAAGGAAACGTTGGATCATCTATGGGGCATGGATTGACAGTGGAAGCAGCAAACAAGTAAATTTCCCATTTGTTCTTGAGGTGGTTGTAGTTTGGGTTTGCTTCTTTGACTGTGCCATTTGAAACAATGTATAGCTGGCCAACTTGAACAAGACTGTAAAGAGATTCGGCCAATTCAGCAAATGCAGAAAGGTGGATCTCTTCCTTATCACGATTGATAAGGTCAAATCCAAAAACTTTTCCTAAGCCTCGCACATTGTTGTAAGTCTTCAATGCTGTTTTTGCAGATGCTCTACCTTGGATTGACCAATACTTTCGGTAAGGATTAAGCGGCTTGAATGGAATAGTTGTAGTTGCCGCCGTAATTAGTGGAGTAACTACAGAGGGCAAGGTGACTTCTACAGATGAAGAGCTATACGAGGATGTACCTGCCTTTGCATGTATTAGTGTTGATGAGTCCTTGGTCAATGCTGCTGTAAGCATTACAACTTCAAGCTCAACCACTCAGATGGACCTTATGAAAACAGATGAGAAATGAATTAATGAAGATTCTTTTTTTTTTTTTGTAATGCAGGAAGCATATGGAAGACAAAAAATAAAAAAGGGTAAATTCAAATGTTGGGCCTTACGAAGAGTTTTGAAGCACCGTGCAAGCTGATTTTTTAAGGAAAATTATTGAGCCAATTTGAATGTCTTCATATGCAACTTGTGGGCTATATGTTGATGGTAGCAAAGTCTTGTGTTGATGTGTTCCATCAGATAGAGTAATGCAGAAGTGTGAGGATGTTGTTTTTAATGATGTAACAGAACCAATATCGATTATCTGGAGTAGTGGTTGAATCTCAGTGGAACCATTCAGCAACAAAGGAATGGCATTTGTAGTCAAGGCTGGCTCCATAATATTAACAGAGGGATTCTTTTTCCATGATAGTAGTACCTGTAATTCATCAAATCACCACAGCACAAAAGTCAAGTAAAGAAAGATGTGATGTGAATGCGGGAACTAATCTAGCAAGGCTAACTTTCGATGGTGAAACAATAATAAGGGCATAAGGTATGAGAGTAAATTGTCATTCACACCAGTGAAACAGGAATCGGCGATTTAGCCGATTAATCGTGATTCCCGCTCGGCTCGGTATGGAAACGATCAGATCCGAATCTTCCGGAGTCAAATCGCGTTTACGGTTTATCGGTTTACGGTTTATCACTTTATCAACCAGCGTTTCTGTTTGTAGCGTTTACGGTTTGTCGGTTTATTCATTCTCCGGCTTATTCACGAGTTCGAGTTATCAATACGTTTAGCTAATATAGGAAGGATAGTATGGACGCGGCTTTCTTCTAGTCAAAAGCGACTTCACATTATTTCAATATCAGAGTCTGAAACGTCATTTGTTTGTGCTAAAATCAACAGATGCAGAATATCATAACCGGGATTGGTTGTGTGCTAGAACCTAGGTAGTCCCAATTGAATTGTTAATTAATAATAAAGTTGGCATTGAATTGTTTTTTACTCAAAACCATCGCTTTGTGTTGATCAATAGTAACAATCTGTATAATTTATGTTTTATTGCAATTGGTTTTTTTAAGTGAATGTGTCCAGCTACCTCCTCGTATAAAATTCATATAATAGAAGGAAACACAATTTTTTCAAATAAAAAGTTATTTACTACCTTTATATTTGCAAACAAGCTCAGAACCATCATAAACTTGAACTCGTGAATCTGCAGACGTTATCAATACGTTTATCGGTTTATCGGTTTGGTAATGCGGCCGGGCATTTTGGTTTATCGGTTTGGTAATGCGGCCGGGCATTTGGTTTTAAATTATAAATACTTTTATTCGACTTTTAATATTTTTAATTATAAAAAATTTTATTAAGCTCGTTTTAAATTATAATGATTTCTATTTAATTTTTAATATTTTAATTATTAAAAATATTTTTATTTGATTTTTTGTTTTTTTAATTATTAAAAATGTGTATATGGTTTTAAATTATAAATATTTTTCTTTAATTTTTGATATTATATTTTATTTTTAATTGTAAAATCGATTTTTATTATATTTACCATTTTTTATATATTTAAATTGATCAAAAACTTGATTGAATTTTGAAAAAAGAAAAACTTAGGCAGGTAACATCATAGTTATTAAAATATATATATATATATATATATATATTTTAATAACTATGATGTTACCTGCCTAAGTTTTTCCTTTTTCAATTCAATGTTACCAGACTCGGAATCGGATCATGTGTGGACTCATAACACATATGAGATACTTATTTATTCATGATATTTTGGACATCTATTGATATTATGCATTGTTTGGACATACCTTTACCCAATATTAACGAAAAATGGTTTTTTTAATTCAATATATGTGTATATTTTTATTTAATGAATTCAACGATTTTTTCCCGATTTTTTCCCGATCCGATTAAAACTCTTCGCTCTTTTGCCTCGCCGATTTATTGCCGATTCCGAGTCTGGTAACTGTGATTCACACCACTATTAAAGATGGGATGACCTTGTAGGTGTTGTCAGTTAAGGTTAGCTTAGGTACAAGTACTAGTTCATCAAAAGATCCATGTGATATTAATTTGGACTCATCTGTTTTTTCAATAGTAACATCTATTGCTTCCATCAATTCTGAGAAGATTTCAAATGTTTGTATATAGCTGCCATCAAGTATGTCTAACACCTCAATGAACTCTATTTGTGTTGCAGTAGTCGATTTCCATTTAATTATACCAGACAGTTTTGGCAAACTCCAACACTTGACACCACTTAATATGGCAAAAGAATCCACACTTGACACCGCTTAATATGGCAAAAGAATCCCCTAACTGGTACCATTCAGGGGCCATACAGAATCTCGGGGGAGTCTTCTAAAATGGTGGTTTCTTTGTCACAGCAAGCTCATCTTCCTACGGAGATAATGGACAAATAAGAGACTATTTGCTGACACTGATTAAAGAAGGGAAATTTAGATCTCTAGTCCCATTTCATCCCAACAGGGAAACTTTACAGATCAAGAAAACATCTCATTGGCAGTGCAAAGTCACTCAAATGCCATGCCTGGGGAGGCTCCACCTAGTGGTGTTGTCTATGTGGATGCTAGCCTTTCACATTGGCTAAAACCTACAGAACCTAGCCTTCTTGCTACAGGAAATTAGCACATGAGCAAGCTCTGCCTGAGCACAGTCAACGGGTATTAGATCCTTCTAGGACAAACGAATTACTACAAGAGATAGAAATTATCCACAGAAGTTTCTAATCACAGCGAACTGCTTCAGTGACAATATCCCTGGCTGTGGACCTCATCAGGAAAGTAACTGAATTTATCATAATTGTTCTTCTAGGTTGCGGATCAGTACAAATAGTTCAGACTCCAGAGAAGCCAGGGTAATTTAATTATTACAGTTGATAATTCAGTTGACATTTGTTGTGGTGCTCAATCTGTTTGTCAAAAATAGCTGCTGATTGAATACAGTACTTGGTGGAACATTGTACTTATTGTGGATGAATGATCAGTCCTATTCAGTATGGATGAATGATCAAGAAAACATCTCATTGGCAGTGCAAAGTCACTCAAATGCCATGCCTGGGGAGGCTCCACCTAGTGGTGTTGTCTATGTGGATGCTAGCCTTTTACATTGGCTAAAACCTACAAAACCTGTTGACAATGGCTACAGAGTGCTTTCATCTCAAAAAGTTGGCAGAGAAAATCTGTCTAAAGGTATAGAATTATCTTCATGACAAAATATCATGGAGTCAGGGACTAATAGACAATGGAATTCTCCACGATCTCCAAACCAACAAGTTGCAACAATTCATGCATGACCATTTTCAGAATCACTTTCACCTCCAAGTACAGATTGTAGACCTGTTTTTGTAGTGCCAGGAATGCAGAATTCGGAAGGTGTTATGGAAATGCAGTCATCACCTTTCAGATCACCCTCAAGAAGTAATGATGAAAGGCCTATTTTGGGGGTCCTATCAATCAAGCAAGAAGCTCCTACTCAAGCTGTATTTCTCAACAAAAGAATCATAGAGTTATAAAGTTCTCATGGCTTGGAAAGTTTTTATAAAGAAGTTCGTTAAAAGATTGAGCATCCTATGTGGACTATTGATGTGTTCCACTAAGAGAAAGGCATTTGTTTGGACAAAGGCAAGTGAAGCTCCATTATTAGTCTTTACTTGATTTTGACAAAACTTTGTGCGTTCAATGTGATAATTCTGGTGTAGAAATTGGAGTATTGATTTAGGAAGGACAACTTGTTGCATATTTTAGTCAGATACCAAATGAAGCTAAAAGGAGGCGGCGCCGCTCGTTTTTATCCGCCTTTTGAGTGTTTTTTGGCATATCTAAACAAGTACAGATCATAAACGAGTATTGCATGTTTGGAGAATGTATTACATGTTTTAGAATTACTTTTTTTTATTTGAACATCGGTGAAGTGTAGGTAGAATAGGTAAAAGGAAAAACATGCAATTAACAGTATTACAAAAACATAAGTTATTATGGCATCTATTATTGGGAGGAGAAGAGCAAGATAACCATTATTTTTCTTTCTTCTGTTCCATTTTTTTTGACAAGATTGAACAATAGCATGAATAGTTTAGCAAGATAGCCATGTAAACAATGAACGGGAAACTCATGTAGTAAGTCTTTACAAATGTTGATATCTATATTATGTAAAATGCAAAGAGTAAACATACATATTTTGGAAAAACTGGAAGAGAGTATTTGCAGCAAAAGTGTGCATTACAATACCATGGGCGTAATTCAGAAATGCCAGTTTATGTACAAGTAGTAGTGTTTGAAGAGACCATAAAAAGCTTTCAAAAGTGGCGAACAACAGGCCGTTTTGAAATGGACATTGCTTGAATGCCATTAAGGGCTTCTTCGCATGCAGAGTCATATTGAATTTCTTCTGAATTTATCAATTCTGGTTGCAAGCGCTCAACACCGTTGAAGTAATCTGTTTTAATGGAAAGTGTTAGCAGGAAGTGGCGTCCTGTAATTCGGCCACAAATTTCTTGCAGATCAGTTGGTTCGATAGAAAGAAGGAACAGGTCTTTTGCCGTGATGCCCATGAGCTCATTTCCTGCGTCATTGAAAGCTGTGACGTTTTGTAGGTGCCCGGTGTGGTCATGTAGCTCAATTTTAAGTTTGTAACGGTAGTCACATTCTGGGAAGTCGCCGTTACATTTTGTACAATGCCAAAGATTGTTAGAATGCTCCACAACCTTTTTCATGCATCGTTTTCCATTAAAATCTAATGGACATGCTAAAAAGTAGAAGTCCGCCATGTGAAGAGCAGTTATCGTTGCACGCACTGAAACCCATATTGCTTTCTTGGAGGTTTGCATGTAAGCAATTTCATGAATTGTCTTTCGTGGTAGGGCACGTTTTGAAGCAACACCATAGTTTCTACTCAAAAATGGGGAAGAAGAGCTATAACCTGTTTCACGGAACCATGCATGTAGTTGATGAGTTTCTTCAACTTGTGGATTTATGATGAGAGTGCTCCTTGGTGTCGTCCCTATTGTGGTGCCATTAAATTCAGATACACGACCTCCTTTGATTGCAAGGATTGGTGGGTTGTCAAAAGAGTAGAATTCAGCAAAGTTTTGTCCTATAAAGTCACAATGGTCTCCCCATAATGTTACATCAATGCTAAAACCAGACTTGTCTTTTAATATGAGTGTTTTCCTTAATGTTTCACTTCCGTCTTTTCGTCGAATTGCTGATGCAGGTGAGGCAGAGGTAACAACACCAATCACATCCACATTCGTATTTGGACTTGCATTTTTTATTTCAGCAATAGTTTTGAAGTGAAAGCTGTGGTAAGGAAACGTTGGATCAACTATGGGGCATGGATTGACAGTGGAAGCAGCGAACAAGTAAATTTCCCATTTGTTCTTGAGGTGGTTGTAGTTTGGGTTTGCTTCTTTGACTGTGCCATTTGAAACAATGTATAGCTGGCCAACTTGAACAAGACTGTAAAGAGATTCAGCCAATTCAGCAAATGCAGAAAGGTGGATCTCTTCCTTATCACGATTGATAAGGTCAAATCCAAAAACTTTTCCTGAGCCTTGCACATTGTTGTAAGTCTTCAATGCTGTTTTTGCAGATGCTCTACCTTGGATTGACCAATACTTTCGGTAAGGATTGAGCGCCTTGAATGGAATAGTTGTAGTTGTCGCCGTAATTAGTGGAGTAACTACAGAGGGCAAGGTATCTTCTACTGATGAAGAGCTATACTGGGATGTACCTGCCTTTGCATGTATTAGTGTTGATGAGTCCTTGGTCAATGCTGCTGTACGCATTACAACTTCAAGCTCAACCACTTGGATGGACCTTATGAGAACAGATGAGAAATGAATTAATGAAGATTCTTTTTTTTTATATAATGCAGGAAGCGTATAGGAGACAAAAAATACAAAAGGGTAAATTCAAATGTTGGGCCTTACGAGGAGTTTTGAAGCACCATGCAAGCTGCTTTTTTAAGCAGAATTATTGAGCCAATTTGAATGTCTTCAGATGCAACTTGTGGGCTATATGTTGATGGTAGCAAAGTCTTGTGTTGATGTGTTCCATCAGATAGAGTAATGCAGAAGTGTGAGGATGTTGTTTTTAATGATGTAACAGAACCAATATCGATTATCTGGAGTAGTGGTTGAATCTCAGTGGAACCATTCAGCAGCAGAGGAATGGCATTTGCAGTCAAGGCTGGCTCCATAATATTAACAGAGGGATTCTTTTTCTGTGATAGTAGTACCTGTAATTCATCAAATCACCACAGCACAAAAGTCTAGTAAAGAAAGATGTGATGTGAATGCAGGAACTAATCTAGCAAGGCTAACTTTCGATGGTGAAACAATAATAAGGGCAGAAGGTATGAGAGTAAATTGTCATTCACACCACTATTAAAGATGAGATGACCTTGTAGGTGTTGTCAGTTAAGGTTAGCTTAGGTACAAGTACTAGTTCATCAAAAGATCCATGTGATATTAATTTGGACTCATCTGTTTTTTCAATAGTAACATCTATTGCTTCCATCAATTCTGAGAAGATTTCAAATGTTTGTATATAGCTGCCATCAAGTATGTCTAACACCTCAATGAACTCTATTTGTGTTGCAGTAGTCAATTTCCATTTAATTATACCAGACAGTTTTGGCAAACTCCAACACTTGACACCGCTTAATATGGCAAAAGAATCCACACTTGACACCACTTAATATGGCAAAAGAATCCCCTAACTGGTATTATTTAGGGGCCATACAGAATCTCGGTGGAGTCTTCTAAAATGGTGGTTTCTTTGTCACAGCAAGCTCATCTTCCTACGGAGATAATGGACAAACAAGAGACTATTTGCTGACACTGATTACAGAAGGGAAATTTAGATCTCCAGTCCCATTTCATCCCAACAGGGAAAGTTTACAGATCAAGAAAACATCTCATTGGCAGTGCAAAGTCACTCAAATGCCATGCCTGTGGAGGCTCCACCTAGTGTTGTTGTCTATGTGGATGCTAGCCTTTCACATTGGCTAAAACCTACAGAACCTAGCCTTCTTGCTACAGGAAATTAGCACATGAGCGAGCTCTGCCTGAGCACAGTCAACGGGTATTAGATCCTTCTAGGACAAACGAATTACTACAAGAGATAGAAATTATCCACAGAAGTTTCTAATCGCAGCGAACTGCTTCAGTGACAATATCCCTGGCTGTGGACCTCATCAGGAAAGTAACTGAATTTATCATAATTGTTCTTCTAGGTTGCGGATCAGTACAAATAGTTCAGACTCCAGAGAGGCCAGGGTAATTTAATTATTACAGTTGACACTACTCAGTTGACATTTGTTGTGGTGCTCAATCTGTTTGTCAAAAATAGCTGCTGATTGAATACAGTACTTGGTGGAACATTGTACTTATTGTGGATGAATGATCAGTCCTATTCAGTGTGGATGAATGATCAAGAAAACATCTCATTGGCAGTGCAAAGTCACTCAAATGCCATGCCTGGGGAGGCTCCACCTAGTGGTGTTGTCTATGTGGATGCTAGCCTTTTACATTGGCTAAAACCTACAGAACCTGTTGACAATGGCTACAGAGTGCTTTCATCTCAAAAAGGTGGCAAAGAAAATCTGTCTAAAGGTATAGAATTGTCTTCATGACAAAATATCATGGAGTCAGGGATTAATAGACAATGGAATTCTCCACGATCTCCAAACCAACAAGTTGCAACAATTCATGCATGACCACTTTTAGAATCACTTTCACCTCCAAGTACAGATTGTAGACCTGTTTTTGCAGTGCCAGGAATGCAAAATTCGGAAGGTGTGATGGAAAAGCAGTCATCACCTTTAAGATCACCCTCAAGAAGTAATGATGAAAGGCCTATTTTGGGGGCCCTATCAATCGAGCAAGAAGCTCCTACTCAAGCTATATTTCTCAACAAAAGAATCATAGAGTTATAAAGTTCTCATGGCTTGGAAAGTTTTTATAAAGAAGTTCGTTAAAAGATTGAGCATCCTATGTGGACTATTGATGTGTTCCACTAAGAGAAAGACATTTGTTTGGACAAAGGCAAGTGAAGCTTCATTATTAGTCTTTACTTGATTTTGACAAAACTTTGTGCGTTCAATGTGATAATTCTGGTGTAGAAATTGGAGTATTGATTTAGGAAGGACAACTTGTTGCATATTTTAGTCAGATACCAAATGAAGCTAAAAGGAGGTTATCTCTCTAAGATCAACATACTATATAATTGTACAAGATTTAAAAATATTGCAGCCATATTTTGTGCACAAGAAGTATATATTGTTAATTTATCATCAGGCCCTAAAATATATAAAATCTCAAGCTAAGTTACCAAGATACAGATACAAATATGGATCCAGATCCAGATACAGATACAGATCCCCAAAAATTTTGAAAATCTAGAATTTGGATGTGGTGGCGAAACAAGAGCAAAAAATATAAAAATACGTTTATAACTAAAAAAAATATCAAAGCCATTCAGGAATCACAACTAATCATAACCAAAGAAGTGATTCCTCATGCATGTTTCTAGTAGTATTAACCATCCATGTATCATAACTGATAATTTGATAAGCTATAAGCATCATTGATATTTGATCATTTTAAGGACCATTTCAGCATAAGCATAAACCAGGTCATACATCATTTTTGTGAGCCATGTCCATATGAACAGTGAATAAAGTGGTTTTCTTGAGGGCTATAGCAGGACTTAATAATAGTGTGGATGAAGTGAGCAACTTCATGGCACATAAAGATAGATCACACCTTGACAGCAGACCTTGACCAAAATCATAGATCAAACCTTCAGAGTAGACATTGAGATCTGATGTTTATAGATCAGACCTCAAGAGCAGATCTCGACAAAAGGATAGATCAGACATTGACCAAGAATAAAGTTTCACGTTTTAGCCTTTAGGCATTTAAGGTTTGGGGAACTTTTCATTAAAAAATCAATTTTGGGGGGGGATCAGGGGGTCAAAATAGCGCTGGAAGTTTGGAAACTGTTTCAAATTTCAAGATCCATTTCCTTTTCGATGGGATCTGTTTCATGGGCTCAAGATCCTTTTCCTTCTCCAAGGGGTCTACTTTTATGACAGAATCACAGATCCACATATCCTTCACACAGGTGTGGAGGATCCAGTAACATGGTACCCAAGCAACTCCATTACAAACACATGGCATATTACATATTTGCAAAGCCATTCCTTTATGTTCCACATAGGAGTGGAAAGTCAATGGTGGCAGTTGGTACATTGAGTGGGATATGTCGTTTGTGAGTATGAATAATGATGTAGTTAGTTTTGAAGCCTCAAAGGATACATATGATGGAAATGATTTCTTTTGCAAAATTGTTGAATTCGGTTTGCCAAAGAAATTTGCAGAATACAGGACTATATATGCCTTTGCCAATGTTGTTAGGCCTAGGGTTCAAATCAATATGGATTTTGTGCTTGGAAGTCTTGAACACAATGAAATGATAAAAAAATTGTCATTACCAACAGATTTCTAAAATGAACCACTTCACTCTATGAAAAAGGATTATTGATGCAAGCAAAGTAATTGAACTATTTTTCGAAGAAGCTTTCGTGCTTGCATAGTTATCCAAAACTATAATTAGTGACAGGGATGCCGTCATACTAACTTTCTATGTCATTTTGGTGGAATTTATTGCAAAAGTTAGATAAAAAGATTCAGTTCATAGCTCCATCTCATATCCACAAGATGATGGGAAAACAGAGGAAATAATTGGACTATCTTTCAAATAAGCTTTTGTGCTTGCATAGCTATCTAAAACTACAATTAGTGACAGGGATACTGCCATACTAACATTCTATGCCATTTTGGAGGACTTTATTGCGAAAGCAAGATAAAAAGGTTTAGTTAGTGCCTAGCTCCACCTAACATCCACAAGATGATGGGCAAACAGAGGAAATAGTTGACCTATTTTTCAAAGAAGGTTCTGTGCTTGCATAGTTATCCAAAGCTATATTTAGTGACAGGGATACTGTCATACTAACTTTCTATATCATTTTGGTTGACTATATTGCAAAAGCTAGATAAAAATATTTAGTGCATAGTTCCACCTAATATGCACAAGATGATGGGCAAACAATGGTGATAAAGTTATAAACAGAAGCCTCAGAAATTTGTTGCAGAATAGTTTTGGTACCTAACACAATGGGACCTCACTTTCCCAGAAGCTAAGTTTGCCACAATTCCCGTGTAAACAAATCCATAGTTCATACTACTTTCAAAACTGTTTACGGAAGAAATCCAAAACTGCCTACAAACTTAGTGGAACTATCAAGTGACGCATATGTCAAACAGGTAGATTCTCTCTGCCAGTTGTTTGTTTAATGTAGCGCCCTGCTTTATGTAGAGGTTTTTTTGGTTGTAAACTCCTCTTGTTGTTGAAATTTGGTACTGGAGGACAGGTGGTTCCCTAAGGCTTTGATCTTTGGCCTAGGGAAAACTGTCCAAAAGAATTTAATTTTTTCTCCTAAAGTGACTTTATAATTTTTATAAAGTCAAATCTAGTTTAAAAGTAACTTTAAGTGATAAAGTTACTAAAGTCTAATTTTAAAGTGACTTTAATAAAGTCAATGTAAAATTAGAAAGGAAAAGTGACTTTGGAAATAAATGACTAAGTGGGTCTTTATTAAAGTGGGGTGAATTAAAAAATAGAAAGTGAGATTTAAATGAGCATTTAATCTCAGCCCTAGATCTCAATCTATTTCAGCCATTGGATTTAGGGATTACCCAAAAGTCACTTAGGGTTAGATTAAGGGAGGAAAAGGAAGAAACGATCATTCATTCTTTCATGAGCAGATTGAGAGAAGGAGAGCAAGGGAGATTTCTGGACAGTGAGGAGGAGGAGGCAGCAGCTTGGCACACATTCCAAGGCAGAGTTTCAGCAAATCCGTACAACGAAGTTTCATCAAGGCGTTGTTTCAGCGAGTTGGAGTTTCAGCAAGTCCGTACAGTGGAGTTTCAGCAAGGCGGAGTTTCAGCAAGGCGGAGTTTCAGCAAGTCGGAGTTTCAGCAAGTCCGTACAACGGAGTTACAACAAGTCGAGGGCAAAAATCCATATAGCTGTACTGCTATTTTTTCGAGGAGGCCGTACAACATTTATTGCTGTTCTGTTTTGCTGTTTGCAAGTTTTTCCAGTTCGCTGTGAGGCACGGAAAACGAGATAAATTGTAAAAGTTTGCTTGCTGATTTTTTGCTGAATATTTCTCACTGTAAAAAGCATTTTCCAGAAATAAGAAGGAGCTCTCGAACTGGTTTTCCCCAAGAGTTGTAGGGGGTTTTTCTAGGGTCACCTTGACCAAAAATCACTGTGTTTAAATGTGTTAAATCGTTGTTTGTATGTGCTGATTTTTATATTTCTGTTTTTTCCAGCATTCTGTAAAATTTCCAAAATTTGTGTTTTCAGCAAAATTTATTTCTCAGTTGTTAAATGTATGAACATGGGAAAGGGCATTTAACTATTTTGGAGAAATAAGGTGAAACTGAAAACCGGGGTGGGAAATGAGAAATTTTTACATGGTATCAGAGCTTGAGTGCTGAAATGCAGTTTGGGACAGCAAGGAGGAAAATTACAGCCTGCTGATTTTTCACTCAGAAAATTACAGCCTGCAGATTTTTCACTCAGAAAATTCCAGCAAGCTGATTTTTCACAAACAGCGGTTTTATCTTTACTACAGCAGTGCTATTTTTCAGTTTTAGGATAGCAGGATGTCATTGGGATTGAGGGTGGAGGATAGGTTGGATGGGCATAGCAATTACAGCGTTTGCAAGGAGAGAATGCAGAGTATCTTTGAGGAGGCAAAAGTCTGGGACATCATGTGCCTACTGATGCCACTCAGTTGGCTGAATATAACAAAAAGAACAACAAGGGTAAGAGATTGATTCTAAACAGAGTCAAAAATCATTGCATTCCTCATGTGAGAGGAAAGAGAAATGCCCATGAGATGTGGACAGCATTGTCCAATCTCTACCAGAGTACCAATGAGTACCGGAAAATGGTCCTGAAGGAGAAGCTGAAGACTATTAAGATGGGTAATGATAGTGCAGCTGGATATCTCACAAAGATTACTAATGTGAGAGATGAGTTGGCAGCAGTTGGAGAGGTCATTCCATCCACTGAGTTGGTGCGGATTGCAGTGAATGGCATCCCCCGTTCATGGATGAACTTTGTTAATGGGGTTTGTGCACGTGAGACCCTTCCCACATGGGAGAGGTTTTGGGATGATTGCATTCAAACAGAGATCAGGAAAAGTCAGCTTGGGGCAGCCAAGCCAGTTGAGCAGGATGAGGATGTAGCACTGGTGGCAGGAGGCAAGAAAGGCAAAGGGAAGAAGCAGGCTTCCACAAGCAATGGTGGGGACAAAGGCAAAGGTAAAGGTAAACAGGATAACACACAGAAGGACTATTCCAAGGTGAAGTGTTGAAATTGTCAAAAGATGGGACACTATGCAGTTGTGTGTCCGGAGAAGAAGAAGAAGAAGGGGAAGAACCAGAGCATGGCAGCTTCAGCAGAGGTTGAGGACTTTGCAGATCGATTTGAGCAGGAGTTTGCGTTCACTGCATGTAAGTCCTCTAGTGCAGGATCACCTGCCACACAGGTTCAGGGGGAACATGCTTTTCCCTTGATTAGCGGAGCATCTTCGGGTATCTGGTATGTGGACAGTGGGGCTTCACGTCACATGACAGGAGTCCGTGTGTACTTCTCTGAGCTTTCAAAGAGTGGCACTGATATAGAGGTAGTACTCGGTGATGACAAAGTTGTTAGAGCAGTGGGGGTGGGGACACTGACATTTCAGAGGGAGTCCAAACCTCCCTTGAAGGTGACAGATGTTCTTTATGTGCCAGGGATGAGGAAGAACCTCATATCCGTATCAGCTTTGGAGGACAAAGGATATGAGGTACTGTTCAGGGGAGGACAGGTGTTGATGTATCCCAGTGGCACTCCAGTTGATTCAGCTAGAGTGATAGGTGTACGCCATGCAAAGGTGTACAAGTTTGCATTCCAACCCCTTTTGGCATTGAGCAATAGTACTGACAGCAGAGCTAGCAGTTATGAGCTGTGTGAGATTTGGCATCGCAGGATGGGGCATATGTATCATGGAGCCTTGAGGACCTTGCGGGAGATCACTACAGGTGTGCCATATTTCAGTGCTGATCACTTTGATACTTGCAGAGGATGTGCGATGGGCAAGTTTGTCAAATCCCCTTTTCCCAGCAGTGGCAGCTGAGCGACTGGGATACTTGATTTGATTCATTCTGATGTGAGCGGTCGGATGTCTCATGTTTCCTTGAGTGGATATGAGTACTATGTTTTATTCATTGATGATCACTCCAGGAGGACCTGGATTTATTTCTTGAAGACCAAGCGTGAGGTCTTCAAGCGGTTTCAAGAGTTTAGAGCTCTTGTGGAGACACAGACAGGTCGGAAGATCAAGTCCCTGAGGTCGGACAATGGGGGAGAGTACACCCTTGGAGAGTTTGTTGACTATTGTGCGGAGGCAGGCATTAGGAGGAAGTTCACTGTTCCTTACAACCCCCAGCAGAACGGGGTTGCAGAGAGGAAGAACAGATCCATCGTAGGGGCTGCCAAAGCCATGTTACATGATCAGGGGTTGCCATTGTTCTTGTGGGCAGAGGCCTGCAACACAGCGATTTATTTGCAGAACAGGAGTCTGCATCGTGCCTTGGGGAACATGACTCTGGAGGAGGCTTTTTCTGGGAAGAAGCCTGATATTGGTCATCTTCGTATCTTTGGGTGCATCACATACTCCTACATACCCAAGGAGAAGAGGACCAAACTAGAGCCCACCGCAGAGAAGGGTATCTTTGTGGGCTACAGTGAGACCTCAAAGGCCTTTCGAATTTACATTCCTGCACAGAGGAAAGTTGTTGTCAGGCGGGATGTGAAGTTCGAGGAGGACAGGGCCTTTAGGAGGTCACGGGAGTTAGAGTATCTGGATCAGCCAGACCCTCAGCAGCAGTTGAGTCAGTCGCAGGGATCCAGTGGGCAGGGACCAGGAGGATCCGGAGGTACATCTATGAGGATGTCAGGTTCGTCAGTGAGCAGTGGCTCGCCGAGCCAGAGGGGTGGTGCTCCGAGCAGCATGCAGAGCAGTCCACAAAGCAGTTCACTAGGGAGTCCACTGATAAACAGTTCACACGGTACTTCAGCTTCTACAGGTTCAGGTGCAGGCAGGAGGACAGCAGACAGACAGCCAGGAGTTCAGGCTCCTGATGATGATGAGGAGGAGGAGTTTCATTCTCCTATGGGAGAAGTACGCTCAGGGAAGAGGAAGCCCAAGTGGCTTCAGGACACCTTGAGAGATGCCACATCTGTTGCTGAGCCTAAGAGGCTGGTTAGAGAGAGTAGACCACCTGAGAGGTTTTGTAGCTATATGGCAATGGTTACCAGCATCCTTGACTCTGAGCCTTCTAGCTATGAGGAGGCAGCTAGCCAGCAAGTCTGGAGAGAGGCCATGCAGGAGGAGTATTCTTCTATCATGAAGAATGATGTTTGGGAGGTGGTGCCGAGGCTTGAGGGCAAATCCGTGGTTACTTCCAAATGGCTTTACAAGGTAAAGCATGCTACAAATGGCAGCATTGAGAAATTCAAAGCGAGGTTTGTGGCTAAAGGGTTCTCCTAAGTAGAGGGAGTTGATTATGAGGAGACCTTCGCTCCCATGGCTCGATATACTTCGATCCGCTCCATTATATCGATAGCAGCAGAGATGGGTTGGAAGATCCACCAGATGGATGTGAAAACTGCATTTCTCAATGGCTTCATACAGGGGGAGGTGTACATTGAGCAGCCACAGGGCTTTGAGGTGCATGGGAAGGAGTCCCATGTGTGCAGACTGAAAAAGGCCCTTTATGGCTTGAAGCAAGCTCCCAGAGCTTGGTACACCAGGATAGATACATACTTGCAGGGGATGGGTTTCACAAAGAGGGAGGCAGATCCGAACCTTTACTTTATTGTGATAGGTGAGGAACCTCTCATTCTGGTGTTGTATGTGGATGACTTGGTCATTACAGGTGCAGAGAGACTCATAGAGCACTGCAAGAGAGAACTTGCGGCGGAGTTTGAGATGAAGGACATCAGCTTGATGCATTACTTTTTGGGTTTGGAGTTGTGGCAGGAGGAGGGGCATTTCTTCCTGAGGCAGGGGAAGTATATTGTGGACATCCTTGGCAAATTCCACATGGAGGATTGTAAACCCATGTCGACACCGATGATCACCAACTGGAAGAAGCTTCATGCTTCGGATTCCGGGTTGGTGGATCCCACATTGTACAGGCCGCTGATTGGTTCCTTGATGTATTTGATCAACACTAGACCAGATATTTGTTTTGCAGTCAACACGATGAGTCAGTTTATGTGTGAGCCTAGGAAGGTTCACTGGGTGGTTGCAAAACACATTTTGCGGTACTTGCAGGGGGCAGTGGATTATGGTCTGGACTACAGGCAGGGGGATGGAGTGAGATTGGCAGGTCATACTGATTCTGATTGGGCGGGTTGTGCTTCTGATAGGAAGAGCACTTCAGGGTGCTATTTTGGGTTGGGTTCGGCAGTAGTGTCATGGTTCAGCCGGAAGCAGCAGTCAGTAGCATTGAGTTCAGCGGAAGCAGAGTATATGGCAGCCAGTTTAGCTAGTTGTGAGGCCATCTGGCTTCGCAAGATGTTGTTTGGCTTAATTGGTCAGCCGTTGAGACCTTCTGTGATTTATTGTGATAATCAGAGTTGCATTAAACTCACGGAGAATCCAGTATTTCATGACAGGTCAAAGCATATCGGGATCAAATATCATTTCATCAGAGACTGTGTTCAGAAGGGCGCTATGAAACTTGAGTATATTCCCACTAATGAGCAAGTTGCAGATATTCTTACCAAAGCCTTACCACGGGGCAAGCATGACTACTTCAAAGACAAGATGGGTGTGGTGAGGAACACCTTCCTCGGTAAGAGGGAGTGTTGAAATTTGGTACCGGAGGACAGGTGGTTCCCTAAGGCTTTGATCTTTGGCCTAGGGAAAACTGTCCAAAAGAATTTAATTTTTTCTCCTAAAGTGACTTTATAATTTTTATAAAGTCAAATCTAATTTAAAGGTGACTTTAAGTGATAAAGTTACTAAAGTCTAATTTTAAAGTGACTTTAATAAAGTCAATGTAAAATTAGAAAGGAAAAGTGACTTTGGAAATAAATGACTAAGTGGGTCTTTATTAAAGTGGGGTGAATTAAAAAATAGAAAGTGAGATTTAAATGAGCATTTAATCTCAACCCTAGATCTCAATCTATTTCAGCCATTGGATTTAGGGATTACCCAAAAGTCACTTAGGGTTAGATTAAGGGAGGAAAAGGAGGAAAAGGTCATTCATTCTTTCATGAGCAGATTGACAGAAGGAGAGCAAGAGAGCAAGGGAGATTTTTGGACAATGAGGAGGAGGCAGCAGCTTGGCACACATTCCAAGGGAGAGTTTCAGCAAGTCCGTACAGCGTAGTTTTAACAAGTCGGAGTTTCAGCAAGTCCGTAAGCGGAGTTTCAGCAAGTCCGTACAGCGGAGTTTCAACAAGTCGAGGGCAGAAATCCATATAGCTGTACTGCTATTTTTTCGAGAAGGCCGTACAGAATTTATTGTTGTTCTGTTTTGCTGTTTGCAAGTTTTTCCAGTTGGCTGTGAGGCACGGAAAACGAGATAAGTTGTAAAAGTTTGCTTGCTGATTTTTTGCTGAACATTTCTCACTGTAAAAAGCATTTTCCAGAAATAAGGAGCTCTCGAACTGGTTTTCCCCAAGAGTTGTAGGGGGTTTTTCCAGGGTCACCTTGACCAAAAATCACTGTGTTTAAATGTGTTAAATGATTGTTTGTATGTGCTGATTTTTATATTTCTGCATTTTCCAGCATTTTGTAAAATTTCCAGAATTTGTGTTTTCAGCAAAATTTATTTTTCAATTGTTAAATGTATGGATATGGGAAAGGGCATTTAACTATTTTGGAGAAATAAGGTGAAACTGAAAACCGGGGTGGGAAATGAGAAATTTTTACACTTGTTGATTAACAAGAGGAAATTTTTGGGGCTTAATCACAGAAGTTTTCAGGAAACCTGTCATTTCTCCCTTTTCCTATTTTCTGTCCCTGGCAAATTGTCTGTGCAAAAGAGAACAGAAATCTCTTGCAGCCTATTGCAAGTGAAATTAGGAATGGAATTCTTCTACAGGAAGAACAAGGGATTTCATATCAGTCGTTGTTGAATCAAATAAACAGACTCTTGATTTGTTCAAATTTAGTTGTGAAGCTCTAAAGATCACATTCGGTTGAAAGTTTGTTGTGAAGCCCAGTGATTGTCCCTTGCATGTGGATTGCAAGGAATTGTCAGCGAAGTTAGAGCAATTTTACAGAACCCTGAATTAGTCTTAAGGATGCCAGATTATGCCTTCTCACTTATTGGGATCTCAATGATTCTCAAGTGAGTATAATTTCCAATAATATATTTATCTTGAATTACACGCATATTTGAACCAAAGTAGGTTAAATATTTTGAAACAATTCCAAATTTCTTAATCTAGATCAGCAATATCGAAGTGCAAGCACGTGATCCCACTGCCTAGAATTTTCACAAACTAGACTCCTCAACAGATTTCCTAGACTGTTTTTTACCACCTCAGTTTTCCCATCGGTCTGTGGATGATAAGCTGAGCTGAAGTTCATCTTGGTGTCCAACTTCTTCCATAACGTTTTCCAGAAATGGCCTGTGAACTTCACGTCCCTATCTGAAATAATGGACTTCGGCAGGCCATGTAATCTGACGATCTCGGTGAAGAACAAGTGTGCTACATGTGTGGCATCACTGGTCTTCCTGCATGGAATAAAATGTGCCATCTTGGTGAAACGATCCACCACCACCATGATAGAGTCGAATCCCCTCTGCATCTTCGGCAGTCCTAAGACAAAGTCTAAATTGACTAAGTCCCAAGGTCTGTTCGGAATAGGTAAGGGTGTGTACAACCCTGCGTTCTGACTCTGTCCTTTCGCATACTGACACACTTTACACCTGTTCACAAATCTTTGCATGTATCTACGCATCTTAGGCCAATAATAGAAGTGGCTCAACTGATCTAATGTTTTGTCGATGCCAAAACGCCCAGCTAATCCTCCACTATGTTTCTCCTGGACCAAGCTCTCTCTCATAAAACAGCCTGGAATACACAACTATCCTCCTTGAACAACAACCCTTCCTGAATATTATAATCTAGCCATAAACGGTTATCCTTTAACATTGGATTTTGGCAAGCTTCATAAGCTTCTTTAAAATCTGCATCAGCCTCATACAAATCCTTAAGGTGCTCAAATCCCAACACCTGTATCGTACTCTCCTGTAGGATCAAACTTCTCCTGCTTAACGCATCTGCCACTTTATTAGCTTGGCCTCTGATATGTTTCAAAACAAAAGTGAAACTTTGCAAGTACTCTACCCACTTTGCATGTTTGTGGTTCAGCTTATGCTACTGCATGATATACTGCAACACAGAATTGTCTAAAAACAAGACAAACTCCTTAGCCAGCAAATAATGTCTCCAATGCTTCAATGCTTGGATGACGGCATAAAACTCCTTGTCGTAAGACGTGTATTTATGTCAGCTTTCATTCAATTTCTCGTTGAAATAAGCCACTGGCTTATCTTCCTAGTTGAGTACTGCTCCAATCGTTGTCCCACCGACATCACAACAAACCTAAAATAATTTATTGAAATCTGGTAATCTGAGAATGGGTTTTCAGTGATTTTTTTCTTCAACAATTGAAAACTTCTCTCAGTCAATTTTGTTGATCGGAAAGGCTGGCTGGACTTCTTGATTGTGTCCAACATCGATGCACAAATCTCACTGAAATGTTTAATAATCTTTCTATAAAAACATTCCAACCCATGGAAACTTCTTACATCAAATAAACTCTTGGGAGATGGCCAGCTAACTATGGCTGCAACCTTCTCCGAATCCATCTCTAATTCATTCTCAGATATTACAAAACCCAAATAAATCAGTTCCTTCTTGAAAAAAGAACATTTCTTCAAATTTATCAGCAACTTGTTTTTCTGTAATTTTTCCAATACACACCTAACATGTCGAAAATGCTTTTCCTCCGTCCTACTAAATATGAGAATATCATCCAAATAAACAATCACAAACTTACCAATGAATTCTTTAAGCATCTTGTTCGTCAATCGCATGAATGTGCTGGGGTCATTGCTCAACCTGAATGGCATAACCAGCCACTCATACAGGCCTTCATTGGTCTTGAAATCTGTCTTCCACTCGTCACCTTCTCGAATTAGAATCTGATGGTAGCCACTCTTCAAATCAATCTTTGAAAAGTACGCTGCCCCACTCAGACAATCCATCATATCATCCATCCGAGGTAAAGGAAACCTGTACCTAATGGTAATCTTATTGATCGCTCGGGAATCAGTGCACATCCGCCATTCTCCTCCTTTCTTGGGAGCTAGAATAGTCGGAACAGCACAAGGACTCAGACTCTCCCGAATCAGTCCTTTATCCAGTAATTCCTACACCTATTTTTTGATCTCCTCGTTCTCTTTTGGGCTCATCTGGTAAGCAGCCTTGTTTGGCAAACTAGCTCCTGGGATGAAGTCAATATGGTGACTAATACTCTGTTTTGGTGGTAACTAATCTGGCAGATCATCTACCACAATATCATTAAATTCCTGCAACATATCCTGTATCTCCATAGGCAAATCAGTAAGTTTGGTGTGTACTAACACTACCCTTGGTCTTCTCACAACTACATAACCCAATTCACTCTCCTCAATCTGTCGCAGAAACTCCTTTCCTCCTAGCAGCAATGCTTTCATTCCACTTGTTTCTGCTATCTCCTCTTCTTTCATGGGTACCAAGGTATGCTTTATCCCATCTTTAACAAATTTGTAACAATTTTTCTCTCTGTCATGGACTACCTTTCTATCGTATTGCCATGGTCTGCCTAGCAAAATATGGCACACGTCCATCGGCATTATGTCGCAAGTCACCTTATCTTTGTACTTGCTTATTTGAAAATCTACCTCACATTGTTCATCAACTAACAATTGGTGTCCCTTCTGCAACCACGACACCCTATATGGAGTTGGGTGTTTTTCTCTCTTCAAACCTAGTTTCTCCACGATCTCCGTAGCTACCAAATTATCAGTGCTCCCGCTGTCAATAATCAATTTACAACATTTTCCGTGTGACTTACATACAGTCCGGAACAATGCTTTTCTCTGCGTCACATTTGCCACTTCTTTCACCGGTTTCAAAAAAACCTTGTTCAACACCAAGGCTTCCCCTGTTTCTAGTACATTCTCCACCTCTTGCTATGGTTCCTCTACTGCTTCAGGCTGAGCAACATACGCTCCTCTCTGTCCAACAGGTTCATTTTCAGGACATTCAAACAACCTGTGTCCCCACTTGTGACACTTGTAACACTGAAAGGCATTCCCTCTACCTCTGCCTCTTTGGTATGGCCTTCGTCCCCTAGTGTTACCTTCCCTCTCAATCTATCTTGAAGTTTTGGAACTGTTGCCCTCTTCACGGCTGCTGGAATTCTTACCTCTGCCATAAGATTGTCCCCTTCCTCTACCGGAACCACATCCTATTCTCTCATTCTTCTTCCTAGTAAGCTTCTCCTCTACCTTCAAGGCACATTGGTATGCCTCCTCCATAGTTTTAGGAGAAAGAATGTTAATCTCGTCTAGGATCTCCATTCATAGACCATTCACAAACCTTGTTGTCTTTTCAAGGGTATCTTCCACATATCATGCTCTCAAATTTACTTTATAAAATGCTTCATTGTACTCCTTTATAGTCATCCCTCTTTGCCTCAGGTTTTTTACCTATCTGTAAAGGTCAATTTGATAATATTTAGGCAAAAACTTACTCTTCATCTTCGCTACCATTCTGTCCCAACTTCTAATCAATGGTTTATTTAGTCTTCTTCGTTCTACCTGTACACCATCCCACCACAACGTTGCGTGTCCTTTCAACTTTTTAATAGCAAATCTGATCTTCTTGTCTTCACTAATTTATTCATATTCAAAATACTTATCTAGTTCACTAATCCAGTCCAATAGTGCCTCTGTGGACAAGCTGCCATCGTAACTAGACAATTTTGGTTTTGGCTTACTACTGGCCAACAAAACTGATCTTAACAATCTAAGTTCTAGTGCCTCCTCATTTTGCCCTTCTATTGCTGCTACATTTTCTTCCTCTTCACTATCATCCCCACCGTCAGGATCCCTGCGTCTTCCTGCTTCTAATGTTTCCAATCGTGCATTCAAAACTTTAATCTCTTCTTTAAATCCATCATTTGTTGCTCTTCTATTACCTCTGCCTCAGCCTCTCCTGCCTACCTCCATCTCTGTTAAGAAGAGCAACCTGCTCTGATACCAAAAATTGGTGGCGATGTATCCGATGTAATAAATACGGTTGTTGGGATTTTATGTTATTGTATTAATATGCGTGTCGGTCACTTCTTACCGGTTAACCCGGTCACGGTGCTATACCCCCGTAGCTTCCGAGGAAAGTTCTGGAATTGCTTTATGTTGTGGCTCTGCCTGTGCACCTGCCGTTGTGACTAATCAGCCTGTCGATGTTGTTCTTCACTTTGCTGGTTTGTGCATGCTTGTTATAGTTCTGTCTGTGTGAGGGTCTTTGATGTTTTTGTCCGTCAGCTGGTTAGCATTGTATTCTGGTTTGTTTTAGCGACCTCGGCTCGATTTAACAGGTAAATCTCACAATGTGTCGTCCTGTCTTCAATGAGTTGGTTGACTGTGTTTTTGGGTTGTATTTCCCTTAGGGCTTCAATGTTCTTGCCTGGTGCTCTGCTCTCAGGCAGTCTCTCTGGTTTAGTTGATACTTGGCCCTCTCGTCTCTGCGGTTCTTTCGGTGGCTCGGTGGTTGGCTCAGCCTCTAAGGCGCTCTACGATGCATCCAAGGTAAGTTTTAGCTATGGTTATACTTGTTTTATCCTCTTTAACCGTTCTATTAATCTCTTGGCTCCTCTATGAGCAGGGTGTTCATGCATACCCAATCTATGGTGCTCCATTCTCAACGTCAAGTTCGCCAGTTGATCGAATTTTCTCTACAGGTAATGTTTTAATGGCTTCCACTTAATGCTGGTCATTATTATGTGTTTCCTTCAGGTTTTCAATTTGTCATACTAACGATTTACTAGTCATTTGATTGCCTGTTCGCTTGTGTGCAGGCTTCCAAGCCTGGAGCATGGCTCTGTTGTTCTTGCTTGGTCGAATTTGAACCCTCTTGGTTCTTCTCTCAGTTTGCTCTATAGAGTCTTTCCATCTAGGGTTTAGCGGATGTTTGGTTGACATCTTAAATAATGGGAAGCCCTATACCTTTCGGTTGCTAGTTTGTAGTGCTATCAGACTTGGATTGAATACTGTGTGTTTTCTTAGGCATTGTGGTGAAGTCGTGTCTTTATCCGGCTGTCACGTTGTGCTGTATACTTTCATTTGTGTTTTTGGTGAAGCCGTGCCTTTAACCAACTATCACGATTCTGCTACTCTTAACTTATACTTGTATAAAGAGGACTCTGTCAAAGTCTGGCACCCTTTCAATTTACAGTGGAATAAAATCTTGACTCTGAATGTTTGTATTTAGCTTAATATTCTGGGCACAAGAATGTGTGCTCTTATGGTATGATGTCGGTATTTAGTTCAGAATATTTTGTTTGTTATATCCAGGAATGTGTCATATCAGCCGTTGCTGAATCAAATAAACAGACTCTTGATTTGTTCAAATTTAGTCGTGAAGCTCTGAAGATCACATTCGGTTGAAAGTTAGTTGTGAAGCCCAGTGATTGTCCCTTGCAGGTGGATTGCAAGGAATTGTCAGCGAAGTTAGAGCAATTTTACAGAACCCTGAATTAGTCTCCGAAGTTAAGGATGCCAGATTATGCCTTCTCACTTATGGGGATCTCACTGATTCTCAAGTGAGTATAATTTCCAATAATATATTTATCTTGAATTACACGCATATTTGAACCAAAGTAGGTTAAATATTTTGAAACAATTCCAAATTTCTTAATCTAGATCAGCAATACCGAAGAAGAAAACATGAATTTAATCAGATTTAGTTAGACAAACACTGAACAAATTTCGTGCCAAATGATTGACCACTCGACTGAAACTTATTTTAATGTGAAGGGGTGTGGAAAATGGCCCTCATTAATGGCAATATATTCTAAACTGAAGCTCAAACGTACCTGCAAGGCTTATAGATTCGAGGCAAAGCACTGATTTATTCAACGCAGAAAATTGATTTAACCTGTACCCGCCAGAAAAAACCCACAACAAACCCCTGGACTGAGATTATAACACTATAAGCAAAAAGAGACAAAATGGGATCAGGAAAGCCAGTCTGAACTAACCACTGAACTTTGAACAGAAGAACCAGAGAACTCTGAGCAGCTGAACGAACAACTTCTGAATGAAAAGCACATTTGCTGGAATGAAAAGCACATTTGCTGGAATGAAAAACACATTTGATATCTCCGATAACCCTGATGGAATCACCAAGTTTTTCAAATACCTCCGATAACCCTGTGCATAACTCCGATAACCCTGTGAATAACGAAGAGCTAGCCAGCAACGCGGGTCGTGCAGAGGAGGGTGAACAGCAGAAACGGTAAACATTACTGCAGCAGGTCGTGGAAGAGCCCGGAAACATCATTGCAGCAGGTCGTGGAAGAGAAAGCGGAAAGCAAGAGCAGAAATCGGAAAGCAGGTGAGGGAGGAATAGTCCGAACATATGCCAGTTGTCAAGTAAACCCTACGCCAGTTGTCAAGGTAACTAGATGCTAGTTGGACACTAGAGAATAAAAAGGTAGACGAAAAACTCAACCAAAGTAAGGCCTATCGGCCTAAAAATAAAAATAAAATAATTAAAAATAAAAATAAGATTAAAAAATCATTAATATTCAATAAAGCCATGTCCAAACAATGCATAATATCAATAGATGTCCAAAATATCATGAATGAAAAAGTATCTCATATATGTTATGCATGATATTTCAGACATCTATTGATCCACATGATCCAAAGTACTAAGTCCTGACTCCTAACCAGTGACTACATAGAACTAGAAGCATCTGCTTCTAAAAGTTTACAAAATACTGCATCCTAATCAGTTGAACTCGGTCTATGTCACATGGTTCGGGTTCAAGTTTGAGTTCGACGACGATTAAGTATATTTGAATTCGAATTTTCCAATGAAATTCAAATTAGGTTAGTTATTAAATTCAACTATATATATATATATATAATTCAAATATTTTTTGCTGTGTAAAAGTTCTTATATGGAAAATATTATATTTATAAAACAAAATTTAGACTCATATTACATAATAACCATTTATATAATATATGTTATATATTTAAGTAATTATACCGCAATACTAAAAGTTTATGTATTAATTTTTAAATTAAGAGTTTAGTGCATGTGTATAATAAAACATGAAACCGCTACATCATTCCTCCACCGAAGGGCATACCTCTTAACACTTTGACCACGACATATGCTACGTCATTCCTCCACCAAAGGGCATTCCTGTTAACACTTGGACGACAATAAATGTAAACAAAGGGGCTGTACCATGCCACTGTCAGTGGCTTATTCAACGGTCATCTATGCAAATACAGGGAACCAGCGGTGTGGCACATTCACCATATGCAAATGGAAGGGCTTCTGACAATGCAACTAGAAACAAACCATTCGAGCCACTGCCTGCTTTTACACATTCCTCAATGTCTCCTTTCGCATCAACTGAAGCATAGATTGAAAACCAATTTTAAACGGCAACTAGGTTGATTGGTAGATTTACTAGTTGCAATTTGCCGAATCTACGTGGCTCATATGTGAATGTGCGCGTCATTTCGAACTCCAGGAATGAAATTTAGAAAAGCGGCAATTTAGTCTACACAAACCTGAACGAACCACAATGATTTTGAACAAATTTTTTCGAAGTTCACCGAATTTCGAACTTCAACTTTGAAATTTGACAAACCCTATGACATAGAACTCAGTCAACACGAGTTTGACTCTCCCAGATTCGAATAGAGTCTTTTGCATGCCGAGCCGACTTGGACATGCAAGTACTCACGAATGTTCACAGAGTCTGGTAACACTGTTCTGAAGGCAGCTTCAAAAAAAGGGGTAAAAAAACTTGCAGGGGTTAAGTTAAACTCTTATCAGCCCTCATTTGATTTCACTCGGCAATTTGAATAATACCCAGAAAAATATTTTACTAAATACATTTCAGAACTGCTGAAAAACAAATACATTGATAATTAATAGGTAAATTTTCAGCAGAAATAAGTGAGAAATAAATGACAAGTACAGCAGAAAAAATTCACCCACAAAACCCTTGTGAAAATTTTATTAACTCAGAAAATATGGGTCAAACCCACAAATAAATATACAAATTATGGTTCATAAGAAGACCTGTAACTCCGCCTCTTACTAAGAAATTTGGCCTAACAAAACCCCTCACTGCCTGAGAAATTCGGCCTCTAGAATATGTTCTGAAATCTCTTCAGTGTACTCCTGAATCTCCTTGGTCAAGTTGAGCCTTCTCACTCAGCAAATCACTCACTCAAGCGCTCAACAATGATTGTGTGTCTTAGCCTCTTCCCTTAGGCTCAATTTATAACTTCATTAAGGCCTAGATCGACAGCTAAGATTAAATCGTCAAGTTACTAAACATAAGTCACTTAAATTAATTAACTTACTTTTCCTCGGCCTTATTTTCCTAAACATAAGAAAGAAGTTATAGATAGCTTGCATGTCATGAATGTTTCATGCATGTCTCATGCATGTCTCATGCAACCCTCATGCATGCCTTGCATGTCACATGCAAGCTCCTAAAGAGGCAAAACAAAATCTTCCTAGCTAAGACACCAATCTAAAAGACCTTCCACAGATACAGAATTTAACACTCCCTACTAGCTAGGAAGGGATTCTCCACCCCCACCTTGTCCCTATAAAACACGAGTTTCCCCTTGACTAGAAGCTTGGTAAGAATATATGCAACCTACTCCCTTGTGGTTATGTATTGCAATTTCTCAGCACCTCTCTGGACCATGTCTCCAGTGAAGTGGTACCCGATCTTTATGTGTTTGGACTTATCATGAAAAACTACATTCTCCAAAATCTTGATGCAGCTTGGGTTATCACCGTGTATCACAGTCGGTCCCATCTCAAAATCAAATAAACGTGTGGGCATCTTGCGAAGTGAAATGGCCTCACAACTCGTCAAACTTGTTTCCATGTACTTCGCCTCTACTAAGCCAAGTGCTACTGAGTGCTACTGCCTACTAATCGCAAGAGCTTTGATGAACCGAAGCTGAAACAACATCCAAAAGTGAATTTTGTATCCACCGCGCTCCCTGCCCAATCAAAAAACCTATGTACCTCTACAACTGTACTCCACCAATTCTGACATGCCTCAGTCAAGTCTATTGGACCACGAAGGTACCTCAGCACATGCTTTGCTACCACCCAATGAACCTACCTTAGCTCCACCATAACTAGTTGAGTGTGTTCACTACAAAACAAATATCTGGCCTAGTGTTGACCAGATACATCAAGGACCCAATAAGTTGCCTGTACAAAGTGGGATCCACCAACTCACTCTTGGAAGCATCAATCTTCCTCAAGTTGGTGATCATGGGTGTAGATCTCAATTGCATACTTGCCCTGCACAAGGAAGATCTCTCTTGGTTGCTACAACAGCTCCAATCCCAAAAAGTAGTGCATAAGTCCAATGTCCTTCATCTCAAACTCAGAAGCAAAGTCCTCTTTGCACATCCCAATGAGCCTCTCCGATCTTGTCAAGAATAGATCGTCCACATACAACACCAAGATAAGTGGCTTGTCTTTAACAAGTACATAGTACAAGTTGGAGTCCGCCTCACTTTTGGTGAAGCCCAAACCAAGAAGGTACCCATCGATCTTGGAGTACCATGCGAAGAGCCTGCTTCAACTCGTAAAGTTCCTTCCTCAATTTGCATACATGGGACTCCATCCCATGCACCTCAAATCCCTGAGGCTACTCAACATACACCTCCTCCTCAATCACCCCATTGAGGAAGGCAGTCTTCACATCCATTTGATGCATGCTCCACCCCATCTCTGAGGCAATAGATATGACCGCTCTTATAGATGCATATATGGGGACAAGTGCAAAGGTCTCCTCATAGTCCACTCCCTCCTTCTAAGAGAAACCTCTCACCACGAACCTTGCCTTGTACTTCTCAACGTTGCCATTTGTTGCATGCTTGATCTTATAGACCCATAGAGAAATAACCACAAACTTTACCTCCAACCTCGACATTATGTCCCACACATCGTTCCTCGTGATGGAACTGTAATCCTCCACCATGGCATCCCTCCATATCTGTTAATTTGTTGCCTCCTCAAAAGTAGAAGGCATGGAATCACTAATGTTATTCATCAAGGCCATATAGCTGGAAAATCCAGTTGGTGGTCTACTCTATCTAAACATCCTGTTAGTGTTGAAATGTGTGACTAGGTTTGATCTTCATAATGTCTATTGTAATCATGATTTTATATATTTGATATTAAAGAGAAAAGAAATTTATTAATGTTATTCTTAATGCATGGGTTTCATGCTCAAGATAAATTTATTTGTAGGTCAAGCACCCATTGAGTGCTCCTAGACTTGTCATAGAATTATGAGGTCAAAAGAGTCATTGTCATACATGTAAGACCCCCTTGGGTATGTTGTATCTTGTAAAGAAATTTTTTGTAAAGTCAAAAATGTCATAAAGACCCTCCAAGACCTTGTCAAACAAGTCGGCCTCATGGTCAGCAATTTGACCTTTTAAGAAGCCTATATATAAGGGAACCTTGACTTCATTTGGAGAGACACACATTCAAGCAAGAAAGAAGTTTGAACTCCTCAAGAAAGAAGTTGGAAAACAAGGAAAAAAGACGAAGCTCAAGGAAAAGAAGAGAAGCAAGCTCGAAGTCTTGGACCTCTCTCTCTCTCTCATGTTAGGGTTTCTAAAGTAGCTACTAGGCCGATATTGCAAAATGTTATGCAACCAGCTCACAAAATAGAAGAAAGAGATAGATCAACGACTTCAAAAGTAGCCTCTTCGAGGGGGAAACCTCCTTTACATTACACAAATAAACAATTCTTGGATGATACAATTGACAAGACCTCTTTTCTATATATAGGAGTCTAAGGAGTCACAACATAATCAGAACCGACATAACAATAATAATGTAAGGGCACAACAATAATAATAGTGGGCTTCTATGGGACACAATAATAACAATACGGGGACAACATGGGCACAACAATAACAGTAAAGGGCTACAATGACAATAATAATAAGGGAATACACTAATATTATAGGGACCTAACAAGCCCCTCTGCTTCAAAAAAGTGTTGTCCTCAACGCTTAAGTAGTTCTGGATGTTCTGTATAAAATTATCTGTTAATTTTAGGTATGTTCTATGCTTAGAGCAATTTATTTCAATTTTCACAGTTAGCTCCATATCTTTTCCAGATTAGCAATCACATCAGCATTAAAGTAAACTGCAGATAGAACATAAACATAAATCGCAAAAGACAAGCCAAGACAAAAGAACACAAGATGTGGCACTAGCCAGGGACAAACCCCAATATGGGGAAACCCTTGATCAATTCTTCTTATATGTTCTTCAATAGTTCAGCAGAGAGAGAGAGAGAGATAGTACGTTTACAACAGAAGTCAACACTTTGACTTATCTAGATAAGAGCATAGATCATCTCTAAGAAGATGATACATGAGATTAGTTGAAGACACGCTGCTTCAACTAATTCTCCAAGGTGACTCCTTCACCTATCGTTGTGCTGCATTTCGTCATCATGCTGCACCTCACCGCGGCTGCACCATGGTGCACCCATCATCACTATGCTGCATCTCATCACGCTTCATTAATCATGACTGTACCCATCACTGTACTGCATTATGTGCCATTGCTGCACCATGTTACCATCCTAACCTATGTGTTGGTTGCACCTTGCTTGCTTGTTGTCCCTAGCATGCTTGTTGTCCTTAGCATGCTTGTTGTTGCATGCTAGTTGTCCCTTGCATGCTAGCTGTAACATTGCATGCTTGGTATATTTGCTACTAAGTACCCTACAACTGTCCCAATGTTAGTTAGTTGTCCCTTGCATGCTGCTCTCCTTCGGAGACAGATGCTCCGGCTGTTTCAGCAGTTCCGGCTGTTCCCAGCAGTTCTGGTTGTTCTTGGCAGTTTCGGCTTTTTCGACAGTTTCAGCTGTTCCAGCATTTCCGGCCTTTCCGGCTTTTCTGGCTTTTCTGGATTTTCCTGCAGTTCTGGCTTTTCCGGCAGTTCCGGCTTTTCCGACAGTTCTTTTCCGGCTTTTCCAGCAGTTCTTTTCCGGTTTTTCCGGCAGTTCCGACTTTTGCCCTCTGAATTAGGGCAACGTTATCCCTTAGGATCTCTCCTCCTACTAAAACCCAAAGACAAGTAGAGAGGAAGAGATCCCAAGTGTATTGAAATGACTTGAAGGCCACCTCTATTTATACTAAAACATTGAGCACAAGTGGGGTTTATTTGGTTGCTGGCCGACTTTGACGAATTGTCCCATAACATAAATAAATTCATATCTCCATGAATACTTATCGGAATCGGATGATCTTTAGATCAATCCTACACCTCTCAATGAGAGGGATCCAAGAAAAATATTAGCTTCCATTAATAAGATGACCCACATGGAGTTTGGCCCTAGTTTCCAATTTTAACATTATCATCCTCCCATGTGGAATCTTCAGTGGTAAGTTCTTCCACTTGATGAGATACTCTGAAATTGATCAATTTCGCAGTTGTCGAGTTCTTGTTTCTGTGATTGCTTCAGGTTCCAATATGATTTTTCCTTCCTCGTCAAGTTCTGAAAATATTGTTTGAACTGGGAGCTTGTCACCTATAACCTTCTTTAAGCATGAAACATGGAAAACTGGATGCACTCGAGAAGATGCAGAAAGTTCCAATTTGTATGCCATAGTACCAATCTTTTGCAACACCTTGTAGGGACCATAATACTTTGGTGATAATTTATTATCCTTCTTAGCTTGCTTGAAGGACATTTGTTTGTATGGTTGTAGTCGTAAAAATACCCAGTCACCTACATCAAAACTTTTTTCGCTACGATGTTGATCTGCCTATTGTTTCATTCTATTATGCGCCAAAGTAAGGTTATCCTTTAAGAGCTGGAGAACTTTTTGTTGATTCTCGATGTGATCTTCCACTACTTGAACCTTAGAATTTTCTCTTAAATATGATGTGATGGACGGTGGATGATATCCATAAAGTGCCATAAATGGGGTCATTTTTGCTGCAGTATGGAAGGAAGTGTTATACCACCATTCAGCCAGAGGCAACCATTTGACCCATTGTGTCTGTTTATCAGATACAAAGCAACGAAGATATCCTTCCAAACATTTGTTCACTATCTCAGTTTGCCCATCAGATTGAGGATGATAAGATGAGCTATGAGCTAATTGAGTACCCAGACAAGAAAATAATTTTGTCCAAAAATTTCCAGTGAAAATAGGATCTTTGTCACTTACAATAATCTTTGGGTTTCCATGTAGCTTTTGAATTGTTTCCATAAATGCAGTAGCAACTGTACTAGCTTTAAATGGATGAGATAATGCACAAAAGTGTGCATACTTGGTAAGTCTATCAACTACCACCATGATGACACTCTTTCCTTCGGACTTGGGTAAACCTGTGATAAAATCCATTGAAACCTCCTCCCAACGTTGACTTGGAATGGATAAAGGTTGTAATAGACCTAGGGTCTTAATTGTCTCAACTTTATTTTGTTGGCAAACCAAACATTCCACCACAAACTTTTGAATATCAAATTTAAGGCCAACACCAAAAAAATTCCTTCTTAACCCTGTGGTAAGTTTTTTAAAATCTTGAATGCCCTCCTAAGGGAGAGGTGTGCAATTCTAGAAGAATCTTTTGTTTGAGTTGGGAATTCTTACAAAGGTATAAGCGATCTTTGTACCATAACAAATCATTTTTCCAGCTAAATGTATCAAATGTACTGGGATCTTGCTGCAACTTTTGAATGAGTGCCCACACTTCTTCATCATTCTTCCATTCATCCCTTGCTTTGGTTATCCAATCTGGTTGGATAATAGAAATGGCACAAAACAATGCTTCCACATCCTTATCCTTTCTTAAGAGTGAATCTGCAACAACATTTTGCTTCTCTTTTTTGTAAATGATTTCAAAGTCATAACCCAATATCTTTGTGACCCATTTTTGCTGCTCTTCTGAAAATAATCTTTGTTCTAAAAAGTATTTAAGACTATCATGATCTACTT
The DNA here is from genome assembly GCA_031772625.1 of Pinus tabuliformis. NCBI lineage: Eukaryota > Viridiplantae > Streptophyta > Pinopsida > Pinales > Pinaceae > Pinus > Pinus tabuliformis. The sequence goes on from CM062817.1 coordinate 615,929,607, forward strand.
TTACTTTGAAGTGTCTTCCCATTAGGTAAGGTCGCCATTTCTTAGGTGCGTGTAGTATTGCCAACATTTCCTTCTCATAAATAGCTTTGTGTAAATACTTTCCTTTGATTGGACGACTTTCAAAAGTAATGGATCTTTCTTCTTGCATTAAAACAGCACCAATTCCATTTTCTGAGGCATCACATTCCACAATAAAGGTTTTTGTGAAGTCTAGCGTAGCTAAGACCGATGCTTGGCACATTGCCTCTTTGAGATGTTCAAAGGCCTTCGTTGCTTCTGAAGTCCAAGAAAATGCATCTTTCTTCAGTAATGTTGTTAGAGGTGTTGTTATTCTCCCATAATTCTTGACAAACTTGCAATAATACCCTGTCAACCGAGAAATCCTCACAAATGCTTTATGGATGTGGGGATTTTCCATTCCTTAATGGATTTAATTTTGCTAGGGTCTATCTTAACACCTTCATTAGATACAATATGACCCAAATATACCACCTCTTGTACTCCAAAGAAACATTTGGAGGCTCTTGCATATAATTGTTTCTCCTCCAATAGTTTGAGTACTCTGTCAACATGTTGAACATAATCCTTTCAAGACTTGTTGTAGATTAGTATATCATCAAAAAATACTAACACAAATTTTCCAAGGAAGGGTTTGAAAATGGAATTCATCAAACCTTGAAATGTAGAAAGTGCATTGGTAAGGCCAAAAGGCATGACCAAAAATTCATAATGACCCTTGGAATGTTTTCAGTCTTCATTCTTATTTGACGATATCCTGAACGAAGGTCCAACTTGATGAAGTAAATTGCTCCATGCAATTCATCCACTAATTCATCAATGACATGATTCAGAAATTTATCTTTAGTAGTGAGCTTGTTAAGCTCCTTATAATCCGGACGCATGCACCATGATCCATCCTTCTTGTGCACCAATACTACTGAAGCAGAGAAAAAACTTTGACTAGGTTGAATTATACCAGCCTCTAGCATTTCTGCAACCATACATTCAATTTCACTCTTTCGGGCATAGGGATATCTATAAGGTCTGATTTTTGGAGGAACACTACCTGAAATCAAATGAATAGCATGATCATGATCACGAATAGTTGGGAGGCCCTTGGGAGTCTCAAATACCTTGGAATGATTGTCCAAGGCTTTTTGGAAATCTGGAAAATAGATGATTTTGATGTGGGAACCTCTAGCGAACATAATTGTGCAATTACGCCTCATTGTTTTTTCTTTCGAAGTTTTGTCATGTCGTTAGAGTTGATTATCTTTCCTGGTTTCCCTATGATACCCCTTAATTCAACTTCCTTTCCTTCCGAAAAAAATTTCAAGAAAAGTTCTTGAAAATTAAAAGCTATTGTACCCAAAGATTGTAGCCATTGGACTCCTAGTACAACATCAGCACCACCCATTGGAATGGAAAGCATTGGACTATTCAAAACATATTCTCCCATGTATAGCTTGATATTATGGCACTTTCCAGAGCAATTTATGGCTCCTCCATTTGCAACCATCATTTGACACTCTGGCGCTGGATATAGGAAGCAATTGAATTTTTTGGCTATCTTACAATGAATAAAATTATGGGTATTGCCCGAATCAATCAACACTATTACCTTTTTCTTCTCGATATATCCTTGTATTTTGATAGTTTGAGGGGTGGTAATTCCAGCCAATGCAATACAAGGTATGGCCGAATTCATTTCTTCTTTCTCTAGGGTTTGTCCCTGGTGTGTATCCTCTTCTTTTGATGTTTCTGGTTCCTTTTCTTCCTCCTCTTCACAATCTATGTAAAATAATTTCTTCTCAGCACACTTATGACCATTAGTGTATTTGCTATCACAACTGTAACAAAGCCCTTTTGCTCTTGTTTCTTCCAATTGTTGTGGTGTCAACCTTGTAGGTTGTGGAAGGCTAGGAGCAACAACACTTCCATCTTTATAGTTGTGAATGGTAGGCTTCCTTCTTGCCATAATTTTGCTTTCAATTTTTCTTGCCAACCTAAATGTCTTCTCTAATGAATCAGGGTCCCAAAGGCGAACGTCATGTTGGATGTTAACCTTTAAAGTTCAATTTTTGGAAGTCCTCAATGTGCTCCACCATTGAACCCTTTTGTTTGAGATTTATCAATTGGCTAAAAAATGTGTTGCTTTTTGTATCCTCATAATGTGCTATCATTTCTTCCGTAAAAATTGCCCAAGTGACAATTTGTTTATCAGAGTAAAGCCATCGATACCATACAAACAAATTGGGTTCCAAATATAAAGTTGCAATGCGTACCTTTTGTGTGTTTTGCACATTATGGAGATCAAAATATTGCTCCATTTGTAGTATCCATGTTACGGGATCCTTGCCATCAAACTTCCTCATATCAATCTTTGGAACATGGTGGGTCTTCAATCCAACGTTAGAGTCTATGAAATCATGACTAACATTTCTTTTGTTCTCATCATGAGTTTCCTTTACTACCCTTTCGCCATTAATAAGCATTTCTTGTAGCAACTTTGTCAAATCTATCTTCAAATCTTCCATGTTGCCTTTAAGTTTTGCTTCTATACCATCCATCTTAGCTTCCATTCCATTCTTTAAACCATCCATCTTAGCTTCAGTTACTTTTTGTGAGAGCGAAATTTGTTGCACTTGGTCTTGTAATTTTGATATATCATGTTGCATTTCTTCCTCTTCTTCATGTGTCATAGTAGAGATTTTAGGTTGCTTACTAGGTGTTTCCATTTTCTTTCTTCGAGTCATCAATGAATGATAATTATGCTTCACAATGCCCTTTGAATCACTTCAAACTACTTTCTCAAACAAAACTTATGAAAATTTAAGAACCAATAACAAAAAAAAAAAAACTACATTTTTTTTGTTTTATACGCTTTGTCCAGTTTGACCCAGTAGCCTAATGAACCGGCCGGTTTGACCATTTTTCGATTGAAACCGACCAGTTTTTAAAACTAAGCTCCACATCTTGTGTGTTGTGTCCTTTACTATTATGTGAGGGATCACGCGATCCTTCACACCATCCAAAATAGTTCCCCTCATCTTCATATCCTTCAGCTTGTGCTCGGTTGCTTGGACAAGGTCTGTAGGATTTTGAATCTTCGTGCTTGCAAATTCCCACAAGCCATTCACCTTTTGAACAATGGAGATTCGCTTCTTCCATGGATTGAAATTACCAAACCCCTCCAACCTATCTTCATACCTCAAACCTGATTATGCCATAATAACTAGATCAACTTAACCACAATACCCCAATAAATAAATAAATTTGTTGCAAATAATTTATTTAATTAAAAATAAAATTATCAAAACTTTGATCTCTTTCTTGTCAAAGTTTTAGGGCTCTGATACCATGTGTAATGTCCCTTACAAAATGAAGCCTAAGAGGACTGAATGAACTATCTAATTCTCATAGGCCATAGCCTATTGTTAAAATTGGCAACTAGGGCCAAACTCCATGTGGATCACCTTATTTATGGCTTCTGATATTTTTCCTAGATTCCTCTCATTGAGAGGTGTAGGATTGATCTAAATATCATCCGATTCCGATAAGTATTTATGGAGATATGAATTTATTTTGATTATGGACAAATTGTCAAGGTCGGCCAGCAAACTTATGTAGGCTCAGAAGCCCAACAGTCATGTCTATTCAACCTCAACGTTTGCATATAAATACAAGGAGCATTCTCCTCATTTGGAAAATTCAATTCACTCATCTTCTCTCTCTCTCTCTCCTACGCATAAAAGGAGCCTCTCTCTCTCTCACACGTGTGGCTGAAAGGAAGACGTCCTAGGGCAAAGAAGACGCAGAAAGAAGGATGCTAGGGCAGCAGGTCATCTCTTTGACCAGCGTTGACCTTCTAGAAGTGCAGATTGGGTGTGGTTGCCTCTCCTAGGCAAGTCGCAATTTTTGGCACAAAAATCGAGGTGATTTGACCTCTGGTTTCACCGGTGTTGACTGCCCTAGTTTAGGGCTACAAGTTGACTTCATAAATCTACAAATTGACTGAACTTTTGGGGTTGTTCAAGTGTTGTTTCTTCAGGTTGTTCGTGGACAAGTTGACAGGAAATTGACCAAGTATTTTTGAGATCAATTTCAGCTAGTTTGACCAAGTTTGACTTTACTGATCTAGGGTTTGCTGCTGCTGATATAAAATTACAGAATTTAGATTTTGTACTATTTCTCTCTGCTGAACTATTGAAGATAAAAGAAGATTTGATCAAAGGGTTTCCTCGCATTGGGGTTTGTCCCTGGCTAGCCGCCACATCTTGTGTCTCTTGTCTTGGCTTGTTTTCTGTTGATCATTTAATGTTCATTCTGCACTTTACTTAATGTATATGTGATTGCTAATTTGTGGCTAATAAGAAGAAAAATAAATAAACTACTCTAAGCATAGAACATACCATAATTTAAGATGGTATCAGAGCTGAGGTGAAGACAAAGCCCAAGCAAGAGCAAGAGCAAGAGCAATCACCGAAGAGAAGGTTGGCAAGGTTATCTTAAAAAAGAAATCATGGGGTCCTCAACACGCTTCCCTACTGAAGACAAACTCCGTGAGAAGTCTGACTATCACGGATGGAAAATGTCTCTCGATCTAACATTAGAAGAGCAGGAGTGTTGGACCATGTAAGAGGCGAGATTGTTGAGCCTCCATCAAATGCATCTGCTGCTGCTAGGAACAAATTGACCAAGGGAGAAGTCAAAGCAAGAAAGATCATCCGAGACTCTATCGACAAGCGCTTGGTGGCCTATGTTTCCGAGCTGAACACCTCCAAGGAAATCTACAATAGACTAGTGAGTTTATTTAAAGTTAATGATGCAAATCAAGTCTTGTTTCTTAGAAATAAGCTGAAGGAAATTAAGAAAGGCAAAGATGAGAGTATGCAAGCATATTTCTTAAGGATCATCGAGATCAAGAACGATCTCTTACTTATTGGGGAAGTAATTCCTGACAAGAAAATGACACTCACAACACTTGGAGGACTGCCATTTGAATGGTATATATTCAGGACTACTCTTCTCAACAATTACGTAATTCCTGGATTTGAGGAATTAATGGCCAGATGCATTCAAGAAGAAACAAGGATGGAAGAGCAAGAAATGCCCATACTTAAAGGTCACCCCTCTGCCTTTTCTTCTCATACTAAAAGAAAAAACAATTCCAGGGCTAAATTCAAAGGAAAAGTTGGACCTAAGGGTGGAAGAAAAGGACGATGTTACAATTGCAATAAAACGGGTCACTATGCAAGGGAGTGCCCTGATAAAAGAGACTCGCACCGGGACGATGATCAAAATCCCTCTCAAGGCAATCAAAGGAATGGCAGGTCAAATGGCAGAGGTAAAAGGGCTGGAAATCAAGGAAAAGGACAACCATTCAAGAAGGAAAGATATTCCAGGTATGAATCTAACACTGTTAACAATAAGCAAGATGAATATTATCTACCAGTTGCTCTATCTACTACTGCTCCCCCGGACTCGCTGGGAAATTTACTTATTGATAGTGGTGCCTCAAGGCACTTCATTGGTTACAAAGAAGCTCTCGATAATTTGATAGAGAAGGAAACCAACCTGGAAATTGTTCTTGGAGATAATTCAAAATATCCTGTGAAAGGCGTAGGAAATGTCACTCTTCAATTGAATCAAGGTAATACCATTCACTTACAAGATGTATTATATGTACCTGATCTCAAAAAGAACCTAGTGTCCATTTCGACAATGGAAAACAAAGGCTACAAGGTGGCTTTCAGTGATGGCAAGGTACGTGTATGGAAAAAGAACTTTAAAGATGCTTTTACTCTTGGGTTTCGAGTTGATTCATTATATCAGGTCGGAGGAAGTCCGTTGGGTGTCATGTCTTGTGACACATCTCTTCAGTCCGAACTATGGCATCGGAGGTTTGCTCACCTTCATTATAAAGCTCTACCCGATGTAAGAAAAATGGTGACTAGGATGCCCGAGTTCAGATTAGAGCAAGAAGGTGTATGTCCAAGATGTGTCGAAGGAAAGCTCAAAAGGGGACCATTCCCCTCAAGCCAAAGCAAGACCTCCAATATATTGCAGTTGGTTCACTCAGACATATCCAGTATGATGCCTGTGAACTCCTTGGGAGGATATTTATATTACCTCACTTTTACAAATGATTATTCTTGCAAGACTTGGATATACTTCTTGAAAAATAAGGATGAAGTGTTCTCCTAGTTTCGACACTTCAAAGCCTTGATCAAGAATCAAACCGAAAAGAATATCAAGACCTTAAGGATTGATAATGGGACTGAATATGAATTCAATGAGCTTCACTTTTGTAAAGAGGCTGGCATTAAGAGGGAGACTACTACACCATATACTCCTGAGTAGAATGGTGCGGCGGAAAGGAAGAATCATACAATTGTGGAAGTTGTCCATGCTATGCTCCATGATCAAAGACTTCCGAAGTTTATATGGGCTGAAGCTGCAAATACCGCCGTATATGTACAAAACCGATGCCCTCATCAAGCATTGGGTTCCAAGACTCCCGAAGAAATGTTCACCGGTAAGAAACCTGACGTATCTCATTTTAGAATTTTTGGAAGCCCTATATATTTTCATGTGTTGAAAGAGAAAAGGAATAAATTGGGTGCATCTGGAAAGAAATGAATCTTCGTGGGCTATAGCGAAAATATTAAGGGCTATAGAATCTATGTGGCTGGTCAAAGGGAAGTCGAGATTAGTCATGATATCACCTTTGACGAAGATATGGCTCTTAGCAAAGTAGATAATCTTCCTACTTTAAGGGGATCTAAAGAAGCTGACACCGGGGAACCGAAGGAAAAGGAAGATGAGACGATGCCCAATGTGGAAGAACCTATGGATCCTATTGATCCTCCTCCGCAAGAGCCTTCCTCTTCTAGGAAGAGACCTTCATGGCTTAGGGGGACACTTGATGATGCTGAAGGACACATTGCACCCCAAGGAACCTTCCGTGAAAGTAAGAAGCCAAACAGGTATCAGGGATACCTGACCATCATGAGCATGATCATCCAAAATGAGCCTTCGTCATTCACAGATGCCGTCAAGCATCAAGTATGAAAGGATGCTATGACCGAAGAATATGAGTCCATTATGAAAAACGATGTTTGGGATGTGGTCCCCAGACCCCAGGACAAAGCAGTTGTCACTTCAAAATGGCTTTACAAGATAAAGCATGCAGTTGATGGAAGTGCGGAAAAGTATAAGGCTTGTTTTTTCGCTCGTGGCTTCTCCCAGAAGGAAGGTATAGACTATAACGAGATACTTGCACCTGTTGCCCGATATACCACCATTCGCTCGATCATAGCCCTTGCTTCTTCGCAAGGATGGAACCTACATCAGATGGATGTCAAGACTATGTTCTTACATGGTTCGATCAAAGAGGAGGTCTATGTGGAGCAACCCAAAGGATTTGAGATTTATGATCGAGAATCTCATGTTGTGTGCAAGTTGAAGAAGGCCCTTTATGGGCTAAAGCAAGCACCCCGAGCATGGTATGAGAGGATCGATAGCTACTTGATGAAGTTGGGATTCACTAGGAGTGAAGCCGACCCTAACCTTTACTTTAAGGTTCTAGATGGCAAGCCTCTCATACTGGTGCTATATGTTGACGACCTCTTTCTAACAGGTGCAGACCCTCTCATTCACGAATGTAAGAGGGAGCTAGCTTCTGAGTTCGAGATGAAAGACCTAGGACTTATGCACTATTTCCTAGGACTGGAAGTCTGGCAGAAACCAGGGGAGATTTTCCTATCTCAAGGAAAATATGTGGTGAAGATATTGGAGAGATTCGGCATGGTGGACTGCAAGCCCGTAACTACCCCGATGGAGCTTGACTTTAAGAAGTTAAGCAGTAGTGTTGCCGGACCTGTTTTACGAAATGCTACCAAGTATTGTCAACTCGTCGGAGCATTAATGTTCTTGGTGAACTCCCGTCCGGATATATGCTTTGCAGTCAACACATTGAGTCAACATATGGTTGAGCCTCACCACTCACATTGGATTGGTGCCAAGAATCTGTTGAGATATCTTCGTGGCACAATCACTCATGGGTTGAGATACACTGCCGGAGATGTGAGACTACTTGGGTATACTGATGTTGATTGGGCAGGCAGTGTGGTGGACCAAAAGAGCACTTCCAGGTGTTGTTTCTCTTTGGGATCTGCCTCGATATCTTGGATGAGCAGGAAGCAGAAGTCGATGGCTTTGAGCACCGCCGAGGCAGAGTACATTGCTGCTAGCATGGCCTCCTGTGAGGCAGTCTGGTTGCGAAAGCTCTTCAATGAGCTGTTTGGATTTACATTGGATACCACCGTGATTCTGTGTGACAACTAGAGCAGGATCCGTTTATCAGAGAATCCCGTATTTCATGATCGCTCCAAGCATATCAATATCAGGTACCACTATATTTGAGATATGGTGCAACGAGGAGCAATAAGGCTCCAACATATCGGTACAGATGAACAGGTTGCCGACATTTTGACAAAGCCCCTAGGAAAGGTCAAATTCCTGACTTTCCGAGAACGACTTGGTGTCGTTCAGAGACCCTCTTATGAGGGTTGAGTATGATGTATTGAGCTCTGGGAGCTCCAGGGGGGCGCGGGGTACTTCTTGGAGCGACATGTGACCACAGGGCAACTCACCATCCCCTGGTGGTGCACTATGTACAGGGTAAAGGTTCAACCTTCCCCTGTGACACCCTGTGGTGACTGTGGAACAAGATGATTAGTTCTCCTGTGGGCCAAGATGATTCGTTCTCCGTGGCGACTGTGGAGCAGGATGATTAGTTCTCCTATAGGCCAGGATGATTAGTTCTCCGTGGCATCCACTGGACAGGATGATTCATTCTCCTGTGGACAGGATGATTAGTTCTCCTATCAAGGCATCTTACCCATGCAGTCTGGGACTCATGGGAAGTACCTCTCATCTGATCAATGAGCAGGGAAATGAGGATAGGGACCATAGTAGTACTATCGATGGACGCATCGTTGTATCTACCGTACTCCCTATGCTAGGATGACCTCCATTGATCTGGGATCAGTGAGAGTGGTTCACACTCTGAGACTGACTTCGAGTCAGTGGAGGATAGTATGATACATCCTCGATCATTTCTTCTTCTTCATAGTTCGAGCAGAGCAGAGTGGGGTCAAGTTGTACAGGACAGTGCATTTGATGGATGGATAGCAGCGACGGTCTAACGGATTGCAGATGAAGTTCTCCCTAGTTGAGAGGGAGTGTTAAAATTGGCAACTAGGGCCAAACTCCATGTGGATCACCTTATTTATGGCTTCTGATATTTTTCCTAGATTCCTCTCATTGAGAGGTTTAGGATTGATCTAAAGATCATCGGATTCCGATAAGTATTTATGGAGATATGAATTTATTTTGATTATGGACAAATTGTCAAGGTCGGCCAGCAAACTTATGTAGGCTCAGAAGCCCAACAGTCATGTTTATTCAACCTCAACGTTTGCATATAAATACAAGGAGCATTCTCCTCATTTGGAAAATTCAATTCACTTATCTTCTCTCTCTCTCCCCTACGCATAAAAGGAGCCTCTCTCTCTCACACGTGTGGCTGAAAGGAAGACGTCCTAGGGCAAAGAAGACGCAGAAAGAAGTACGCTAGGGCAGCAAATCATATCTTTGACCAGCGTTGACCAAGCATTAACCTTCCAAAAGTGCAGATTGGGTGTGGTTGCCTCTCCTAGGTAGGCCGCAATTTTTGGCACAAAAATCGAGGTGATCTAACCTCTGGTTTGACCGGTGTTGACTACCCTAGTTTAGGGCTGCAAGTTGACTTCAGAAATCTACAAATTGATCGAACTTTTGGGGCTATTCAAGGGTTGTTTCTTCAGGTTGTTCGTGGACAAGTTGACTGAAAATTGACCAAGTATTTTTGAGGTCAATTTTAGCTAGTTTGACCAAGTTTGACTTTACTGATCTAGGGTTTGCTGCTGCTGATATAAAATTACAGAATTCAGATTTTGTACTATTTCTCTCTACTGAATTATTGAAGATAAAAGAAGATTTGATCAAAGGGTTTCCCCGCATTGGAGTTGTCCCTGGCTAGCTGCCACATCTTGTGTCTTGTCCTGGCTTGTTTTCTGTTGATCATTTAATGTTCTATCTGCACTTTACTTAATGTATATGTGATTGCTAATTTGTGGCTAATAAGAAGAAAAATAAGTAAACTGCTCTAAGCATAGAACATACCATAATTTAACACTAATTTATAAGCGAATTGTGGTTTAATGTTAGTTAGGGGGAAAAGGCCCATTCTTAAGTAACATTAATTAATTAATTTAAAAATGGGGTTTTGGAGGGAAACTTAAATATTATCTTAATTTGAAACTAGGAGGGAAAACTATATAAGGGAGAAGAGTCATTATGGGGGCATGCATCATGGATCATTGATACTATTCTTCTTGATCTGATGAGCTAAGACTCTGAAGTCTTTTTGAGGGTTTTAAGACCCTTCTATCTTTGACTAGTCTTCGATGGTGAAAGATTCCACCCTAGTTAGTCCCTATCTTCATCTCTACTTGGAATCCTGGCATTGAAGCATCTTGGAGAAGATCTATCCATTGTTTCCTTGGGTTTTCTGAATTAGTTTGGGAGATAGACCTGGACGAGACATCCTAGAAAAATGCTTGTTTCTAGTCATACTGGTGGATAAACCTTGTATATTTTGTAGAGTCAAGTTGATCAAAGGGGACCGGACCATTTCTAGGACATCTCGCTTGATTGATGGTCAAATTCTAAGACCGATCTATTGAATTTTTGGGTAGTTAGTATTCCCAGCTATTCCAAGTCAACCCATACAAGAAATATGAAAGAAGAAACTTTGACTTGCTTTGACCAGCTACCATTTGACCAAATTTCCTAAGCTATTGACCAAGTTTTCTAGGCAACATACTGATTGTTTTTCTGGACAAGAACATGAGGCCAAAATTCGGCCTGTCTTTGGCAAATTGACTCAAGCTATTTGTGGGTAGTTTAACCATGTTTAACCTGGGCTTGTTTACTAGGTAGTTTGACTTTATTTGATTGGAAAAATCAAATTGTATCTCTTGTTAAATTGAATAATTTCTCTAAGAAAAGGTTGTTGGGTTTTTCCCTAGTTAGGATTTTCCCGAGGTAAAAAAAATTCTCGTGTTTGGTTGTCTCTTCATGATTCCATTGTCATTATTATTTTAGAATTGCGATTTTCTATGTGTAATTGTTTAATGATGAATGTGACACAAGAAGAATTAACTATGAAATCATTGGAAGTAATTATCAAATTAGAAAATCTTGAAAAATCAACATGGTATCAAAACTATAGCAAAAGAGCAGCCTTGTTAAAGTTCTAGAGCTGTAAACCTAGACTAGCAAAAGAGGATAAGTCATCAATGTTTTTGACCAAGACAAAGAGAGACCGAAATTATGTTTGAGGTTGAAGGGCATATTCTACAACAGGAGGCCGAGAAGGCCTCAGGGCTAGTTGCAAAGAGGCCTCAGGGTAACTTCAGGAAGGCCGAAAAAGGCCTCAGTATGATAGCACAAAGGTCGAGAAGCCTCAGAAGGTAGCCGAGAGATGTGAAGGCCTGCGAAGCACAAAAAGGGGTCATTAACAGTGAGAAAGGGCTTGATCCAAATTGGTCAAGTAGTTCTCCATGGATATCAAATCAATGATCCCACAAATGTAATGTCTATGTTAATCTTGATTTTGCAGTCATACCATTGCTTGATTCACTCGCAATGGCTTTTATGTAATATCGTTTGGGATCAATTCTTTTGGCAACATTCTTGTAGATCTCAACTAGCTTCAAGAAGAATATATTGATGCCTTATTTGCCAACATTCAATAGCATTGTCCACATTGAAAATATTGACAATGAAGGGATAAATTTGCATAAGATTGTGAGTTCTAACAGCGGAGTTGCACGACCAAGTATAGGCCTGGTTGAAAACCAAGATTCATCCTATTTGAAGGTTAAAATTGTTGAAGAGTGTGTAACTATGGTCAATCTTCATAATTTTCATTGTAATTGAGAAGAGTAAAATTATTATTATTTCTAGCATGTTCTTCATGCTTTTGATTTGGTCAAAATGTATTTTTGGAAAGAAGAAAAATATTATTTGGATCACATGATGGCTAGAAACTCACTAAGTTGGATCACCATTAGAGAAATTTTGAGGTCCAAAATGGGCCTCCTAAGGAATATTATAAAATAATAGTGAAAAAAAAAACAAACAAACAAACAAAAAAATAGATTACATTATCAAATTTTAGTGGGAAAGTGTAAAAAAAAACAAACAAAAAACTACTTTTTCAACTCGTATTTTCAACTTATCTTCGTACAGTTTTACTCAAATTTCGAGTGGAAGCACTCGTTGGATGAGGAATTTAATTCCTCATCCAAAGAGTACCCATGTTATACTTTCAATGGACCCTACTACACGAAAAATGAGAAATACATGAAAAAACTTGACTACAATCACGTTTTCATGTATTTCTCATTTTTCATGTAGCAGGGTCCATCAAAAGCATGCAACATGGATACTCCTTGGATAAGGAATTAAATTTTGCATCCAACAAGTGCTTCCACTTGAAATTTGAGTAAAATCGTACGAAGATAAGTTGAAACAGTAATTTTTTATGTTTTTACATTTTTACTCCAAAACAAGTGAATCATCCCTCCCATGGTTGACATCATCATCTTGAATCCTATTGGTTCTTATAAAGTTGATTTTGGTTGTACATTTTTGTTTTGATGTCCATTTTAGATCTCAAAATTTCTCTATTGCATGATGGCTAGTTGGCTTGCCTTGAAACTCTCTCATTCAGATCACATGATGGCTTGTTGGCTTGCCTTGAAACTATCTCATTCGAATCACATGATGGCTATATAGAGAGATTAATTCACTCTCCTTTGCATGCTATTGGAACACACATACATTACTCATCTACTCTCCTATGCGAAGTGCTCTGAGATCTGTAGATCTGCTCATTACATTTATGATATGAAATCAGTGATTAGAGATCTGCTCATTATAATTATGATCTGAAGTCAAAAAGGTCTGAGATCTACTTATTATAATTGTGATCTGAAGTCTGGTATTCGAGATCTGCTTATTATCATTGTGATCTGAAGTCTAGTATTCGAGATCTGCTTATTATCATTGTGATCTGAAGTCTAGTATTCGAGATCTGCTTATTATCATTGTGATCTGACGTCTGGTGTCCGAGATCTGCTTATTATTATAGTCATTTGAAGTCTGGGTCCAAAATCTGAGCCTAGATCCGCATTCTAATCTGACTGTGATACTTTTAGAGGACTGCGCTTCAAGAGGTATATCGTCCAAGCCTTGTCTTATGTGATATGATGAGAGGATCAGCCTCTCGGTGGTGAACTCAATGGACACTTCATTCGACAGCTTGTTGACATTGAGTTGCAGACATTTACATTGGAGACTTAGCACTTGTGGATGCCATCTTGTGGTCAGTATTGTCCAGTGTTTTACAACCCGGCCGAGTCAACTCCGAAACGGCCGTTTCGAACCGAGCCATTACCAAAATCTTTGACCCGGCCAGCAACCCGGCTCGGTTGACCGAGTCATAGTTGACTCGGTCAACCCGGCCGGGTCCGTATTGACTCGGCCGAGTCAATGAAACGACGGCTGGGCAGCGTAAAACATGAAATTTATTCACTTTTTTTGTGATTTTTGGTAAAGTTAAAATCAGTTTATGGATTCCAAAGGGTAATGGTAAATTGTTAAGTGCTTTTGGGGTCCATTTCCCCCTCCCAAACCCTATTTAAGACAGCCAAATGCTCTCATTCACTCACAGCAGTCTTATGCATTTGAGTGAGAGTCTTCTTTGAGAATTAGTGAGCAGTTCTTGAGCTTGTTTTGGAGCAGCAGTGAGGAGTCTTGGAGGAGCATTGTAGCTGGAGTGAGGAGCTTCTTGGGCAGCCATTTGGAGCAGCATTGAGGAGCTGATTTTTGGAGCAAGCTTGAGGAGGCAGTTTGTGCCTGGAGGTATTTTTTTCCACCTCTACAAATCTGTTTTTGCTTAGTAAATTTTAGGTGCATATCAAGAAAGCTTAGAGAGTGTTTTTTGTCAAATAAATGAACATTGAATCAATTTTTTTTATTTTTTTTTCATTTTCAGATTGTTTTCCTAGTCAAAAAATGGCACCTAGAGCAAAAGATCCTGCTTGGGCATATGTTGAAATGGTTGATAGTCAGATGTGTTGCAAGTTTTGCCATAGGAAAATTAAGGCAGGTCCTGGGGGGATTCATAGGCTGAAACAACACTTGGCAGGGATTAAAGGCCAAATTACCGCATGTCCCTCTGATGAAATTGAGGAGATTAGAAAGAATTTGTTGGCCAGCTTTGAAAAATTTAAAGAAGATAAGGCTAGGCAACAAGAGATACAGGCTGAGATTGGGAGGAAGAGGGAGATACAAAGAATGATGGCTACCAACCCCCACTATGATTTTGAGGGTTCTTCCTCTATTCCTCAAACTGAGGCATCCAACCCTTTCCGTTATGTTCCTCCCTCTTTTGGTTCTGTTCAAGATAAGGGAAAGGGTAGAATGAAGGGTGATGTGACTATCAAAAGTTATTTCACTCCCTCCTCTCCATCAGATGCACATGGTCCTGAAGTTAGTAAAGGTCAAATTCAGCCCACTTTAGATGACCATTGGAAGAAAGAATTGAGGGAGACTGCTTGTGACTACATAGCTAGATGGTGGTATGACGCTGATATCCCCTTTAATGCTGCTCGTTCACCATATTATGAGCCTATGTTTGATGCCATACATGCTGCTGGAAAAGGCTTCAAAGGCCCTACTATGCAAGAGCTAAGGGGGTTTCGTTTGCAGAAAGAAATTCAATCCATTAATGAGTATTTGCAAGAGTTCAGGGACTCATGGGCAAGAACAGGGTGTACCATCATGTCAGATGGATGGACTGATCAAAGAAACCGTACCATCATAAACTTTCTTGTCTTCTGCCCACAGGGAACCATGTTTTTAAAATCAGTTGATGCATCTGATAAGGTAAAAGATGGCCACTTGTTGTTTCAGCTATTGGATGAGGTTACTGAGGAGGTGGGGGTGGCTAATGTTGTTCAAATCATCACAGACAATGCCTCTAACTATGTTCTTGCTGGTAAACTGTTAGAGGAAAAACACAAGACCATCTTTTGGACCCCATGCGCTGCACATTGCATAGACCTCATGCTTGAGGATATTGGAAAACTAGATTGGGTCAGAAACACTGTAGATAATGCCAAAAGCATAACAAAATTTATCTACAATCATACACTGGTTTTGAGTCTCATGAGGAAACACATTGGAGGCAAGGATATTATTAGGCCTGCCATCACTAGATTTGCTACACATTTTTTGACATTGCAATCTATGCTTTCCCAACATAGAAACTTGCAAAAGATGTTTTCCAGTGATGAATGGAATCAAACCAATTGGTCTAACAAACCAGAAGGCAGAGAATTGAAAAGGAAAGTCCATGATGAAACTTTTTGGAGAAAGGCAGCAGAGATTGTGAAGCTTGCTGAGCCACTAGTTAAGGTGTTGCGGTTGGTGGATGGGGAAAGGTTGGCTATGGGCTTCATTTATGAGGCTATGGATCAAGCAAAGGAGCAAATAAAGACAGCATACAAGGATAGAGTGGCAAAGTATGGGCCCATTTGGGCAATCATTGATGAAAGATGGAACAATCAACTCCATCGCCCTATACATGCAGCTGGGTATTTTTTGAACCCACAGTATCATTATAAAGCTAAGGAGTCAGGAGCTTTGAGGGGGGAGGTCAGAGATGGACTGGTTGATTGCATTGAACGCATGATCCCATCGGAGTCTGATCAGCTGCAGATACATCAACAGGTCACAGCCTTCAGCAATGCAACAGGTACCTTTGGGAAGAACCTAGCAAAGATTGCAAGAGAAGCAGATGAGCCAGGTAAACAAAAATTTCAATTTTCAATTTCTTAATGGTTTTACAGTTTTACTTTTTTTATTAAAGACTAAAGTTTGTTAAATCATTTATAATTTGAAAGTTAGATATAATTTGTAATTTTGTTGAGCTTCAGCCTTCATCTAACTCATAATTCATTACACTCCTATGTTTTTTGCAGCACAATGGTGGGAGGCCTTTGGTGGCCAGTGCCCTCAATTGCAAAAGTTTGCAATTCGTATTTTGAGTCAAACTTGCAGTGCATCTGGGTGTGAGCGCAATTGGTCTGTCTTTGAGAGGATTCACACAAAGAAGAGAAACCGTTTGGAGCAAAAACGGTTGAATGATCTAGTTTTTGTCCAATACAACCTTCGACTCAGACGGAACCAATTGCTGAACAAAAGACCTGATTCAGATCCCATTGTGTTGGAAGACATTGATCCAACATCAGATTGGGTAGTGGAGAGTCGTGCACCAGAGTTTGATCCTGATGAGGATCTTGATGAACTTGAACTGGAACATCCACTTCAGCCTGTTCAGTTGAATGCAGATCCCGATCCACCAGCCTCAGTCTCACAGCCAGCAAGGAGTAGGACTCCAGTTGTAGGTGCTTCCTCTGCTCAGCCACGACAGAAGCGCAGCCGCATATCTACTCTATCTCAACTTGCATCTGCTGCACAGCCTGCTAGTGGTACTGGCACCACTTCTACAGTTGCAGTTGGAGACGATGATGATGAGGAGGAGGCATGGGGCCCCTTGTCTGACTCTGATGATGATGATCCAGAGATTGGTCGAGATGATCTTGGCTCCTCTGGCAGTAGCTACTAGCCAGTAGTACTAGTATTGGAGTCTGGTCACCATCACAGTTTACTTTTGTTGTAGAGGCCATTTCTAGCCTCCTTGGTTATTTGTATTTTGTTTTGAGTCTTTGATCATGTATGACAGTTGACTATGTATTGCCATTGGGTACCATTTTGATATAATGGATTGGTTCATGAGCCTACTTTGATCATATGTTGTCTTCCATCTATATTATAATGCTGTGTGTTTGGAAACATGAATGAAAATCTTTAAAATTATGTTTAAAATATTTAAAATTATGTTTTTTTATAAAAAAAATAAATATTTAATATATTTTTTACAACGACCGAGTCATTGAAATCGAGTCGGCCGAGTCATTACCGAGTCGGAGTCGGAGTCGGAGTCGATCCTCGGCCGAGTCCGAGTCGGAGTCGGAGTTGTAAAACATTGGTATTGTCTATGTCAGGGTCTTTCTAAGGAATAGCATGGTTGGGTAACTATAACTGAATGTTAAAAGAATACGAGGACAAACAACTAAGGGCATACAGACTAGAGATAGGAATCTCTTGGGGCTATCCAGAGAGAGGTTAAGAGGATAGGGCAATACCAAGAGTTGTCTCAGATTTTAATTGTGCAGAAGAGCCTTATTTGCAACCTTTTGCGATTCAAGAATCAAGTCAATGATCAAGTTTATCATCTAGTCTACAGGGCCTTGATTCAGTGGTAAGGTTAAACAAGTTTCATGCTATCCACCAGTGTTCTATTCTCACTGCGGTATGCCCCACTCAAATGACACGGCATGTTCAAAAAGGTATGGGTCCAGGTGCGAGTCCCGGACAGGTTAGGCCGAATAGTTACCCTTTTGACCTAACATCTAGTCTAAAGAAAGTCGGTGTGTGACCCAGGGGGTTTGGTTTTTTAAGCTACTTTAGGCCAAATAGTTACCCTTCAGGCCTAACATCTACTCTATAGAAAGTCGGTGTGTGACCCAGGGGATTTTCTTTTCCAATCAACTTCTAAGACAATAGTCGTATCATCTAACCGAACTAAGCAAATTTGTAGAAATGCGCATCTACTAATTAAGTCACCTATCTGGCCTGATATTCCACAATCAAAATGGTATGCATTGATGAATTAAAATTCCACCTAGAATACGATGAACCTAATAAATGGTTGGAACGTTAGCTTTATATTAAGCAAATCGTACAATGGGACAATATAAAGTTTAACAGACAATAAGGAGGTGCTTGGATAGTATTTTCTTAAAACAAAAGGATGATTAAGGTGCGAACATACCTGGTGCTTGGTGAGGCGTCGTCTGATGGCGCGTGTCTTCTTAGGACGCAAGTCAAGAGGCAAATACTTCTTTTTGTAGGCTTCCCTCAACGCTGTTTTCCGATTCTGAGATATCACTGTTAACACTTGTGCAATTGATAATCTCACCACCTTGCTGCAACATATATCGGATCAGAGTAGTCAGAAATACAAAACGCATAGCAGATGCCCGTGGTTTTGATGATGTAAGGAAGCGAAAACTTACATTTTAGAAAGCTTGTTAGGGGCTCCTCCTGTGACTTTGGCAACCCTGAGCAGAGCAAGCTCCGCCTTGAGCTCCTTGAGTTGATTCAGGAGATCTGCTTTGCTCTTCAGCCGTAGCTCGTGAACCTTAATTCTGGCTGCAACCACATGTCACCGCATTAGATTACAAAAATAGTGTTCAAAGGCCATGGCAATTGCATTCATTTTCTTACCCATGTTTGCCCAAAATCCTTTGACCTTCCCCTCGCTGTAACACTCGTAACCAAAGCGAAATCAACAATCTGTATGTGCCGTCGGGTTTTGACGACGAGCTAGGGTTTCAAGGTGGCCCAATAAATTAAAAATTCATGAGTGATTAAAAAGTCACTTTTTTCATTAGTGAAAGCCGTTAATATTTATGCTTTTGGCCGTTTTGGATTGGAGCAAAATCGGGTTTTCTGGGTTTTACAATAAAAATTGATTTAACATCTTAAAAATTTAATATTTAAATGATGTACATAAATAAGATTTGTAATTGAAATTTTGTTATATTTTAGAGAAAATTAATTGAAACATCAAAACTTAAAAAATTAAATTTATAATTTTTTTTAAATTTTGTATTAATCAAGAAAACTAGGTTATATAGAAAATTATATATTTATAAAGGGAGTATCAAAAACTATTTCTTAACTCTTGTCGTTTAAAGGTTTTATTTATTATATATTTATAAAGGGAGTATCAAAAATTATTTCTCAACTTTTGTCGCTTAAAGGTTTTATTCTTGATTACATACATACAAAAATCATAACATATGGGTCTTACTTGGCCACGAATCCCACTATACAGTAAAGCATAAAGATCTAGATAAAAGCCTCACCTAGGAATTCGAGCTCTAAGGTCGCTGACACTATAGTTGCACCTTGGTAATCCACCAGAACCAACCCAGAGGGAGTACCAAAAACCATTTCTCAACCTTTGTCACTTAAACGTTCTACTCTTTATTACATACATACAAAAACCATAACATATGGGTCTCACTTGGCCACGAACCCCACCATACAATAAAGCATTAGGATCTAGATAAAAGCCTTGCCTAGGAATTTGAGGTCTGAGGTTGTCGACACCATAGTTGTACCTTGGTAATCCACCAGAACCAACCCAGAGGGAGTACCAAAAACCATTTCTCAACCTTTGTCACTTAAACATTCTGCTCTTTATTACATACATACAAAAATCATAACATATGGGTCTCACTTGGCCACGAACCCCACCATACAATAAAGCATTAAGAGCTAGATAAAAGTCTCGCCCAGAATTCAAGCTCCGAGGTCGCCGACACCATAGTTGTACCTTGGTAATCCACCAGAACCAACCGAGAGGGAGTACCAAAAACCATTTCTCAACTTTTGTCGCTTAAACGTTCTACTCTTTATTACATGCATACAAAAATCATAACATATGGGTCTCACTTGGCCACGAACCCCACCATACAATAAAGCATTAAGATCTAGATAAAAGCCTCGCCCAGGAATTCGAGATTTGAGGTCGTCGACATCATAGTTGTACCTTGGTAATCTACCAGAACCAACCCAAAGGGAGTACCAAAAACCATTTCTCAACCTTTATCGCTTAAACGTTCTACTCTTGATTACATACATACAAAAATCATAACATATGGGTCACACTTGGCCATGAACCCCATCATACAATAAAGCATTAAGATCTAGATAAAATCCTCGCCCAGGAATTTGAGATCCGAGGTCATTGACACTATAGTTGTACCTTGGTAATCCACCCGAACCAACCCAAACATTGTTGGAAAGAGCCTTTGACGCAACACTAAAGCCACAAGTCCACCAAAGCAGAGACGACATCAACAACCCACAAACCAGCAAACCTCTAAATATATTATAAACATGCATCTTCTAAATATTACTTGAAACATCTCCTCAATTTGACCAATTAAAAATAGTCTAATGAGATAGCAATTTTGACTATTATATTATAATTTTAAAATTTTGAATTAATATAAAGATTCTAAAAACTTTTAAATCTCAATTTTTAGTGGATTAAATTGAATTATGTTGTGATAAAATTTTAAAATTTTTAATAGTATTTAAAAAATTATATTTGAAACCAGCTAAAATAAAATTATAAATGTAAATGTTTTAGTGGATTAAATTAGATTATGTTATGATAAAATTTTAAATTTTTAAATAGTATTTAAAAAATGATATTTGAAACCAAAAAAAAGGGTAAAATAAAAATTATAAATGTAAATGTTTTAGTTAATTAACTTTTTATGAATCTAAGATACATTTAAAAAAAAAATATATATATATATATATATATATATATATATTATTTAATTACTTAAATATGTTTTTTTTAATTACTTAACACTGGAGACTAGATTTTGTGTGATATTTGAACTTAGCAGGTTTAAATGGTTAAGGGGATGGATTCACTATATTTTGATCTAACGGGAGAGAAAAAAAGAAAACTAGGTTATGGATTGATTAAGTGACTTCCATTCACACTTTGACAATTATAAATGATTGAGGAATTAACTCTAACAGTGGAGTTGACCTCTTCCTAGTAGATGAGGGCTTTCAACAAATGTACATTAACCACTTGAATGGAAAGCGACTTGGTGATTATCGCTTGACAATCAGTAAATTTCTTTATAGTCTTAAATATCTACATCCCTAAAGGAGAATTCCCCTAACATTTGATGTGGGAAACACATTACTCCAAAATTGTAGGGTATTTCAACATAAAAACATTCTTGCAACCTTATAAACACATTTATATTAACCTTCTATGCACCCATATGTTGAAGCACATATCAAACCATGCATTCACTATAACATTACAAATATGATCAATCATATATTAGGTATATATACACCTTCACCAACTTTGACTCAACTATAAGGAGTCATTGACCATGAATTTCTTGTATATTTTATTTATGACCTATTGTGTTTGGTTGAAACAAAAAAATTATTTCATTTAGAAAATGTCTCTAAATTCATTTATGGAAATGCCTTTAATCCATGCTTAAGAGACGACTATATAGGTTTAATGCATTTCTCATGATACAAGCAATCTATTTCCCTATGATATAATCAATTATGCTAAAGTTGTTAATTGCATTTCACCCTAATGAAAGCAATGCATTTCACCACGATATAAACAATCAAACTAAAGTTTTTAATTGAAGGCTTGTTTGTTTTGTACACATGCACATCCATGCATAAGGAGTACACATGCACACCCTTGCACATTGATTAAGAACCTACCTTTCATCTAATTTGACTATAACATGGCTCTTTGTGACATCCGCTGGTTAATACTTTTCTCATTGGGAGGGGACTGTGATATCCCTTGGTTATTATTTCTATCATTGTAAATAATTGTAATTATTAAATGGCTAAGAGAGGGACTGATCAGGTGCTCAAGTTTATGCTCAAAAATCAAAGTGTCAGAATCTTGATAAGTTTAGCTTCAAATCAAAGAGCTCATCATTCTGAATTTAACTGTGCGAAAGACACTCAAATCTGAGTTTGTATGTAGAAGTTAAAATAAGTCAAGTTTCAAGTTTGACTTGTCTACATGGCAGGATTGGATGACGTGGCAAAACCCTTCAACGAATGAGGAGGCACCAAGTGGCAGGCCACCATTGGCCCTCGCATATCACATATCGTAGGAAACAGGCGGATCCGGTTAAGAATTAGCCCCCAGGCAGTGCCGATTGCGATTTGTGATATCACATATCGCAATCACAGGCAAGGAGGAGTTGAGGTAATCGGCCTCGGCAAGGTTGGGAGTAGCAATGCGATGCAATCGCATATCGCAATCACAGTGGCAATAAGAATCGGCCCCCAAATGTTGTGATGTGATATCAGCCCAGATTGCGATAAGATAAACCACAATCGCATATAGCAATCGCACAAAGAACAATCCCGCTGTTTATTACCACTAGACATTGCTGATTGCGATTCGCGATCTGGCCGACAGGTAATGGCCCGCGACGCGGCAAAAATCTTGCCCGGTTAGCGGATTTTGGAGCGAATGTGGTTTTCTGTTAGTTTTGGAGCATTTTGTGGAACAAATAGTGGGAGAACTCAGAGAAGTCATAACTTCTTCAGTTCTTATCCAAATGGGATGCAAAAGGAGGCTAGATAGCCATTTTTTAGTATTCTGAACTAATTGAGACATGTTTCAGAGGCATCTGAGCATTGTAAACACACTTTTGTTGTAATTTTGAGCATAATAGAGAGGCCCAAGCCATTGGAAGTTGGACCAAGGAGACGTAGCCCAGGAGGGGTGAACTCCTTTATCATGTGCTTGTTGTGTGTTGTATTTTGATGTTCTTTGCTATTATATTGTTGTTGTTCAGCATATGTTTTATGTTAAATTGTTTATAACATTTACATAAGAAACTCTCATGGGAATCAGTTAATTAAGCAAAAATATTGAATCCTTAAGCACTTGATAAGCAAATGATAAGCATCTTGGGTTTTATTCTGAATGGGGAATTAGCACAACATTACTAATCTACTCCATTTCAGATCAAGTTGGTATCAGAGCACTGGTTTTTTCTTTCTAGATTTGCTTTGTGAAAGAAGGATTTAATTATTTGCAAGTTTATGTCATGCTTACAAGGTTAAAGCTCAAAAGAGGTGAAGGGAATCTGGTTGAAAGCCCTAAAGTTGGGTCAAGGGGAAGAAGAGCAAGGTTGTCAAAGTCTTCTACACCAGTACATCCTCAAGTTGTAGAAGTTGTAGTTGAGACTCCAGAGACCATGTCTCGTGGAGGAGAACCTTTTTACATGATAGAAGATGAGAATATCTTCAGAAAAGCTTTCTTTGATATGACAGAGATGGTGAAGGTCCTCTATGAAGAGAGGAATAGCAAATTGCAAGGAGAAAGTTCCAAACCTCCCAAAGGAGAAGGATCTTCAGGAGGAGGTAATGGAAAAGGAGGTAATGGGAATGGAGACAAACCTCCGCCCTCTCCACCATCTTCTTCACAAGTACCTTCACACTCCTCCATTAATACAACCCTTACTTATACTCATCATCATTCTTCAAAAGGAACTGGTAAATCAACTTTTATAAAGCTTGATGTTAAATTCGAGTTGCTAATGTACAATGGAGAAGTTAATGTAGAAAAGTTGGATAACTAGATTCGTCAGTTGGAGGTGTATTGTAGAATTTAGAACCTTCAAGAGGATGATATCAAAATTCAGTTGGCTTCATTGAGAATGGAAGGTGCAACACTCATTTGGTGGGAAACAAGGACTCAAGACGAGATCAAAAAACATGGTAAGATCTCTATTACTTGGTTTGATTTCATTGTTGCTATGAAAAGACAATTCTACCCTCTAGCTCATATGCAAAAATCTATCATGAATTGGCAAAATTGCAGACAGTTAAAAGGTCAAAATGTGCAAGAGTATACTCAAGAGTTTAGGAGAAGAGCTCTTATGCTAGCAGTAGACTTACCGTCACAAGATACCTTGCTAAAATACATAGGAGGGTTGCATAGCTATCTTCGACACACCATTCTTATGTTTAGTCCCATGAATCTTGATGAGGTCTATGTTCAAGCTACACACCTCGAAGAAAGAGGGAAAAATGTACAAGAATAAGGTAAGAAGAATCCATTCCAGAGTGGTGAAAAAGGGAAGAAATTTAAAGGAAAGCAGAAGAAAAATGCTTCTGTTAAGAAAGAAGGAGAGAAACCCATGTGCAGGAATTGTTCCAAGGAGGGTCACGCTAAAGCGCATTGCTGGAAGCTTCATCCTGAATTAAGACCAAAGAAATCCAACAATAAAGGGAAATAGAGGACAAACATTGTTGTACAACAAGACTTGGGTTCCGACTCAAGTGATGAATCAAAAATTGCAACCACAGTCACTAAGGGAAAGTCATGGAAAAAACAAGCAAAGAGGAAGTCGTGGCAAGTACCAGTGCAACAAATAACTCCAACAACACTTCAAATGAGGAAAACAGAATAGAGTTGTTCCATATTTGAGTTATTTCCAAACACACCAAAATTGATACGTTGTTTGACAGTGGATCCTAGGCAAACTTAATTTCTACAGACTTGGTTAAGAAATTGAATCTAGAAATCGTGCCTCATCATAAACCGTATCCATTGGATCGGATAACCAAGGATTTCAATCTACAGGTCACATGAAAATGTGTATTCAAGTTTGCAATCACTGCCAATTTCGTTGATGAAGTCGAATTAGATGTAGTGTCGCTGGATATTTATGGGATTGTGTTGGGAAGCCCATATTTGTATGATAGGAAAGTCGTTTTCCATAGATTTGAGAACAAATACCATTTGTTCAAAGATGGCATGGAGTATATTGTGAGAGCCCATCGTAGAAAGCTTAATCTGTCTTTGGCAAGCACAGGGCAAATGAAGCGATTGGTCAATTCTAGCAAGAATCTCGTGCTCCTTATGATCAAGCAGAAGAATGACACGAAGCATGAATCCTTTGCACGTTGTGACGTAAAGCTGAAAGTTGATCTAGGTGGATGTTGGTGGTCACTCGCCTATCCCACATGGACCCCCAAAACTGTCTCTTTCAAATTTTCAATTTCCTTAATTGTAGCACAATTTACTATTTTTAGCAGTTTTTCGAGCCCTAAACTTCCGGAGCCATTTTGAGTTCCTAAACGACATATTTTTGGCAATCTAAATTTTTGATAAAATCATATTTTTCGTCGTAGTCCTCGGAGAGATCTTTCCAACGGGGTATCATGCGTGACAAACAAAGATAATATGACCAAGTCACGACCCCAGGAAGTCGGTTGTCCAACTAACCCCAACGGGGCCCATAAACTCTTGGTGTTACATATCCTCGGGTTAGGGTTTTGGTTGTTTAGGGTTTGCTCTTATTGTTCAATAATAAAAAGGCCCTTGAGCCTCATTGTAACACAGTTCATAGGCATGTAGCCACCATGTCTCTTCTTAGAGATAAGCTACCGTCACCCTAGCTAGTTTATTTCAATTTTTGTTTGTAAGCATATTCCAGTATTTTACATTAATGTAATGAAGTATTATTTCTATTGCATCTCTATATTTATGGTTATATCTGTAATTTGTTGTGTTCCTGTTTAAATTCGGATGATTCGAATTAGACGTAGTGTCGTTGGATATTTATGGGATTGTGTTGGGAAGCCCGTATTTTTATGATAGGAAAGTTGTTTTCCATATATTTGAGAACAAATAATATTCGTTCAAAGATGGCATGGAGTATATTGTGAGAGCCCATTGCACAAAGCTTAATCTGTCTTTGGCAAGCGCAGGGCAATTCTAGCAAGAATCTTGTGCTCCTTATGATCAAGTAGAAGAATGACACGAAGCATGAATCCTTTGTAGGCTGTGACATAAAGTTGAAAGTTGAATTAGTTGATTTGGTCAATCAATATGGCAATATGTTCCAAGAACCAAAGGGATTGTCACCAAAAAGGGGAATTCAACACGAAATTCAGCTACAACAAGACTGTCCACTCCCAAATATCAGTATGTATCGAATGTCAATTATGGAAAGTTTAGAAATTAAGAAACAAGTATAGGAATTGTTAGATAAAGGTGTAATTTGTCCCTCTACTTCGCCATGTGGTTCACTAATTGTTTTGGTACCCAAGAAAGATGGAACTTGGTGCATGTGTGTAGATTATCGAGATTTGAATAAAATTACCATAAAAAATCGATACCCACTGCCCATAATAGATGATTTGCTAGATCAGTTGAAGAATGCAAAATATTTCACTAAATTAGACTTGAGAAGTGGATATCATCAAGTTAGAATAGCTAAGGAGGATATTTGGAAGATTGCTTTTAAAACCAAATAGGGATTGTTTGAGTGGTTGGTTATGCCTTTCATCCTTTGCAACACTCCAACTACATTCATGAGAGCTATGAATGATGTTTTAAGATCCTTTCTTGATGAGTTTGTAATTGTCTATTTAGATGATATTTTGATATTCAATAAATCACGAGAAGAGCATGTCAAGCATGTGAGGAAAGTGTTAGATGTCTTGAAAAAAGAACAATTATTTCTGAAGATGTCTAAATGTGAATTCGGGAAAAATTCCTTAGTGTATTTGGGCCACATAGTTGGAGGAGGTGAGCTGAAGATTGACCCCTCTAAAGTTTCGGTCATTGTGAATTGGCCAATTCCCAAATCAGTTACAGAAGTAAGGAGTTTTCTGGGAGCAACGCAGTATTGGAGGAAGTTCATTACCAATTTCTCTTCCATAGCAGCTCCACTACATGCTTTGACCAGCGTGAAGGTTGTCTTCCAGTGGGGAGGCAAACAACAAAAAGAATTTGATGCTTTAAAACAAAAGATCAGTTCAGCCCCAGTTTTAGCATTGCCGGATTTGAAACAACCATTTGAAATACAAACAGATGCAAGTGACTACACCATGGGTGCAGTTCTTTTACAACATGGTAAGCCCATTTCATTTCATTCTGAGATTTTTAATGGTGTTGTTATTAATTATCCTACCTATGATAAAGAGTTGTACACATTGGTGCAAAGTATGAAGAAATGGAAGCATTACTTGATGGGAAAAGAAACCATTATTCACACCGATTGTCAACCTTTGCAATATTTGCAATCTCAAACAAAATTGCAACAATCAAGGCACTTTCGTTGGATGGGATTTTTATAGCAATTCCACTTGGTAATCAGGTACAAGAAAGGTATTTATAACAGAGTTGTTGATATGCTTTCTAGACCGATTGTTAATGCATCCATTTTACTCAAGAATCATTATGTTTTGCCTAGAAGTTATGTTGAACAATATGCACATGATGCTGACTTTCAAGAGGTATACTTAAACTTGAGTTAAGGCCACCAAGTTGAGGAATTAGACTACCATGTTCATGATAATATGTTGTATCATTTGGGAAAACTTTGTGTTCCATAGGGAGAGAGAGTAAATGTCACAAGGGAAGCGCACACTTCTCTTATTGCTAGACATTTCGGTGTAAGTAAAACAGTGCTAAATCTTCAGAGGTATTTTTATTGGCCTCATATGCTTGAAAGTGTGTCACGTTTTATTAGAGGTTGTTCATTGTGTGAAGTCAGTAAGCCTAGTAATAGGAAACTAGGATTGTACACACCACTTACAGTATCTTCACGTCCATGGGAGAGTGTTTCTATGGATTTTGTGGGAGGTATTGCTTTATCAAGAAAATGTCATGATTATTTGTACATAGTTGTGGATAGGTTCAACAAGATGTGCATATTAATTCCATGTAAAAAACAAATTACAACTAAACAAACAACTCAACTTTTCTTTCAAAATGTATGGGCTCATTTTGGATTACCTACTTCTATTGTAAGTGATCGTGATTCCTGATTTGTTGGGAATTTTTTGTCAAGTTTATGGAACTTGATGGACACCAAGTTGAAGAAAAGTATAGCCTTCCATCCACAAACAGATGGTCAAACTGAAGTGGTTAACAGGACAGTTATTCATTTGCTAAGAGGATATTGCAACAAACATCCTAAGTTGTGGGATGAACAGTTGCATTATATTCAACATGCTTACAACCGAGCAAAACACTCTTCTACTCTAACTTCGCCTTTTGAGGCATGTCTTGGTTATTTGCCTAAATCGCCTTTGGATTTCATCTTTGAGAAAGATGTAGTTGTAGATGGACATAGCGACATAGACAGAGCAAAGAAATTCATTGAGAAAATTCAATTTGTTTCACCAAACAGTTCAAGAACAACTAGAAAAGAGTCAAGGCAAGTATAAGGCAAGGCATGATAAGCATCATGTGGATCATCAGTTTCAAGTAGGTGATGAAGTTTGGCTTTACATTAGCAAGGAAAGGCTTCAAGGTGAAGGTAAAAAGTTGAAACCAATCCATTATGGTCCATTTAAAATTCTGGAAAAGATTGGTAATAATGCTTTCAAGCTTGATTTGCCTTCATATATGCAAATTTATTCCGTTGTTAACGTTGAAAATTTGAGATTGTATGAGCCTCCTTTGATCGAAGATCAAGGAAAAAGTGTACAAATTCCATCAATTGAAGATTTTTCCCCATAATTTCTTGATGAGCTTCAGTAAGACACCATACATGACAGAAGAACAAGGTCATCAAAGAGGGGAAATCTTGATTATCTCCAAGTGGGTCTCGAAGGTACAAATCCGTCAAAGACCAAATGGATTGAAGAGGGGAAGGTGAGGGAACAATACCCCCATCTGTTCAATAATTGAATATAATATTTTGGGGTTCAAAAGGCTTCCAATGGGGAGGAGTGATCAAGTGCTCAAGTTTATGCTCAAAAATCAATGTGTCAGAATCTTGATAATTTTATCTTCAGATCGAAGAGCTTGTCATTCTAAATCCAACAGTGTGAAAGACACTCAAATTCGAGTTCGTATGCAGAAGTTAAAACAAGTCAAATTTCAAGTTTGACTTGTCTACATGGCGTGTTTAGATGACATGGAAAAACCCTTTAGTGAATGAGGAGACACCAAGTGGTAGGCCACCAAAAGCCCTCGCATATCGCATATCACAGGAAACAGGCGGATCGGGTTAAGAATCGGCCCCTAGATAGTGTCGATTGCGATTTGCGATATCACATATCACAATTGCAAGCAAGGAGGAGTTAAGGTAATCAGCCCCGGCAAGGTTGGGAGTGGTGATGCCATGCGATCTCAGTGGCAATAAGAATCGACCCCCAGATGTTGTGATGCGATATCGGCCTGGTTTGCGATCTGATAAACCGCAATCGCATATCATAATCGCATAAAGAACAAGCCTGCAGTTTATTACCGACAGAGATTGTCGATTGCAATTCGTGATCTGACCGACAGGTTATGGTCCACGGTGCGGTAAAAATCTCGCACAGTTAGCATATTTTGGAGCAAAAATGTGGTTTTCTGTCGGTTTTGGAGCATTTTGTGGAACAAATAGTGGGAGAACTCGGAGAAGTCATAAATTCTTCAGTTCTTATCCAAACGGGATGCAAAAGGAGGCTAGATAGCCATTTGTTAGTATTCTGAACTCATTGAGACAAGTTTCAGAGGCATCTGAGCATTGTAAACACACTTTTATTGTAATTTTGAGCATAATAGAAAGGCCCAAGCCATTGGAAGCTGGACCAAGGAGACGTAGTCCAAGAGGGGTGAACTTCTTTAGCATGTGCTTGTTGTGTGTTGTATTTTGTTGTTCTTTGCTATTATATTGTCGTTGTTCAGCATATGTTTTATGTTAAATTGTTTGTAACATTTACATAAGAAACTCTCATGGGAATCAATTAATTAAGCAAAAGTATTAAATCCTTAAGCACTTGATAAGCAAATGATAAGCATCTTGGGTTTTATTATGAACGGGGAATTAGCACAACATTAATAATCTGCTCCATTTCAGATCAGGGACACGAATTCCATTGCTTGAGGAATTAGTAGTTGTTTTAAATATCAACCCTGGTTGGCTAAGTGGTTTTAAATGGGGTTGATTGCACCATAAATTAATTGAAAAGAAGAGGATTGACCCAAGTGTCCTTTAGCTCCAACCATAAGCAAGAAAAGGACAAAAAATTAAAGATGGGCATGGAATGCGTTGTCCAGTAGTTGATTGCATGGAGCTTTGGGAAAAGTGAGGCAGTTGGTCTATTATGGAGCATGAACAAGTCTGGGAGGGGGATTCTAGTGATTCACTCTCTCACGGGTGAACAAAGAGAAGAAGCTCTTTGGGAGCGTGTAGGAACAACTAAAGGGTTTTTTGTGTGTACCCTCTCATGAGAAATGAAATTCCTCCAAGGTCAGAGATGAAAACACAAAACATACAACATGACAGAGTAGTTTGTTGTTGTTAAGCTTGGTAGAGTTTGTAAACCCACTGAAGAACCCTCGGAAAGACTTGTTGGGTACAAGCATTGTAGAGAGCAGTGGCTTGCTTTTAAGGTTGAAGAACCCACTAGAAGCTTGTGGACTAACGAACCTACTAGGTTAGGAAGAATCACGTAGGTGCTTGTGAGGGCTAATGAAGCACCAAGAGTTGCCTTGGCACTAAAGCTTTGGTGTTTGACTCACTAATGAACCTCCTGGAGAGTGATTTATTTACGAAATAGTAGCTTATCCATTGATGAAACTTCCTTATTATGGACTCTCTTCTATTAAAAGTGAGTTGAACTCTCTATACTATGATGTCCTGGCATGGATGTCCATAAGGTATAAAAGGTTTGAGAGGACTAAGTGGAAATTCATGTAGTTGGTGGATGAAGGCAGAGCAACCTTGAGATGTTATGTTTCAGTTGTTGTTTTTGGTTGAAGATTCCCTCTGAAAGCACTCCACCTCAAGTTTTGTAATCTGGCTTGGGGGTGACAATTATAAGTAATAGTGGTTGTATCTCATCTATTGTTGTGTGGAGATTCAAAGTCACGATCTTAGTTGCTTGTTTATTTGGATGTACAAGATAAGCATTTGCTCATACTTCTTATGTTATAACATTATGTACAAGTTATTATACTAGTTGCATGTAACACCCTCCTCCCACATCTACCCAAGTAACAGCCAACTGCGGTAAACATGTGACGAGAAGTTACTATGATATGATTCGACTCCATATGTGTCAGTTAAGGAAGTGGAACCGGTAGAACACATCACATAGACCTTCAACATTAGCAACAGAACTCCCAGGAGCCATCCCAACCATTCAAGTAACCAGCCCCTAAGGCCAACTGAAGTTTTAGTGCATCAAACCCATGGACGATCCCTTGATATGGACAAGGGTGCATCTGGGAGGCTCCAAAATCTTCCACAACAAGGGCAAGGGAGCTTCCGGGGACTTTCTTCCCTAGTGTTGTGCCTGCGACTCCAGGATTTGTGCCACTTTTTCAGGCCCAGAGCCTAGGTCACTGCCCATAACTTAATGACGCCTTTAGAAATAAATTTACACAACAAAACATAAATACATTTGCAAAAACATTGACACGGACTAGACTGGACCCCTACTAGTTATGACGGGCATTTCGTCAAACATGTCACAAATATGAAAGCTACAGGTCTTAACAACAAAATTGAGCATAGGGGTCTCATACTTATATGAGAATTGCTAAGAAGCATTGAAGCCTCAACACATTAGTTGTAATTTCATCTATTAGGCCATAGATACATTGTTCATTCATTTACAAGTAAAAACATGATGAGAGCCATACATAGCCACTGTCATAATACATGTTCATAACCAACATAATAACAACAAAAATACCAAGGAAACAACAATCATATAATCCATATATAAACTAGTATATTTACCCATAACATACCAAGGAGAAAGAGAGATCTTATTGATGATTGCATAGGCCAACCAGGTATGGGACTTCCACGAACCACCTGACCGTAGACTAGGTTGAACCAAATCTTTCTTTCAACCAGTCACCCCCATGCCATATTCCAAGCATGAATGTGGGATATCATGAAACAAATCCATCAAAACCAAACCAGGGCTTCCAGAGGCCAAACCACCTCAACCCTCAACCAGTGATTCCACCTCACGGTTGGACATCACTAACTATCACCAGATTGGTCTCTACCCAAGTTGTCTAGGGCTTTAGAGTAGTCGTTCCAACTCGACTTCCAGGACTAGTAACTCAACCCACGACTATTGTCGGGCTCTAGAGAGTTTGTCCAACCAAGGCTCCGGGACTAGTAACTCAACCCACACCTATTGTTGGGCTCGAGAGTGTTTGTCCAACCAAGGCTCCATGAATGGTAACTCAACCCACCAAGGGCTCCAAAATGTTTTTCAAACCAAGGCTTCAAGACTAATAACTCAACCCAAGATGTTACAAGGCCCCAGAGCATTTGTCCAACCAAGGCTCCAGGACTAGTAACTCAACCCAAGCCATCATAGGGCTTACAAAGCATTTGTCCAACTAAGGCTCCAAGACTAGTAACTCAACCCAAGTCATTACAGGGCTTCCAGAGTGTTTGTCCAACGAAAGCTCCAGTAACTAATAAGTCAACCCAAGTTAAAGGAAACATGAGAACCAACCAAAAAAACAAAGAAATGAACCCACAACACCATGCTTATCCTGAAAATGGCAAGACTAGGCAAATCCACTGTCAATCCAAGAAATCCTCCATGCTAATGACAACCCATAACCAAGAAACCACATGCATATGCCATGCATGGAAAAATTAGTGAGGAAAACATACATGCAACTTGGTACCTGCAAGAAAAACCTGTTGTAGTTGTTGATCCCAGTGTCGTCTTACGCTTTCCTACTCTTCCTTTGCCTTCTCGCTCCAAGCATCTAAGTATGCCACACCCTCCAAGAGTGCTCCAAGAAAACTCTTAAGTGTCAAAGAGTATGAGAGAGAGATAATAGAATGAGAGCTCTAAAACTAAACTGATAAAAAGCTACATTGACCAACCCTTGAGCAAAAGCTTGTCAACTGATCCTTAGAAGCCTTTTTATCAATGAGGCCCCTATTTTCTTCATTTCCATTATTTTCCTTCATTTTCCTCCTCACACGCAACCTGGGACCTTTCACCTTCATTTTCTCCTAATTTCCATTATTTTCATAAATAAAATGTCAATCAATGCCTCATGCCTTTTCAAGGCCTTTGCCATTGCCTTTGCTAAATTCCTTTAGCAATAATAACCAAAATGAACACTCACTAGAATGTTTTTCCCACCATTCAGCTTGGAATACCTGTCCCATGACCGTGGTCTTATATATTTTTACATGGATTTTTAACTAGGGTTGTTGCATTGCATGTTTGTGATGTGATAAAGAACGTGATTTCCTATGTGTTAATGAGTAATGGATTTCATGCATACATGAAGGAAGAATGGTCATATTTCTGTAAACAATACAAAGAAAATACCTTATAGCAGAGGTTTTTAGTGTTATAAAATTGGCAAAAATTGTTAAAAAAACCTCTGCTACAACATTTGTTTGTGGTAGCAGATGTTTTAGCATAGATGATAACAAAACTTCATCACAACTAAAAAAAATTGGGCAGTTGAAGGTTTTAGCTAATGTTTTTAGCGGTGCGCTTAATGGGTAAAAAAAAAAAAAGAGCGTCTGTGCTCTAACACTATAAAAGCACAGATGTTGTAAATTTAAATAAAAGCACCGGGATGTTGAATGCTAACAACATTGGCGCCTGAAAAGTATACCTCCCTGGTGCTTATGTATTAAACAAACGCCTCGGGAAGTAATTTTCAGGAACCGCACTAGGGTAGGCAAAAAAATTATGCAGACCTGGTGCTTTTATTTAAATTTACAACATTGGTGCTAATGTATTGTACAAACGCACCGATGCACTATTAATATAAAAGAACTGGTGTTGTTAATTTGAATAATGCACCAGGGGTGGAAAAAATATTTTGGAGCATCAAGGCATTGGTTCTATGAAAGCATCAATACTTTGAGAATTACAATGTAAAACAATATCGGTGCTTGAAGAGTATAACACCTCGATGCTCATTTGTTTCTGAACGCCTTGGTGATGTAATGTTCAGGAAATGCACCGGGTTGTGAAAATAAGTCTTACCCGACTGGTACTTTTACATAGTATAACGCACCGACGCATATTTTTTTTACAAATGCATTGAATTTTTTTATTATTTGTTATCGGGAAATCTAGTGTCTATTTAGAACTGCTAGTCCCACTAAGACGGGTAGCTATCTTAGAAACAAACAGATTAAAGTCACTTTTTTTTTCCTTTACGAGAGAGAGATGAGAAATAAGCAGAGAGTACCAACCTCAGTCTTTCGCTTGGCTCCTTGCTTGTTTCCTTTCCCCTTTGACAGAATCTCGCCACTGCTTCCTTACTTGTCCCGCTTCAAAGAGCACATGTAGAGTCACAACAGCATAATACCATCAAAGCATAGAGATCTATCATTGTAAACAATATAGGATCAGATATATATTGACCATACAAATGCATATATCAACACAATATTCAGAGATACACAAGAATATGGAGGAAAACTCAAATAGCTTTATTAGTAAAAGTAGTAGAAGAGAGGATTACAACCACTTGGTCTGACCCAGCGCTATCCTCCCAACTTGAAAGCCCTCTTCACCTCATACAAAGCAAGATCACCCAACAATGTCTTCAAAGAGAAACCAAAAACACTTCTTTGCAAATTACCAAATTCTCTAGGATGAGGGATCCATTTATAGATATTTGCAAGGTGGTGAGTCAGCTTCTGGGATTTTGATTAGTGTCATCTCTCTGATAGTTCTTGGTTCCACTTGGATATTTCATGATCTCTTACTCATCCTTGGGCGAATTTAGGGAGGCAAGTGTCAAATGAGCAGCTTCTAGAAGATTCTCAGGGTCTCCACCTAGCAAACTGCTTGTGCCATTTGTCTACTCTTGCTCATCGCACCCTACAGAAGGGCTTTCCAGTATGCATCGCACTTTTTGCATGTGGCAAGTGAGATGCATCGCACCCTTTGCACTGGGCAGTCTGTATGGTCCTGCTTTGACCAGTTCTGAGTGGTTTTTCATGGAAAACTTTTGGGAGATGATGTAATCAGTTGACCTTGCTCCTTTAGGGTATGAAACAACACTTTTAGGGACTTAGAAGCCCTTGGTTTATGGACATATATGATTGGGGTTGCAGTGCCCAAATATGTCTATAACAATTGCCCCCTAAAGCATGAGGTCGTAAATCTTTTGATGTCGGGTGAAATGCTTTATAATGAGGATCCGAGGTTTTTCGCACTGGAAGGTGACCTGTAATAAGATACAATACAATACATTATCTTTATAATATTTTCATGATCTAGCTGAGGCGGGCATTCCCATGCTCAGCTTGATGAATCCATCTTCATGTACATAGGACAGACAACCGTCTGTGTGTAGACTGATGATTCTGGTAGAGCCATCATCCCTTAGTTTGGATGATTATCTGTGCAGCAATGATGTACATTTGATGTCTTTATTTTCCTGAATATATCGCAGCCGGATGGATGAAACTAGATCCGGGGTCTTCAAAACTCATTCAATCTTCGCCCGAAATTACAAGTCGATCCATGTGAAAAGATGTTCTGATGTCGAACATGGAAGGACGTCACCTGATTACTAGCCAATGATGTAAGCTGTTAACAGACGCGAGAGGAAACACCGATGATGATGATGACCCTCAAGGTACTGCAGTACAATTCACGTGGTGTGAATACATGAGTCAATGTCGAACACCACACAAAATCTTTCGGTCGAAGGCCATTGATGTAAACCTGTCGCCGGAAGTGAGAAACTTGCCATTGAGGCATGCAAGCTTCAAAGTACTGGAAGGGTTGTCCCTAGGTCGACTTCTTGGATAATGAGCTAATGTCGACAAGAAGTGACTCGTCGTAGGAAGGCATTAATGGATCCCACATCTACGACATAGAACAGAGCAAATGATTTTGTAGAGGTGAAAACAATCTGATGATACAAGGTTCACGGTGGCGGTCATGAAAGAATGAAGCGTGAAGGTATTGTAGCGGATAAGACACAAGCTGGGTAGGTGAATTCTCTGAGTGACTTCTCTTGAACATATCGGCGACACTGAAATGGATTGGTAGTGTTAACCCCAAAAGTGGATGGTACGGTGGACCAATGGTGATATGACCGGTGAATGGAATAACCCAACACGACTCAATCATGGTGATGGAGTGAAAGTGTAATGTTCAAGAGTGACCTGCTACCAATAAAGTTTCTTCAAGTTTTCTTCCCAATTTTCCCCAGCCATTTCTGACCAATACCTCTTTATTTTTGTCAAGCATGAGGAGGATAACATATGCTTGTTCTATAATTTGCCCTTCGGGTAAACCTGTCGCTATGTTTTAACGAGCCTAGCGACAGTGAAACTCGCTCTTGTCTGAATGACCAAGTTTGTCGCTATTGTTTTAACGAGTTTAACGACAAGGATAACTCGGTCCTTTTCAAGTTTAGAGAGTCTGAAAAGAGATGGAAAGGAAACTCCAATATTCCTTTTTCGTAATATAATCCCTTATGTCCGAAAAAGTATAAAACAATGTGAAAGGGATGACTTTTCTATAGTTTTAACGAGCCGAACAAGACAAACGCTCGATCTTTTTGTGTAATGATCCCTCAGGTCGAAAAAGATTAAAATCTAGAGTAGGGATAGCACTTCCGATCACTTTAACAAGCTGGAGAGGCCAATTTCTTGGCAATCTTTTCAAGTTTTACGAGTCAAATGAAAAGAGCTTAAGGGAGACTCGTTTTTTGAGGAACGAGTGATGTTTTCAGATAGCAGCTGGTTCTAGGTAAGGTTTGGAACTTTCCTAATCACGACAGTGTAAAGAAGGTGGCTAATAGGATCACTCGTCGCAGTTGTTCCTCAAAAGGGGTAAAAAATCAAATGGAGGTGAATGATCGGCTAAAACAGAGTGGAGGTGATGGTAAGAACACGACTAAGGCTCAAAAGCTTATGATAATCATTCACAATGGTTATTTACCGGAGGTGGGTTCATTTTTTAATGAGCTTAAACTCTGGTGGAACATATGCTCATTGCTAGGTTTAATTTTTAACGAGCTTGAACTTCATGTAAAACTACTCGTGCCAGTCGTATAATAAGGATGTCTCATCGAGAGGTTCATTTTTTAGGGAGCTTGCACCATTCGAAATTATGCTCTGACTCCTTTTATTATGTAAGCTAGGAACGCCCGATCCTACGAGTTTAAAGGGTTAAGAATCTACAAACTAGGAAAATAAAGGGTCGCTTTTCACTTTCACGCAAAAAGGTTTGCATGCCCCCAGGTATAGCGAAGTAGAGTTTCCCAGTTTATCCCTCAATTTGTAGACAAAACATTTGTTCTATTGGGAGAGGCCTACCTTTTCCAGGTTACCCTTCAATTTGCAGACAAAACATTTGTTCTATCAGGAAAGGCCTACCTTCTAACAGAGATATCTTATTCTAGTCTAATCCCATTTTCCTAAACAGACGGGTGTGTTAGACCAGTCATATATCCTCTATGGAAACCTACCCTATACCTGAAGTTTTCCTGTTGAAGTAGACCAGGGTGCATGCCCCCTGGGTTTCAATCACAACCACCAAATCACTCGCATTCATGAGGTGGACGGATTGGAGATTGATGAGACATTCCTTGCGCAAAAAGACCTGTTAGGGATGGCATTTGACTATTAGCTATGTGTGAACTGGGGAATGAAAGCTGGTCTACAAGCTGGACCACTCTGCCTTCATGCGGAAACACATTACTCGAAAGAGTGAGGAAACAATAGCTCCCATGCTATAACTGTAGTCACGCCCGAGGAGTTGATTGTAATCTAAAGGTCCTTGGACTACCATTACGTTCAGATAAACGGTTTTCCTTCTCAAAGTTATAGGCAAACTTGGAAGGATCCCTAACGGTCGACTGGTTCCTTTATCGAAGCCTGTCAGATTTCGCATCTCAGGCAAAAGCGATGGCGAACCAAGCTCTTTCCAAGCACTCAAGGAAAGGATACTCACAGAAGCCCCTTCATCTATGATGGTACCAACCATGACACTTCTGTAAGTTTGCACTATGATTCGGAATGGTACATTGGATGGTAAACAGGGTCTGCCTATTAGGTTCCAATCAAAGGAAACAACTAGGTTGCTCGGAGTTGGGACTGAATAAACGGCCAGATACAGCTCTGACGAATTTCCTTCCTGCGGTAAAGGAATGGGCAGATTGCCCCCATGTTCATCGGAGTCTGTGTTTACGAAAAGAATTTGAACGGTGTTGTTCTCATTCTCTTTGGTGACTATATCATCTGAAGGTAAATCTTCTAAAGCCAAGATGGGGTCGATTGTCGTCTCGACCTGTTGACTTTGGTCTGATGTGGACTCAGAGGGTTTATCTTCAATGATAGGTGCTTCAATCGACAACAAAGGTGGGTCCGTCGAATTTTCAACTAGCAATGGATTCGGCAAGAGTTTCTTGTATCCAGGAGGGAGTCGTTGCGGTGATGCAAGATGATTATCCAAGACTCTTTTAGCTTCGTCCAGGAAGGGACAATGGTGGAGGGCATGAACGCCTTGACACAATCTGCAGGGAAATTTAGATTTTCCTTTTTGTCCGGTGACTTCGTTTTCACTAGTTGACGGTGTACTCTTAACATGATCATCAGAGGTTGACGACACCGGATTGTGCAAGCCAGGAGACCATTCCCTTAAGATCCGTGGGATGTAAGGACAATCTCGATGATAGTGGTCTCCTTTGCAGATGACACATGGAGATTTAGGTTTGGACGGTGCAGTGTGTGTATTTTTGCTAGATGATGCACAATTGCCCCTTTTCGTCGTTGGCTCCTTCTTCTTCCTCTCCTTCCCTTTCTTCTTCTTCTCAGTTACTTGGTTTTTAGTTTTACTTTCTTCACCAAGCGAAGAGGAAGAAGGAGAGGGAGAGACAAATGAAGTAGAAGGTTGGAGGGTAACTCTAGTATCATCGAGTTGTTGATTCGATTGTTCAGGAATCACGGTGCTTTGAACGACAGAGGTCGAGAAAAGCCATACCGGCAGGCCAATTGTCAGTCCTGGAAGGGACAATGTGGCCATATGAGGTGCACCAACATCTCCCCAAGAGGAGAAAGGACTAGGATTTCCCTTGAGGGGAAATCCTTGGTTGGTGGACTCCATTTTCTCAACCTAAGACCAACGAGGGAATAATGACGTTATTTCGATTAAAATAAATTTTAGACGCTTTGACACAACTTGTTTTTTCAACTTTTAAGAGTCGAGAAAAAGCTAAAGATGACTTTAGTCGCCTTCAATTTTTAATGAGCCTGAAGTGACAAGTGCTCAGATGGACCTTTCCCTTTAAGGAGTCTGAAAAGGAACGAAAGAGACTACTCTGGAAATCTAGATAGAGGGATTACTAAACCAATCGAAAAACTGTAGAATACTTTTTACGGTACGACAGTCAATCTTCTCAAATGCTGTGTTCAGTGCATTGCGATCGATAGGG
This sequence comes from Pinus tabuliformis, assembly GCA_031772625.1. NCBI lineage: Eukaryota > Viridiplantae > Streptophyta > Pinopsida > Pinales > Pinaceae > Pinus > Pinus tabuliformis. The sequence goes on from CM062817.1 coordinate 615,968,893, forward strand.
CGGCAGACACGGCTTCCTAAGGATAAAGGATATAGCCTATTTTGGTCTCCCAATATATACTCGACGATACGTGGGAGCACAAGTCCGTACTGGCATTTGTCATCTCAAAGAGGAGGAATCACCCAACCTACGATGAAAGCGACAGTTACTAGGTTTTACGACGCCGGAATACGTCTCTAGCCTAGACTTCTAGATGTTGTGCGTTAGGTTCCAAAGCGTTTTTATGTTCATTGAATTTATTTTATAGTTGATCTTTCTTAAGAAGTTTGCCTTTAAGGTTCACCGCGTGATGTAGATATACAATTCCTAAAATGCAATCTAAGATGATAAACAGTTGTTTAATCTTCTTTCTGCAATGAAAATCCTAGCTACTAAGGAAAGAGAAACGAAATCCTTTCAACATAGAGCAGAGAGCACACACTAGATGCACTGTCCTAAATCAAAATCAACAAGCAGTCTAAATGCAAATGCACATGCATGTATTTGTTTTCCACTTTCTTAATGTGTGAATGACAAAAAGAATGCTAAGTACAAATCTGAATTATATCTTCTTTCAAAGCGACAGTACTAACGATTTTCTTTTCAAAAAACGAAAAGGAGACAAGACGACACTTTGCGATTTTGAATTGAAAACTGCTTTCGACACTTGAAATACTATTAATTCAGATCAAATACAAGAGTAACAGTGTAATCGACTATCAAAAAGAGAAGGATTCTTTTCCTTGACTGAAAACAACACTTGCGACACTTTCAAATCCAAAGACGACAGTTCGATTAAGCTACCATTTTGTAAATGAGAACTGTGAATGGCGAAAAATACATAAAAACATTCACAAATCTTTGTACAATGGAGGTTGGATGATGCAAAGGAAGGGGTTTCCAATAGTGGTATACTGATCACAGACAACGAAACTCCTGAATAAAGCTGAAGAGAGTGAAGAAAAAACCAAAATCTGGAGGCAGAACTAGTCTTGTATAATCATTGCACTTGTAACACAGGGAAACAAGGATGCAACCCACCTACTGCACACGGGAGGTGCGATGAATCCAGATTGCCAAGAAGAGAAGGTGCGATGGTCTAGGGACGAGACTTTAACTTGGTTTTTGGTCACAGTTTGCAGCTTAGTTCAGGGATTTAGGCCGAGCAAATGATAGTCAGTAACTACAAAGTACAGGGGCTGATCTAATGAGGTTACTCAAGCTACCTCTAAGGCACTTAGGATGTTTGCAAGTCAATTGTTTAGTTCATAAACAAACCTAGAGATTGACTGAAGCAGCATTGATCTACTTTGCACTTGCATAGCAAATGCAGTTCGAAGGCTAGCTAGCTTAACTTCAGGCTCTGTCTGTGGTTTATGAATCAAACAAATAGAGACAAGCAATCAAACTAATCGCTCCCCAGTGGAGTCTCCATTTTGTTATCGGGAAATCTAGTGTCTATTCAGAACTGCTAGTCCCACTAAGATGGGTAGCTATCTTAGAAACAAACAGATTAAAGTCACTTGTTTTTTCCTTTACGAGAGAGATGAGAAAGAAGTAGAGAGTACCAACCTCAGTCTTTCGCTTGGCTCCTTGATTGTTTCCTTTCCCCTTTAACAGAATCTCAACACTGCTTCCTTACTTGTCCCGTTTCAAAGAGCACCTGTAGAGTCACAACAGCATAATACCATCAAAGCATAGAGATCTATCACTGTAAACAATATAAGATTAGATATATATTGACCATACAAATGCATATATCAACACAATATTCAGAGATACACAAGAATATGGAGGAAAACTCAAATAGCTTTATTAGTAAAAGTAGTAGAAGAGAGGATTACAACCACTTAGTCTGACCCAGTGCCATCCTCCCAGCTTGAAAGCCCTCTTCACCTCATACAAAGCAAGATCACCCAACAATGTCTTCAAAGAGAAACCAACAACACTTCTTTGCAAATTACCAAATTCCAACCCTTGGATCTCTAGGATGAGGGATCCATTTATAGATATTTGCAAGGGGGTGAGTCAGCTTCTAGGATTTTGATTAGTGTCATCTCTCTGATAGTTCTTGGTTCCACTTGGAGATTTCATGATCTCTTACTCATCCTTGGGCAAATTCAGGGAGGCAAGTGTCAAATGAGTAGCTTCTAGAAGATTCTCAGGGTCTCCACCTAGCAAACTGCTTGTGCCATTTGTCTGCTCTCGCTCATCGCACCCTACAGAAGGGCTTTCCAGTATGCATCGCACTTTTTGCATGTGGCAGGTGAGATGCATCGCACCCTTTGCACTGGGCAGTCTGTATGGTCTTGCTTTGACCAGTTCTGAGTGGTTTTTCATGGAAAACTTCTAGGAGATGATGTAATCAGTTGACCTTGCTCCTTTAGGGTATGAAACAACACTTTTAGGGACTTAGAAGCCTTTGGTTTATGGACATATATGATTGGGGTTGTAGTGCCCAAATATGTCTATAACATTATTATACCATTTTTTACAAATGATACTATTTTTTATTATTATAAATATCGTTCCTAAAAAGAAATATTCAGAGCGGTGCACATTAATATACGATGTTCCAGTATCCATTTTCTCTTTTTTTAAAAACATCGAACTGTGACAGTACAATTATTGTGATTTTTTAAAATCCATTATTCATAAAAAAATCGACATATATCTTATAACAATATTCATACAATTTATTTTTTATTAGTGCATTTGTTTATGATGTTTGGATTAATTTGTTATGTCATAAAGATTTCACATCTATTCATTATAATATTTTATGAGTGGTGTAACATTTCACAGCGACATTGGACAACACAATATAATAAATTAAAATATATTTTATTATATATGAATAAAAAGCTCACTGTCATACAAAATGGGATAGTTATTGGTAACCCCTCCTCTTTCAATTTGAATACTACGCCCATTACATTAAACAAAATGTTTGATTTTCACAGACAATTATTTCAAAAAATACAACAACTTGCATTGATATCCAAATAGATAATCATTCCTCATTGGAGCTGTTTTCAGTACTGCTCGAGCTACTTCCATGACTTGGGTTATTTGGATGAATGCCTTGTTGATTACATCAATTGTTTTCGTCTTCTTCTTGTCCCATCTACAAACATAAAAATTAAGTGTAATGGGTGTATCTACATTGGTGAGAATAATGAAAATTGAAATAAATAATATACATCAATGTAAATTGAATAGAAATTTACCATGGCAAGAAGTGACTCATGAATTGTATACATGGTTTCAAAACCAAGTCTCATGCCTTGTTGCAACAACTTTTTTGTTGGCGTAGTTCCATACTTTGTTTTTTGCAAGTTTTACACCCCATAATAAATCATAGATTTAATATAAAGGATTTTTTGTTCTATTAATTATAAACTTAAAGAACTAAAACAACATAGATACTTACAAAATCCACAATTAATTTTTGATATGCCAACATATACTCACAACCCGTAGTTAACCCAATGTCAATCAATTCTTTTGATGACTCTTCTTTGTATGTTAGCACCTATTGAAAACATTCAAGGATGGTTGTTGTAAAACAACTTAAAATATACAAAAATGAATTTTTAAGTTCTTATAAGGAAATATTAACAATTACCCACAAATGTTGATATCAACCATTTTCTTCCTTGTCGTCTTGTTTTATGTGTTGAATGAGTTCCATTTTCTTTTCTTTTCTACAAGGAAGTACTTGAAAATTAATATTTAATGTTAAATTATTTATTTATACCTAATAGAAAAATTATATGGTTACATACATTTGAAGCACATTGTTGTTGAAATGGCTCCTCCTGTGATGTAATTATGTCCATTTATTTGACCATCTCCTTATACATTTTTTTGGACATTTCTATTGGCATGTTTTGGATATCATCTTATTGATTCTTTGGGATTTTCATAATCTTCTTCCAAAAGTAATAAACTACTTTTATATTGATATATGAAAACTAAATATAATAAAATTGATATTAATTAATGAATGTTTTGTAGTAATATATACATACAATTCTAAAATACATTTTAATTAGCAATATTATTATTATTATTTTTTTAGTTGTATATTTTTGTTATTGCAACTCTGACATGTCTCACTAACCATTGTTTTGCGTTTTAATATAACTTGGTTATTGGAATCATTAGATTGAATTTTGTATTGTAAGTGGAAAGTACGTCTATACGTTCGTTCCACTATATCCCTCACAGTTATGTACAAATTTTCTCCCCTTTTATTAACCTCTAGCACTACTCCAAATGAGCTAATGACCAATTCATCATCATTTACATGTTCTATAATAAAAAAATTCCTTGGAACGACATTATTTTCTTTTGTTGTTGGTTCATGTAGAACATTAAACATGTGTGAATTAATAGATTTTTTGAAAGATGTTATCCAATATTCTTAAGTATATTATTAATGAATATTCAAAAGCAAAAAACTCATATTGAATAGTATTTTTTCATTCATCCGATTCATCCCTCTACAATTTTTCCATCGGGCTTTTACACTCTTATCCACTTAGATAAAAAATAATCTTATTGAGCTTCCTCATTTTATGGCTCTGCATTACACACACTAACCAATACATATTACTTAAACTTACATATAGTTCAAACATATTAATTTTATAAAGAATTTATAGAGAACTTGTCTTTTCTACTCTTATGGATGTGTTGTCATTGTGTCGATCAGTTTTTTGCTATTTGACAACTTCTCAGATATTTTTTTTTATGAATATACAACATGTACCATTAAATACAGAAGTTATTAAATATATTTTATAAATAAATTACAAAATTTTCAGCCAAAAAGAGCTCTAGAAACCAGTGTGCATATGTGAATAAACGCACCAATGCATTTAATTCAGTTAATACACTATGTGTTTAATTATGAAGCACTAACAACGTTTTGTTTTTGTTTTTGTTTTTTTTTTGGATGGTGTGATATGTAATGATAAAAGCACTGCCATCACAATAAAAAAACAAAAACAAGAAAAGAAAAAACACATTTTTTTACTTAACAATGTTATTTGTCATATGCGCCCATGTTATAAAAATGGGGCACCGACACGTTATACTTTAGTAAATGCATCGGGCATTTAATTATTGAGCATCGACAACGAAAATTGATTTTATTATTATTATTATTATTTTAAACTTTAAATTGTGACGATGTGATATGCAACGATAAAAGCACCGCCATCATAGTAAAAAACAAACAAAAAAATACACACATGTTATTTTACTTAACGATGTTATTTGTTGTAGGGGTTTCGATGTGTTATATAAAACATAGGGCACCGATGCGTTAGAATTTAATAAATGCATCGGATATTTAATTATCGAGTATCGACAATGAAAATTATTTGAAAAAAAAAAACTTTAAATTACGATGGTGCAATATGTAACGATAAAAGCACCGCCATCACACACAAAAAAAACAACAACAACATGTTTTTTGACTTAACAGTGCTATCTATCATAGGCGCCCCGGTGCGTTATACAAAACATGAAGCACCGTGCATTTATAAAACTTAGCGCACCGTAAACAGAAGTCGTTTTTTAAAAAATGGGCAAGGCCAATAGGGTTTGGATCCCGTTGAACAAATGGTCCACATGCTATACATGTGAAACACTTTATATATAGTAATACACAAACCCCTTAAATCTAAAATACCTAAAGTGAAAAGCCCTTATTGTGGAGTGGTAGAGGGAGTTAGACGCTAAGGTGAAATTTTACATTCACATAAGCAAGGGTTTAAGGTAAGTATTGATTTTTTTTCTTTTTTTCTCAAAAATTTAATTAAATCCAAATAGGAACAATGATTGTAAAAAAAATATTAGTAAAATCAATAGTAAATTTTTTACTATGTAGAATTTTTATTATTTTTTGAATTTTAATTAAATCTAAGAGAAATTGTAAAAAAAAAAGTTAGTAAAATCAACTGTAAATTTTAAAAATTTTACTATGCAAGGGTTTGAGTGAATAACCATACGTTTCAAATTCTGATATTCTGAATAGTTGATATGTTGTTCAAAGTATTTTGTTGCTCCACAATACTCCCAGTATGTCTCTCTTGCAAATCTCTCTTTTAATTAAATCTAACGAAATTGTAAAAAACATTATTAGTAAAATCAACAATAAAATTTTAAAAATTTACTATGCAGGGTTTTGAGTGAATCACCATACCTTTCCACTTTTGATCTTCTGAATAGTTTTGTTGTTCCAAAGTATTATGTTGCTCCACAGTGCTCCCAGTTTGTCTCTCTTGCAAATCTCTCCCTTGAAATTTTGGGAAAAATAATGAAATGGTGAATAACTTCTTACTATTTAAAAGACTTTATGAAATTAGATTTCGAAAAATCATTTACCGCTCATTTTCAATTTGAAAAAAATGAACAAGCATTTTTTTCTCACTTTTTTCGAAGATCGGTGTGTTTCTTAGGTAAACATACTTGTGCGTTTTCATGTAATGCGCTTTGGTTAATGTAACAACCCTGATAAAAAATCCATGTAAAAGTTAATAAAGGCAAAAATAAGACCAAGGTCATGAGACATGTATTCCAAGTTGAATGGTGGGCAAAACATCCTAGTGGGTGTCCATTGGGTTTTTTATGGCTAAAAGAATTTGGCAAAGGTAATGGCAAAGGCTTTGGAAAGGTAAACTGAGATTTTTGGCACATTTGTTTATGAAAATAATGGAAATTAGGAGAAAAGGAAGGTGAAAGGGCACAGGTTGCATGTGAGGAGTAAAATGAAGAAAATAGAGGCTTCATTGATAAAAAGGCTTTTGAGGATCAATTGGCAAGCTTTTGCTCACACTTGATCAAAGTAACCTTTTGTCAGTTCAATTTTGGAGCTCTCTCATTATTCTCTCTCTCTTTCTCACTCTTGGACATAAAGTTTTCTAGGAGCACTTTGACATTGGATCAAGAAGTGAAAAGAAGGCAAGAGGAAGGAAGGAGCAAGCAAGGAAGAGCATGATCAAGCAGCTACAACAAGATTCTTTGCAGGTATCGATTTTGTAATAGCCCTAGTGAAAATTTCATGTAATAAAAGTTAATAAAGGCAAAATAATAACCACAGATGATGGGACACTTATTCCAAGTTGAATGTTGGGCTATACATCCTAGTGTGGGTGTTTATTTGGTTATTAATGGCTAAGGAAAATGGCAAAGGCAATGGCTAAGGCTTTGGAAAGGCAAAATGGCATTTTCGACACATTTATTTATGAAAATAATGGAAATTAGGAGAAAAGGGAGGTGAAAGGTCACATGTTGCATGTGATGAGGAAAATGAAGGAAAATAATGGAAAATGAAGAAAATAGAGGTCTCATTCATAAAAAGGCTTCTGAGGATCAGTTGGTAACCTTTTGTTAGTTCAGTTTTGGAGCTCTCTCGTTATTCTCTTTCTCTCTCTCATACTCTTGGATACCTAGAGTTTTATTGGAGCACTCTTGGGGGGTGTGGCATACTTTGATTTTTGGAGCAAAAAGGCAAAGGAAAAGTAGGAAAGCGTAAGAGGACATCGGGATCAGCAACTGCAGCTGGATTTTCTTGTAAGTATCGAGTTGCATGTATGTTTTCCTCACTAGTTTTGGCATGCATGACATATGCATGTGGTTTGTTGGTTGTGATTTGTCATGGGCATGGAGGATGGCCAAGATTGATAGTGGATTTCCTAGCCTTGCCATTTCTCGAATAGCCATGGTGATTGTGGATTTGTTTCCTTGTTTTGTTTTGGTTGGTTCTCACATTTCCTTAACTTGGGTTGAGTTATTAGTCCTAGAAGCCTTGGTTGGACAAATGCTCTGGAAGCCCTGTAACAACTTGGGTTGAGTTACTAGTCCTAGAAGCCTTGGTTAGACAAACACTCTGGAAGCCCTTGGTGGGTTGAGTTACTAGTTCTGGAAGCCTTGGTTGGAAAAACGCTCTAGAAGCCTAGTAAAACTTGTGGCTTAAGTTACTAGTCCTGGAAGCCTTGGTTGGACAAAGACTCTGGAAGCCCTGGAAGCCTTGGATAGAGACCAATCTGAATATGGTTTTGTGATTTCCGACCGTGAGGTGGAATCACTGTTGGATGGGTTGAGGTGGATGGCCTTTAGAAGCCCTAGATGGTTTTGGATTGATGTGTTCTATGAGATCCCACATTCATGCTTGGAATATGGAATGGGGGTGAATGGCTAAAGAGGGATGTGACTCAGCCATTCTACGATCAGCTGGAACGTGGAAGTCCCATCTCGGGTTTAGATTTTGGATCATCAATATGAGATTACTTCTCCTTGAATTTCTATGAGTATTATACTGGATTATATGTGGTTTATATGGCTGTGATATCATTGGTATTTCTGTTGCTATTTTGTTGGTTATATATGTGTTTTATAAAATAGCTATGTATGGCTCTCATCATGTTTTTACTTGTAAATGAATGATCAATGTATCTATGACCTAATGGATGAAATGGCAATTAATATGTTGAGGGATTAATTTCTCTTATCGATTTTCAACTAAGTATGAGACCCCTATGCTCAAATATGTTATTTACACCTATAGATTACATATTCGTGATATGTTTGAAATGCCTTTCATGGCTAGTAGGGGTCCAGTGAAGGTGTCATTCAAGTGATTGCATTTATATTATCATTTCCTTGTTATTTTATTGTTCCGAAGATGTGATTCAATTTTGGGCAGTGACCTGGGCTCTGGACTTGAAAAAAGTGGCTCAAATCCCGGGGACGCTGGCACAACACTGACAAAAAGAGTCCCTGGACACTAGCTTGCAGGCCTATGAGAGCGTCCAGAGGTCCCTAGATACTGGCATGCCCATAGTATGAGAGCGTCCAGAGGTCAAGATGTCCAAAAGCTCAGTGGGACCCAAGGGTTGATTGGCAGAAAGGTTGGATTGGTTCCTGAGGGTCCTAATGCTATTATTGAATGTTTGTATGGTGTTTTTTTGTTGGTTCTACTTCCTTAACATGACTTAGGAGGTCGAATCATATCATAGTGGCCTCTCGTCACATGTTTAGCTTGGCTGGCTAGTTGCTTGGGCAGATGTGGGAGGAGGGTGTTATAGAGTGGTATCATAGCATGGTTCGCCCCTCGGACTGGATGGGCTGTGTGTTGGTCATGCATGCATGTTAGTTGCATGTGTGTCTCTTACACTTGCATTCCATGTGCTTGTTGCATTTGCATAATGTTGATCATGGTTGTAGTGATGTTGTCATGAGGAACTTGATGTTGTTATTATGGAGTGCATCGTCATGAGTGTATGATTGGTTACATGTTATTATATGTCGCTTGGTTACATTCTTGTATGTTTGGTTGTATTCTTGTATGTTTGGTTACATGTATCATTCTTGTAGGTTTGGTTTCAAGTATTGTTCGTTTATGCTTGATTACATGTGTTTATGCATGTGTATGGTTGGTTACGCATTGCTTATGCATGTTAATGTTTGCATGTGGTCAAGTGTACAATGATGTAGTGGTTGTTGTCATGCATGAGGTCGTGGTAGCCGTTGTTGATAAGGTCATGCATTGCTGACTAGATCCTAGCTAGAATGATGGTTGCATGGTTATATGCTTATGTATTTTATGCTATCATGATTATGTTATACATGTATCATGATGATTTTTTGATCTTGCAGACAAGGTATCCTCCCCGATCTATACTAAGGTGTGTTGGTTTATTGTGATTTGGTTTAGCTGACATGATATACCTTGCAGGAAGAAGTATCAAATGGATAGCAAGATGGTATACTACAAAGACTCTCCCTATGAATCAGAAGAGCAGTATGGCATTGGGAACTCTTCCAATTTGGCAGATACCCCGAGAAACTTAAAGGAAGAAATAAGGAGTTGTAAGGAAGACAATGATAGAATCATATAGGCACAAGAGAAGCTAGCAGAGGTAAATGCAGTGATACTTCAGAGTTTATCAGATTTGTAGTGACAAGGACCACTTCGGATCAGCCATGAACAGGAGGACAAAACTAATGGGGCATATTGTAGTAGGTCGCATGGTGGTCTCAAATCAGCTGGTGATGACACGGTCAGAGATGGCAGATTTTTGGACACTTCGGATAGGAGGAGGGATATACATAGGTAACATTATAGTTCTGGTTTTGACAGGTATGGTGATCGATATCGTTATCATCCTTATAGGAGGAGTGATAGGGGATACTTGCCAGATGAGTTTAAGAAAGAAAATCCACCTACTTTTGATGGAGAGATGAAGAAGTCGCAAGATGAAGAAGCATGTTTGCTTGGTATGAAGAAGTTCTTCAGGTTGCATGACTATTCAGAGAACATGAAAGCCAAAGTAGTTCATTCAGTCTCAAGGGTAAAGCAGACATTTGGTGGGAAGATGTGAAGAATGTCATAGGTATACATGAGGAAGATTTGACTTGGAGTGAGTTTGAGCGACTATTCAAGAAGAATTATTTGTTAGAGAGATACTTTTATGATAGGGCGAAAGAATTATATGAGATAAACATGGGGTCAATGACAGATGATGAGTACATTAGCAAGTTCTTGGAGCTACTGAAGTATGTGCCTTACCTAAAGGAGGAGAAGGCCAAGATTCAGAAATTCACTAGTGGGTTACCAATGGCATTCAAATATAGGATTGAGTTCGATGAGCCTAGATCATTGGAGGAGGCCATCTGGAAGATAAAACATTGCTATGAACAATCGAAGTGCAGATCTGAGACCAAGCCAGACTGGAAGGGAAATGCAAAGAACAAAGGAAAATGGGACAAGAAGTGAGTAAGACAATAGGATTCAGGTAATAAGGAGAATGTTGCACCACTTAAGAGGTTTAATGCATTAGATAGAGGACAGGGACATCGATTTGAGGGGCAGAATATGGGTGCAGGCTGGAAGCCTATAGAGTGTTGGACTTGTGGCAATGATCATCACAGGAGATTTTGTCTGTAGAATCATGGTGGTAGGCCCTAGATATATAGTGCACAAGACGCACATACTATTGGGGATGTTGGTCAGAGCATTCCTCGTATATATGTAGCATTGGATAACAAATAGGCAAACCATCAGGAATCTATCATTGAGATGGACGGTAAGCTTTGTGATCAAGTTATTTCTATTTTGATTGACCCTGGATCTAATTATAGCTATGTTAGTCATGACTTGGTGGATAAGTGTGGTTTGAGTAAGGAATTGCATACAAAGTCTTGGTTAGTGCAGTTGGCTAAAGTACAAAGAAGCGAGTGCATCATTGGGTAAGAGCTTGTGCATTTGATTTGAATGGTATGCCTACTGCAACACATTTGAATGTATTATTGTTGGGGTCATACAATATGTTGTTGGGCATGGATTGGTTGTACCTTCATAGAAACAAGGTGGATTTCTATGACAAAGCTATTAAGTGCTTGGATGACATTGGGGAATCGGGAGCCTTGCAAGGAAAGAAGAAAGCCACATCAGTTAGGATGCTGACAACTATGAAAGCAAAGCGCAACCACAGAAAAGGGTGTGTGTTATTTGCAGTACACATTTCTAGTGATAAAGGTAAAGAAGCTGAGAATGCAGTTGTGTTGTGCAGGTACCCAGCTTTACAATAGTTCAAGGATGTATCTCCTGAGGATATTTCAAAGTTGCCACCTCATAGGGAGGTAGAATTTCTATTGAGTTGGTTCCAGGAGAAGCTCTGACATCAAAAACACCTTACAGGATGAGCACACTTGAGTTGGTGGAGTTGAAGCTACAGTTGAAGGAAATGTTGGACAAGGGGTACATTAGGCCAAGTGTATCACCATGGGGCGCATCAGTATTGTTTGTGAAGAAGAAAGATGGTACTCTTAGATTATGCATTGACTACAGGCAATTGAACAAAATGACCATCAAGAACAGGTATCCGTTATTGAGGATTGATGACTTGTTCAATCAGTTGAAGGGATAAACAATGTTCTCGAAGATTGATCTGAGATCTGGATATCATTAGGTACACATCAAAGAGGAAGACATTTACAAGACAACTTTTCGGACCAGGTATGGGCATTATGAGTTTGTTGTAGTTCCATTTGGCTTAACTAATGCTCCAACTACATTTATGTGCTTGATGAATAATGTGTTGTGTCTGTATTTGGATAAGTTTGTTATTGTGTTCATTGATGACATATTGGTATATTCTAAAAATGAGGAAGAGCATGCCAAGAATTTAGCAGCAATGTTGAGGTTGTTGAGAGAGCATTAGTTGTATGCTAAGCTCAACAAGTGTAGTTTCTTTTAGACTGAGGTACACTACTTGGGGCATGTTGTCTCCAAGGAGGGAATTGCAATAGATCTAGAAAAGATAAGGGTCATCATGGAGTGGGTAGCTCCTAAGAATGTAGATGAGGTGAGATCATTTATGGGGTTGGCGGGCTATTATAGGAGGTTCATCAGGAACTTCTCACAGATTGCTTATCCTATCACATCATTGTAGAGGAAAGCATAGGAGTGTGAGGTTAGTTTTGAGTAGCTTAAGCAATTGTTGACGCATGCACTAGTGTTAAACATTGCAGATCCGGAAAAAGTGTTTATACTATGCACAAATGCTTGCAAGAAGGGACTTGGTGGAGTCCTTATGTAGGATGGATAGGTGGTATGTTATGAGTCGTGAAAACTAAACGAGCATGAGTAGAACTACATCACACATGATCTTGAGTTGGCAACGATTATACATGTGTTGAAGATGTGGAGACATTATCTTTTGGGCAGGAGGTTTACGTTGACGAGTGATCACAATGGTTTGCGGTACCTATTTGACCAACTGAATCTGAATCGTAGGAAAACTCGGTGGTTGGCTACGATCAATGAGTTCTATTTTGAGATCAGGTGTTAGCACCTGGATTGAACCTTAGGCTGAAGGAAGGCAATGCCAGGGTAACCACAAACCACGCTTAGCCAAGTAGCTAGCCCTATTAGGTCGGGAGAGGGCTCTCTCCATAAGGATCTCAACCAAGATGACTAGATCAGGTAAAGGATATTAGGTTAGGTATAGTAGCACAAAATTTTGATTGGATTTTGAAGGGGTTTTGTTGGATCAGGAGGAGTTGGACAGTTTAGGGCTAGGGAATTAGGTCAGAATTGCAAGGTGTTCAATGGGGCAAGGTAGGCGTAAGGTTTAGCACTCTAGGGCTTGATGGGGTGAGATGTTTTAAACTAGTGAGAAGCTAAGAAGAGCATGTGAAAACAATGGATCCTTCCTAGACTACAAAAAACATGAAATGGTGAATGTTTTCCCAAAGTAGAGCACTGATGTAATGAATTCTGCATATCAAACTTAAAAGCATTCACTTAGAAGCAATGAAATGATTAACAAAGTATACAAAACACATTAACATATGATCACATAAGAAGAAACTGTATTAAAACTCCATACCACATGGATCCCATAAAAATAGCTGCAATTCTTATTAATCTCCTACTAAACTGCTACAAAATGATGTACAATCAAGGTCTGAGCATCTAGCTCAGTCCAACCCTTTACAATGAGAAAGAAGAAGAAGATATAGACATGAATTCAACCTCCTCCCATCCTCAGGGGTCGAATCCCTAATATGAGGGGCTAATATAACTAATACTGAATAAGAAACAGGAATATAGGCATCTCAACAAATTGCCTCTAAAAGTGAAAAACTGATTCATTTGAGCTCAAGTTAACTTCTAATGTAATGAATCTACCCTCTACTACTAGTTATCCATCATATTTACATGCCAAGTTATAATTTACAATATTAAAACATCCTCCATCAGAGAAAATCCATGAACACAGTCAAAAAATGGAAAACTAGCAATCCTGTGCAAAAACTGCCCTACCCGCAGCGTCGCTGGCCCAACGTGCAACGCCACTTTCAGATCCCTTTTGGAGGCCTTCCTGGCTTCCAAATTGAGCTCATGATAGCTCATTGGAAAGGTATTCAAGTCTACTTTCCAAAACACCTAGAATTTCTGCATTTCAACCTCATTTTCCCCCTCAAAACTTGATTCTCCCAAGACTGCTTTTGTGTGTTCAAAAAGTGGTAGAAAGGTCATTTTTAGGGTGCTTTTTGACCTTTTGGTGAACCAGTTCTGTCCCAAAAACTTAGAAAATCTAAAGGGTGCATGTCCTCATCACTATGAATCCAAAAATGCAAACCATTTCTCATTTGGGTGCCCCTAGGAAAAGCGCAGCACCGGTGGCGCTGCGTGTTTAGGCAGTTTTCCTGTGTGTAGAATTTCAAAATTTGCAAATGACAAAAAATCCTCCAAACTTGCCCAATATTAGTGAGAAGCACCATCATCAAGTGTCCTGATGAGGCAATGAAGCTTTAGTAAGCAACTGAAGTCTATCCTCCTCCTTTTTTCCTTTTGGAGCCCGCCTTAGCCTAGCTTTCATCTTTTTGACCCCCATGTTACAAATCTTGTTTCGGATACTGTAATGGTAGGCCATGTGTCTGATCATCTGATTGTCTCTATTGGCCTTCTGCAATAGCTTATCAAGGTTCAAATTGACTCTCTCAAGCCAAGTCTCTTTATCATCTTCAATCTCCTTCTCGATAGGATTCAAAGTGACCTGTGCCTCTTTGTCACTTTGTTGTTTTACCTTGAGCAGTTCCAGCTCCATGAGGACCTTCTTGTCACTCAACTGCTTGTTTTCTTGTTCCAAATATGTGATGACATACTTGGCCCTCTCCAAATTGTCCATCAAAGCTTGTACTTGAGCCTCCTTTTCTTGTATGATGATGTCTTTTATTGTTTCTTCGTCCTGAGCCTCTAAGTCAATTATTTCCACTCCATGATGAGTATAACATTGCTCTGGCTCATCATGCTCTGTCAAGTCAAAGTCTCTTTCCTCCTCATCATCAAAACTCTCCTTCGGCATCTTTTCCTTCCCTTTGTGTAGCTGTTGCACCTGTACCTGCTGTGCTGATGAAGAAGGCAAAGCCCCTTCCACATCCTGTGGAGCTAGCATTTGCCTATGGGTTGATGAAGAAGGCAAGGTCCCTTCCACATCCCGTGGAGCAAACACTTGCCTATCAACCGTAAATAATCTCCTTGTGCCCCTCTAATATGTCATGTAAGTCCCAGGCACCTTAGTAGTTCTAGTTTCTTTGGCCTCCGCATTTGTTTTCACCTGAGCACTGCTAGAAGGTCCTCCTGCTTCTTGAGACACTGGTGGAGGAATTTGAGGACCCCTGAAGATGTCATGAGAAATAAATGTCTCCCAAGAGATGTTGAGGAGATTGAGATGATGAAGCACAATCATCTTGATCAGGGAATAATGATAGAGACTGCTCATCCACTGAGGGTGTGGCCTCTCCTGGACAAAATGAGCCAACTTCTCAATATTCCTAAACAAGAAATAAGGGAGGTTTAACATCCTCACCCTGGTAAAATGCATGAGGAGCCTGATATGATAGGTGTACAGCCTGGAAAATTTGCCCTCACAAATGAAATATTTCATGATGATTTTCATCATGGGGACATACTTGTCTTTAAGAAATCTGAAAGGAAAAAGTCTCTTCACCTCATTTCTGTACCGGGGTTTGATATAAGGCTCATAATAGTGTTCATCTAGGTCCTGGGCCTTGTACCACTTCTCCCCTACATTTGGAATCCTGGTTGCATATGCAATGATGGAGGGTGAGACTGTGAATGTTACCCCAGCAAGAGTCACCCTATTGTCCTGAAGATGAGCTACAAAAAGTATAGTGAGCTCAGGGTGGTATTGAACTCTCTCTACCTGCTCACAGAACTCATAGCAGCCAAGATATCTGAAACATGTGACGGCCAACTGAGAGGCATGCAGTTCCCTAAGGTTTGATGGCTCTTCTTTGATAATTCTTCCTCCCTTGTGTGGTTTTCTCGGATGCCTAGCCCTATCTGCTGAGGTGTCACTGCCTGTGCTTTCCGCCTCCTCATAGTCTCGGTCCTCTCTATCCATGTTTGCAAGACTCGAGGTTGTATGAAGGGAATGAGTGAAAGTATTTTAGGAGTGAGGGGATGGGAGATGATCTTATGGGCTAGAAAATAAATGAGGGAGTAGGAATCATAAAAATGAGAGGAAGGGCCTGTTTTGTTTGAGAAATTGCCCTTAGGGAAGAGGAATAAAGGGATAGGGACGATATGGAATAGGGATAAAGGGATAGAGGGATAGGGAAAAAGTTTAGAGCTGTAGTGAGTGATAGGAGGAACAATGAGGGTTTAGGGTTTTAGGCATAACTAGGGGCAAATTTAGGGTTTCATATTGACCATGGGGGATGATATTTAAAAGTTTGAAATGCAAACCAAAACTATAATGAGGGAGGTCAACTTACTTGCAATGAAGGTAAGAGAGAGCAATTTTGAAGTTTCTTGAAGTTTTGAGGGCTTTCCGGCCCTTCTGCTCAACGCACAGCGCCGGTGCACAGACGCGCAGCGCCGGTTCCAGAAGCGCAGCATAGTGTAAATTTACACGGGGAAATTTGCTAGACGCACAGCGCCGGGCCTGAACGTGCAGCGCCAAGTTCTCAACGCGCAATGCCAACCTTGCCTGTCTAAAACGCGCAACGCCAATCTGCCTATGCGTAGCGCCACTCCACTGCTCCAGACGCGCAACAGCACCCTCCAGAAGCATAGCGCCAACTCTCCTTCACCCAAAACTCGCTCAACCTTTCCTCTTCTTCTCACTTTTTGACTCCTTGCTCGCCAAATGAGAATGATGGACATGAAAATGAAATGTGAGGCCTTATATAGGAGTAAATTTTGATTTTTCACTTGAAAAGCCCACTTTCTAATGTTTCTTGCCCTTTCTCAAAACTCTGTTTTTAATGCCTTTCCTTCTTTGTTTCTTTTCAGGTGGATAATGCTCAACTTGAATTGATTTTTGTAGTGTTTCTTTGTCTTGCAGCAAGGAGAGATGCTTTGGTGCAGCTGGGATCATTTATTACATAAAATGACTTAAAATCACATAAGAAATACAAATTAACTCAAAATACTCTGTTTTCACCTCAAAAACATGTTTTTGAGGTGAAAATTACATTAGGTTAAAAGATAATGATATAGTGACTATGACCTACAAGACATCATGCTTGACTTATTTATTATCCTCATACCCTTGCTGCCCTTTATTTACATTTTAAAATCAGGCTCTTGACCTTGGAAATGAAACCCTAAGACCTAATGAAAACATGCCCTATGACCCAAAGAAAGCAGGATTGCAAATTGACCATGAAACCATAACTGAAGACAACTTGAAGAAGGGTCAGCAAGTATACTCTATGAGGGAGAAATTTAGATTTTCGGACGAGAAGACAACCATCAGTGGATCAGTTTGACATGACCTAATGAAATGATGTAAAATTTTCAGTATGGGACCCCTAAAATGAAAATGCAAAGAGCAAATTTTGATCCCTGATGGAAGTATGCAGATATTGACACTAACATTGGCCTTATTAGGGATGGCAGCTCCTTGGAGGTGTCAAGAACACCATAGACCAAGTGCCTCATCCATTGGGCAATACAGTCAAAACAAAAAAGTGAAAAATGACTTAATACAAACTGAAAATTGACTCACGACCGACTCTAAACTTGACTATAAACCAAATCAACTAAACTTGAAACTAATCATTCAAACTTTATAGCCTTCACTTTGGGCCCCAAGCTCAGATGACAGTGTACTTGAAACCTTGCAAAGAAAAGCAAACTGGTATATACAATGAAGGTGAAGCAACTTCAGGGAGAAACCTCAAAAGTAGTAGTGCTTCAAGAGCCTACCATTCACTGGCTCAAACTTACCATGCTTTCCCTTTTCCTCATTCTGTGCATCCCATCGCAACAATACATCTTCCAGCTGAAACTTTTCTACTTAGGTTTTGCGGTCATAAATTTTCTTTATCTTCACTTGCAACATGAAAGTGTTTTGGGAAACTTCTTCTCTTATTTGCTGAAGGTGAATCATTTGGTTAATTCCGCGCTGAAAATCATCCTCTTCGCTACCAGCTTCCTGTAACAATCTCATGACTAGGACGGCAAGTGATGTAGGAAATATTGTATCAGTACCATAAACCAACTCAAAAGGTGACATACCTATTGATTTCTTGCTGCTCACTCTGTCAGTCCACAAGGCATTAACAAGCTTTCGATGCCAATTCTTCTTGTTTGCCTCCAACATTTTCTTGATAATGTTCACCAAGGATTATTTGATGACTCAGCCAATCCATTGCCTTGCGGGTAGTATGTCATGGAATGACCCAATGTAATATTGTACTTGTTGCAAAAATCAACCATCTTCTTGGACTTAAATATTGTTGCATTATCTGTTATAATCTTGTGAGGGCAACCAAAACGAGACAAGATATTAGATTCTAAAAATTGGATAATTACCGTGTCTGTGGCTTGCCTTGTCGGAATGGCCTCAATCCACTTGGTGAAGTAATTGGTAGCTGTCAAAATCCATCTGTGTTGTGCTGATGATGTAGGATGGATTTCCCCTATGAAATCAAGTCCCCACTGCTGGAAAGGTGCATTTACTTCAATTGGCTTCAAAGGAAGAGGAAGCAACTTCCTTTTTCCTTGAAAAACTTGGCATTCATGGCAGCCCATAACTGTCTTATATAAATCTGAAAACAAAGTCAGCCAATAATATCCTGCTCTCAACACTTTGTTAGCTGTTGTTTTCCAAAACAAATGACCGCCACAATCACCTCTATGAAAATCATTCATTACCTGCTGAGCTTCATCTTCAACCAAACAATTAAGAAGAACTCCTCTCGGATCTTTCCAATAGAGAGCACTATTTAAAATGCAGAATTTTGCAGACTTTAGTTTTAGTGACCTACCTTTACTTCTTGACATTCCAGGAGGAGGCGAAAGATGCTGAAGAACATAAACTATATCAGAATACCAAGACGATTTGAGAAACATTTTTGATACTTGAATGAGTGAGTCGCCATCTTTGTCCTCTGACATTGTTGCAATAAGATTTATTTCTAGAGCATGCATATTTGATTCAGCCATCCGTTTTTCCAAGCCTTGTCCTTTGATTAGTTTGGTAGGTTTAATCTCAAGATCATACTCCAACATTGTTGCTATCCACTTACCTCTTCTTCCCTCCGGATCAGTTTGCATGAGAACATCCTTGACTACTGCGTTAGGAACATATGCTATAGTATGTGAATGCAGAATGTATACTCTGAAATCCTTCAATGCTTTTATAAGAGCCAGCGCTTGTTTTTCAATGATATTGTAACGCAAGGCAGCATCTCGAATAGTCCTACTGAAAAAATCAATGGGTTGCTCCACCTGATCCCTCTTTTGCATCAATACCGCAGCCATGGTGTGCTCGGATGCAAATGAAAATATAATAAAATCATGAGTATAATCAGGACTAATCAAGACTGGGGCTGTAGTCAAAGCAAACTTTACCAAATTGAATGATTTCATGGCATCCTCAGTCCATTTCACAGTGCTGTCCTTTTTCAACATATTAGTTATTTCACGTAAATGCTTAGCCAAATTTGGTATAAATCTGCGTAAGAAATTCATCTTACCATTGAAAGCCTGAATCTCCTTTTTGTTGCATGGAAAGTCTATATGCTTGATTGCCTCCACCCTTGAAGGATCAATTGAATACCATCTTTAGAAATTGTATGGCCAAGGAGTTTACCCTCGTCCATGACAAAAAGACTCCTTTTCGGGTTTAGAGAAATCCTGAACTTCCTACATTTCTGAAAGACAATTCTTAAGTGGTGCAAATGCTCATCATCAGAACCAGAAAATACCATCAAATCATCTAAATAAGCCGCCAAGAAAACATCCTTCTCATTAGAAAAAGCTATGTCCATCGCCCGCTGAAAAGTGGCTCTGACATTCTTCAGTCCAAATGGCATTTTGGCATACTGAAAAGTTCCCCAAGATGTTGTGAAGGCAATTTTGTCTTGGTCTTTTTCATGCACCAAGATCTGATTATAGCCCGAGTAACCATCAAGTAGTGACATCTGTGATGCTCCAACTACTCTTTGCAGAATATGATCGATCTTAGGAAGTGGGTAATTATCCTTTAAGGATACTTTGTTGAGGTTCCGGAAATCTATGCATAACCTTATTTCTCTAGTCTTCTTTCGTACCGGGACCAAATTTGAAATCTAGTCAGAAAATCTAATTGGAACAATGATGCCAACTTTAAACAATCTATTTACCTCTTTCTTGATGGATGGTAGCAGCTTTGGATTGATTCTTCTCAACTTCTGTCTAAAAGGTTTTTGATTCGGCTTGATAGGAATAGTATGCTGAATGATATCCTTGTCATACACCTTCAAATCTGAATAATCCCATGCAAAAACATTAGAAAATTTAGAAAGTTATCTAACATACTTAGCCTTGACTTCGAGAAACAATGCTTTTGATAACTTTACAAGCTTGGGCTTGTCAGTTGTTCCAAGATTTACATCTTCAACTCCTTTGTCCGTAGGAACCAAGCTCGGTTTTCTTGCCACATCATCCTGATCAAAAAGCTCCTCTAAAGGTATGAGACCTCTAGGAATAATATTATCCTTCAGTTGTAAAACCTCCATCTGATTTACCTCAATATCTTGTTCATCAGAATCACAAACATCATCAATGGAAGCATTCTTAAACTTTCCTTCATTCTGCAAAAAGGCATTAATTTCATTATCATCCCAAAACACTTGCCAATACCTCAAATTATCAGGAACAACAGGCCTATGTTTGACATGAATTTCAAATTTGTTGCTAGAATTCATTGGAATCTTCAAATTGCTGGCCGCAGTGGCGAGTGAATCTGCAATGATGTTTTGAGTCCGAGGTACTGCTGTCAAGGTATACTCTAGAAACATCCTCAAAATATCTAGAACTGCATTTTTGTAGGCTCTCATCCGCGGATGTTTTGCTTGATATTCTCCCTTTACTTGTTTAATCACCAGCTCTGAATCACCATAAACATAAATCATTTTCGCATCGAGCTTCTTCAAAAATTTAAGACCTACAATCAAAGCCTCATACTCTGCTTCATTATTAGAGCAATCAAAAGTTAACTTGTAGGAACATACTCTAACATTACTTGGGACTTTGGCAGGCTAGAAATCACGACTTCGAATCCAAATTCCAATACCGGCACCGTCCTTACCCACAGCGCCATCGAAGTCCATGCTCCAAAGGCCGACTTCATCTTCTAGATGCTGAAATTCTGTTTCTTCCTCAACCTTACCTTTGCCGATTACTTCATTTTTCTGCTCTTCACTGACCTTTTGCTGCTGTGTAGGCTGCTTAGAAGAACCTGCTATTTTTTCTTTTTCTTGATTAAGAACTGCTCTAAAATTCTCGGAAATTTCTCGTACATCATCTACTTCTACAAGCTGAATATCTACATCCTTCAATCCACTATTAGAATACAAAACAAAGGACTCTAAATCAGTATGTACAACATTTATCAGATGATTCATAGGCTTCTCTTTACTAGTGATCATATACTTCATTTGCTTTTCCTGGCACAACTTCCTCAATTGACCGAAAACAGGGATGGTAGCATAAGAGAAGTCAATTTGTAAAGTGCCTTTGAGTTTAGCACCCCACGATCTAGATAAGAGCATACCAAATCGAGGCGGTATATCAGCAACTACCACATCCATCAAGACATTTTTGGCTGGGATTTGATCTAAAGAAACCACCAAATCTTTGATGAGACCAATGCAACGAACTCTACCGGAGTCAAAGGAGTACAAATCATGATATTTCCGGGTGATATCCAGGCCCAACTTTTCCATAATGGCTTTAGGCATCAAATTGTGGGAAGCTCCGGAATCTAACATAGCATTATGGAGAATATACTCATGCAATCTAAGACTCAGATAAAAGGGAGGGACTTCACTATCTTCAGGCTGACCTTCTATGGCTGGGCCAAAAATGAGTTCAGGATGATCATCCTCGACATTCACCATGTCTAACAAAGGATCAATTTGCAATATTCTAGATACATGGTGTTTATAATTGCTATTATTAACCAGCTCAGTCAAAGGGATGGACACTTTTAATTTAGCAATTTCACTTTCTAAATTAAAGGATGAAACTTTTTCTACCTCTTTGACACCAATGTCCTTCTTATCTGCTTGCTCTTTCGTTGCACTATCTTTTTGTTGATTGTTCTTCTCATTTGCAGTGATACTTGTTGATGGTACCTTGTTGGGATTCGGATCAGCAAGCTCTTTCCCTTTCTTCTGAATGTTTGAGGAATCATTATTGGATTGCACATCCTTTCTTTTCTGAATGGGATTGGCTGGTACATCTTTTCTCCTTAAAGAATACTGCCTCTGCTGTGCAGTCAAAGCATTCATATAACCACGTTGATAATCATCAGATTCAGCCTCCAAAACCACATCATTTGCTAAGATGTAATCCTCATCCCTTTGAATGTCTGGAACTTCTGCATATTCTTCATCTTTGGTCAGAAATATAGGCATACCATCAGCAGTGAAAAAGTGATTTGTTTCAATTACAGGATCTTCGTCGTCTTCTTCTTCCATTGAACATAGTTCTGCTGTAAGGGAGTTCTGATTCGTTGTTGTTGCACTGGTTGCTCTGGTGCCTTTTGTTCTCTCTACTTGATTCGGAATTGGGGCTATTGCTATCCTCTAAAATTTGGATTCCGGATTGGTGGTTTAGGTCTATCTGTGATGGTTAACTGGTCAACCATCCTTTCCACTGTTCGAATCAATGTATCCATCTTTACATCTAAAGTAGATGCTTCTTATTTTATGGTCACTCTTTTCTCATATCTCATTCTTGCTCTTTTGGCCAGCAAGTTTGCTTCTACACTCACAACATTCTTTTGCATGTCTTCTAGTGTGGTAGGATCACGTTCCCGCAACTGATATGCCATATCAACATCGAAACCGTCTGGAAACTTGAGCAAAGCCAATCCCTCCGGTGGTTTAATGTTGGCAGGAATAGCATTGTATACTGCATTAAACCTCACACAATAGTCTTGCACACTCTCGCTGACATTTCTTTTGATGTTCTCATACTCGGACAAAATCTGAAGTGGATTCTTCTTCACCTCCCACTGATCCAGGAACTACCTATGGAGGATTGGTAAAGTGGTGATAGAAGCTACTGGTAAAGCTCTGAACCATTTTCGAACTTCACCTCCAAAGCTTTGTACAAACAATCTCATCGTCACATCTTCAATCTCTACTTCATGGAGGTCAAAGAAATCATTCATTTTATCAACATGTTGCTGAGCTGTAATGGTTTGAGTAGCATCAAAGAAAGGTATCTTGGTTTGATAATTAGCGGGCATGGCACCAAGATTTTGAGGTAAAACAAGGGGTGCATACCGGGCAGCCATAACTCGAGGTGGATTCAAAGCAAGGATCGGGCTACTAGGAGTTGATGGAGTAGTTGATGGAGAACTGGGAGTAATAGGTGATTGATGGGGAATGATAGGTTGATAGGGAAGTGAAGGTATAAATGGAGGTGGGGAATGAACTTCAGAGGTTGAAGGGAATAATGATGAACTAAGGGTAGTAGACACCGGTTCAGAAAGCTCAGGGATCTTAGTAGTAGTGAGGGATGATTGAGGGGAATTCAGGATATACTCATCAATTGACCAGTTTGCCTTTTGGACTTCGAGATTTGCAATAAACTCGGGATCTAGAACTATGTCATCAAGTGCACTTTCAGAGCTGGTTCTAAATCGGGAAAGGTCAAACGACAGATCATAAAAATAACCACTCATCAGGGCAGGAATCTACTTTTATTGAAGGTGTGGGACTGACTGAACTTTCTTGTCTTTTGAATCTTCTTGAAATTAGATTAGGATTATCCACTACTGGGGCAGGGTTTGGATCTGGATTGGCCCTAGTGTACTTTCTCGAAGCCAGTGTGCTCAAATTTCGAAGTTTTATATATTGCTTTACAACTTTCCAATTCAACCTAGTAAATTCTAAAACTCATCATCCATAAGCTTAAGAATTCAAATGAAAGATACTACCGGGGTGATTAGTCTTTCGTTCTCCAGTATGGTCACCACTACGTTAGCACCTGGATTGAACCTCAGGCTGAAGCAAGGCAATGCCAGGGTAACCACAAACCACGCTTAGCCAAGTAGCTATCCCTACTAGGCCGGGAGAGGGCTCTCTCCATAAGGATCTCAGCCAAGATGACTATATCAGGTAAAGGATACTAGGCTAGGTATAGTAGCATGAAATTTTGATTGGATTTTGAAGGGGTTTTGCCGGATCTGGAGGAGCTGGACAATTTAGGGCTAGGGAATTAGGTCTGAATCGTAGGGTGTTCAATGGGGCAAAGTAGGCATAAGGTTTAGCACTCTAGAGCTTGATGGGGTGAGATGTTTTAGACTGGTGAGAAGCTAAGAAGAGCATGTGAAAACCATGGATCCTTCCTAGACTGCAGAAAATGTGAAATGGTGAATGTTTTCCCAAAGCAGAGCACTGATGTAATGAACTTTGCCTATCAAACTTGAAAGCATTCACTTAGAAGCAATGAAATGATTAACAAAGTATATAAAACACATTAACATATGATCACATAAGAAGAAACTGTACTAAAACTCCATACCACATGGATCCCACAAAAATAGTTGCAATTCTTATTAATCTCTTGCTAAACTGCTACAAAATGATGTACAATCAAGGTCTGCGCATCTAGCTCAGTCCAACCCTTTACAATGAGAAAGAAGAAGAAGATATAGACATGAATTCAACCTCCTCCCATCCCCAGGGGTCGAATCCCTAAGATGAGGAGTTAATATAACTAATATTGAACAAGAACAGGAATATAGGCATCTCAACAACTTGCCTCTAAAAGTGAAAAACTGATTCATTTGAGCTCAAGTTGACATCTAATGTAATGAATCTACCCTCTACTACTAGTTATCCATCATATTTACATGCCAAGTCATCATTTACAATAGTAAAACATCCTCCATGAGAGAAAATCCATGAACACAATCAAAAAATGGAAAACTAACAATCCTGTGCAAAAATTGCCCTACGTACAGCGCCACTGGCACAATGCGCAATGCCACTGGCCCAACGCATAGTGCCACTTTCAGGTCCCTTTTGGAGGCCTTACCGGCATCCAAATTGAGATCATGATAGCTCATTGGAAAGGTCTTTAAGTCTACTTTCCAAACACTTTTAATTTCTGCATTTCAAGCTCATTTGACCCCTTAAAACTTGATTCTCCCAAGACTGCTTCTGTGTGTCCAAAAAGTGGCAGAAATTTCATTTTTAGGGATTTTTTGACCTTTTGGTGGACCAATTTTGCCCCAAAAACTTAGAAAATCCATAGGTGCATGTACTCATCGCTCTAATGCAAACCATTTCTCATTTGGGTGCCCCTAGGAAAAGCGCAGCGCCGGTGGTGCTGCGCGTTTAGGCAGTTTTCATGTGTGTAGAATTTCAAAATTTGCAAATGACAAAAATTCCTCCAAACTTGCCCAAAATTGGTGAGAAGCACCATCATCAAGTGTCCTAATGAGCTAAGGAAGCTTCAGCAAGCAACCTAAGCCTATCCTCCTCCTTTTTGCCTTTTAGAGCCTGCCTTAGCATAGCTTTCATCTTTTTGACCGTCATGTTACAAATCTTGTTTCGGGTACTGTAATGG
This sequence comes from Pinus tabuliformis, assembly GCA_031772625.1. Lineage (NCBI taxonomy): Eukaryota > Viridiplantae > Streptophyta > Pinopsida > Pinales > Pinaceae > Pinus > Pinus tabuliformis. The sequence goes on from CM062817.1 coordinate 615,994,505, forward strand.
TAGGCCATGTGTCTGATCATCTGATTGTCTCTATTGGCCTTCTGCAACAGCTTGTCAAGGTGCAAATTGATTCTCTCAAGCCAAGTCTCTCTATCATCTTCAATCTCCTTCTCGATAGGAGTCAAAGTGACCTGTGCCTCTTTGTTACTTTGTCGATTTACCTTGAGCAGTTCCAGCTCCATGAAGACCTGCTTGTCACTCAACTGCTTGTTTTCTTGTTCCAAATATGTGATGACATATTTGGCCCTCTCCAAATTGTCCATCAAAGCTTGTACTTGAGCCTCCTTTTCTTGTATGATGATGTCTTTTATTGTTTCTTCGTCCTGAGCCTCTAAGTCAATTATTTCCACTCCATGATGAGTATAACGCTGCTCTGGCTCATCATGCTCTGTCAAGTCAACTCTCCTCTGGCATATTTTCCTTCCCTTTGTGCAGCTGCTGCACCTGTACTTGCTATGCTGATGAAGAAGGCAAAGCCCCTTCCACATCCTGTGGAGCTAGAATTTGCCTATGGGTTGATGAAGAAGGCAAGGTCCCTTCCACATCCCGTGGAGCAAACACTTGCCTATCAGCTGCAAATAATCTCCTTGTGCCCCTCTGATATGTCATGTAAGTCCCGGGCACCTCAGTAGTTCTAGTCTCTTTGGCCTCCTCATCTGTTTTCACCTGAGCACTGCTAGAAGGTACCCCTGCTTCTTGAGACACTGGTGGAGGAATTTGAGGACCCCTGAAGATGTCATGAGAAATAAATGTCTCCCAAGAGATGTTGAGGAGTCTGAGATGATGAAGCACAAACATCTTGATCAGGGAATAATGATAGAGACTGCTCATCTGCTGAGGGTGTGGCTTCTTCTGGACAAAATGAGCCATCTTCTCAATATTCCTGAACAAGAAATAAGGGAGGTTTAACATCCTCACCCTGGTAAAATGCATGAGGATCCTAATGTGATAGGTGTACAGCCTGGAAAATCTGCCCTCACAAGTGAAATATTTCATGATGATTTTCATCATGGGGACATACTTGTCTTCAAGAAATCTGAAAGGAAAAAGTCTCTTCACCTCATTTTTGTACCGAGGTTTGATATAAGGCTCATAATAGTGTTCATCCAGGTCCTGGGCCTTGTACCACTTCTCCCCTACATTTGGAATCCTGGTTGCATCTGCAATGATGGAGGGTGAGACTATGAATGTTACCCTAGCAAGAGTCACCCTGTTGTCCTGAAGATGAGCTACAAAAAGTCTAGTGAGCTCAGGGTGGTATTGAACTCTCTCTACCTGCTCACAGAACTCATAGCAGCCAAGATATCTGAAACATGTGACAGCCAACTGAGAGGCCTGCAATTCCCTAAGGTTTGATGGCTCTTCTCTGATAATTCTGCCTCCCTTGTGTGGTTTTCTCTGATGCCTAGCTCTATCTGCTGAGGTGTCACTGTTTGTGTTTTCCTCCTCCTCATAGTCTCGGTCCTCTCTGTCCATCTTTGCAGACTTGAGGTTGTATGAAGGGAATGAGTGAAAGTGTTTTAGGAGTGAGGGGATGGGAGATGACCTTATGGGCTAGAAACTAAATGAGGGAGTAGGAATCATAAAAATGAGAGGGAGGGCTTGTTTTGTTTGAGAAATTGCCCTTGGGGAAGAGGGATAAAGGGATAAGGATGATATGGAATAGGGATAAAGGGATAAAGGGATAGGGAAAAAGTTTAGAGCTGTAGTGAGTGATAGGAGGAACAATGAGGGTTTAGGGTTTTAGGCATAACTAGGGGAAAATGTAGGGTTTCATATTTACCATGGGGGATGATGGTTAAAAGTTTGAAATGCAAACCAAAATTGTAGTGAGGGAGGTCAACTTACTTGCAATGAAGGTAAGAGAGAGCAATTTTGAGTTTTGAGGGCTTTCTGGCCCTTCTGCTCAACGTGCAGCGCCGGTGCACGGACGCGCAACGCCGGTTCTAGAAGCGCAGCGCAGTGTAAATTTACACTGGGAAATTTGCCAGACGCATAGCGCCGGGCCTCAACGCGCAGCGCCAACACTGCCTGCCTGAAACGTGCAGTGCCAGTCTGCCTACATGCAATGCCACTCCACCACTACTCTAGACGCGCAGCGCCACCCTCCAGAAGCGCAACGCCAACTCTCCTTCGCCCAAAACTCGCTCAACCTTTCCTCTTCTTCTCACTTTTTGACTCCTTGCTTGCCAAATGAGAATGATGAACATGAAAATGAAATGTGAGGCCTTATATAGGAGTAAATTTTGATTTTTCACTTGAAAAACCCACTTTCTAATATTTCTTGCCCTTTCTCAAAACTCTGTTTTTAATTCCTTTCCTTCTTTGTTTCTTTTCAGGTGGACAATGCCCAACTTGAACTAATTTTTGCAATGTTTCTTTGTCTTGCAGTAAGGAGAGATACTTTGGTGCAGCTGGGATCATTTATTACATAAAGTGACTTAAAATTACATAAGAAATACAAATTAACTCAAAATACTCTGTTTTCACCTCAAAAACATGTTTTTGAGGTGAAAATTACATTAGGTTAAAAGATAATGATATAGTGACTATGACCTACAAGCCATCATGCTTGACTTATTTATCATCCTCATACCCTTGTTGCCCTTTATTTACATTTTAAAATCAGGCTCTTGACCTTGGGAATGAAACCCTAAGACCTAATGAAAACATGCCCTATGACCCAAAGAAAGCATGATTGTAAATTGACCATGAAACCATAACTGAAGACAACCTAAAGAAGGGTCAGCAAGTATACTCTATGAGGGAGAAAATTTAGATTTTCTAAAGAGAAGACAACCATCAATGGATCAATTTGACATGACCTAATGAAATGATGTAAAATTTTCAGTATGGGACCCCTAAAATGAAAATGCAAAGAGCAAATTTTGATCCCTGATGGAAGTATGCAGATGCTGACACTAACATTAGGTATATCAAAGGTAAAGAGAACAAAGTGGCGGATGCTCTTAGTAGGTGGATATGGGTAAGTCACTTAGCAACTATGAGCTCCTATGGGATAGACTTACATGATAGGATCTTGCAGACAGGCCAACGAGATGTTTGATATATGGAGATTAAGCACAGGTTGCAACAGAGTACAAGCATAAGCACAGGTGATAGTACATGTACATGTGACAATACAGGTATAGGTAGTGGTACAGGTGCAGGCGCACATGATGTGGATTATTGTCTTACAATGGATGGATTCGTTATATTCGGAGACATGATATATGTGTCAGATAGCATCAAACTCAATAAGGTGATCTTGAGAGAGTTTCATGAGAAAACATATTTGGATCACCCAGGTTATTAGAAGACATTGACAACAGTGAAGAGATTTTATTATTGGTCGAACTTGAAGAGGGATGTAACAGAGTTTGGGGCTAGGTGTTTTGATTGTCAGCGTGTGAAGGGAGAGTGTAAACATCCAGATGGACTTCTACAACCGATTGTGATTCAAGAGTGGAATGGTAGGTCATTTCCATGGAATTCATCACAGGTTTCCCGAGGACAGTGAGACAACACGATTCCATCATGGTTATTGTGGATATGTTGACAAAGGTTTCACATTTCATTCTAGTGAAGTCTACATTCTCAGCTAGCGATGTAGCACAAGTATTCATCAGAGATGTGGTTAGATTGCATGGTGTTCCGAAGAAGATTGTGTCAGAAAGGGATGTGAAGTTCACTTCCAAGTTTTGGAAGGAGCTATTTGCAGGTTTGGGCACAAAGTTGGCCTTTAGTACAACTTATCATCTTCAGACCGATGGGCAGACAGAGAGGGTCAATAAGATATTAGAGGACATGTTGAGGATATCTGTGATGCATCAACAATGAAAGTGAGAAGAGTATCTTCCACTAGTAGAGTTCGCTTACAACAATGGCTATCAAGAATATTTGAAGATGAGTCCATTTAAGGCATTGTATAAGAGGAATTGGAATACTTCTGTTAGTTGGAGTGATCCAGTTAAGAGGGTAATGATTAGACCAGACATGTTGGTGGACATGGAACATGAAATGCAGGTGATCAATAAAAATCTAAAGGAAACATAGGATAGGAAGAAGAGCTATGCAAATCAGAACAAGTTGTTCAAGGAGTTCCAGGTTGGGAATAGGTATACTTGCACATCAAACCAAAGAAGAGCTCCTTAGGGATTAGATCATGTGCCAAGATGGCACCACGGTTTTGTGGACCCTTCAGTATTATTGAGAGGATTGGGCTAGTAGCCTATCAACTTACACTGCCTTCGACAGTGAAAGTCCATGATGTTTTCCATGTGTCATTGGTTAAGAAGTATGTTAAAGATGTTGATCATGTGATTGACTGGTTTGTATTGCAATTGGAACCAGATGGAGAATTCTAGCCGAAGCCTCAGTGTGTATTGCAGAAAAATGTGCTTATGCTATGAAACCAAGCAATCAAGCAAGTTAAGGTGCAATGGAAGCACTTTGGGCCTGATGAAGCTACATGGGAGATGGCGGATCAGATGTGGACTATGTATCCTTCCTTGTTTTCGAGTTGAGGCAAAGCAGTTTTGGCATGGTGTTTTGGTATGGTGTCTTAGTATATGTTTTGGTATATGTTTGGTGATTTTGGTATATGCACATATGTATATGGATGTAAATACCACCATGAGCTATGTTATAAAGCTCCAATAAGCGGTACAGGTGTCATTTAATTATGATGTTATGTTGTTATGTTTTCATGTTGGTTTCTTTCTTAGCAGGTTGATCATTGTAAATATTGCATTGAGCTATATTATAAAGCTTTGTCAACAATATATTTTTCTTACAATAGTTTTGTGGTTATAGGTGTTGTTGAACATCGAGGACGGTGTTCCCCCAAGGGGGATGATTCTGTAACAGCCCTGGTGAAAATTTCATGTAATAAAAGTTAATAAAGGAAAAATAATAACCACGGTTGATGGGACACTTATTCCAAGCTGAATGTTGGTCAAGACATCCTAGTGTAGGTGTTAATTTGGTTACTAATGGCTAAGGAAACTGATAAAGACAATGGCTAAGGCTTTGGAAAGGGACATTTTTGGCACATTTATTTATGAAAACAATGTAAATTAGGAGAAAAGGGAGGTGAAAGGTCATAGGTTGCATGTGAGGAGGAAAATGAAGGAAAATAATGGAAAATGAAGAAAATAGAGGCCTCACTCATAAAAGGGTTTCTGAGGATCAGTAGGTAACCTTTTGTTAATTCAGTTTTGGAACTCTCTCATTATTCTATATCTCTCTCTAATACTCTTGGATGCTTAGAGTTTTCTAGGAGCACTCTTGGAGGGTGTGGCATACTTGGATTTTTGGAGCAAGAAGGCAAAGGAAGAGCAGGAAAGTGCAAGAGGACATCAGGATCAACAACTACAATGGGATTTTCTTGCAGGTACCAAGTTGCATGTATGTTTTCCTCACTAGTTTTGGCATGCATGACATATGCATGTGGTTTTTTGGTTGTGATCTGTCATGGGCATGGAGGATGGCTGGGATTGACAGTGGATTACCTAGCTTGGCCATTTCCTAGATAGCCATGGTGATTGTGGATTTGTTTCCTTGTTTTGTTTTGGTTGGTTCTCATGTTTCCTTAGCTTGGGTTGATTTATTAGCCTTGGAAGCCCTGGTTGGACAAGCGCTCTGGAAGCCCTGTAATAGCTTGGGTTGAGTTACTAGTCCCGGAAGCCTTGGTTGGACAAATGTTATGGAAGCCCTTGGTGGGTTGAGTTACTAGTCTTGGAAGCCTTAGTTGGAAAAACGCTCTGGAAGCCATGGAAGGCTTGGATAGAGACCAATTTGAATATGGTTTTGTGATGTTCAATCGTGCGGTGGAATCACTATTGGATGGGTTGAGGTGGATGGCCTCTGGAAGCCCTGGATGGTTTTGGATTGATGTGTTTTATGAGATCCCACATTCATGATTGGAATATGGCACAAAGGTGAATGGATGAAGAGAGATTTGGCTCAACCATTCTACAGTCGGGTGGAACATGGAAGTCCTATCCCAGGTTTGGATTTTGAATCATCAATATGAGATTACTTCTCCTTGTATTTCTATGAGTATTATAATGGATTATATGTGGTTTATATGGCTGTGATTTCATTGGTATTTCTGTTGCTAATATGTTGGTTATATATGTGTCTTATAATAGTAGCTATGTATGGATTTCATCACGTTTTTACTTGTAAATGAATGATCAATGTATCTATGACCTAATGGATCAAATGGCAGTTAATATGTTGATGCATCAATGTCTCTTAGCGATTCTCAGCTAAGTATGAGACCCCTATGCTCATATATGTTATTTACACTTGTGATTACATATTCGTGATATGTTTGACGAAATGCCTGTCATGGATAATAGGGGTCCAGTGAAGGTCTCATTCAAGTGATTGCATTTATACTGTCATTTCCTTATTATTTTATTGTATGAAGATGTGATTCAATTCTAGGCAGTGACCTAGGCTCTAGGCCTAAAAAAGTGGCTCAAATCCCAGGGACGCTGGCAAAACACTAACAAAAAGAGTCTCTGGACACTAGCTTGTAGGCCTATGAGAGCATCCAGAGGTCCCTTGACGCTGGCATGCCCATAACATGAGAGCGTCTGAAGATCAAGATCTCTAAAAGCTCAGTGGGACCCAGGGGCTGATTGGAAGAAAGGTTGGATTAGTTCCTGAGGGTCCTAATGTTATTGTTGAATGTCTGTATGGTGTGTTTCCATCGGTTCCACTTCCTTAACGTGACTTAGGAGGTCGAATCATATCATATTGGCCTCTCGTTGCATGTTTACCCTGGTTAGCCGATTACTTGGGTAGAAGTGGGAGGAGGGTGTTACAGATTTGCATGTGTGATTTCCTTGATAGATTTGGCATGCATGGTATTACATGTGGTTATTTGTTGTCAAGACATGAGTTTTTTCGAGTGTGACAGTGTTTTCAGCCTAGCATTTCCATTTACGAATAGCCATGGTGTGATGGGGTTTTCATGTTTTGGTTGAGCTGGATTGCAGGATGGATTCGAAGCTGAGTGAGGTGGATCTCCCAAAGAAAGAACACATGGCCTAGTGATCCCTGAACCAGACTGTGGATTGTGGTAAATCCACTGGCCTAGTGACCCCTTAATTGGACTATAGGTTACGATAAAGTCAGGTATTGTGTCTCAGTGGGTCTAAGAATCATTCACTGATTAATGGTGGGATATACAATAAAGCCTAGAGGTGGTTGCCCTTGATTAGCCCTAGGAATCCTTTTTGGTGAATGACGGGATATATAGTAAAGCCTAGAGGGTGGAGTTTCGGTTAGGGCATAGTGATCCTTTGTAGATTGCGGTAAAACCTAGAGACTAGGAGACAGGGAAATTCCTCATGGTGTAGGTGGAGAAATCTAGTGGAATCCATGCTTTTTTTATGGCTTAGTGATCCAAGATGGATTTCAGTAAAGCTTGGTTCTATTAATTAGGGTGAGGTGGTGTAGCCTTAGGAAGCCTTGGTTGAGTTTGGTTTGAAGTCCCATATTCTTGCTTGGAATATGGCACGGGGGTGATTGGCTGAAAGAAAGATTTGTTTTAGCCAATCTATGGTTGGGTGGTTCGTGGAAGTCCCAAACCTGGTTAGTCATTGCATTCATTAATATGAGGTTATTTCTCCTTGTTATTTCCTGAGTATTATACTGGTTCATATGTGGATTATATGGTTGTTGTTTCCTTGGTATTTCTGTTGTTATTATGTTGGTTATGAATATGTATTATGACAATGGTGATGTATGGATCTCATCATGTTTTAACTTGTAATTGAATGAACAATGAACCTATGACCCAATAGATGATAATGTAGCTAATGTGATAAGGAAACAATGCCTCATAGTGAATCTCAGATAAGTATGATACCCCTATGCTCTATTATGCTATTAAGACCTATAGCTTTCATGTTTGAGACATGTTTGACAAATTGTCTGTCATGGCTAGTAGGGGTCCAGTCTAGTCCTTGTCAATGTTTTTGCAAATGTATCATTGTTTTGTTGTGTAAATTCATTTCTAAAGGTATCATTGAGTTCTGGGCAGTGACTGGGCTCTAGGCCTAAAAAAGTGGCACAAATCTTGGTGTCGCAGGCACAACGCTGGGGAAAAAAGTCCCTAGAACCTCCCTTGCCCTTGCTGTGGGAGCATCTGGAGCCTCCCAGACACGCCCTTGTCCATATCAAGGGAGCGTCCAGGGGTTTGATGCACTAAAACTTCTGTTAGTCTTAGGGTTTAGTTACATGAGCGGTTAGGATAGCTCTTGGGAGTTCTATTGCTGATGTGGAAGGTCTGTGTGGTGTGTTTCCATTGATTCCACTTGCTTAAGGTGACTTAGAAGGCTTAATCCCATTATAGTGGCCTCTCGTCACATATTTGCCCCAGTTTTTCCAGTTACTTGGGTATATGTGGGATGAGGGTGTTACAAAGTGGTATCAGAGCGAGGATCTGTTCTCTTTGGGTGGTGTCTGGTTTCTGTTCTTTTGGGAGATATATGATACTATCAGAGCGTGTTTCGATATCTTTGGGTGGTGTCTGGTTTCCCTTCTTTTGGGTGATATATGATACCATAGAGTGGTATCATAGCATGGTTCAACCCTTGGACTGGATGGGCAAAATGTATTTGTCATGCATGCATGTAGGTTGTATATGTGCTTGTTATGTATGCATGGTGGTGGCCATTTTTTCAGTTGTGTTGCCATGTGGAAGTTCATGATGTTTTTGTTGGGATGCATTAGTCATGAATGCATGTCAGTTGTATATGCATTTGTTATGCATGTCGATGTTTATATGTTGTTATACATGCATTGTCATGGTTATGGTTATGCATGTATGGTAGGTCAGACATGCATTGTGAGGTCATTGCATGCAATTAGGTCATCATGATGCTATTGGTATGTTATGATGCTAATGAGTTAGTTGAGATAAAGCAGGAGATGCAAATCATTAAAGTGAGGTTGCAACGTTAGACTTCAGGGTAAGAGCAAATTGTCATACAGGTTTGTATGGTGGGTATGCAAGTATGTTGGTTAATGTTTGTTATAAGCATTAGGGTTACTGATATACTTTCCATTCTATTATTATTATGGTTACATGTATGATAGATGTTAGTTAATAAATGTAATCATATGTACATGTATCAGTTAGTCATGAAGGATAATAACTTGTTGTTATATGCATTGTGATCTTATGCCTGATGATTATGGTCATTGCAGTTGAGGTCTTGATGTTATTATGTTTTGTGCTAATTTGAATTGACCTATGCAGATGATCATGGTCATGACATTCATGTATGAGTTAATATATTGTGATATTATGTCATACTAATCTAAATCGATGGTGCATATGTGATTGTTATGCATGAATGCAAATTGTTTATGAGTTTATGTTGTGAACATGTTAGCTAATTATTGTTATGGATATCATGACCTTATTTATGGTTGAGTTGATATGTTGTGAAGTTATATTGTGCTAATCTGGCTTAATTGTGCAGACAAGAGATCCTCCCATGAGGTACATTAAGGTATGAGTTCTCTTATGTCATATATTTGGTGCTTGACTGTTTGATTATGTCGTCTATTTGGTGTTTGAGTGTTTGGTGTCTATTATGTCATCTAGTTGATTTATCTAACATGGTACATTTATAGTTTGTTTGAATGTTTGATTAATTGCATGATATGAGTACGTGTATGGAATATTGCATGAAGAAATGATCTTGTTTTAAGATAGTCGTACTAACACATATGTGTTGAGACAATTGATATGTACTTGAGTGTAACATTATGTATTATGACTAATGAACATGAGTTGATGGTTGATTATGACATGGTTGTTAGACTTGGTAAAGGTTGATTTCAAATTGATAGATATGATGCCTTGATTTATGGAACATGTGACTGACATGTGTGAACAGTTGCGGGGCAACATGCTTGGTATTAGCATGACAAGGTAATAGTTGATGTGTTTATATAACTAACAATTGGGTGACGTGACAATACATAATAAGATTCGATTGCATCAAGGAAAAAGGTAAAATGAAGGAATTGGGTAAGAACTCCTTTGGCAATGTTTGGAAACGACAATTCAAAATGAATGAGTGCTTTTCATACAAGAAGTATTCTTAACCCTAATTTGTCTAAAATTATGTGGATATGTGTTATATTTATGGACATATATTTGACAGGTTTAACAGATGGTGTCTAGTTATAGCTAGATATGTCAAGGGAATTGGAGTCCCTTGAGACATGGCACAAATGTGTTCAACTACAAGGCAATGTGGTTGACATATCAAGGTAAGCTAACTAATATATTGTTATATTTATTTATACACTAACAATTGTGTGTTTATGGCAGTATGATGCAGGGATTGCGTGGAAAAAGAGACTGCCATGAAATCTTGAAGAAGGCTTGGGTTGAGTTTTCCTTGGGAACCATGGGGATTGAGTCATGGTGTTTGTTGCTAGTCTTGTTCTTTTGGTATTTTGTGATTTTTTGTGCTTGATTGCGGTTTGTTTGTGGTGTTGTATTGCTATTGGTTTTCATGGTTTTATTCTTGGTTGCTTTTGATTCTTGCCTTTTATGTTTTAGGGTATTGGGAATTGGTTGGGAAAAGATGAAAGTTAGTGGAGCTCGGGGAGAGCTGAATGAAATCCAACATGCAATGTAAGACTCAAACGAAGTCGGTGCAAGTATAAGGGAAAATAAAGGCAAGAGTATGACAATCGGTTGAGTAGGTTGGATCCATTGGGATAAATGAACTATGACAAAACAATCATGAGAAAGGTAACAAGAAAGGTAAAGTAAATAGACTTGAGGTGTCAGATGCCTTAGCTATGTTGGGAATCATTGTTCTTAATGTTGTGCATGTTGTGAAAATATAAAGGGAGTTCTCTTAACCTTGACCTTATGATATCTGGTAATTATGTTGTGGTCATGATTATGTTGATGTCTATATATGTATACATGTATGTATGTATGTATGTATGCTTGACAGGGTCATCACAGATCATAATTGTTTTTATGCTAATGTTTATATGTATATATGTATGTATGTATGTCGTTGTCTGACAGGATCATGATTGTTTAATGCTAATATTTATATGTACATATATGTATGTATGTATGTATGTTGTTGTCTGACAGGGTCGTTAGGAATCATTCTTGTGGAGGAATGATTGCTTACGCAGGTGAATGACATGAAGAGGTTCCTGGTTTATGAGGAATCAAGTGGGAAGAGTAGTCCTGACAAATCTATGAGGTTAGTATCACGTGGTTATGAGTTTATATTATGTGATTATATTATGTCTATGTTATGGACAGGCTATACTAAGGGATACATCAGTAGAATGAAAGCAGTATGATCTGCGACATGCTAGGATAAGCATGGATGGCGAAGAGACACTGGGAGAAAGGTTGCTTTGTAGAGACAATGTGGTTTTGGATGTGCAGTGCTACGGTTGTGTATATTGTATATTAAGTGATTGTACCTATGGTGTTGAGTGTCTATTGTATATATGGTATTGTGTGCATATTGCATATGCAGTGTTGGGTATAGATGGTGTTATGTACATGTGTTGAGCCTCAAACCTGCACCTTCCTATACACCCTCTCAGCCTTCTTTTTCCACTTACTTCATCCACCAAGCTATTAAATCATTGCATTATAGTCTAAAAAGAGCTTCTGACATGGTTTTCTAACTATGCTTATGACTGTTGTTTGGTTTAGATTTTTGTTCAGGCAGCTGCGGAAACTTGTCAGTTTCCGCAGCCAGCACAGGTTTCCGCAGCCATTTTGTTAAAGGCTATGCTACAGGTGTCCTATGAAGAAACGAGCCACATGGGCAAGCTACAGGTGACGTGTACATGGAACGTGTCCCTTCAGATCAGCCAAATCATCCATAAAAGGTCACGGTCAACAAGGGTCAAAGGCAAAGCCAACCAAGGAATTTAGTGGTGGCACGTCTCTGTTTTGAGCACGTGAAGGTTTACGTGGCACAGTCCTCAGCTCACAGAGATATCGGCACACCTGGAGATCAACCCCGTAACCTGAATCTAGCAGCTACCACTTCGAGGATTTAATGGACATGATGACCATTATGCTAGATCTCGGGCTGAGGAGATCTACGTGTCTCTGGCAACGTAGTTAACAACATAGGATTTAGGAGTTAGTTACAACACTTTTTCATTATAAATAACGCGTTGATAAACGCTGTGTAGAAGCTTTGGAGATGTAATTTTTGAACTGTTGTTATTATCACCCCACTGCACTTTGTTTTACGTGTTTTGCTGTTGCTTTAATACATGAGAAGACTACTTTCCTGAGCTCATTTTTGTGACTGTTCGTTGACTAGCTGAGGTGGCAGAGGGCCCCTGCGCACTAAAGCTTTGTATTGTTATCATTTGATTTTATTATGTTTCTGCTTTCATAATTATTAGCTTGTATATAACATGCTATTTTGATGTTTTTAATTCACTGTTGTTTACATTTTCATTTATGTTTTCTTATAGCTGTCAGCTGATTAGTGCTTTTCTACAGGTTTTCTTAGGCAGCCCGGGCAAATTTTCATCTTTTTGACAACTACTGACATATGAGATCATCTTGTCCTTCCTGCTAATTTTCATTTTCTGAAGTTTAATTCCAACACTGTCATTTTTCAAATTGTGTTTTGCTTATTTATTTTTCTGCTACTTAGACATCATACTACTAATTTGTTTATGGTTTCTTTCTATAGTCAAGTGACTCTATTAGTAAGGAATCAGAATATTACTTATTGTAGTGTGATTTAGTTTGCTTTCTTGCAATTTAGATATCATGTTGCTTAACTTGTTCATGATTGCTTCCCATAAGGTAGATTGAGCTGAAGGGTAAAGGATCAGAAGAGTTGAAGTAGTGTGATTAGTTTCCTTTATGCAATTTAATTTCCTGCAATTTAGATATCATATTGCTTAACTTGTTCATGATTGCTTCCCATAAGGTAGATTGAGCTGAAGGGTAAAGGATCAGAAGAGTTGAAGTAGTGTGAATTAGTTGCTTTGCTTTCAGTCTTTGAGTTGCTTTAAGTTCAGTTTTTACTTTCTTTTTCATACAACAGTAAGGATACTGGGCCATTGTCATTAGTTCAATGTTTGATACATTTACTTTCTCTTAAGAATTGATTTCATTACAGTTATTTTAGAGCTTTCTTTTTGAACACTTTTAAGTTTGGAAAATCACTGTAGAAATCACCATTACCATCCATACTTAACTTTCATTTTCGCCATCACACACTAGGGAATCCATAAAAGATAAATCCAAAAACAAGCTAAAAAAAAAACTCAAACACGACAAAAGACTAAGAAAATGGTTATCTTGTACATATAGTACACTTCACTTCGTCAGTTTACGAATCCCGGATTGACATTTTAATCATCAATTTAGAACACACTAAATTGACCAAACATTTTGGCGCCGTTGCCGGGGAAGTGAAATTAGGTAGCCAACTTCTTTAAAAAAAAAAAAACAAGAAAATTTCAAGGAAGGTAAAAATTGATAATTTCTCAAAGTATGCTCTCCTCTTGCACCTAGTGTGATCTGGAGGATCAGAAAGGAGAAAGTTATTGGTTTAATAGTTTCTTGAGTATGCTCTCTTCTTGCACCTAGAGTGACCTGGAAGATCAGAAAGAGAATTATTAGCTTGACTTGAAGAAAAATAAAAAATGACATGCATAGAGCAAGAGATTCTAGGGGAAGGTTTTTAGCTAGAGCCAAGAGTTCGATTTTTACAATTCCATCTACTTCAAGGAATAGACAAGAGACACCTCCATCATCTCCAACCTACACTCCTAGCCCTAGGATTCCTGGAATTCAAGAGACAGTAGTTGAGTTAGGAGACTCTTCCTCACCATCCATCGAATCTGAATTAGGAAAAGATCCTTTCTTTTCTTCTACAGGGAGACACATTGTAATTGAAGAAGTAGAATCATCTGAGGAAGAAGAGGGAGAAATTCCTCCTCGTTCGCCATTAGTAGAGGAACCAGAGGACTCTGAAATCTCTGAGAAAACTACCATGACAGAAGAGGGAGTTAACGGATGTTTAGTCAATTTAGTGTTATCTAAATTGCTAGTATTTATTGTCAACCCGAGGCTCGTAAGCTGATGAAGTGAGGGTGTACTATATGTACTTAAGTAACCTCTTAGAGTTTTTCTTATCGTTGGGGGGTGTTGTTGTGGTTAATTATGTTCCTAAGATGGAGTGAGAATTTATAAACAAGTGAGTGATGGTGTGTGTGTAGAGTGAATTCTAAATGAGTGGAAGTGTGTGTGGAGTGATCTCTAACTTAATTGCTTGAAAGGAAATGCTTGGAAAGAATAAATGAATTGAAATGACTTGAAATAAACTTGAAAGCAAATGACCACTACCAATGGCACTAGACACCGTTCAAGTTGCTGCTAATAAAAGAAAAGAGAATCACTTTTAAAACCCAAGAATAAAGATTATCTCTCTCTAACTCGATGCTTCAAAGCACATGTACTGTGTAAAGCACGGAAAGAAAGTAGCTTAAGTGGAATTTATAAAAGTGAGAAAAATATGCTTGAAAGACTAATGATAGTAATTTGCTATTTCTAATTCTCTACTTCAGCCATATGTACTATGGAAAGCATGATTAGAAAGTAGTGAGGAAATAGTCTAGGAAGCACTTTAAAATCAAAACTTTTACTCTAAAGACTAGTGGTAATAATTTACTCTTTCTAACTCGATGCTTCGAAGCACATGTACTGTGTAAAGCACGGAAAGAAAGTAGCTTAAGAACAGTCCAAAAAGTACCCAAACAAGCTGCAAGTTAGTGATATTTTGATCTTAAAAGATAATAATTTATGATGAAGATCATTCATGTATGTTAACAACTCTTTGAGAAATAAGATTAAAAACTAACTATAAAGACAAAGGCAGCACTTGAATTGTCAACTTCAAATACCATTAGCTGTAAAGCAAACACAACACATATAAAAATAAATCCCGGGCTAAAAGAAACCTGCAAAGAAATAACACTGATCAGCTGAAAAGAAAGGAAAACAAGTAAATGAAACTATACATGCTTAAGGAAATAAACAAGAAAATAACGAAATACTGCACATAAAATACTTTACAAAGGCTGAGACGAGCAGGGGCCCTCTGTTCATTCAGCCACAAGAAAACTCAGAGATCTGGAAACTTCAAAACGGTGCTATGTCTATTCCTCCATTTGCAAAAAGTATACAAAACAGAGTGCTGGAATAGCACTAGAAAACAGAGTTCACAAAGCTCTTAAATTCCACACAAGTTCAGAAAATTACAACTAATCAAAAGTTCTTTGAGCGTACGCAGACACATCAATTTATAGGAGTTTCTAAGATAGCCTACTCGTACAGCTAGTTAACAGAAAAACAATAAAACGGTATGCGTATTAAAGGTCCTTTGACACATCATGGCTGCGTGGACGAGTTTAGTGGTTCTGTCGACATGGATAATAAATCCTATGTTGGATTACGTCCCCTGCCATCTGTAGAACATGGACAAATCACCATTTAAGGTGACGTGACCAAACAGCTTTCAAACACCGTTTAAACCACCTTGAGTTGACCGTGGCTTAACCAGCTTTGACCATGGGTAAAAATGACGTGGATGGCTGGAACAAAGGGACAGGAACCTCGAGCACACTGATACCTGAGTGCCCATGTGGCTCGTCTAGCAAACCGACACGTGGATCATAGTGTTTAACAAAAAGGCTGCAGGATCTTCAGATAGCTGCGGGATCATCAGATAGCTGCGGGATTCCTGCAAGTAAGTCAAAAACTAAACAAATAGTCATCCATTAGCAAAACTTGCTTGATCATGCTTATTGACACTGAATGTAATGATCTGAGAGGTTTTATGGTGAAAATGAGACAAAAGTGAAGGAAAGATAAGGAAAAGTTGAGGAAAATGGTAGACAAATAGGTGTAGAATAGAGGTTCTACATACCCCCACTCCGAGGGTATTGCATGTCCTCATGCAATGAAAACACAATTCAGTCCATTGCTGGGATGCCTCAGCTAGGACATCCAACCTCCTTCTCTTCCTTTGTGTAGAAACATTAACCTTTGGCCTCTTGAACATGCATCTGAATTTCAAGTTAATTAAGGCTCTGTTCAGCCTTCTGCATCTCTTCTTGAGTCTGCTGTGTTTCTTCTGCCACATGCTCATGTGAAGATAGGTATTATCTTGGATTGCCTTGGCAATATCAGCTTGCTGCTTCATTTCTTCATTTCTCTGTTTAATGTGACGGTTCAGCACTTCAAGTTCATAGATTTCTTGTTTAAGTAAATCTATTTGCTGCTCATGAGGTATGACATTACTTGGGCCAGCAGTGTTTTGCTCCAATGTCTCATAATAGTTGTACACCTCTTGTTGAACTGGGTCAACAATTGGTGACCTCCTTGGACTATATTCATGCTCAATTTCGGTTTCAAACTCCGGCTGAAATGGACTGTCTTCTCTTGGAGGAGTAGCTGCCTCATGTGATGGACTATCCTCAAGGTCTGCTTTTGTAGCACCCTTCTCAGGTGTGCCAAGATCAACGAAGAGTGTCCTTGTGGCTTTCCTTTTATTCTGCAATCTACTACTCCTTCTTACCGTGGCAACACTCTGTGTTTCTTTTTGTGCCTTTTCCCTTGGTTTTTGAACTTTTACTTTCTCGGAGAGGGCAGTTTTCTCATGGAGTTTAGCTACCCTTTGTGCTAAAGGCTGGTTATCTCTTTCTTCACCACTAGAATGCTCTGGGGTCTGGTCAGTTTCTCGGATTATGGATTTCCCCTTATCTTGTTTTTGTTTCTTTTTGTCCTCTCTTTTCTTTTTGGCAGCTTCTTTGGCAAGTTCAGCGAGGGTTTCTGAGATGACCTCTTGAGCACTGTCTTCAGTGGGTTCAATCTCAGGTTCAGGATGATGGACTTCTATTTCTGCTACAGTTTGTTCTTCTAAGATATCAGTCTCAGAGATACTTCCTTTTCTCTTCCTTCTGCTTTTTCTAGGTATAGAAGACTCTCCAGGCTCTGCAAAATGATTCCTTACAAGGAATTTTTCCCATGTGTCTTGTTTTTCTTTTAACTGTTCTTCTATCAATAATTTTACAAGACCATGGTGACAGAGGTAAGCTTCTACATTTCGTGGATTTCGTTGAGCCATGGAACACATTTTCCTAAGGCTTTGAAATAGGAAATAAGGAAGGTTTATATCATGTTCTCCTTGAAACTGCAGCATAATTTTACCATGATAGACATAAAACACTCCAAATCTCCCTTCACAGGTGAAAAACTTTTGTACTAATAACAATAGAATTTTCCATTCTTCTTTAACATGGGAAATTGGAATTCCTTTGGTGAAAACACTTGTGTCCATACCTGGGTTTTTAAAAATCCGCTTCCATTGTTGATCCTGGACTGCCCGGTTTTTGAACCAACGTTCACCGGTTTGTGGAAGAGAGGTAGCCCTTGCTATGCTTCCTTCGCTGACTGTAACTGTTAAATCACCCACAATTGCCTGACTGTCTTTATCCTTAAATGATCTTGCAAAGGCTTTGGTTACTTCCTTATGGTAGCCCTTAAACTTTCTGATACATTGTAACCAATTGGCTTTTTGTAGTGCCTCCTCAACCTGAGGATATGCCTCCAAGAATTTCGAACCTTCGGGTTCAGCCCTCAAAAGCTTTCCCATCGACTCCTCAGCTCCGTTTAAAACACGAATTTGATGGTGACCTTACACAGTAACTCCGTAACTTCACACAGTAACTCCTCGGTTCCTGTTCAGACTTCGTGGAACAGAGGGTATACGGTGCATCAACAGCCTCAGACACTGGGAATTCACGGCTTGAATTTAGAGTTAAGCGGTGGAATTAGCGTGGACACAGTGAAAACGGTGACTAACAGTCGTAATACGACTGTATCACAGGTTTACGGACTATACGGCAGAGGGAAAACAGAGGATGGTTTATGGAGGTAATCGTAGTGAGTGAAAACGAAATAAGGGAGATGATGGCGAGGAATAGGGTGTTATGAGCATAGAGGGTTTTGAAATGATGGAACGGCTACATTCTTTAATCTCGGCTGTGGAGTGACACATGGCTGTGGAACGAGAACTGAGAGACGTAATGCGGTAGGTTACGTCATTAGGGTACAAGACCTTAATGACCGAAACAGCCATATGTAATTTCGAAAATCGTGGTTATTATGAGCTGGTAGACGTGGAGGATTCGGAGATTTGTGGTCGCATGGGAAAAAGGAAATGGGTAATCATTACGTTTAGTGGCCAACAAGACATAACCCAGAAAATTCCGCATAATGAAATAACCATAGGTTTAGAGTTTTGAACATACCTCGGATCACTTTTGATTTGGCTTCTGATGATTTACTAACCTTTTGTAAACTTTATTGCTAGCACATGACCTTTTTCTCCTTGTCTTTGATGATTTGGAACTGTAAATATTTTCTTCAGACAAACTGTGTTTCTTGTGCAGGTACAAAAGGCTGCAGGAAAGCTAATCGGCTGCAGGATTGTCAAATGGCTGCAGAAACTGTAATGAAGTCTTCCAGCTGCATAAAATACTTTAGTTGCCTAAAAAAAAAAAAAAAACTTTATTAATGAAGTGAAATGGAATGAAGGAATGAATGAGTGAGTGGAAAGCAGTGAGGTGAAGTGAAGATGGTAAGATGGAAGAAAATGGTGAGATGAAATAAATGAAATGGAAATGAAAGAGAGAGAGATTTTTTTTTTGGAAAACATTAGGTGTCAGGTGACCTTGATTTTCACCTTATGTTTTCTGCATGAGACTGCCAATCAGAGATTGGTTTTCAGGCTCATACATTTATTCATTTTTCCTTTTTTTTTTTTTTTTTTTTTTTTTGAAATTGAAAGAAACAGAGATTAGGCTGATGGAGGAGAAGAATTCTTCTCCACCAGCCTCATTTCAGAATCGCCTTGGAATAACTTAACAAACTCCTCTTTTGAGAGTGGCTTGTGGTAGACTTTTAACCGGTGGCCATTCACAATAAAGGGAGTTTGAAGTTCATCAATAGTCTTCACTCTAACTGCTCCATTATTAAAGACTTCATCAATCTCATATGGCCCAAGCCAATGAGTTTGAAATTTTCCTTTGAAGTCCTTAAATTTTGAATCAAACAAGAGTGTCCAATCACCCTTTTGAAACTTCTTCTCTTTGATATGTCGATCATGCCATTTGCTTCTTTGGTGCTGAACTAGATCGGTTCTTAGAATTGCATCTTGTCTCATTTCATCTAGTTCATTTAATTGGTCCATTCTGTGCTTCTGGGCTTCTGATAAGCTCATCCCCAATTGAACTGCTGTCTTGAAGGTCTTGATTTGGAACTCAATGGGGAACAGGACTTCTTTCCCATAAACAAGTTCATAGGGAGAATGTCCTGTAGTGTTCCTCCATGTAGTTCTATAGGCCCATAAGGCTTCAGGAAGCCTTTCTGCCCAATCTCTTCTATGAAGATGAACAATCTTTGTGATGATGCTTTCAAGAACTTTATTTGTAGATTCTACTTGACCATTCGCTTGCGGATGGTATGGAGTAGATGTTCTATGCTTAATCTTATATTCCTCCATCAGCTTTTCCACCATCCTTGATGTGAACTGGCTTCCCTAATCTGTTACAATTTCTCTTGGGACACCAAAACGAGTGAAAATATCCTTGAAAAGAAATTGAACAACTGAATTTTCAGTAGCAGAAGTTAATGCTATAGCTTCTACCCACTTGGTAACATAATCAGTACAAACCAGTATATATCTATTTTGCTTGGATGGCGGATTAATTGGTCCAACAAAATCTAGAGCCCATTTCTCGAAAGGTTCGATGCATACCTGTGGCTGTAGTGGCATTTCATTTGAAAGAGTTGGTCTCCCAGTTCTTTGACAACTGTCACACCTTTTAACATATTGCTTTGCATCCTTAAAGAGAGAAGGCCAATAATATCCTGATGAAAGGATTTTATAGGCAGTCCTCTTATCAGAAAAATGTCCGCCACAAGGTTCGTCATGACATGCCTTAAGGATGTCAGGCATCTCATCCTCTCGTACACATCTTCTGATCATCAAATCTGGCCCTGTTCTGAACAATTCATTAGAAATCCAAGAATAAAGTGAACTATCCTGAATGATTTTCCTTTTCTCATTAGGAAATAAATGTAAAGGTAATTTTCCAGTAACTAAATAATTAGCAATATCAGCATACCAAGGGGTTTTGGTAGTTACTGCAAACAAATACTCATCTGGAAATTTATCCTCTACCGGAGAGTCCTCATTAGTGTTTTGGATTCTAGACAAGAAGTCAGCTACTGTGTTCTGTTTACCTGGTCGATCTAACACAGTTATGTTGAATTCTTGTAAAAGCAAAAGCCATCTTGTAACTCTACCATTAGTGACTGGTTTGTTCATGAGGTATCTAATGGCAGAGTGATCAGTGTGGACAAAGGTTTCATAGCCGGTTATATAGTGTCTAAACTTGTTTATAGCATGAACAACGGCTAGAAACTCCTTTTCAGTAACAGTATAATTTAACTCAGTAGGAGTCAAATTCTTACTCGTGTAATAAATGGCATAAGGGATCAAATCCTTTTGTCCCAAAACAGCTCCTAAAGCTGTATCTGAAGCATCAGTAGAAATGTGGAAAGGGAGTTTCCAATTTGGACCCCTTAAAATGGGTGCTTCAGATATTCTAGTCTTTAAAGCTTCAAAGGCAGATTGACATTCAGGATCCCACTTAAATTCACAATCTTTAGTGAGTAATTTGAAAAGAGGGGATGCTATCTTAGTGAAGTTTTCAATAAATCTTCTGTAATAACCAGTAAACCCAAGAAAACTTCTAACATCTCTTTGGCAATTTGGAACAGGTAACTTAGAGATGACTTCTACTTTAGATCTATCAACTTTGATTCCATCTCCTGAAATATGATGTCCTAAAACAATCCCTTCAGTAAACATCATAAAACACTTTTCATGACTTAAAGAAAGATTTGTTTCCTTACATCTTACCAGTACTTTTTCCAAATTTGCCAAAGCTTCTTCAAATGTATTACCATAGACTGTGAAATCGTCCATGTATACCTCTACACAATCATGAATCAGATCTGAGAAGATTCCTAGTACAGCCCTTTGAAATGTAGCAGGTGCATTGCACAAACCAAAAGGGAGTACTCGATAGGCAAAAGTCCCCCAAGGACAAGTAAAGGTGGTTTTGTCTTGATCTTCAGGTGCTACCTGAATCTGATTGTAACCACTAAAACCATCCAAGAATGAGAAATACTTTTTACCTGCTAAAGTGTCTAATACCTGATCAATAAAAGGTAGAGGAAAATGATCCTTTAAGGTTGCCTTGTTCAATTCTCGATAGTCAATGCAAACTCTCCATTTACCATTCTTTTTGGGCACTATAACCAAGGGAGAAACCCATTGGCTATCTGAAATGGGGTAAATGAAGTTTACCTTGAGCAATTTCTGAAGTTCTTCTTTCACAATTTCCCTAAGATTTGGATTCATCCGTCTTTGTGGCTGCCTAATAGGTCTGCTGTTTTCTTCAATGTAAATATGATGAATACAAGTCTTAGGGTCAATTCCTTTCATGTCAGTATATTCCCATGCAAAGGCAGTGGAATGTTTTTGTAACAGTTTAGTTAATTCTTCTTGTTGTAGTCTTTCCAAGTTCTTGTTGATATTTAATGTTTTTCCTGGAAAGACTTCAACTGTAGAACTACCAAACTCTTCCATTGAGAAGAGAGACACCTGTCTAGAGGAAAGATATTCAATATCTGCATCTAACTGGAATTGTGAAGAGTCATATTCTAAAGGTGCCTCAAAATTTTCTAATGTATTTAGAATTTGACTGTCCTCACTGATTTCAGAGATGGTTAGAACAGGTTGAAGAGTATCCTCATCATCAATCCACTCATCTTCTCCTATTTCTGTTATTGCCTTTGCGGGAGGATACAAGTTGAATTTCTTGGTAGAATTACCATCTGATATATACATGTCTCCCGACCTACAACTTATGAAAGCATCAGCTGTGGCCAGCCAAGGTCTTCCTAGAATAAGAGGATGTCCTCCTAGATTGTTCTTGGGAGTTAAAATCATAAAATCAACTGGATATTCCCAAGAGTCTAGTGAGACTGGAATGTCTTCCAATACACCATCAGGTTTAATGATTGATCTGTCTGCAAGTTGCAGCAAAGTAGGTGTAAAGAGAAGGTTAGGAAGTTTTAACTGATCCATGGTCTGTCTACTCATAATGTTGATAGCGGCTCCTAAGTCAATCAAGGTATTTGGGATTTCAACCCCATTAATGTGAGTTTTAACAATAGGGCTACCGGGATCTACATATTTTTGCATGGTAATTTTACCCATCATAATGTCTGCAATTTTTCCAACTAGATGTATCCTTTTTGTGTCTCTGGTTCTTTTTATTGTTTTTTTCAAACTCATCTCCTTTATTGTCTTTGCTAGAATGGGAATCTCCTTAATGGCTGTTAGCAAGGGAATCTTGATACAGACATTTTTCAATTCATCTAGAAAGCTATAGTCAGGCAACCAAATCTGCTTCTCCACTCCTTTATCAATTTGCAATCTTTCAGGAAAAGGAGGAATAGCTGAAGATGTGGGTTGCTCTACTAAGGGAGTTGATTCTTTTTCTTTTTCTTTAATGCTTGGGTTTTGAAGGGATACTTCAGAACCTTTATTGGCTTTGAGAGATTCTTCCTCAGAAATGCTTGGTTGTTGAGCACTTGTAGAAGGTTGGTCTAGGATTCTACCTGATCTGAGTTGGACCTCATTGAGAGGGACAACCATATAGGTAGGGAATGGTTGACCTTCCATAAGTGGTTGACCTTCCATCACATAAGCATTTTGAGGATTTCTATTATTTGGGTTTGGTTGAGGTTGAGAGGGAAGTTGATTTGGCCTCTGCTGAGATTGTAACAAGAGTTGAGAATTTTGATTTTGTGGAGGAGGTTGTTGTTGTTGAGGGAATGGTAATGACAATTGTTGACCTTGATTTGGAAGTTGGGGAGCTTGCTGATTCTGAAAGGATTGAGGATATTGATAGAATTGGGCAAATCTCCCATAAGGATTTTGCATTTGCATGCTTTGCAACCATGCTTGGAAAGGATTTTGTGGTTGTGACCAAGGATTCCAATTTGGTGGGGGTTGGAAATTCATAGAGTTATTAAACCCTTGATTTTGCTGCCCCTGCCAAGGTTTCCTTGCAACAAAACAAAGGGATTCAAGCGTACTTGGATCTTCTTGAAAGACTGCTTTGAGGCCAGGGATTGAAGGACATTCCTTGGTCTCATGGGTTTCTGAGCAAATTACACAGGTTTCCACAACTTGTGCTTCCAAGGGACATTCCCTTAAAGCATGCTTCTTTCTACACTTCGGGCAAAAGATAGTCATAGCCTCGGCTTCTGCTTTTTGTTTATTTTGAATCTTAAGGGTATCAATTTGTTCACTGAGACTCCCTAAGATGTCAGTTTTAAATTCATCTAGCATATTACCGATTTCAGCCCTACTCACTGATCCTGTTGCAGATTTATTTGCCCTAAGGAGAGAAGGATCTCTAGGCCCTTTTTGAGTTTTTGATTTGCCCCTTGAGAGATGGATACAAAGTTCTGCTATATCATTGAGAGAAAGTTGAGAAATATCCCCCTTTCCCATCATGTTTAAGATATCTATCCATTCATCCCTAATGGCTTTTAATAAGAGGGCTTTTAAGGTCTCTTCATCCAAGGTACTCATTTTTGCTCTTTTTAAATTATATTGAAATCTCTCAAGTAAATCTTCTAAGCTCTCATCTTCTTTTTGCACCATTTTAAAAACCTCACCCTTATGATCAGTAGGCATACAATAGTCCAAATACCTATCCAAAAAGGTTTGTTTCATTTCATCCCAGGTCCTAATGGATTGAGTAACTAACCCCATGAACCATTTCAAAGCTTGATCTTTTAATGTTGATGGGAACAGTTTGAGTTTCTGAGTATCATCTAGATAGTCATAAGTTCGACACACAACTTCAAATTCAAACAAGAATGTTTCAGGGTCCTCAGTTCTTAATCCATGAAAATTTGGGAGGACGGATGGTGATATGTTTTTCATGGTGGCTCGGGAGTCCTCATCAACAATGGGAAACCCAAATGAATTATCCCCATCTCTATTTCCTCCAATGGGACCTCTACCTCCTCCATTGTTATTATTATTTCCTCCTCCTCCTCTACCTCTACCTCTACCGCCTCCTTCTTCTTCTGCCATGATGATTCTCCTAGGGATTTCAAAATCTTCTGGTTCTTCTACAAAGGGTGAATGAGAAGAGATCTCTCCTTCCTCTTCAGGTGAGTCTATTTCCTCAATTACAATTGGTTTTCTGGTAGGAGAAAGAGAAGAGTCTCTTCCTAGTTCAAACTCAATAGAAGGTGTAGGAGAGTCAACTCTTGGCTCTTGAATTTCAGGACTAGGAGTTTCGGTTGGAGATAAGGGAGGTGTCTCTTGTCTATCTCTTGAAGCAGATGGACTTGTAAAAATTGAACTTCGAGCTCTAGCTAAAAACCTTCCCCTAGAATCTCTAGCTCTATGCATGTCATTTTTTATTTTATCTTCAAGTCAAGTTAAATAGTTCTTTTTCTGATCTTCCAGTTCACTCTAGGTGCAAGAAGAGAGCATACTCAAGAAACTATTAGATCAATAACTTTCTCCTTTCTGATCCTCCAGATCACTTCAAAGTGCAAGAGGAGAGCATACTTAGATAGGTCATTAACTTCTTTTCTTGAAGTTTTTTTTATATTTTTTTTCTTCTAAGAATATGGCTACTTAATTTCACTTCCCCGGCAACGGCGCCAAAATGTTTAGTCAATTTAGTGTTATCTAAATTGCTAGTATTTATTGTCAACCCGGGGCTCGTAAGCTGATGAAGTGAGGGTGTACTATATGTACTTAAGTAACCTCTTAGAGTTTTTCTTATCGTTGGGGGGTGTTGTTGTGGTTAATTATGTTCCTAAGATGGAGTGAGAATTTATAAACAAGTGAGTGATGGTGTGTGTGTAGAGTGAATTCTAAATGAGTGGAAGTGTGTGTGGAGTGATCTCTAACTTAATTGCTTGAAAGGAAATGCTTGGAAAGAATAAATGAATTGAAATGACTTGAAATAAACTTGAAAGCAAATGACCACTACCAATGGCACTAGACACCGTTCAAGTTGCTGCTAATAAAAGAAAAGAGAATCACTTTTAAAACCCAAGAATAAAGATTATCTCTCTCTAACTCGATGCTTCAAAGCACATGTACTGTGTAAAGCACGGAAAGAAAGTAGCTTAAGTGGAATTTATAAAAGTGAGAAAAATATGCTTGAAAGACTAATGATAGTAATTTGCTATTTCTAATTCTCTACTTCAGCCATATGTACTATGGAAAGCATGATTAGAAAGTAGTGAGGAAATAGTCTAGGAAGCACTTTAAAATCAAAACTTTTACTCTAAAGACTAGTGGTAATAATTTACTCTTTCTAACTCGATGCTTCGAAGCACATGTACTGTGTAAAGCACGGAAAGAAAGTAGCTTAAGAACAGTCCAAAAAGTACCCAAACAAGCTGCAAGTTAGTGATATTTTGATCTTAAAAGATAATAATTTATGATGAAGATCATTCATGTATGTTAACAGCTCTTTGAGAAATAAGATTAAAAACTAACTATAAAGACAAAGGCAGCACTTGAATTGTCAACTTCAAATACCATTAGCTGTAAAGCAAACACAACACATATAAAAATAAATCCCGGGCTAAAAGAAACCTGCAAAGAAATAACACTGATCAGCTGAAAAGAAAGGAAAACAAGTAAATGAAACTATACATGCTTAAGGAAATAAACAAGAAAATAACGAAATACTGCACATAAAATACTTTACAAAGGCTGAGACGAGCAGGGGCCCTCTGTTCATTCAGCCACAAGAAAACTCAGAGATCTGGAAACTTCAAAACGGTGTTATGTCTATTCCTCCATTTGCAAAAAGTATACAAAACAGAGTGCTGGAATAGCACTAGAAAACAGAGTTCACAAAGCTCTTAAATTCCACACAAGTTCAGAAAATTACAACTAATCAAAAGTTCTTTGAGCGTACGCAGACGCATCAATTTATAGGAGTTTCTAAGATAGCCTACTCGTACAGCTAGTTAACAGAAAAACAATAAAACGGTATGCGTATTAAAGGTCCTTTGACACATCACGGCTGCGTGGACGAGTTTAGTGGTTCTGTCGACATGGATAATAAATCCTATGTTGGATTACGTCCCCTGCCATCTGTAGAACATGGACAAATCACCATTTAAGGTGACGTGACCAAACAGCTTTCAAACACCGTTTAAACCACCTTGAGTTGACCGTGGCTTAACCAGCTTTGACCATGGGTAAAAATGACGTGGATGGCTGGAACAAAGGGACAGGAACCTCGAGCACACTGATACCTGAGTGCCCATGTGGCTCGTCTAGCAAACCGACACGTGGATCAAAGTGTTTAACAAAAAGGCTGCAGGATCTTCAGATAGCTGCGGGATCATCAGATAGCTGCGGGATTCCTGCAAGTAAGTCAAAAACTAAACAAATAGTCATCCATTAGCAAAACTTGCTTGATCATGCTTATTGACACTGAATGTAATGATCTGAGAGGTTTTATGGTGAAAATGAGGCAAAAGTGAAGGAAAGATAAGGAAAAGTTGAGGAAAATGGTAGACAAATAGGTGTAGAATAGAGGTTCTACAACGGATTTGGTAGAGGTGGAGGTAGAGGAGGGGGAGGAGGAAATAATGGAGGAGGTAGAGGTAACAATGGGGGAAATAGGGATGGAGATAACTCATTTGGATTTCCTATATTCAATGAGGATTCTCGAGCAACAATGAAAAATATTTCACCATCTGTCCTCCCAAACTTTCATGGGTTAAGAAATGAAGATCCTGAAACATTTCTATTTGAGTTTGAGGTCGTGTGTCGAACCTATGATTATCTGGAAGACTCTCAAAAACTCAAACTGTTTCCTTCAGCATTGAAAGGAGCTGCTTTGAATGGTTCATGGGATTACTCACTCAATCCATTAGGACTTGGAATGATATGAAACAAACATTTCTGGATAGATACATGGATTATTGTATGCCTACCAACCACAAGGATGAAGTATTTAAAATGGTACAAAGAGAAGATGAAAACTTGGAGGATTTACTTGAAAGATTCCAATACATTCTGAAAAGAGCAAAAATGAGTAACTTAGATGAGGAGACCTTGAAAGCCTTCTATTAAAAGCCATTAGAGATGAATGGATAGATATTTTGAACTTGATGGGAAAAGGAGACATATCTCAACTTCCACTTCATGATATAGCAGAACTGTGTGTCCATCTCTCAAGAGGAAAATCTAAAACTGGAAAAGGGCCTAGAGATCCTTCTCTCATCAGAGCAAACAAATTTGCAACTGGATCGGTAAGTAGGGATGAGATTGGCAATATGCTTGATGAATTCAAAACTGATATCTTAGGGAGTCTTAGTGAGCAACTAGACACTCTTAAGATCCACAATAAGCAGAAAGCAGAAGCTGAAGCTTTAGCCATCTTTTGCCCAAAATGTAGAAAAAAACATGCTCTCAGGGAATGTCCCTTGGATGCAAAAGTTGTAGAAACATGTGCGATTTGTTCAGAGAATCATGAGACCAAGGATTGTCCTTCAATTCCTGGGCTCAAAGCTGTCTTTCAAGAAGATCCAAATACAATTGAGTCTCTCTGTTTTGTTGCAAGGAGACCTTGGCAAGGGCAACAAAATCAAGGGTTTAACAACTCTATGAACTTTGTGAGAGATTTTTCGGCGAAAATCACATGGAATACCATTTGTCGACGCATTTCGAACCAACTAGTGTGGTTCATCGTCAGGACAAGTTGAAGAAATAGATCCAGCCTAGCAAGTTAAATAGTCTGAGCAGAGCCTCCAACGGCTAACTTGACCAACGGCTAGTTTGACTCTAGGACCGGGGTCAAAATTATTTTATTAATTTAATTAGTAATCTTAGGGATCAATAAATATATAAAATTTTTAATGGGTATTAGTTCAAAAAATATTATAAAAATGATAGTTAATTAGTATTTAAAGGAAATCTAGGACCTTATAATATATGAATAAATTGAATAAATATATAAATTAATTTTATTTAAAAGAATTATTAAAAATTATAAGTTAATTAGTTACATAAAGGGCATTATAATATCAGAATAAAATAAAGTAATATCAAAAGGATGTTAGGTTAGTTAGAAAATTATTTAAAAAGTATAAGTTGATTAGAAATTAATTGGAAAATTAGTTATGTAAAGGACCTTATAATAAATTATATGCATAATATATATATATATATAAAATTGAAAAGGGTGAATATTTAGAGGAATTATTAAAATTAAAAGAAAATTAGTACCAAAGGACCTAATAAGTTATAAGAAATGAGAGAATTAACACTCTAAAAAAAATAAAAAATAAAAATAAATAAAAATAAAAAATATAAATAAATAATAATAATAATAATATAAATAAATAAATAAATAAGTAAGTTAAAAAAAAATAATAAATAAATAAAGATATTAAAAAAAAAAAAAAAAAAAAAAACCTAAGGAGGAGGGCGGAAAAACGACTAGGAAGGGAGTGCTGGGACCCAACACCTACTGATTTTCTAGCCATCATCCCTATTGAGATTGCTTGGCCTCTTTTCAATCTTAAGCGCTTCCCTAAATTTACGATGATGGAAATGCGAAACCTTAGCAATAACACTAGCCTCCTCAATACAAACATGATGATTGGTTTTCTCAGCATGTTCAGCTAAAGCGGAAGACTTAGCTCTCCTATGCTTAAGGTCCGCTGCATGCTCGCTAATCCTTTGATTAATGGAGCGACCAGTCTCCCCAATATAGGGGGTCCCACAAGAACAAGGGATCATATAAACACCTTTCATATCCTTAGGGTCGATAGGATCCTTCACCGATCTGAGGGACATACGAATGGTGTTCAGGGGCCTAAAAGTCACAGAGATACTATGCTTCCTAAGAATCCTTCCAATTCTATCAGTGGCCCCCTGAACATACGGAAGATGGACACCTGGAATTCGTTCCTTCGGTTCCCTTTTAGTCATAGAATTTTTGGAAGCTTTAAGGAAAGCCCTCTCACCCATGTATCTACTATAACCATTCTCAACAAAGACATCAAGCAGATGGGATTTTTCTTTCTCAAAGCTCTTCTTGTCTGAGATCCTTAGGGCCCGAGTAGCAAGGGTATTGAGAACACCCATCTTTTGAGTCGGGAAATGGTGGGAACTGGCATGAAGATACTGCTCCGTATGAGTTTTCTTCCGAAAAACTTGATGAGCGAGGGAACCATCACTATTCTTAGAAATAAGAATATCAAGGGATGGAAGGCATCCATCAACTTCCTGCTCCTTAGTGAACTTAATGGCTGAGGATTGATTGTTGAGATGATCAAAGAAGAGATCAAGCTCAACCTGGCCATGAGACCAGATGACATTGGTGTCATCCACAAACCTTTTCCATAGCTTCGGCAAAAGCCGGGAAGAGTTCAGAGCCTTGGACTCAAAATCCTCCATAAACATATTAGCAACGACAGGGGAAAGGTGGGAGCCCATCGCAACCCCACAGGTTTGCTCGAAGAACTCTCCCTCAAAACTGAAGAAGGTGGAGGTGAGACAAATCTCAACCAACCTAGCCGTGTCAGGATCTATTAGGCGGTTAATCACCTCCATGGCCTCATTAATAGGGATGCAAGTGAACAGGGAGACAACATCAAAACTAACAAGAATGTCCCCAGGTTCAAGCTTAATGTCCTTGAGTTCTTCAATAAAGGAAGCAGAGTCCTTAACGAAGGACTCCATATGACCGACTAAGGGCTTAAGCTTTAACGCAAGGAACTTCGCCAGAAGGTAGGTAGGACCTCCAATGGTGTTGACGATGGGCCTTAAGGGGGCTCCTTCCTTGTGAATCTTGGGGAGACCATAGATTCTAGGAGTAATAGGGTTGCTTTCAATGACTTTATGGTGCAAGGAACTTATAGAGCCTATGGATTTAATGGCCAAAGCCACATTCCTAACAACCTTCTTCAACGGATTTTTGGGGAGCTTTTTGCAGCTACCACTATTATGAAGGTGATCCAACATCTTGCTGCGGTAATCAACCTTATTAAGAATGACGGCAGCACCACCCTTGTCTGCCTTAAGAACAACGATATCCTTGTTCTGGTTTAAGGATCTGAGAGCTAAAGATTCCTCCTTGCTAAGGTTGCTCTTAGGTGGCCTAGCCTTTCTCAAGGCAACATCACAATCCTGCCTAATAGTATCCTTGATCCTATCAGGAAAACCTCTGATCCCAAACTCAATACCACAAATAATATCCTCCACGGGGATTTTCCTAGGGGCTAAGGCAAAATTTAATCCTTTGCCCAGAACTTTAAAAACAGAAGGGGGAAAATCGAAACTGGAGAGATTTATAACCCTGTTACTAGAATGAGAAGAAAGGGAAAGATTATTAATACCAGAGGTCCTCTCATTCTTATTATTTTTCATGTTAGAGGCGTTGGTGTTAATCTTGTCCATACAGTTATTATTATAATAATTATTATTATTATAAATAATACTATTATAATTAATATTATTATTATTATTAATACCATAAATATTGTTATTACTATCATAATTCATAATGTCATTATTATTATTCATAATATTATTATTATTCTTATATTATTATTATTATCATTATTCATGTTATTAATGAATTTATTATTATTATAAGTAGTATTATTATTATTATTAATAAAATTATTATTATTAATCATATTAATGTTATTATTACTGTTATTATTATAAATAATACTATTATAATTATTACTACTAAAATTAATATTATAATTATTATTAATACCATAAATATTGTTATTATTATCATAATTCATAATGTCATTATTAATATTCATAATATTATTATTATTCTTATTCATATTATTATTATTATCATTATTCATGTTATTAATGAATTTATTATTATTATAAGTAGTATTATTATTATTATTAATAAAATTATTATTATTAATCATATTAATGTTATTATTACAGTTTATATTATTATTATAATCCTTATTAATAATGCTGATGCGATTATTCATAATACTATTATTAAAAATCATATTAACCGTATCAATACCAACCTGAGGCGTTGCAAAACCAACGGGATCTCCAACACAGAACGAGGAACCGGGACCATGGACCGAACCCGCGCTAATCTCACCAAACCGGCCAGTCATATTACTACCGGGGATCACGGTCTTGCTCAGCACCGGGGACGAGGCGCTATCATTCAGCGACGACGAATTCAGGAACTCCACGCTGTCAATATCACACCGGCTTGCCAGATCAACATTTAATATCCTGCCATACGCTGAGGAATCAGAGCCATCAGTAGGAGAACGCAGATTTAGAACAACGGGATCAGAACCCTCGATGCCCGGGGAGGCAGAGCATTCACTGGCCGACTGCGCAGAGGGAACAACACCTCGGCTGCTGCCAACTGAAAACCGTCTAACGCCTGGAGACAAAATATGATCAGGATTACTGGCGATCGGATGGGAGCATTCGCTGACCTTAGAGTGATTCCCCACACCGCAGGAACCAGGACGAACGTTCCCCTGAGAAGCAGGCTCCATATTGCAGG
The DNA here is from genome assembly GCA_031772625.1 of Pinus tabuliformis. NCBI lineage: Eukaryota > Viridiplantae > Streptophyta > Pinopsida > Pinales > Pinaceae > Pinus > Pinus tabuliformis. Next base: position 616,026,299 of record CM062817.1, read on the forward strand.
AAGCAAGGGGCGCTCGGCCTTCCTCAGCGTAGAGATGACCCTGGTTACTCCCTTCAGGCAAAACAAAACCCACTATAGATGAATGCAGGTCTGAAGAGACAGAATCGGCTCCATCAGAGTGAGCTGAGTTATCCAGAGACGGGAAACCAGAGACCCCACCTGAGCAGCCAGATAACCAATCATTCAGCGCAGAGATTTGCTCAGATGAGACACGGCTGCGGGGAGCTGCTCCTAAGGTTCTATCAAGAAATGTTGAATCCCCAGCTAGCCTTAGAAACTTAGAAGCTTGATTCTGCTTCCGAATCTCCTCTAACCGAAGAGACTTCAGAGCAGAACAGGCATCAATTCTGGCCCAAAGGGAGGCCGAAAATAAGTTACCAAGATCTAGATGCAAATCTAAAAGAACCCGAGAAAGCTGATTCAAGGATTTTCTAACCTTACTGATTTCTGCCCTTATTAACGCCAAACTCGCCTTAAGGAAAACCTGATGGTTTTGGGGATTGTGAAGGCGGTGCTTAATCCGGGCAAAGACAGGAATGACGGAGGAGTCTCTGCATCGTTTAAGAAAAGCTAGATCTGTCTTCAACCTTGAAACCTGCAAGCGAGCCCGTTCAAAATGATGAACCTTGGTTGCAATGGCTTTTCCGTGCAGGGATTCAATTATAGAGTTCAGGCTTCTGTGATCCATATCAAGTTTGTGAGAGATTTTTCGGCGAAAATCACATGGAATACCATTTGTCGACGCGTTTCGAACCAACTAGTGTGGTTCATCGTCAGGACAAGTTGAAGAAACAGATCCAGCCTAGCGAGTTAAATAGTCTGAGCAGAGCCTCCAACGGCTAACTTGACCAACGGCTAGTTTGACTCTAGGACCGGGGTCAAAATTATTTTATTAATTTAATTAGTAAACTCAGGGATAAATATATAAATTTTTTAATGGGTATTAGTTCAAAAAATATTATAAAAATTATAAGTTAATTAGTATTTAAAGGAAATCTAGGACCTTATAATATATGAATAAATTGAATAAATATATAAATTAATTTTATTTAAAAGAATTATTAAAAATTATAAGTTAATTAGTTACATAAAAGGCATTATAATATCATAATAAAATAAAGTAATATCAAAAGGATGTTAGGTTAGTTAGAAAATTATTTAAAAAGTATAAGTTGATTAGAAATTAATTGGAAAATTAGTTATGTAAAGGACCTTATAATAAATTATATGCATAAAAAATATATATAAAAATAATTGAAAAGGGTGAATATTTAGAGGAATTATTAAAATTAAAAGAAAATTAGTACCAAAGGACCTAATAAGTTATAAGAAAGAACTGCTCACGGGTTTTTTGGCTCCTTGTTTCACGCTGCGGTCCCCCACCGGTTACTTTAGTGCACAGGCTTCCTACCTTTCTGCTGGGCGGTCCCCTGGACGGTCCCCTCTGGGACAACTCTGTATTGACAGGCAGCATGGGCGACGAAGATCTCGTAGACTACGAGGCGGACCCCACGCCTCACCAAGACATCTGGGCGCATACGAAGAGGCCTTCTATGAAACCTCGGAGTGTTGATCTGGCCTCTAGGACAGCTGCCTCCTCTCTGCATCCGCATCTGCCACTCACAGGAAAGAAGAAACCCTCTGATTTCATCCTGGCCGACTCTCCGGCCCTTGACTGCCCGCCCCTTTCCCCTGCTACGCTACATTTATTGGGCTCCTGCCTTCAGTCCTCGCCTTCTTTCGACTCTCCGCTTCTGAACCCCACTCGCCCTGCTTTACCACAGCCCCCACCGCCTCCGCCTCCATCGAACTCACCTTCACCCTCCGTCTCATTTATGCCGCAGAACCAACAGGCTTCACCTCGCCCCCCCCATTCTCTTCTTCCGGGCACTAGTTGTATTAGACCTTGCTCCCCGATACGCTCGGGATGTTTTAACTCTCCTCTGCTCCCGGTTCGATCTGCGGGTTTCGCACAACACAGTTCATCGGACCCGTGTCGTAAGCTATTAAAGGACCTCCCCTTTGGCAAGTGCACAGAGAAATTGAAAAAAGGCAGGTGCCTTCGAGATATTGATTCAGACTTCAACATCACCTTTGGGGAAGAAGCACCGCTGCCGGATGTGATGGAAACTGGCCGTAAAGTCCTGGTCGGTAGGGTAAGGGGATGTACCTACTCTGTGGAAGGACTCAAGCTCTGGGTGGAGGAGATATGGGGCACTCTGCTCAAAGAACTTCCTGATATTAAGGTCCTTGCGAGGGGCTGGTTCGCATTGCACTTCCATCGGCCTGAATATACTCAATGGATTCTCTCCCAATATTGGCATATCGAGTTAGCACCAGTCATGCTCAAGCGTTGGGATCCTCTGTTCGACCCGGAACGTGAACAATTGGGGGCTGGACCCATCTGGGTTCGTCTTCCTGGTCTGCCTATGCAATTTTGGAACCCGTATGTTTTCAAGCGAATTGGGGACACCCTTGGCACCTACCTGGAGCGTGACAAATCCTATGAGAAAACAGGAATCATGACAATGGCCCATATACTTGTTCATCTTGACACCAGGCCGGGACTGGAGGAGAAAATCACTCTGCACCACTGCCATGTCTCACGCAAGCAACTGCTGGATTACGAAGGTGTACCGTTTAGATGTCGTAGATGCCATAAAATTGGTCATCTCTATAAGGATTGCCCACTGAATTTGAGGGTGACTTCCGAAGATACCAAGGGACCAAGACAGCAGCCTACAGTGGATCAAAACATAGGAGTTAATATTCCTACGGAAGGGGAGCAGACTCAACATGAGACTCCATCCAAGCTGGCTAGCGAAGGCACCAAAAAGAACACCAGAAGAAAGGCTTCATCTACACCTGGGCCGCCTCGTACCCGCTCCAAGACTGCGGCGACTGCTCCTGCTCATCCGGGTAATGATTCTATTCCCAACTGTTCTCACAATATTTCTGATGCTATGCAATCTGTTATACACTCTTCTTTGCGGTCCCCTCACACTGAACATCTATCCCTTCCCTCCATTCCCTGCACCATTGCTCCTCCTCCACCCACCTTCTCCACCACACCTTCCTCTCACAAATTGGACCTGGGTCTCCCTGAATCCTCCTCCTCTCCGGTGGGATCCGGATCACACCCTTATCATCTTAGACCCCGGGCTCGATCCAGATTACTGGGTCTGGGATCATCCCCTGGTCGTTACCGCAAGCCAAAGAGGGGTAGACCATCTAAAATCAACTCGGCCATACAAAATGCTGTTGCTGATGTCGCCCAGGGGCGACAGTATACCATTGAACGGGCACTTAGAGCTATTGAGCCCCTAACCTGCGGTTCCCCATGATCTGGCTCTCATACAATTGCAGGGGACTAGCCAACCCCAAAAAACGTCTGGCTTTGAAAAGACTCATATATGAATCAAAATGCGATATAATATTCCTTCAGGAAACTTTATGCACATCTGAGGTGGCGGTGCGAAGCCTACAAGCTCTTCTCCCTGGATGGATATTACATGGATTGGATGCGTGTGGCCGATCTGGTGGTCTAGTCATTGGTATTAATCCCAGAAAAAGCAGGCCTCTCTCCATATGGGGGGGCAGAGGCTTCCTCGGCATGGACATATTCATGGGTGATTTGGGCATCCCTATCAGGATTATTAACATATATGGCCCCAACCAGAATAGGCTTTCTTTCTGGCAAAACTTTCTGAATGGCAATCATATCACACAGAATACAGTGCTGGGGGCGATTTCAACTTCTCCTTAGGGGTTGGAGAATCCTGGGGACATCATGCACAGAGTGATCCTATTGCGGATCAAATGAATATGTTAATTGATGCTCATAGATTAGTGGATATACCTATGAACAAGAAGCTCCCAACGTGGCACAATCAGCGTACTGGTGAGGCAGCTCTGGGGCGGCGATTAGACAGATTTATGATGCATGAGGAGCTGATTCAATTGTTTCCCCTGTATAGACAATGGGTCAGCACTGGGGGTCTATCAGATCATCATCCGATTCTACTTCAGGTCAGCGATAAAAAATTAAAGCCACGCTCCCCTTTTAAATTCTTTGCTGGATTCCTCAAAGAGCCGGATTTCATTAAGATGGTCTCGGATTTCTGGACATCACAACCTCCCCTGAGAGAGGAGAGGAAAGCGATGGATTTCTGTGATAGACTAAAGAAGCTCAAGGAATTGACTGAGACCTGGGCGAGGAGAAATACATAAAGGACACTGAAGGACACTGAAGAACATATAGCTTTATTGACAGATGAGAAGGGTACTGGATACCTCACTGATGACTCGAAATCATTACTGAATCAATTGCTTGGGCAAAAAACAAGGATACTACAAGAAAAGGAGGAGCTGTGGAGGCTAAAAAGCAGAGCCATTTGGCTTAAAGCTGGAGACAGTAATACTAAATTCTTCCATAATCTTGCTAATGGCAGAAAGGCATCAAACACTATTTGGAAACTGCCATGTGAACCAGATGGTTGGGCTACCACGCATCAGCAACTTGCCAAATTGGGGGTCCTACACTTTAAGCACCAATTCACTGCACAGAATGTTATCAACCTCCCAGACATCATCAATCTGGCAGGTCATTTTCCCCGCTTTGTGGGACAGGAGGACATTGAAGATATCATTCAACCGGTCACAATACAGGAGCTGGAAAGTACTCTCAAATGGTTTAAAAAAGACAAAAGTCCGGGGCCGGACGGCTGGCCAGTGGAGTTCTATCTTGCTTTCTATGATATGCTGGGCGAAGACTTATTGGAAGTCATTGAGGAGAGCCGGATCACTGGGCACATACATCCACCTATGAACCAGACTTTCATTGCCTTGATACCCAAAACTGATGACCCCTCATCCTTCAATGATTTTCGTCCTATATCATTATGCAATTTCCTCTACAAAATTATTGCCAAAATCATTGCCAACCGCATTAAACCCATTCTGTCCACACACATATCTGCAGAACAGTTTGCCTTCCTCCAAAACCGCCACATCCAAGAGGCTATTGGTACTGCCCAGGAAGCCTTACATTCCATAAAGCTAAAGAACCTCAAAGGCATATCTCTAAAGATCGACCTTGCAAAGGCTTTTGACAAGGTAAACTGGCTCTATTTGAAAATGATTCTCACCCATTTGGGCTTCCCCCACATGCTCACTAACTGGATAATGGGCTGTATATCTACTGTCTCCTTTGCTATCCTTATTAACGGTTCGGCCTCTGCTCGCTTCAACATCAACAGAGGTATCAGGCAAGGCTGCCCTCTTTCCCCACTACTCTTCCTTATTGTCATGGAAGGGCTTAGTAGGCTCATAGCTACTGCAAAAAGGAATGGAGACTTCAGCGGACTCAAGATTACTGAACAGTACTATCTTACTCACCTATTGTTTGTTGACGACATCTTAATCTTCTTGAATGGAAGTGTCCGGGATTCCATTGCACTAAATAATATTCTTCAACTCTTCTGTAAAGCCACGGGCATGGTGATCAACAGGGAGAAATCTACCAGGTCCATGATGGGGTGCACATATCAGGAATCTCAGCTGGCGACCCAGCATTTCCCCTTCTTGGAAAATAATTTGCTGGATGGCATCAAATATCTTGGCTTCAGACTAAGGCCGGATGGGTACAAAATTGAGCACTGGTCTTGGCTTATCAACAAAATTGAAAAAAGGATAAATTGCTGGCATCATCGTCTTCTGTCTAAAGCAGGTAGACTACTGTTGATCAAATCTGTTCTTGAGGCTACCCCAGTTTACTGGATGTCCCTCACATGGATCCCAAAGAACATTCTTCAAAAAATTCAACAAATCTGCAACAGATTCCTGTGGAACGGCAACAAAAAGGGGAAGATCTTTGCCTGGACAAGATGGTCTTTGGTCACTACACCAAAGAGATGGGGAGGATGGGGACTGAAATCTCTTTCGGAATTTGCACAAGCGTTGACAGCAAAGCAGGGCTGGTCACTTCTCAAACCGAACAGTTTATGGGCGGAAGTTATACACCAAAAGTATATCTGGCCCTCTAACATCATTGACTGGATCCGCAGACCCCATTGGAACCGACAAGGAATATCTGCGATCTGGAAGGCCACTCTAAATGCTATGCCGCTCATTAGAGACAACCTGCTATGGCGAATTGGTAATGGTACACAAGTCCGCATAGGCTTAGATCCTTGGCCTGGCTCGGGGAATGCGCACCTACTACCGGAAGGTTTGGTTCGTTATCTCAACAACAGGGGCATAAAATATCTTGCACAGATTGGTGATCTGCAACATTCTTCCATCTTTTCACAGGCATGGATAATTGACCGTCAATGGCAACTGACAGATGAATGGAACTCTAATTGGAAAGGCTACTTACAGGCACTAACGGAATCGCACATCAAGCTACATGAAGCAGAGGATGAGTTAATCTGGGCGCCTGCCAAATCTGGTAATTATGCTCCGAAGTTTGGCTACTACAAGTTGATCGAGGCAAAGAAACCCGACATGCATAAATCCTGGTGGTCAGCTATCTGGCATCTACAAGCTCAACCAAGAACTCGACTTCTCATGTGGAATATTCTTGCTGACAAATTACCAACTGGCTCCATCCTCAGGAAAAGAGCATTTGCTGGACCAACATGGTGCGTCCTATGCAGAAAGGAGGAAGAAACAACTCTACACCTATTTCTTACCTGCGAGGTCATAAAGGATTTATGGAACCAGGTCACACAGGCCCTCAATATAAATACAGCTTGGCAGGGGGCAGATATACCTACGGCCTAGGAACAGTGGTGGTCTGCTGTGGCTTCAGAAAAGTCTAGGAACCTACCGCTTTTGGTGTCCTGGTTCATCTGGAACAAGCGTAATGCCATAATCTTTGAGGACTGCATGGTCAATTGGCACCTACTCCCACCGTCCATATGTGCGACATACTCGGAGATCCCATTTGAAAATAAACATAACACTCCCAGGAACATTATGCCCGAAATTATAAACAAGGATATGCCGTGGGCATACTTTGATGGGGCTGCACCGAGGCAAGGCTGTGGGGGGGGCATTCTATTTCATCTATCAGATTCACACTATTTTCACCTGAGAATGGGACTTGGTCCGGGCACTAACAACCATGTTGAACTTATTACTCTGAGACATCTCCTCTATTTTGCTTTATCCAAAAACTGTCGGCAATTTCAAATTTTTGGGGACTCAAAGATTGTGATTGATTGGGCAAATAACAAATCTATCTGTCATGCATATTCTTTGAAACATATCTTGGAAGAAATTGTTTTTCTTAAAACACATTTTGACCAGATCACTGTTTCTCATATCTACAGGGAAAGAAATTCAATTGCTGACCGGCTCTCGAAAGAAGCGGCGGATCGACCTCTTGGCGATTGGCTGATCGAGGAATACAATCCAGATGGGATGCACAGATTTTTTCATCGACCATATATTGACGGCCTCCTACAGGGGGGCAATGCCCCCATCTAAATTTTTGATATGCTATGATACTCATTGTATATAACAGCCACAGTACAGTTTCGTCCTTTTTGCTATGCTATGATATTCATTGTACATAACAGCCACAGTACAGAACTTTGCTTCTGTATAGCGGATACACTTTTCAACTCTGTTTTTATTTTGGTTTTTTGCTGAGACATTGTACTTTCTCTGAGGGATACAGAACCATCGTATCTCTGTGGGTTTTTTTAGATGTAATTTTGTTTTTTCTGAGCAGTGGTGAAAACCACACTACAGCATATGCCAATGGCATCAACAGCATGTAATTTCTTTTAATAGAAATTATGAATTCTCTTTCTTCGGAAAAAAAAGTTATAAGAAATGAGAGAATTAACACTCTAAAAAAAATAAAAAAAAAATAAATAAATAAAAATAAAAAATATAAATAAATAAATAAATAATAATAATAATAATATAAATAAATAAATAAATAAGTTAAAAAAATAATAATAATAAAAAAATAAATAAATAAAGATATTTAAAAAAAAAAAAAACCTAAGGAGGAGGGCGGAAAAACGACTAGGAAGGGAGTGCTGGGACCCAACACCTACTGATTTTCCAGCCATCATCCCTATTGAGATTGCTTGGCCTATTTTCAATCTCAAGCGCTTCCCTAAATTTACGATGATGGAAATGCGAAACCTTAGCAATAACACTAGCCCCCTCAATACAAACATGATGATTGGTTTTCTCAGCATGTTCAGCTAAAGCGGAAGACTTAGCTCTCCTATGCTTAAGGTCCGCTTCATGCTCGCTAATCCTTTGATTAATGGAGCGACCAGTCTCCCATGTGATTTTCACCGAAAAATCTCTCACAAACTTGATATGGATCACAGAAGCCTGAACTCTATAACTCTATGAACTTTCAACCTCCACCAAATTGGAATCCTTGGCAACAACCGTGGTCCCAAACTCAAAATCCTTTTCAATCATGGGTACAAGGCATGCAAAATCCTTATGGGAGATTTGCTTAATTTTACCAATATCCTCCATCTTTTCAAAATCAACAAGCTCCACAACTTCCAAATCAAAACCCACAACTATCATTGCCATTTCAACAACAACCCTCTCAACAGAACCCAAATTCTCAACTCTTGCTTCCATTCCAACAGAAGTCAAATCAACTTCCTTCTCAGCCATTGCCAAACCCCAATAATAAAAACCCTCAAAATGCTTACATGGTAGAAGGTCAACAATTTCCTGCCTATATGATTGTTCCTCTCAATGATGTACAACTCAGATCTGGTAGAGTTCTAGATAAACCTTCTATAAATGCCCAAAATCAAAGCATTTTTGAGGAAGAATCTCTTGAAGCCAATAAGGGTTCTGAAGCATCTCTTCAAAACCCGAACACTTAGAAAGAAAAAGAAAAAGAGCTAACCCTCACAACTCCTATAGTTGAGCAACCTGCATCTTCATCCACACCTCCTTTTCCTGAAAGACTACAAATTGACAAAGGGGTGGAAAAACAAATCTTGTTGCCTGACTATGATTTTCTAAATGAATTGAAGAATGTCTGTATCAAGATTCCCTTGTTACAAGCCATTAGAGAGATTCCTATTCTAGCCAAAACAATAAAGGAGTTGAGTCTTAAAAGACCAGGAAGGAAACCAAGAGATACAAGAAGAATCCACCTGGTAGGGAAAATTGCAGACATCATGATGGGAAAAATTACTATGCAGAAATATGTAGATCCCGGTAGTCCAATTGTCAAAACACATATCAATGGGGTTGAAATTCCAAATACTTTGATTGATTTAGGTGCTGCTATCAACATTATAAGTAGACAGACTATGGAACAACTGAAACTTCCTAATCTTCTCTTTACACCTACTTTACTGCAACTTGCAGATCGATCAATTATTAAACTAGATGGTGTATTAGAAGACATTTCAGTCTCCTTAGACTCTTGGGAATATCCAGTATATTTTATGATTTTAACCCCCAAGAGTAATTTAGGAGGACACCCTCTCATCTTAGGAAGACCTTGGCTAGCCACAGCCGATGCTTTCATCAGTTGTAGGTCTGGGGACATGTATATTTCTGATGGTAATTCGACAAAGAAATTCAATCTGTATCCTCCAGCAAAAGCAATTACAGAAATAGGAGATAATGAGTGGATTGATGATGAAGATACTATACAACCTGTCTTTACCATTTCTGAAGTTAGTGAAGATAGTCAAATTCTGAACACATTAGAAAACTTTGAAACATCTTCAGAATATGACCACACGCAATTTCAGTTAGATTCCGACATTAAGTATTTATCATCTAGACAAATGTCTCTTTTCTCTATGGAAGAGTTTGGTAGTTCCGCCATTGAGATCTTTCCAGGAAAAACATTAAATATCAACAAAAATTTGGAAAGATCACAACAGGAAGAACTAACCAAAATCTTGCAAAAACATTCTACTACATTTGCATGGGAATATACTGATATGAAAGGTATTGACCCTAAGACTTGCATTCATCACATCTACATTGAGGAAAATAGTAGACCAATCAGACAACCTTAGAGAAGGATGAATCCAAACCTTAGGGAGATAGTGAAAGAAGAGCTCCAAAAGCTACTCAATGTAAACTTTATTTATCCAATTTCAGATAGCCGATGGGTTTCTCCTTTGGTTATAGTACCTAAAAAGAATGGTAAATGGAGGGTATGCATTGATTACAGGGAATTGAACAAAGCAACTTTGAAGGATCACTTTCCTTTACCCTTTATCGATAAGGTATTAGATACTTTAGCAGGCAAAAAGTATTTTTCATTTTTGGATGATTTTAGTGGTTACAATCAGATTCAGGTAGCACCTGAAGATCAGGACAAGACCACATTTACCTGTCCATGGGGAAATTTTGCTTACCGAGTACTTCCTTTTGGATTATGTAATGCACCCGCAACATTTCAAAGGGCAGTACTAGGAATCTTTTTCGATCTAATCCATGATTGTGTAGAGGTTTATATCGATGATTTTACAGTTTATGGTAATTCGTTTGAAGAGGCATTAGAGAATTTGGAAAAAGTCCTTATAAGATGTAAAGAAACAAAGCTATCATTAAGTCATGAAAAATGCTTTATGATGTTTACTGAAGGGATCGTTTTAGGACATCATATTTCAGGAGATGGGATTAAAGTTGATAGATCAAAAGTTGAAGTCATCTCCAAGTTGCCTATTCCAAATTGTCAAAAAGATGTTAGAAGTTTTCTTGGATTTACTGGATACTATAGAAGATTTATTGAAAACTTCACCAAAATAGCATCTCCACTCTTCAAATTACTTACAAAAGACTGTGAATTCAAATGGGATCCTGATTGTCAATCTGCATTTGAAACTTTGAAAACAAGAATATCTGAAGCACCCATTTTGAGAGGACCGAATTGGAAACTTCCTTTCCATATTTCCACAGATGCTTCAGATACAGCTCTAGGAGCTGTGTTGGGACAAAAGGATTTAGTTCCTTATGCCATTTACTACACCAGTAAAAATTTGACTCCCACTGAGTTAAACTATACTGTGACTGAGAAAGAGTTCTTAGCTGTTGTTCATGCAATCAATAAGTTTAGACACTATATAACTGGCTATGAAACTTTTGTCCATACTGATCATTCTGCAATTAGATATCTCATGAATAAACCTGTTACTAATGGCAGAGTTACAAGATGGCTCTTACTTTTACAAGAATTCAATATTACTGTGTTGGATAGACCAGGGAAACAAAATACAGTAGCTGATTTCTTGTCTAGAATCCAAAATACTAACGAAGATTCTCCTATAGAGGATAAGTTTCCAGATGAATATTTGTTTGTAGTAACTACTAAGACTCCTTGGTATGTAGATATTGCTAACTATTTGGTTACAGGGAAGCTACCTCCACATCTATTTCCTGGTGAAAAAGAAAAATTATTCAGGAGAGTTCAAGTTATTCATGGATTTCTAATGAATTGTTTAAAACAGGGCTAGATTGTGTGATCAGAAGATGTGTTCGGGAAGATGAAATTCCTGACATCCTCAAGGCATGTTATGATGAACCATGCGGTGGACACTTTGCTGACAAAAGGACGGCCTATAAAATCCTTTCTTTAGGATATTATTGGCCTTCTCTTTTCAAAGATGCAAAACAATATGTCAGAAGGTGTGACAGCTGCCAAAGAGTTGGGAGACCGACTCTTTCAAATGAAATGCCATTACAACCACAGGTACTCATCGAACCCTTTGAAAAATGGGCTTTAGATTTCATTGGACCCATTAATCCACCATCTAGACAAAAGAAGTATATATTGTTATGCACTGATTATGTCACTAAATGGGTAGAAGCCAAAGCATTGCCTTCTGCCACTGAAAATTCAGTTGTTCAATTTCTTTTTGAGGATATTTTTACTCGTTTTGGTGTCCCAAGAGAAATTGTGACAAATCAGGGAAGTCAATTTACATCTAACTTGATGGAGAAGTTGATGGAAGAATACAAAATCAAGCATAGAAAATATACTCCTTACCATCCGCAAGCAAATGGCCAAGTGGAGTCTACAAACAAAGTTCTTGAAAGCATCATCACCAAAACTGTTCATCTACACAGAAAATATTGGGCAGAAAGGCTTCCTGAAGCCTTATGGGCCTACAGAACTACATGGAGGAACACAATAGGACATTCTCCCTATGAACTTGTTTATGGGAAAGAGGTCCTGCTCTCCATTGAGTTTCAAGTCAAGACTTTCAAGATGGTAGTCCAATTGGGGATGAATCTATCAGAAGCCCAAAAGCACAAAATGGAGCAGCTGAATGAGCTAGATGAGATCAGATAAGAAGCAATTTTAAGGACTGATCTAGTTCAACATCAAAGAGCTAAGTGGCATGACAGATACATCAAAGAGAGAAAGTTTCAAGAGGGAGATTGGGCGTTACTGTTTGATTCCAAGTTTAAAGACTTCAAAGGAAAATTTCAGACTCATTGGCTTGGGCCATATGAGATTGACAAAGTCTTTAACAATAGAGCGGTAAGAATCAAGACCATTGATGAATTTCGAACTCCTCTCATTGTGAATGGCCACCGATTGAAAATTTATCATAAGCCACTCTCAAAAGAGGAATTTGTCAAAATGTTCCAAGAGAATTCTGAAATAAGGCTGGTGGAGAAGGATCCTTCTCCCCCACCAGCCTAGCCTTTTATTCTTTCAGTTAAAAAAATAATAAAAAAATAAAAAAATAAATTGTATAAGCCTGAAAACCAATCATAGATTGGCAGTCTTATACAGAAAATATGGAGTGAAAATCAAGGACACTTGACACTCTATATTTTCTAAAAAAAAAATCCCCTCTCCTTCTCTTTCCATCTTCACTCCATCTCATTTGCCATTTCACTTCACCTCCATCTCATTCTCATTTCCATTTCACTTCACTCCACTTCATTTTCATTTCATTCCACTCATTCCATTTCATTTCATCAATAAAAGTCCCTTTCAGGACTATTTTCATTCAGTTAGTTCTTCTCTAACTATCTTTGTTCAGTTAAGTGGGTGTTGTCTCAGTTTCCGCAGCTGGAAGCCGTTTCCGCAGCCAGAAGCAGTTTCCGCAGCCAGAAACGATTTCCGCAGCCAGCATCACTCTGTTTTCAAATTTACAGTCAACTGTTAGTGCAATAATCATGAAATGCAGGTATAATTGAGATAAAGACATAGGGCATCTCCAAGACATCAAGAAAGAGCAATTGGTTAGAAGCCTTGAGCAAGAAATGACAAAGTTTCCAAAGGTATGAGCAAATTTTTTTATCAAATAACAATTAAAGTCATGATTACGCATAGTTATCAAACCATAAAAAGTTCTACTATGTGCAATGATTTGATACGATGGCTCCACTAAACCATTCCTATTCCACGATATCACTCCACACACCTTGCATTCATTTCTCCAACGGTCTCATGATTATTTCGAGTTTAAACTCAAGATTGACTGCACTTTCATTTATTACCCGTACTCATAAGACGTGACCTATTTTGTTACGGTTCTTCTTAGCCGTATTTTTCGCAGCCGTCCATTGAGACGTGTAACATTTCATACACAGTCATCCGATTCAAAAGAATCCCGATGTTACTCCATTTGTTTACCACTCCATTAATACCATACTCCTCGCATGCATCCACATTTTATTTTATGAACTTGTTTACTGCTGCTCACCCTCTGTTCCTCCTATAATTCAGGTATTTCCATTCCATGTTCTCCATTTTCGATTGCAACCACTACAGTTTATCCTAAACCCCGATTGCAGCCACTACAGTATATTCTAAACCCCGATTGCAGCCACTACAGTCTATCCTAAACCCTGTAACCGAGCCATATTTTTCTCTGTACCCTCACATGCAGAAGAGCTCTCAGTTGAAATTCAAAACAGAGGATGGGAAAATTACTGAGAGCAGAGCCAGAAGGACCGAAATACTTGGAAGGTTATCCTCAAACTAAAGAATTGCTGAAGAAAGCCAGATGGTTACGATTTATCCAAAAGTTTAAAGGCCATAACAAGGAGGTGACCAAAGCTTTTGTACGGTCTTTTGATGGACAAACAGTGGAGATTGGAGACTTGAAGCTCACGGTGACTGAAGCCACAATAGCAGCTGCCACAGGCCTACCTCAGGAAAGTGAGAGGTGGTTTAAAAATAGAAGTGTGGATGATCAGATATGGAGAATTATGCTACAAAACCAAGGTATGGATACCACCGTGTTTACAAGAGGCATCCCTGTTCATGCACTAAAAGAGGAATGGTCTAGTCTGCTATTAGTTATCCAAAAATTTATCACGTGTGAAGGACGTTTTGGTTCTATGTATATGTATCATGCTAGACTGATGATGAATTTCTTAGAAGGTCACACTCTTAATTTGCCTCATTTTCTGTTGTTAAGTTTGAAAAAGATGAGTATTACAATTCAAAAACACATAGGCAACATTGAACCTCATCTATATAATCATGGACTCATAAAAATTCTTATTGAGGACCAGCTGAAGAAAACTAAAGATACTTGGGAGCAATTCTTGATAAGAAATTACTTCCAAGAGCCATCTGAGGCCTCTGGAAGTAGTCCACCAAAGATTCCAAGAAAAAGTAGGAGGAGAGAAAAGAACGCTCCAGTCCAAGACTCCCCTACTATAGAAACTCAAGAAACTGACCAAAAGGAAGAAGAAGATAGGGCTAAAGACAAGAAACAGAAGAAAGAAAAAGGCAAAAGAACCATCCAAGAAGTCTATCCATCCCCTGAGCAATCCATAGAGGAGGATTATCAACCACTGTCAGAAAGATTAGTACATCTTCAGGCTGCTGCTATAGCAAAGAAAAAGAAAAAAGGAAAACAGAGTACACAAGAAAAGAGTACTAGTCCATACTTAAGGAGGAACACTAGGCTAAGAGGAAAGGCGAGTAAAACCCAAGAAAAACAGCCTCACTTTATCGATTTAGGTGAAGAGACACTTGAGAAATCTCCAGCTCAGCCAAGCATTGAATCAAGTCCTCCACATGATGAAAGCCCTTTTCGGCCGGAAAGAGAGAGCAGTCCTCCTCCTCCACCAGATTTTGAGCTTAGTCCGAGAAAGACACCTGAGGTAGATCCCAATCAGCAAGAGGTATATAACTACCTGGAATCCTTAGAACAATCAGCTACAGGTCCGAGTACCACTCTGCCACTAGATGCGCAAGTTCAGTCCTTGAAACAGGAGGTATTTGAATTAGAAGTCCTAAATAGGCATATCAAGCAGGAAAATGAAGCACTCAAAGAGTAGAGCAAGGTAGATAAGATTATCCATGATAACACTATGCTCCATTTAGGACTGTGGCAAAAGAAAAACAAGAAACTGAAGAAAAAGTGCAAAAAGTTAAGCAGAGCATTGATTAATCTCAAGTTCAAATGTCTAGTCAGGAAACCCAGGATGATGTTAGCACCAAAGAAGAAGAAAAGAGGGCTAGATGTCCTAGCAGAAGCCTCAGAACATATGGATTAGAGGGAAATGACTAAATTTTGGTTGCATAAGGACATGCAACACCTTCACAGTGGGGGTATGTTGAGCCTCAAACCTGCACCTTCCTATACACCCTCTCAGCCTTCTTTTTCCACTTACTTCATCCACCAAGCTGTTAAATCATTGCATTATAGTCTAAAAAGAGCTTCTGACATGGTTTTCTAACTATGCTTATGACTGTTGTTTGGTTTAGATTTTTGTTCAGGCAGCTGCGGAAACTTGTCAGTTTCCGCAGCTAGCACAGGTTTCTGCAGCCATTTTGTTAAAGGCTATGCTACAGGTGTCCTATGAAGAAACGAGCCACATGGGCAAGCTACAGGTGACGTGTACATGGAATGTGTCCCTTCAGATCAGCCAAATCATCCATAAAAGGTCACGGTCAACAAGGGTCAAAGGCAAAGCCAACCAAGGAATTTAGCGGTGGCACGTCTCTGTTTTGAGCACGTGAAGGTTTACGTGGCACAGTCCTCAGCTCACGGAGATATCGGCACACCTGGAGATCAACCCCGTAACCTGAATCCAACAGCTACCACTCCGAGGATTTAATGGACATGATGACCATTACGCTAGATCTCGGGCTGAGGAGATCTACGTGTCTCTGGCAACGCAGTTAACAACATAGGATTTAGGAGTTAGTTACAACACTTTTTCATTATAAATAACGCGTTGATAAATGTTGTGTAGAAGCTTTGGAGATGTAATTTTTGAACTGTTGTTATTATCACCCCACTGCACTCTGTTTTACGTGTTTTGCTGTTGCTTTAATACATGAGAAGACTACTTTCCTGAGCTCGTTTTTGTGACTGTTCGTTGACTGGCTGAGGTGGCAGAGGGCCCCTGCGCACTAAAGCTTTGTATAGTTATCATTTGATTTTATTATGTTTCTGCTTTCATAATTATTAGCTTGTATATAACATGCTGTTTTGATGTTTTTAATTCACTGCTGTTTACATTTTCATTTATGTTTTCTCATAGCTGTCAGCTGATCAGTGCTTTTCTACAAGTTTTCTTAGGCAGCCTGGGCAAATTTTCATGTTTTTGACAACTACTGACATATGAGATCATCTTGTCCTTCCTGCTAATTTTCATTTTCTGAAGTTTAATTCCAGCACTGTCATTTTTCAAATTGTGTTTTTCTTATTTATTTTTCTGCTACTTAGACATCATACTACTCATTTGTTTATGGTTTCTTTCTATAGTCAAGTGACTCTAGTAGTAAGGAATCACAATATTACTTATTGTTGTGTGATTTAGTTTGCTTTCTTGCAATTTAGATATCATATTGCTTAACTTGTTCATGATTGCTTCCCATAAGGTAGATTGAGCTGAAGGGTAAAGGATCAGAAGAGTTGAAGTAGTGTGATTAGTTTCCTTTATGCAATTTAATTTCCTGCAATTTAGATATCATATTGCTTAACTTGTTCATGATTGCTTCCCATAAGGTAGATTGAGCTGAAGGGTAAAGGATCAGAAGAGTTGAAGTAGTGTGAATTAGTTGCTTTGCTTTCAGTCTTTGAGTTGCTTTAAGTTCATCTTTTACTTTCTTTTTCATACAGCAGTAAGGATACTGGGCCATTGTCATTAGTTCACTGTTTGATACATTTACTTCCTCTTAAGAATTGATTTCATTACAGTTATTTTAGAGCTTTCTTTTTGAACACTTTTAAGTTTGGAAAATCACTGTAGAAATCACCATTACCATCCACACTTAACTTTCATTTTCGCCATCACACACTAGGGAATCCATAAAAGATAAATCCAAAAACAAACTAAAAAAAACTCAAACACGACAAAAGACTAAGAAAATGGTTATCTTGTACATATAGTACACTTCACTTCATCAGTTTACGAATCCCGGATTGACATTTTAATCAGCAATTTAGAACACACTAAATTGACCAAACAACATGTTGGATATCTGATGCTATGTACATATTGTATTGTGCGCATGATGGATATGTGGCATTGTGTGCATATTGTGTTATGTACATGTTGTATATGTAATGCTATGTACATATGGTGTTGTGTGCATGTTGTACATATGGTGCTATGTACATATGGTGTTGTGTGCATGTGGTGTTGTGTATATGTTGTACATGTGGTACTGGTGTACATGTGGTATTATGTGAATGTCGTACATATTGTGTTATGTACATGCGGTACTACATATGTGCATTATGTAGTCGTGGCATCGTGACACTGTATTCGTTGTTTTGTACTATGTGTATTATGTTGTACACCATGTGTAGGCATATGTGTCGTGATGTAAATAAGGTGTAGGTGTATCTGTCATGATGTATATCAGGTATAGGTGTATGTGTTGTGATGTACATTGTGTATGTGTACGTGATTGAAGAGAGGCAAAGGAATTGGGTGCTTGTTAGGCATGGCAACCGATTCGATGTGCGTATGTAATAAAGACAAAGGTAGAAGCTAAGGATTGATTAAAGGATAAGTATCAATATTTTATTTCAATTTTATTATGCATGTGATTTATGATTCTAGTCTATGATGATTACATGTGATCTATGATTCTGGTTTATGATGGTTACATGTGATTTATGATTTTGATTTAGGATGGTTGTGTTTTGAGATAACATGATGTGATATGTTTATACATAATGATTTGATCAAAGATGCTAGTTTGACTTATTGTGATAGGAAATAAACAAGATTGCAAGTATACCTTATTGATGGGCCACCAATGAGGTATGATTTGAAATTATTTCAATTTATTTTAAATCTAATGACAATTATCTGCTTGGTACAGGAAAGCATGAACTGCCTGATTGGGTGGTCGAAACTGATGACAAGCATTAGCAACAACAACAAAAGGAATTGGAACAGGTAGCAGTATGCTAGTAAAACACTTCAGGAGCAGGGCCATTATGGGACACTGGTACCCAATAGTGTCCATTGATTGCCATGAGCATGCTATGACCGATATGATGGTTTTGAGGTAGGTATATGCCTTGGTTGTTTGACCTTCCGATGTGAGGAAGCCTTGCCAAGGGATGGATCGCTTGGGATAGGGGATGTCGGGGAACTTGGAAGGTGAGTGACTGCACGGAAGGGGTGATTGGATTGCCCGAGGGACTATGTAGCAGAGAAGGGAAGGTCGGAGATGGATTTGTTTTGGTCATTAGCATTTCCAAATGGAATCAGATGCACATTGGGAGTGTGCCCTGGAACAATGAGTTAGTAACTGTTCACTGAGAGGACAAGTGGTGTAAGAATGTAGCGCTGGACATTAGATGCAACTTTGACTTTGACAGTGGATTTTGGACTTCTTGGGAAGGAAGTGAATCATGGCATTACTTTTGAGGGTGGAGATGTAAGCCTTTGGATTCCCTTGTTGCTTATGCAGACATCGTATCCTTTTATTTCATGGTTTAGCAAAGGTGCATATGTGTATATGTGGTTATTGTAAATATCGTACTGAGCTATGTTATAAAGCTCCAGTAAGCGGTATGCTTATCGTGTTTTCAGCAGTGGTCATTGTAAATACTACAACGACCTGTGTTATAAAGCTCGATAGGCAGTATGTTTTGATTTTAAGTAGTCTTGTTGGTTGTTGGTGTCATTGAACAACGAGGATGGTGTTCCCCCAAGGGGGAGGGTTCTGTAACAACCCTGGTCAAAATTCCATGTAAAAGTTAATAAAGGAAAAAAGAAGACCAAGGTCATGGGACATGTATTCCAAGATGAATGATGGGAAAAACATCCTAGTGGGTGTTCATTCAGTTTATTATGGCTAAAGGAATTTGGCAAAGGATTTGGAAAGGAAAAATGCCATTTTTGGCACATTTATTTATGAAATGGAAATTAGGAGAAAAGGAAGGTGAAAGGTCACAGGTTGCATGTGAGGAGGAAAATGAAGGATAATAATGGAAAATGAAGAAAATAGAGGTCTCATTGATAAAAAGGCTTCTGAGGATCAGTTGGTAAGATTTTGCTCAGGCTTGGTCATTATAACCTTTTGCCAGTTTAGTTTTGGAGCTCTCTCATTATTCTCTCTCTCTCTCTCACTCTTGGACACTTCAAATTTTCTTGAAGCACTTTGGCATTGGATCAAGAAAGGCAAAGAAGGAAAGAGGAAGGAAGGAGCAAGCAAGGAAGAGCATAATCAAGCAGCTACAACAAGATTCTTTGCAGGTATCGATTTGCATGTGTGATTTACGTGCTAGATTTGGCATGCATGGTATTGCATGTGGTTCTTTGTTGTCATGGCATGGGTTTTTCTAGGTGTGACAGTGCTTTCAGCCTAGCCTTGCGATTTCCGGATAGCTATGGTGTGATGGTTTTGTTGAGATGGATTTATGGATGGATTCAAAGCTGAGTGAGGTGGATCTCCGAAAGAAAGAACACATGGCCTAGTGATCCATGAACCAGACTGTGAATTGCGGTAAAGCCATTGGCCTAGTGACCCCTGAACTAAACTATGGGTTGTGGTAAAGCTGGGTATTGTGTGCTTCATTGGGCCTAGGAATCCTCGATCGGTTAATGGTAGGATATATGGTAAAGCCTAGAGGTGGTTGCCCTTGATTAGTCCTAGGAATCCTTGCCATTGAATGGCAGGATATACGGTAAAGCCTAGAGGGTGGAGTCTCGGTTAAGGCCTAGTGATTCAGTGTGCATTGCGGTAAAGCCTAGAGACTAGGATATATGGAAATTCCTCACATTGTAGGTGGAGAAATCCACTGGCATCCATTCTTATTTTATGGCCTAGTGATCTGAGATGGATTGCGGTAAAGCCTGGTTCTATTGCTAAGGGTGAGGTGGTGAAGCCTTAGGAAGCCCTCATTGAGTTTGGTTTTAAGCCCCACATTCATGCTTAGAATATGGCACGAGGATGATTGACTGAAAGAAAGACTTGGTTCAACCAATCTATGGTCAGGTGGTTCATGGAAGTCCCAAATCTGGTTGGTTGTTGCATTCATTAATATGAGGTTATTTCTCCTTGTTATTTCATGAGTATTATACTGGTTCATATGTGGATTATATGGTTATTGTTTCCTTGGTATTTCTGTTGTTATTATGCTGGTTATGAATATGTATTATGACAGTGGTGATGTATGGCTCTCATCATGTTTTTACTTGTAATTGAATGAACAATGAACCTATGACCTAATAGATGATAATGCAGCTAATGTGATAAGGAAACAATTCCTCATAGTGAATCACAGATAAGTATGAGACCTCTATGCTCAGTTTTGTTGTTAAGACCTATAGTTTTCATGTCTGTGACATCTTTGACGAAATGCCTGTCATGGCTAGTAGGGGTCCAGTCTAGTCCTTGTCAATGCTTTTGCAAATGTATCATTGTTCTGTTGTGTAAATTCATTTATGAAGGTGTCATTGAGTTCTGGGCAGTGATCTGGGCCTAAAAAAGTGGCACAAATCCCAGAGTCACAGGGACAACATTGGGGAAAAAGAAGCTCCCTTGCCCTTGTTGTGGGAGCTTTTGGAGCCTCCCAAACGCATCCTTGTCCATATCAAGGGAGCTTCTAGGGGTTTTATACACTAAAACTTCAATTAGTCTTAGAGGTTTGTTACCTGAGTGGTTGGGATGGCTCCTCGGAGTTCTGTCGCTGATGTGGAAGGTCTGTGTGGTGTGTTTTCGTCGATTCGACTTCCTTAAGGCGACTTAGGAGGTTAAGTCTCATTATAGTGGCCTCTCGTCGTATATTTACCCTGGTTGGCCGGTTACTTGGTTAGATGTGGGATGAGGGTGTTATAGTTAAGATAACTTATCCGTGCGTTAAATTTTTATAACACACTAAGATGATAGAATTCCTTTTTTTATTTTCGAAATCCTCGAAACTGATGTGGTTATTATTTTCACACTCTAGTGCGATTATTAGTGAAACACATCAGTGCGATTAGTTTTATAAGAGCACCGATATGATAGAATACCTTTTTTATTTTTGAAATATCGGAAATCGATGTACTTATTATTTTAACACATCTATGCAGTTTTTATTGAAACACATCGGTGCTATTAGTGTTAGAAGAACACTGATATCATGGAATTTATTTTTTTATTTTTGAAATCTCAGAAACTAGAGCGGTTATTACATTAACGCATTGGTGTGATTATTATTGAATGTATTAGTGCGTTGAAGTTTACAAGAGCACTAATGTGCTTTAAAAGTTATCTGAATTTTTATTTTCACATTGAATGGCATATTCATTTCAGGTTATCCTTTAGGATGCATCCACATAAGTTAAAGTAGTTCATAGTATACATTTTTCGCTTAAAGTTGCCTTATTCTTGAAAAATGGTTTGAAAACTATATTGAAATTCAAATTGTGGTTATATGGTTCTCGAAATTAGCTTGAGGTATATACACAAAAATTTGTTGTTGATTTTGCTCAAATGCAGAGAGAAAATCTCATAATATCAAATGGAAAATTCTTTAGATTCCAACTCATTCCATATTGCTCAAAGTCCTTCGCAGAGTTCTCCCTTTCTATCTCTATTAAGTTCAGATTTTATATATATATACTTGAATAAAAATGTATCCAAATTTGCAGGATCCTGATTCAAAATTGTTTTTAGATGCAGAAAATATACCCCCATTTCAAAAATGTCAGAAACTCTTATAAGGAGCAGCATACCGCAAGCAGTTGGTAGATGAAAATGGACAGTCGTTTCACCCTTGACAATTAGAACATGGAATATTCTAGCCACAATCATGAGTCAATGATGGTAATGATTATTTGGTATAATGTAATTCAACAAAACAATTGCATTGTGCTTACTAATATCGTTGATGTACTAATGTTCAATGTTTTTTGGAATTAGGATCTTAGTTGATTCGAATGGAAAATGGCATCTACCCACTTAAATTCCATGGGTGGGTAAATACCATGGGTTGATGTCACATACAATACCATGGGCAAATACCATGGGTGAATGAATACCATGGGTGGATGCCACTTACAATACCATGGGTAAATTCCATGGGTGGATGAATACCATGTGTAAATTCCATGGGTAGATGAATACCATGGGTGGATGAATACCATGGGTAGATGCCATTTTCCATTCAGATCATCAGTGATGATAAGCAACCCACCTACCATCTTCCAAAGCACCCCACTGTAATGCCAAATCGAGAGAAGGCTACATTAAGAGAAAAAATCAGAGAGGAAACATACAAAGAATGGTTGAATCAACCACCTATTCAATTCCCACTACATTCAGATTCAACAATTAGGAATGACTACAACAATAGTAGTTCTTCATAACAAATTGGAAATGGAGGCAATCAAATGGAGGTTGGTATGGATGATTAATATGGGACACAAATGCCATGGAGGCAATGTTGTTAGATGCATTCCAGAACGATGAGCTAGGAGATGATGCTCATATCACTGATACCTTATTCAAAAGCCTAAAATCTACTTCCACCACCCCTCTGTTTGGACTTGGAAGCTAATCAAAGTCTACCCAGTTGGGGATAACGATGTTCCAGTACAACTTGAAAGCAAAGTTTGACATGTTGAATGCATGTTTCTTAGCAATATTGAGGTAATTGACCATTATCAAGTCCCTTATATTTTGAGATTAAATCTTGTTACATAAGCAACATTAAAAATGGGCGATTTTATGAACGTTAAATATTGACATTGTACATTTATATTGCCCACCAACTGCAGGTTATTCAGAGGTAAGGTCCTTTTGAGTGATAATGTCTTACCCGATAGCTGTGAAGACGCAAAGAAATTGTTGAAAATGTTTGGTGTTGAGTACATGTCATATGATGCATGTCTGAATGATTGTATTCTATATACAGAAGAATATGCAGAAAAAGAGATATGTTTAAAATGTGGGCATGTCAGGTACCATAAATAAATAAATAAAGGGTAAATTTCATGGTCCTCCTCATATAATATTGAGGCACATGTCTATAATCACAAGGATTCAAAGGCTCTTTCATTCCAAAGAATTAGCTATGTTGCAGGGATGGCATGCCTCACATTGAAGTGAGTCGAGAGTTATGTGAATCCCAAAAAATTCAATAACATGAAGCATATAGAGGATACATGGCCCAGAAAATTCAAGTATGAAATACAAAGTCTATGACTCAACATAGCCATGGATGGCATCAAACCATATTCCCTCCAAAACACCAACCATTCTGTTTGCCTTGTAGTAGTGATTAATAACAATATCCCTCCATGGTTGTTCGTGAAGAACGAACATCTTATGTCGGATCTCATAGTCCTTAGTAGAAGACAAGTGAAGAATATGGATGTCTACTTACAACCAATGGTAGATGAATTGAAGGAATTATGGGAAGGGATACATGTATACAATGTGTTAACAACCATTGCAAGTGAGAGGAGTTTTACATTGTACAACATATGTGCTTACACCATACATGATTATATAGGCTTAGGAGTTTTCTCTAGTAAATTACATGTATATTGATTTATTTTTTATATGTAACAATATTGTTTCACAAATTGATTTACTTCATTGAAGTTGTTTTGATATTCATGATTTCTAATGTGCCATGTATTATACAATTATTTTGCAGGTCTTGTAACAAAAGGGTATCATGGATATTAATGTTGTGGACCTTCTCTGAAGGCTAGGTGGTACAACCACCTATGAAAACCAATGTATGACTACTTTAGAGTAATCCTCCCAGAAGAACACCCTTACAGAACAACATCTGCTTTCAATGGTAAACCAGAGAGAACCCAAAGGCCTACAATAATGACACCAGTTGAATGACTTAGAGCATTCGAGAGAGAGAAGGAGAAGGAGATTACATAAATGTTTGATTCAAATGGGGAGCCTATGTTCGATGATCTGTAATTCTTCGACACCTATGTTGAGAAATTTCCCATTGGGATGAAAACGAAATATGTCTTTTATGAGCTCTCATATTGGGAGCATTTTAAGATTTCCAACTTACTAAATCCCATGCATATATTTAAAAATGTTTCATCTTATTTATGGAGGCACATATCATCAAAAGAAAATGTCACATTGGATGTTAGGAGAGATCTTATTTCTTCACAAACTAAAAAGAAACATTGGCCAAGACAAGAAAGTAGTGGATACGTTGTTCCCTCTTGGTCTTTCAAAGAAGGTGATGTCCCATGGATTTTAAAGAAAGACGATCTTTCTTCGACAAAGGAAGTTATAATGGGTGTTAGGGTGCCTTCTTTATATGGGTCTTCACTACGACGTTGCTTCACTATGGAAGACCATTTGTTGGAGTTGAAATCACATGGCCATTTGAACATTCTAAGAGTACATATGTCAAAACCATGATTTTATTATTTTATGCAATGGGATAAAATATAATTATTTTTTGTATGTGTTTACTTTGCAGTGTTATTATCCTCTGCTCTTATGTGGGTGTGTGAACCATGACTTCCCCCAAGACCTATGACATTCCATATGTAAATTATCTACATTTGTACATTGGATCACATCAAAGGAGATTCATATGGCTAGCATTCCACTGTGGCGTCAAGAAATAGCTGAGATTGTTTGTATGTTTGGGAAGGAACTGGTGACGAGTTTCATGGACTTGCAGGATCATCTTCTAATTCACCTAGTAGATGAAGTTCAATTAGTTGGGGTGGTTTCTTGTCGTTAGATGTTCTTCTTAGAGAAGTACATGAAGAAATTGAAAAGTTTTGTTCAATAAAGGGTAAAATCCAAGGGGTCTATGGCAAAGGGGTATATATCATATGAGTCTTTCTATTATTCTAGTGAGTGCATCAAGCATATCGACAACACACTAGGTGCAATGATTTGGGACAACGAAAGGGATGAAGACAAAAGAGAAGGGGAGCTTCTCGAAACAAATGGAAAAAGGTGCACGATAAAGAGTAAGTGACTTATCCTTTGTCAAATTTCTACACAGTAAGTATTCACACTGAACTTCATAATTAATGCATATTTTAATCTCATACTTACTATATATGTTGGTTTGATTCATCAACGAATTATGAAATTGAACCCATCAACAAATTCATTCTTTACAATTCGAAAGCGACACAGCCACGGGTTGCATTGTACAAACATAAGAGGAGGAAATGGGACAATGAAAGGAAATAATGATTGAATGGTAGAAGCATGCCTTATCCTGATCATTTAAAGGAAAATATGCTAATGACATGCCCTAACATTTGGGTTGTTGATTAAGTCAAAGAGAAATATAGTGTATCTCGTCATTACCCGCGTGCTGTGAGGATGCGCTAAACATAGGGATTGGGTGCAACAACTCAATAATAATCTCTTTTTGTACATTTTTAACTTCATAATGCACCTTTTAACAGTAACATCTATATTTTATATTTTAATTATGTTTGGATTATTAGACACATGAAACTGTGATTTTTTCACCTTTTTATAGGTTCATTTGTTCCCATCTATGTGGGCATATGGACATCATTTTTGCATGGAGGGTGTTGATGATGGATTCATGACACATGATTGTGGAGTGGAAGTCCAGTTTGACCAATCTCGTTATGCTAGCCACCATGATCAAAATATAATACAAGGGGACGTTAGGTTACGTCGGAAAGATACAAGAGATCATTGAAGTGGACTTCTATTCATTCCAATGTGTTCTTTTTAGGTGCAAGTGGTGGGACACCTTTGATCGGAATAATGTAAAGGAAGATTGCAATAGTGGGCTAATATCTATTAGCTCTAGAAAGATGTGGCATGAAGCTAGGGAGCCTTATGTTTTCCCCAAACACTGCAACCGTGTGTTTTTTTTACCTAGATGTGTTGGATAGAGATTGGTGGTTTGTATTAAGACACGACCCTAGATCAAAACATATTTTTGAGAATAATAGTGTTATCATACCAAGCGAGGAAGATAATGATGGTAATGACAACATAGAATGATATGTACTTGTGTTATTTCATAATTTATACTAGTGTTGTATGTTTTAGTTTTCTTGATTTCACTAATTATATTGTTTTTTATTCGTATTTTTTGGCATTTTATATAATTGGTAAGATTCGCAAATGTTTTTACACGTTTTGTCTAGTGGAAATATTTTCACTTAAAACTAAGTATTTCCAATTGTATTATTTGTAATTTAGAAATTAAAATTTTAACATATTTGTTTAATTCTAATTTACAAAAGACTTCTATAGGATTTGGATAAACATCAGGATGGATAAAAATATTGTAATTCTAAGCATGAGTTATCAATTTTGTACTCTTTTGTCGTACTTTTGTGACCCCAGACATATATTTCTAATATAAAACATTTTCTACTCTATATAATGTAAAGTCTATTTTGAATCCTAACGGTGAGAACTCCATTAAGAATGCTTATTTATAACTATATATTTTTAAGATATCTATATAAATATACTCATCATCTCCTTTCTCAAATGACATTGTGAGTATCAATCTAAAATAACTCGCAAAGTGATAGAAATAGAGAAGGAAAAGCATGTTTGTGTTATATATGTGTACTAAAAGGCCTACTACAACCATCGTCAAAGTTTTTCAATATCGTAAAATAACTCCCTTATTTTCACTATGCAACATATCTCCATAAATATAAATGCTTAAAACATGGTGTACAATATCTATGATAATAAGGATTCAAGGTGACTATCCTTCTCAAATAGGATAATGAGAAGAATATCCTAAAAATGTGAAAATTGGGAATTTGGAAACATAACATTGAATATTTATTCTAGAAAGGTTCACAAGAGCACTACACGATGTCGATAAAATACGTAGATTCTTTCCTTTGACATAAAATGGTTTAGATGAAGGAATTAAAGAGAAGGAATGTATAATTAGATGTTAGATACTTATTGGTTTATTAATCATTTCACGTGTTTTTTCTTTAGGTTTATATCAAAAACAATATAAATTATGTAGTGATAAATCTACGATGACTCTAACAATGAAAATGTTGTGTATTAATATGTAAGATTAAATTCTTGATATGAGAGGTAAACTCATGTCTACTATATTTAAATTCCAATTCTTGCAACATTATGTAAACTAAAAGGAGGTCTCATGTGTATGTGACAAATGTTGAATACATCTTTTTATATACCGTAAGAGAAACAAATGGGCTTATATGGATGCATGAGAGGTTTTAAATTTTTCTTCATGGAAAATGGAAGAGTGTTCACTTTTCTTTTCAATGGTAATTATAAATAAAAGTTGAATTAATAAATATTTTATGGCTAAGAATTAAATGATAAATTGTGTGATGGTGATTAAGAGGCATTTGTTTGAATTTCTAAGACTTGGTGATGCATTTTTCTTTCCTATTTAGATTATGAAAATAAATATATATTTTTATGTATTTATAAGTAAATTGTTTAAAGTAGACACGTCTTTATCAATGTAAACATGATGAATTCGCTAGGAGAAATGTGAGAACATGAATTTTAGTGACTATCTCATGATAAGTACGTGAAAAAATTAATATTTCTTGAGTTCTTCATTAATAAATAATCAAATATATTATTGGTCAAAAAGTTGTATCTAATATAGTATGGTTTTTGCATTATTTAAGTCATATTTATTATTAAAAATAGATAAATTTAAACCACAATAGCAAAAAAAGAACCAAATTAGCACACCCCCGATTGGGATGTGAAGGGACCTTGGCTCCAGATGGAATACAATTATGATAGAAGGAATAATGAAGAGGGTACGTGGGCAGTCCATTCAAGGACCCCACACGAAGGAGGTGGAAGAAGCTGGGAAAAGGAGGCAAGTGGAGGATTCCTCAGGAACGCAAACGGGTAGGTGGGTGATCATTCAAGAAAAAAAGGTGGCGAGAGAGCTGGGGGAATGCATGAAAAGTGTGAGAGGAGAATGAGAGCCAGGTGTTGCAGGTGGAAGCTGAGAGGAGAGCAAGAGAAGGGGCAGTTGTCGACATCCAGATTAAGCTTGCATCAACCTAGAACGAAACTGGTATGTAAACCAAACTTCCCTAAGTCTAGATTTGGCACCAATATCGCAAAATTGGAGGAAAATCTGTCATACAAGGAGGGTGGTGTCGAAAGTAATTGGAAAATGCTGGTCCTGTTTGCTGATGTTTGGTTTCTTAATTGCTGAAAGAAATGAAAAAATACGTGAATTTGGGTTCAATTGTTTGTTGTTAATGTCTAGACATGAATTGACTGCATTTCATGGAAGGCGGGGGGGGGGGGGGGGGGGGGAGGGATCTGCGGAGGCTTTGGAGGGTTTCTCGAACCCGGAGGAAAGAAATTGATAACATTCATAGGGAAATTTTGCAGTCTGGGATTGAGAAGAGGCTTTGACTCCTCTGTTAGCCTGCGAGGGTCTAATAGTTTCCAGAACTAGTGGAGGGTGAGAGGGGGGAATGGGAAATGTAAGACAAGCCCTGTGAGGTTAGTCTGGCTACTGGGGGGCTGCCAAACCCCAAGGGGAAGGAAAGAGATTCAGGGGAATAGGAATGGGATGAATCTAGATAAGGGGGACTTTGCATGGTCGGGGGGAAATCCATTCTCAATGACCTTAAGTCGAGATGGACTGCAAGGGCGGGCCAAACCTCGAAAAGATAAGAGGGAGGGGTTGGTGCATATCAAGTCCAGAGGCTCTGCCCTGGTGGCAGAATTGGAGCCAAAACCCTAATTTCCCGATGTTGGAATCCTAAATTCTTACCGGCCAACTCCTAAGAGTGGAGAGGGACCACTGTGGGGATCTCAGTTGATGGTATTCATGGTGGGGCTTAGAGCTAAGGAGAGAAGTGATAACCCTGCTGTTACTGAGAACTGGGGGCAATTGGGTTGCCGAGAAGCAAACTTGCAGTTGGAATGCTGTAAAGCAGAATTATAAGGAACGACATAATGTTATGAAAGAAATTAGGATTGGTCTTATTGTATGCACTTATGTTAATATTACAAGTTTAAGTAATTCCTATACTCTTCAATCCCCGACGCTTCAACATTAGGAACATGTAAGATCGCGAGAGGGGTGGGTACTGAAGGAATTTCTGAAGGAAAATATGGTGAAAGTAGAAACGAGACAGGGAAGAAAAGGAGGTTGTCGAGCAGATAAGCAGGCAAAGAAGAAAATGAAGGGTCTGGTGGCTTCATCGAGCAAAACCTAGCACAAAAGGGGAAGAAAAACAGGCAAGGAAAGTATGCAAAACTTACTGCATGCTTACCATACAGGCACCCTAGCACAGGTAAAACTAGTAATAGTGACGTGGGATATAAAGTTAAATACCAATGTGGCAAACAAAGAACTTCCAAAAGACTGGGATCCAATACTTATTGACCTGTGACATACTAGAGGTGGCCAAACACTGTTCAGATAGACCATCCAACAATACTTGGCCATGAAGAATCTGCTGGCAAGGGCAATGACAACATACATGAATAGAGAAGAACCAAAGCAAGCAAGCAAGGAGGAACCAAGTTTAAAGGACATTCAAAAGGAAATCCAAGTTGTACATGTACAACAATATCACGAGAACCTTCGTTTTGGGAGAATGGAAAAGCAGATCCAAACCTTGCTGTAGAACGAAGTGCCCGGGTCAAGTGACAAGGACCTGACCCTTGTTGAGTCATCTGATGATTGATGCATAGTAGTAGAAAGTTATTTTTTGTTATTATGACAAATAGCATTTACTTTACAATTCAAAGCATTAAGTATATAGTAGATACAGTCGCAAACATAGCATGGATGATAAGGATCAAACTGTTTAAATTTTGGATAGCTTTTGATGCTGATTGGTGCCCAACAAACTTGGTTTCCTTCGGGTAGGTTGAGGCCACCGGATATATTTTGTTACTTGCTTATAAATAATTAATAGAAAAGGGAAGTACTACCAAGCTTACACAAAAAAAAAAAGAACCAAATTAGCACCAAAATGTTATATCATTTATTACTAGAAAAAAGTTCACTTGTCTCTTTAAGGGAGAACTTCCAATAGAGAAAATCCCCAACTACAAGTAACTTCACAAAACTTATTTTACATTTCTTCATCCTCTTTAGAAAGATAAATTTCTAATTTAAATTGGCAAGAGTTGCTATAAATATTAAATTTAAATTGCTCAAAACTCTCATAACTTTAATGATAAATTAAATTTTATTAAAATATACTTTTTTTAAGTTATATTAAATCTAAATTAGTTATAGAAAATCATGACTCAAGTTTTTTTTAATTTAACAATAAAATATTGAATTTTATAAACCAGTATAGATCTCTCTTAACAATGGATCTACCAGGAGAGGAGCCGAGAGGGATTGAGTATCATTATATGAAAATCTCTTTTTAGAATGCAAAACTTGAAAAAAGATGTATATATTAAAATATTTAATCTTTTTTAGTGCTTCATAAATATGTGATTAAGATGTATCTATAGTGGTTTTCTATCTCTATATATAGATCATGTGTAATTTTTTATTGTTTAAATTGTCTTTTTGAATAATTTATTATTATTAATGTTTTATATTAAAAATTGAATGAGCTACACATTTTGGTCTTATTAAAAACTAACTATATTATTTTATCTTTAATTATTTTTTCCTTCGGAGTATTGAAATATTTTACTAATTAGGTTAGAATGAATATGCATGAAGTATCTAAGCAATAAAGAAATATTTATGGTAATTTTACAATTATAGTTTCAACCAAACTTTGTAATTTATAAAAATATCTTTGCATTTTTTTTAAAGTAAGTCATTATGTGATTTCATATAGAAAATTTTGATATAAGGTCACCAATACATAATCTATAATAAATATCATTTCATAAAAATAAACATCATGATGATAACCATCTAACAAACATAAACATCATCTAAAATACACATTTAAATTCGCTAACATCATCTAATTATATACACCTTTAACACATATAAATGTCATTAGCTAGCACAAAAATCTAATAATCTAATAGGGCATCATCATCGTGATCACATCTAACAAAACACAAGCATTGTAATCTAACATCATCACCACACACATCCTCAAATATACATCTCATGTCAAATAATTGTTATCACATACACATCTATCTGCAAGCACATTAAATGAACATATCTAATATGACCTAACAATATACACATCAATACCAACATATAAATTAAGTACATCAACATAAAAAAAAATGATATATATATATATATATAAGTCAAATAGCTACATCAAATGAAATATTTGATACAAAATAGTAGTGGTAGCCTAGTCTGTAGTAGAAGACGATACAATAGTAGTAGGGGCAGTCTGATCTATAGCAGAAGATCATGGATGGTCAACTACCTCAACAGTCGAACTATTAGGTGGAGGAGGTGGAGTACTACTAGAAGGATCACCGGCAATCGATTGATCATGATCTGATGGGGTCGTAATAAGTTTGGGTGAAGACTGTGTATCTGAAGGATCACCACCCTCATCACCAAAAGGATCATCACCCTGACCATCATGATCTAATGGGGCAGTACTGGTTTGTAACGACCTCCTCCCACATTTACCCAAGTTACCGGCCTAACGGGGTAAACATGTGATGAAGAGTTACTATGATATGAGTCAACCTCCTAGATCACAGGAAGTGGAATTGACAAACCAAAACCCTTATTGACTTCCGTATTATGTCCTATAGGACCCCCAAGGGCTAAACCACCCTTCCAAGTGCCCAGACCCTGAATTAAACCTCTTTTTTCAATGCCTTAATCTCCCAAACGCTGGCACAACACTGCTTAATTTTGACTGAAACCCTCCAGTTGCACGCATGATGCCTACAAGGGAGCGACTACAATCTTTTTCACCCAGTTCTGTGCCTACAACCATGGGATTTAAGCCACTTTTTTAGGTTAGGATCC
Organism: Pinus tabuliformis; assembly: GCA_031772625.1. Lineage (NCBI taxonomy): Eukaryota > Viridiplantae > Streptophyta > Pinopsida > Pinales > Pinaceae > Pinus > Pinus tabuliformis. Next base: position 616,058,641 of record CM062817.1, read on the forward strand.
AGACCTCTGCCCATAACTTAATGAAACTTTCCATAACCATGAATGACACAAGGACAAAGCCTTCCATACAAATCTTAGACAAGAACTTGACCTAACAAGGCCTAGCCATGATAGACATTCTGTCAAACATATCATGAACATGAAATCTACAAGTCATAAATACACATATGAACATAGGGGTCTGATACTTGTCTGAAAATCACCGAGAAGGTCTAGTGTTGTCTCATAATAGTTGCAATAACATATATTAGGTCATATATTCATCATTCATTCATTTACTAATCAAAACATGATGAGATCTATTAGCCTTGTTGGAATGTGGCCCAAAATGGATCCAAATATGCTCTCTAAGTCTTCAAAAGCTAGTAAAATTAGGCCAAATATCAAAATAATCGTAGGAGAAGAGCCCTTAGAATGGCGGAGAAACACTATCAGGAGGCCAAAAACACATAAAAACAGTGAAAAAACAGAGCAACGGAGGTCTGAACATTGAAATGCATAGTAGCCGTCAGATCTAGCTGATCAACGGTCCAGATCTGATTGGCGGATCGCAATCAGCGGTGGCAATCGGCGGATTGAGGACGAACCATATGAAACTTGCGATGGCGATTGGCGGAGTCAACTAGGACCGTCGATCAAGCGCGCAGATCGACGACCCATGTTGCATCGCAAGATCGCTATCGGAGATTACAAAGAGCGATTGCATCAGCCTGGGGCATCAGCGATATGCGATTGCAACTAATCGCATCGCGATATCACATCAGAGTTTCACAGAGGTGCAATTAGCCGGACCCGATGGCTGTATAAATATTATTGCATAGATTTTGAGATCCGTCAAACGCCATTTTTAATGTATTTTCACAACTTTCATTTATTAAATGAAAGGTGAAGGATGAAGCGCCGTTGCGATAAGCCAGACCCAAAAGGGTTCCTTAAAGCCATTGTATACTATTTCAAACCCGCCATAGGCCATTTTTACGTTATGTTCACGATTTTTAACGAATTCCAAAATACAAAGGGAAGCTTGGAAACAAGGCCGAAGCGACTTGCGATAGCGATTGAGGGCGGACCCGATAAAGGAATAGACCATATTTGAGGATTTTTGAAGTCCGAAATGAACTGTGTTTTGGCGGAAATTCACAGTGTTGTAGCATTTCTTCGTGTTAACAGAAAGCAACCATTTAAAGGATTTCAAAGGCCCGATGCACTCATCCAGATAGAGGCCGGAAGGATAAAAAGCCACAACACGATGCAGCCACAACCAACAGAAGTGATCATGGAGCATCGCTGGCACGAGCGAGCTCCCTTACAGCGCAACAAATTACTAGAATGCAGTTACTCTGCTGTTAGAAAAAGAAACCTCCGAGCTCATGCGTGTCTAGTCATGGCATCAAGTTGTTAAAGACAAAGGGGATAGATTAATACCTCTCGAGCCTCAGAATGTTCGACAGCATTGTAAAGGGCCTATAAATAGTTGAAAGTTCAGAGTAACAGGGGTTCAACTTTTGGAGACTGTGGAGACTCTGCTCCTCTAAGCTTCTCATCTTCATTCCAGCAATATAAGATTCTTTTGCTGTTACATGTTCAATTCCCATTTTCTCCTCTGTTCTAAGCTTGCACTTGAATAGGTTATTCATGTTTTCTTCTGTGTCTAATGCCAGATAACTGTCATCTTATCTCTGCATTGATAAATTAGATTTGCAAGCTTCATTTACTTTCTGTAGCTAGCCATTCATATGTGTTTATGTATTCATTTGCTGGTATAGTCAGTATTCTCCATCTATCCATTGAATCTATAAACTATTGAGAATTAGTGGTCTAAAGCCTTGTAAAGCTGAGGGTGTTCATGCATGTCTTGAGTGAAAATAGAGTTGAAACAGTCATCTGACTTGATCCAAACCATCATCCATTCCAATAGTTTAGAGAACAATATTGAAGATTTATATGTTACCAGGCATCTCTGAGCTACAACCTAGGAGAGCTTCCTGGAGTGATAACATAATTAGCACCGTTGTTGAGGAGAGGAGACTGAAGCTTAACTTCCTTGGGAGATGAAACAAATTCATCTTTGATGATAGATGAAGTCTGAGCACTTTTTCGGTTGTAATCATCTATCTGGCGACTCTACTGGAGGACTAACCTCTTGGTGACTCCACTTCATAGTTCTGGCTCAGTTTGTGAGGCATACTTGGAGAAATCCTCGAAGCCACAAGCTTACCCAATATTTGACCCTGAAAAAATCATCAAAGAAAGAAAGGCATTGCAGAAAGGAGCATCAGGTTCAGGTAGCTCTAAATAATATTCTATATCTCTTCAAGAAAATCCTGTAATAGAACAAATACATGTTGAGAGTATAACATCTAATACTAGTAGTGAAGAAAAAATCTCAGAGATTCATAAATCTCCTTATTCTTTAGGTTCTCCTTTTGTTGTAAGCCCAAAGGAACCTCACCTCCTATCCATCAGACTCCTCTAGTCTTATTAGTCACTCCTCAACCCTCTATCATTCAGACTTCCAGTACCCTTATAGCCGCCACAACTATGGCAGGACCACAAGCACTTACCAAAATGGAAAGAATCATAGCTGCTAGGTATGGACCTCTAATACTGCCCACTCCTTTGAATGCCATGCCTACTAGAGAATATCAGAAGTATAGGCCTAAGTTCACTGGGACTGAAGGTGTTTTAGCCAAGGAACATCTTGAATCATTCTATAGCTATGATGATAGCCTGGACATTATGGAAGGTGATGTATGGATGAGAGTCTTTGTCCAAAGTCTAGATGGAGAGGTTAGAAAATGGTTCAGAGAACTGACCCCAAGGTCTATAGCAGATATTGAGGCTTTAGATGATGCATTCCTAAAGCATTGGGGGGATAAGAAGGATCTACTCTACTACCACACTGAGTTTGGGAACTTAAAAAGGGAAAATGGTGAGTTGTTGTCTGATTTCAATAAGAGATTTAACCGCATGTACAACAAAATACCAACTGAAGTAAAACCCACCACTACCTCTACTAAACTCACCTATGCCAGTGCTTTTGATTCTGACTTCTGTCTACTGTTGAGGGAGAGGCGATGTGCTACTTTGGCTGATATGCAGGATGCAACCTTGGAAGTAGAATCAAACATCATGGCTGCATAGAAGCTCAAGGGAAATGTTGATAGAAGGAGACAGAGGGGTGAGTCTTCATCATCTTCAGATCCCAAGATAGATAAAATGACCAAGATGATAGAGTCATTAGCCTCTGAAATCTCCAAATTAAAGGTTGAGCAGCACCCTGGGAAAGGAAGAGTTCCTAATACTTTTGCTTCTAGAAATCCAAATCCATATAGAAGAGCTAATGAGCAGTTGCAGATTCTGCAAAGAAGCAAAGATGCCAATGAAGACCAAAGGGTGAAGACCCCTTTCCAAAATGTAGTCATGGAAGAAGAGCAGTTTAAAGAAGATGATGAGATCCATTGTCTGGAAGACAAAGGTAGTGCCTCCTTTTTGACCTCAGTTGCCTATGAAAAGTCATTATTCAATGACCAGATCAACCAAGAATGGGACGGTGAAGCTGTTTTGCAAACTGCTGATCAACACAGACATAATCTGAGGTCGAAGATGAATAATGCTGAGGAAACCCTTGTTCATAGAGCTGTTGTCCCTGCAATACAACAAGCTAATAAGTAGAAGCGACCGGCAGTTGATCCTATCATCCTCAAAGCTCCAGCTGATGAGGTAAGAGGCCCTGACAAGTCTCCTTCTCCTTTCAGTTTTTAATCAGAAATTCAGAAGCTAAGAATACCTATACCTCTGATTGAACTAGTGAAGAATGAGTCCTTCAAGAGATCTATCCTCGAGGCCCTTGAGCCTAATGCCATCTAAGCCTCCACTGACGATGTAAATCTGCAAGATGACAAACCAGCTGTTATTCTCAACCCAATGGTTGAAAACTATGATGACAGCTCCCCGTCATTCTATGTCTCTCTGACTATTCATGACAAAATCCTTCACAATTGCCTTCTAGACACAGGAGCCAACCATAATCTAATTCCCAAGGTTGTCATGGATGAATTGGGTCTTGACATTACCAAGCCTTATCATGACCTGTTTTCTTTTGACTCTAGAAAAGTGAAATGTTTGGGATTAATCAAAGACCTAGCCATCACCTTGTCTCAGCTTCCCATGAAGAGCATGATGATGGATATTGTGGTAGCAGATGTACCCTCCAAGTTTGGCATGTTGCTTTCCAGAGGTTGGATCAAGAGATTAGGCGAAACATTGCAAAATGATCTGTCCTATGCTACTGTCCTAGTTTTTGGGGGTGAGAGTAGGAGATTATATAGAGAAGCTTAGTTGGCTTATATCATCAGTGATGAAAGGAATCCCACTAATCATCCCATCTATGTTGTCGACAGTGATTTTGGAGCTTGTATTCTTCAGATTGAAGAATCCCAGTTGGCCTCCACACAACTTAAGAAACTAGTTTGCCAGATCACAGAGGAAGAAGACCCACAAATTTGGGACATGTTCTTTGATGGAGCTTGCTCTAAGGAAGTTGCAGCGGCAAGTGTAGTCCTTGTGTCCCCCACACATGAATGAATTCATTTATCTTTCAAATTAATTTTTTAGGTCACAAATAACATAGCAGAGTACGAAGCCTTGATATTGGGCTTAAACGCTCCTAAAGAAATGGGCATCAAAGGTATGAAAGTGTTTGGAGATGCAGACCTTATCATTTAGCAGGTCAAAAAAACTTTCCAAGCAGAGCATCCAAGGCTGAAAGCATACAGAGATAAGGTATGGAAGCTCAAGGACTCTTTTAATATTTTCAGCATTTCTTACATCCCAAGAATGAATAACCAACTTGCTGATTCCCTTCCTGTGTCTAATAGCATGTTTATTCCTCCTTTGCCTCCTAAGTTGACTTATGAAGTTCAGGTGAAATATAGACCATCTCTGGCTGACAATGTCAAATACTGGAAAGTTTTTGAAGATGATGATGAAATTAATAGGTTTTTACAAGTCGTTGATGAATTCTGAAATCCACATCGACCAAGAAAATGAAACCATTGAAGAATGCAACCAGTCCAAGCTAAAGGACGAGATTGGTCAGGACAACATTGTTCAGCTGCCTAGTAACCATATACCTAAAGGATTGGTGCCCCTAGAGAAGCTGTTTGATCATAATGATGTACCTTATAAGCTGCCCAAAAAATAAAATGAGTCTGTTTTTCATAAACACAATGTAGGGAGTCCAGCCCATCCGAAGTACATAAATCTGTCCACTCACTTGTCTTCTACTCAGAGTTCTGAGTAATGCACCCTGATGAAACAATTTGCTGATATTTTTGCTTGGGAATACAGTGATCTTAAGACCTATGAGACCAACATCATTCAGCATAAGATTCCACTCGAGAAAAACACCATCCCTTTTAAGCAGAAATTAAGACCTATCAACCCTCTCTTATTGCCTTTGATTGAAAAGGAAATCAAGAAGCTGCTGGATGCCAAGATCATAGTTCCCCTAAGGTATTCAAAGTGGATAGCTAACCTTGTGGTAGTAAGAAAGAAGAATGGAGAAATCAGGCTTTGTGTTGACTTCAGGAATATGAACAAATGCTCTAAAAAAGACAACTACCTCCTGCTTAAGATGGAACACTTGCTGCAAAAAGTTTCAGGGGCTAGAGTCATGTCTTTCCTAGATGGATTTTCAAGTTACAATCAGATTGTTGTACATCTAGAAGATCAGGAAAAGACTGCCTTCACTACTCCTTGGGGCACTTTCATGTACTCCAAGATGCCTTTTGGACTAATGAATGCTGGGGCTACTTTCCAGAGGGCCATAGACATAGCCTTTGTGGGAGAGAAGGACAAGTTTGTCCTTATTTACCTTTATGACATAACAGTCTTTTCCAGCACTCACAAGGACCATTTGCAGCATTTGAAGAAGGTGTTTCTAAAGTGCAGACAGTTTGGAATTTCTGTGAACCTAAAGAAGTCACAGTTTGCTCTAGAAGAAGGCAAACTTCTAGGACATATTGTTTCTGCTGAAGGTGTGAAGATTCATCCAACAAGAGTTCAAGCAATTCAGATATTGTCTATCCCAAGATCATAAAGCGACATTCAATCTTTCCTGGGTAAGATCAACTTTGTTAAGAGGTTTATTCCAAACTTTGCAAAACTAGTGAAGCACATCACTTCCATGTTGAAGAAAGGATCAGGAATAAAATGGACAGATGCTGCAAGAAGCTCTTTTGAAGCCATCAAACAAGCTATCATGGAAGCCCCCACTCTAATCAGCCCAGATTACACCAAGGAATTTTATATCTTCTCTTTTGTCTCTTATGATACACTTGCAGCAGTTCTGTTGTAGAAAAATGATGAAGCCGTAGAGCACCCCGTGGCTTTTTTGGGCAAAACTCTGAGGGATGCTGAACTAAGGTATGACCTTATTGAAAAACAAACTTGTGCTCTCATAAAATCTTTAAAGGCATTTAGAATTTATATTCTTCATTCCAAAGTGGTTGCATATGTACCTTCAGCCTCAGTAAAATATGTCCTAACCCAGCCAGATATTGATGGAAAGAGAGCTAAATGGATTGCAAAATTCATAGAGTTCAACATAGAGGTGAAGCCCACCAAGCTTGTCAAAGGCCAGGGCTTGGCTAAGCTTATGGCTGAGGAAAATTTCAGTTTGCTAGACATAAATTGCATGGGTTCAAATTTAGGTGATGAGCAAACAGAGGGAGCAGTAGAAGAGCAAGAGCAGAATAAGTCTTTGGCTGAAAATCTAGCCACCTGTGAATGGTATTCCAGTATAGTTCATTTTTTGAAGAAGCTAGAAGTCCCCCCAAGGCTTAGCTAAAGTCAAGCCTGGGCCGTTAAGCGCAGATCAACGAAATTCTGCATTAATAAAGACCTGCTTTATTGGAGAGACCCATCAGGAATCTTCTTAAGATGTCTAGATAAAGGACAATCTGTGGAAGTCATGCACCAGTCCCATTCTAGCATCTGTGGAGGGCATCATTATTGGGAAACCACAACCCATAAGATCTTGAGAGCTGGGTATTATTGGCCTACTCTATTCTTTGATGTGTTTTCTTTTGTGAAATCTTGTGACAAATGTTAGAGGTTTGCAAGAAGACGTCAGCTAAAATATCTACCCTTGAAGCCAGTACACGTCAATGGTCCCTCCCAACAGTGGGGCTTGGACTTGATAGGTGAGATTAATCCACATTCCAGTGGCCAACACAAATGGATCTTGGTAGCCACTGATTATTTCACCAAATGGATTGAGGCCGTACCCACTAAAAATGCTAATCATCAGGTTATCATAAAGTTCTTGAATGAGAATATTTTCACTAGATTTGGTTGCCCAACCAAACTAGTCACTGATAATGCAACAACTTTCAGGGCAGAAGAATTGGTGGACATGTGTGAATCCATGGGCATTCAATTGGTGCATTCTACCTCATATTATCCTCAAGGCAATGGCCTGGCAGAATCATCTAACAAGAGTCTTGTAAGGATAATAAAAAAAATGTTGGAGGACAACAAAAAGAGTTGGGATTCCAAGTTGAAGTTTGCACTATGGGCTGACAGAGTTACCAACAAGAAGTCCATAGGAAATTCTCCATTTAAGCTGGTTTATGGCACTGATGCTGTTTTTTCTATCCAGCTGATTCTCCCCATGGCCAAATTCTTTCAAGAAGAACAGGATGAAATGAATGACATGGTAAGGAGAATGAATGACCTGGTTGAATTATAACAGATCAAAGAGCAGCTGGTTGAGAATTCAAAAGTTCATCAGAAGAAAATCAAAGAAACCTTTGACAGGAAGGCAAAAGTGGACAATTTCCAAGTTGGTGACTAGGTTCTCAAATGGGATGCATTGAAGGAAAAGAAAGGTAATCATGGTAATTTTGACTCCTTATGGACAGGTTCGTTTGTCATCGCTCAAATTCAGCAGAACAATACCTTTATTCTGCACAGTCTGGAAGGAGAAGATGTTTTTGGTGGCCCAGTCAATGGGCAGTTCTTAAAACTTTATTTCATTTAAGGCTTTAAAGCCTTGATATTTTAAATATGTTTTTTCAGTTTTTATTTTCTATGCAAAATAAACTCCATGCCCAATGGAACACTAGGAGATAGATTTGATTTTGGTTTTATAGGAAAGGCATTGGTCTGCAGTTCTTGAAACCTCACAGGGAGGCTTTCATCCCCAGAAGGAGCCAGTGTTAGCCTTATTGGCATGTGGCCCAAAATGGATCCAAATATGCTCTCTAAGTCTTCAAAATCTAGTAAAATCAGGCCAAAGATAAAAACAATCGCAAGAGAAGAGCCCTTAGAATGGAAGAGAAACACTATCGGGAGGCCAAAAACACGTAAAAACAGTGAAAAAACAGAGCAATGGAGGCCTGAATAGTGAAATGCATAGTAGCCATCAGATTTGGCCGATCAACGGTCCAGATCTGATCGGCAGATCACAATCGGCGGATTGAGGGCGGACCATATGAAACTTGCGATGGTGACCGACAGAGTCAACTAGGACCGTCGATCAAGCACATAGATCGACGACTCACGTTGCATTGCAGGATCACTATTGGAGATTACAAAGAGCGATTGCATCGGCCTGGGGCATGAGTGATATGCGATTGTGACTAATCGCATTGGAGTTTCACAGAGGTGCGAATAGCCGGACCCGATGGCTGTGTAAATATTATTGCATAGGTTTTGAGATCCGTCAAACACCATGTTTAATGTATTTTCGCAATTTTCGTTTATTAAACGAAAGGCGAAGGATGAAGCGCCGATGCGATAAGTTGGACCCGAAAGGGTTCCTTAAAGCCATTGTATACTATTTTAGACCCGCCATAGTCCATTTTTACGTTATGTTCACGATTTTTAACGAATTCCCAAATACAAAGGGAAACTTGGAAACAAGGTCGAAGCGGCTTGCGATAGCGATTGAGGGCGGACCCGATAGAGGAATAGACCATATTTGAGGACTTTTAAAGTTCGAAATGAACTGTGTTTCAGCGGAAATTCACAGTGTTGCAACATTTCTCCGTGTTAACAGAAAGAAGTCGTTTAAAGGATTTCAAAGGCCCGATGCACTCATCTAGACAGAGGCCGGGAGACAAAGAACGAAAGGATAAAAAACCACAACACGATGTAGCCAAAACCAACAGAAGTGATCATGGAGCATCGCTGGCCCGAGCGAGATCCCTGACAGCGCAACAAATTACCAGAATGCGGTTACTCTACTGTTAGAAAAAGAAACCTTCGAGCTCATGCGTGTCTAGTCATGGCAGCAATTCGTTAAAGACAGAGGGGATAGATTAAGATGTCTCGAGCCCTCAGAAGGTTCAAGAGCATTGTAAAGGGCCTATAAATAGTTGAAAGTTCAGAGTAACAGGGGTTCAACTTTTGGAGACTGTGGAGACTCTTCTCCTCTAAGCTTCTCATCTTCATTCCAGCAATATAAGCTTCTTTTGCTGTTACATGTTCAATTCCCATTTTATCATCTGTTCTAAGCTTGCACTTGAATAGGTTATTCATGTTTTCTTCTGTGTCTAATGCCAGATAATTGTCATCTTATCTCTGCGTTGATAAATTAGATTTGCAAGCTTCATTTACTTTCTGTAGCTAGCCATTCATATGTGTTTATGTATGCATTTGCTAATATAGTCAGTATTCTCCATCTATCCATTAAATCTATAAACTATTGAGCATTAGTGGTCTAAAGACTTGTAAAGCTGAGGGTGTTCATGCATGTCTTGAGTGAAAATAGAGTTGAAACACTCATCTGACTTGATCCAAACCATCATCCATTCTAATAGTTTAGAGAACAATATTGAAGATTTATGTGTTACCAGGCATCTCCGAGCTACAACCTAGGAGATCTTCCTGGAGTGATAACAAGATCCATAACCAAATTCTATCATAAACAATCCTTATAACTAGCATGTAACCAACAAAATAACAATGATAACACAACCATAAAAACCACATAATAACAAGTACATTTACACATAGAACACAAGAGGGAAAGAGCTCTTATTATCATATGTAAAAGCCAACCAAGCCAAGGACTTCCATGTACCACCCGACTATAGATTGGGTGGAACCAAATATTTCTTTCAACCAATCAACCTTGTGCCATATTCCAAGCATGAATGTGGGACTCACAACAAAACCAACCAGGTTTCCTCAGGATTTACTACAACCCCCATCGGATCACTAGGCCCTAAACAAGCATGGATGCCTCCAGATATCTCCACCTACACCGTGAGGAATTTTCATGTCTCCTAGTCTCTAGGCTTTACCGTATATCCTTCCATTCACCGGTTGAGGTTTCCTCAGGATTTACTGCAACCCCCATCGGATTACCAGGATGTTTTTCCCAACATTCAGGTTGGAATACATGTCCCATGACCTTGGTTATTATTTTTCCTTTATTAACTTTATCACATGGAATTTTGGCCATGGTTGTTACATGGGTGAAGACTCATCTACATCCGTTGCATGCCTATGATTCCTCCTCGCTGCCTATAGCCTAGTAGCTCTTACGATATGACACATCAGATCGCACAAAAAGTTCCTCAAGAGCTCCACGAGCCTAGGATCTGCCCTGATGTCTCAAGTTGTCGCAGGGCAGAATCCCTCCTCGACCAAAAGTTTAGAGAGTTAGTTGCATTACTCCATCCTAAATTTGACACCATCCCTATACGCTTGCAAGCTCGCGTCCATTTTCATCTAAGGATGTGCCTCACCCTCCACAACCTTGACCATCTCTACATCTCCCTCCAGTGGGGTAGGAGGAATGTCCCCAATGAAACTACCAATATCTACACAATATATAGTACACAAGAATAATTAGACAACTTCACTAAACAATTTAATAAAACAAGTTAAAGAACGTGCTATAATAAATTTTATTATAAATAATTAAGACAATAAAATGAAACTAAATTAATTCAATGAAAACACTAATAATACCTCTATCATCTGCAGGATCATCCGGTGTGAAGAGGATGTTGGCACATTATTGCCAATCCATCCTCGCGTAAGGACACAACACCAAGACAAACATGTGGTCATCCTTGCTGCCTAGTAGCCCCAGTGTCTCAGCGGAATCCTGGTCAGATACTCCAGCAGGTTCCTCTTGGGTATCATCTTGCCCCACATGTGCATCCACACCTCAGTCATCAACTTAGGAGGGCAATGGTCAAAAGTAGGCCTCGTCTCCAGAAATCTCTAAAAGAAAAATAAACAAGCTCTGATGAAATAGGGAAGTTCGCCCTCCCATGTATCATTACAGGACATCTATCTAAAGCTATAAAAAAATGCATCAAAAAAATGGCAGACCATCTGATACATTGTGGCCTCTACACCAAATAATTGACATAAAACAAGAGGAAAACTAATGTGTTTCCCACCACTGGTATAGTGTGCAATGGTACTGACTAATAGTGAGAGGAACCTAACCTCCTATGCACCAAAAGAAGCGATCCGTAGTTTTCCACCAGACACCTAAAAATTTGTTGCATCCACTACATCATCCCTGACATATCTCTAAGAGTAGGCAAGCTGACTCTCTATTGCAGCACCATGGGGGACATCAGGGAAATGGGGAAATCCTCCCCTCTCTTAGACAGGTCAGTGATGAAATATATGTCCTCCTTATTGGGCCCATACCACATGTTAGGACCGACATGGAAAACCTATTGGTGGGCATCCCACTGACGGATTAGCTGCGCCAACAACCCAGAGTGCCCTTTCAGGGATGTAGCCTCCTAATAGTACTTAAGGAGGCCCAGATTCCTTAAGAGGACTTGGGTCGATGCGGTAATAAGGCGAGGGTATAAATCTCGCTCCCTCTCTCATGCCTTCGATGGTCAAACCACATTGTATAGGTCTGCCATTTGCTCCTCCCTCTATTGACATCTCTGCTACATGATTGGCATATAAAATACATCAACCTCATACATAAAACATTTTTTTATTAAATGAAAAATTTGTTTATAAATATGAAAATATAAATTTCAATTAAAAGAAAAAAAACATTCTCAGTGCATAAAAAAACAGTAAAGCACTGGAAACGGTGCGCCACAAAACCCACTAAAGCTCCGACAATAGTGCGTACAACAACTTGACACATCGTTTAAACATTGGTTTTTTATTTTTCGACAAGGTGCGTCGACGTATAATATGCACTAGTGCGTATTAATAACCTTTTCACAATAAAACAAAATGTTCAGGTTAATGAATGCACCGAGCTATCTTTTTTTAATATTTATGCTTGCGATGCATTTTATAAAAACAAACGCATCGGGAAGTAACTTTTACGAGACGCACCATGGTAAAAATTATAACTTTCCTGGTGCATATCAATTTACCAAACACACCGCTTAAATATTGGTTTTTTATTTCTCACGTTGACATACAATTCACAGTGGTGCGATGAATAACTTTTTTGCACCGAAACGAAACGTTCATATTAATGAATGTACCGAGCTGTATTTTTTAATATTTATGAATATGGTGTGTTGGGTAAAGATAAACGTAGCAGGAAGTAACTTTTACCAGACACACCATGAAAAAAATTATAACTTTCCCGGTGCGTTTACAGAACATGCCGATTTGCGGTGCACCCTGTAAATTTATAGGGTGCACAACCATCGGTGCAAAGTGAACCAGTGGAACGCACCACATAGGATTTTTTTTTCAAAAACAATGGATTTTTGTAACCTAATTTTCAATTCTACTTCGCTAAAAAGTTAAATTAAAGAGAAACATGAACATTACATGGACATTTGCTTGTCGAGGAGGCATGATTACCATGTAAATGAAAAAATAAATTTGAGCACCATTTGAGAAAATTCGATTGCAATGCATTAAGCAACAGACTAAAGGATGGCAAGCAAGGGAAGCACCGACAGAAGGGCACTTGACGAAAGTAAGAGTAGCACTAATGCTTGAGATCTCTACAACACTTAAAATGGTAAAAACAATTTTTTATGGCCGGTATTATATATATATCTATATATATATATATATATATATACAAATACATGTATATGTATATATGTATATATATACATATATATATCTATATATACATATATGTATATACATATATACATATATGTATATATATACATATCTACATATGTACATATATACATATATGTATATATGTACATATATATGTATATATGTAGATATGTATATATATATGTATATATACATATATGTATATATGTACATATATATGTATATATGTAGATATGTATATATATATGTATATATATACATATATATATATATATATATGTACATATACATATATATATATGTACATATATACATATATGTATATATATACATATATGTATATATGTACATATATATATGTATATATACATATATATCTACATACATATAAAAATGTATATATACATATATGTATATGTATATATACAAATACATATATATGTATATATATATATGTATATGTGTATATATATATATATATACATCCAGTTTTAGCGTACTAGGTTAATCACAATGGTACGTGCACTGTTACTTTTTTTAGTCAAAACCTTATTGTGGTGCACCTTTTTGTTTGCGCACCAGTGCATTTAAATACATTAAGAGCACCAATGCATCGTTTGGGTATAACACTGAAATGATGAAAATTAAATTTACGACCCACATTTTTAAATTTAATCTTTTTGGTGCTATCGAGTAGTATATGCACCAGTGCACTTTATATAGGTAGTGCATCATTGTTTTTTATTTTTATAAAAATAACCCCACAATTGTGCACCACTTGTTATTAAGCACCAATGCTCTATATTGGTTATGCACTGGGGCGTTCATGTACTTGTTTAACACTGGGGCGTCATGAGAGTATAGCGCCAGATAGGGCAAAATGAATTTTACGACTCACATTTTTTTAAATCAAACCCTTTCTGGTGCTATCAAGTATTATACGCACCGGTGCACATTATGTATTTAGCGCACTGTTATGTTTTTTATTTTTATTTATTTTTATAAAAGACTCTATCACAGTGCACCATATGCCATTAAGCACTAGTGTGTATGATTATATAACACACCAGTGCGTTTTGGGTATTGTTGACGCACCATTAAAAAACATCCTCTAAAACATTCACCTGCCCATCTTCGCTAGTGACATTCGCTACAAACGGATTTTTGGGCTATTTTTATAGGGGCTTAAAAAAAAAACTTCACTAGAGTGTCTTTTCCTTGTAGTGAAATGTTGTGTAAGCATTGAATGGTTGTGTTTCTTTCATCAATTTGGAAAGTATGAGTTGCTAGTTGTTTGTGGTTTAATTTCTTTGTGTATGGGAGTTGCTTAAGTTCCCTATAGTTTTGAGAGAATGCACTTAAATGTTCATTCTCTAGGTATAACTCCTATACATATCCTTTTTCCCAAGTTTTGCTGTTAAATTTTTTGTATATTATTTGATGAGTTTGGTTGTCTGTCATGACGCAAGCTCCATGGCTTTCATGGCTTCGATGTATCAAGAACTATGGTGAATTGATGAAGTTCATGATTTCTTAGGTTGAACGATCACATGTCGCGGTGTTTGTGTAAACTAGAGAAAACTCGTGAAAATTTTCTAAGTGTTGAAGGCTTGAAAATCGACATGAGGTCTCTTGTAGGACCTGCCAAGTCAGGGGTCAGGGGGAAAGGTCAGATTTGAAGTGAAGTTTTGACCGATTTAAAGTGTGCAGGAAAAGCCTTGGGTGGGACCCGCAAGTTGGGAGTCAGGTTAGATGCCCGGTCGGGGTTCAGGTAGATCAGAGAGTTCGGGGTTAGCTGTTCAAGGCCAAAGTGGAGTGGTCCTGGATGGAGGTTATACTGAGCTCTAGGTTAGGGGTTGGGGATTAGACCCATTGTTAAATTTAATATGCCACAAAGTTGGGATAGGTCGACCTTTGATTTTATTAAAGGTTGTGCCTATCCATGTGGGGTGCCACATTATCAGAGTAGCTACATAAGGCACAAGAGGGTCGCCACACGACTACCACATGGGAGGCATCAGTGACGTGGCAAGGCTAAAAATGCCCAATATTTGGATGGCCATATCTTTTGATCCACAAGTTAGATTGAGGTGAAACTTATGTCATTGGAAAGGTATCGACAAGGCAAAAGCAATGATGTTATTTAATTTAAGTTCTGAGGAAGTTGAAAAGGTAAATCCTCTCTGCGGACAGAGACGATCCCTACTAGCCCAGACCGGGTCTAGCAACAATCACACAATGCTATCACGCAAGTTCCTAATTGCAAATAAAAAGTAGATGGTGAGAACCTACTTGGATTCCAATGCTAATGTTCATAGAAGAGACGTCGCTCTCGTTCCTTTGCCTCGGCCGGTCACGATCCCCACGATCTCCGTGATTGGACACCTGCACATGCAAAGAACAACACGAATACAAGCATAAAATCTAGTAGATGCAATTATATATCAGTCAGAAAAGATATAACTCAACATCAAACATAGGACAATGAGAGTGGAACCATAATGATAGTCATCTATTATTGATAAATAACAAAGAAGAATACAACCATTGTTCTGACGTCAAATCCTCCTTTGGCTGGGTAGTCAGCTACACAAGTCTTGCAAAGCTTGTTGGGATGGGAACAAGCCTCTCTCTCTTTGGGTGACAAGAATCTCCTTACTTAGATTTGGCCTTATGGGTACAAAGAAGGCTCTTGCAACTTCAAACTCTTGAACTCCTGAAACTACTGACTATACTAGAACTGGAACTACTAGCTTGCTCAAGGCATAGAGGCAAGCTTTTATAGATAGAGAGGAAAGAGATAGGATCAACCACATTATTCATGGGATTAGCTTTATCACTTGGAAACTTCCATGAAAGGTGGCAAACCACTTCCCTTCTATGGAGATTCGAAGCCAAACCATCCTAGCTCAACATAGATTTAGTTGGTGAATGGGTTGAAGAGAACCTTCGGAAGCTTGTTGGTTAGAAACTTTACTCAATTCGGTTGGCGCGAGTGCGACTCTGAGACAGAGCGCCAATGGCGCGCCCTATTTAGAGGATTTCCCTCATTGGCGCGGGCAATACACTGTGGACCCACGCTAATGCAAAAATAGCTGTTTTCATGGATATTCTGTAGGAGATGTCTTCAGGGCATATGAAGCTCATACTTAGAGGAATATGATGCAAGTGGTTTCAGCTCATGTCACTTTTCACAGGTCCCGGAATGAGTCCTCCAGTGTATGGGTGAGGGGTAATAGGGACGGTGACAAACGGTGACAAATTGCTGTGTAACAGATGCCCCCTAAAGCATGAGGCCCGAGGGAGAGAGAGGGGTGAAATGCTTTACAAGAACATGTGTAACTGAAAACACTGCCGCTGGAGAACCTGTGTAAAGAAGTACAACTGATATCTCAAGTACATGATATATGTGGTATGGGCACAGCCATTCATAACAGAGCACATAATAATCTAGATCCAAGGTATGGGCGTAGCCATCCAGTGAGGATCGATAAATAGACTCAGGCATGGTCGCAGCCATCCAGTGAATGAGTCATGTAGTGATCATAATAAACCACAAATCGCAACCTGGATTCCAATAAACACAATCCAGGGTCTTGTGCTACATTGCGACCTGAACAAAGTACAAGTCCAAGCATGTGAATATATGAGTTGAAGTCGAAAATGCATGAACATCGTCTGATTACCAGCCAATAATGAAAACTGTTAACAGACGCGAGAGGTACCACCAATAATGACAATGGTCCTCAAGGTACTATAGGTACAATCTACAGCGTGCGAATCAATGAGCTGGCGTCGAACACCCGTAGAATCATTCGATCGGAGGCCAATGATGAAAACCTCTCGTCGAACACGAAGAACCTGCCATTGAGGCATGCAGGCTCCAAGGCACCGGAAGGGAGTCTCTAGATCAGCTTCCTGGATAATGAGCTGAAGTCGACAGGAAGTGACCTTGATCGAAGGTGGGCCATAGTGTTTCCCACATCATCGACACGAGACGGAGGAAGAATGCTGTGGTGGATCAGAATTATGTGAGGTATCAGAGGAGGTTGTAATTCTTCAGAGGTCAACTTCTCTTGAACATATCGGCGACACGATAGTGGACTTGGCAGTATTTGACATCAAATGAGCAGAGGTCATGGTGACAAGGCAACGAGCAGATGAGAGGTCAAATAGGATAACCCAAACCCACGGAGGAAAGTGTTAAACAAGATGAGATGTCCCCACCCAGACACACATGCAGACTAGTGCCATGTTCAAGAGCGACATACTGCCGACACGACAATAATTATGGGTCCATTTCCCCACCATTTCTGGCGAGTACCCCAGTTATTTTTGATGACAAGCTTGATGGGGATAGCATATGCTTGCAAGGTGTCGTTATGACAGAATCCGATGTCATTGAGTTTTAACGAGTCTGACAAAGGAAGAACTCGACGTCTTTTCCCATTTAGAGAGTCTGAAAAGACAATAGAAAAGAAAACTCCAGGGGGATCTTTTTTTGTAAAGTTGTGTCTCCCGAGCCCGAAAAAGTATAAAACAATGCTCGAAAGAACCGCCCGACCATTACGATCGAGGAGTACTTTTCATATATAGTGACATCGACCTGAAAAAAGTAAAAAAACGATCAACATCATGTCGTTTCGTAACCATTAACGAACCTGAAACGACAAGGGTCCGACGATCTTTTCATTTTTACACGGTCGGAAAAAGGTTTAAAGACGATCGCCTCTTATTTACGTTTAACGAGTCAAGAGGGATAACTCGGCGATCTTTTCATTTTTAGCGAGTCAGAAAAGGGCTGAAAGATGACTTCACAGTGACTTTTTCGTGTATTTACCGAGTCTGAAAAAGTATAAAATACAACTCGTTTCACCATCGAAGTTGCAAAAAAGACCTGTCATGGCACCAGAAGCAAGCGAAAAATCCATTTTCGACCAAAAATATATTAAAATTTTCAAAAAACAACTTTTTAAACCTAATTACAAGTCAAAAAGTCTATAAATATGGTGAAAATGTAAAAAATAGAATTACTTTTACTTTTTACCTCTTGCATAGTAGTAGTGGTCCATTTGGGGAGCGAACTTCGAGCAGTGATTACCGCCAATCCGTGCAACCATTTGAGATTCCGCCAGTTCCAGGTAAGAGGCGCTTCCCTTAACTCCATTTTCATATTCTTTTTATGCATTTTGTTCCTTGATTGAGCCTCTACAAGGAGGATTTTAAAATTTAGGGTTGCGCCCCATTGGCGCGGGGATCCGGCACGGGTTCGCGCCAATGGGGTGATTTGCCCAAAGGTGCCACGCCATTGGCGCGACTGTTTTAGAAACAGTCGCGCCAACCGCGCGACCTAACTTTTTGCTTGAATTTTCTCATCATTTTTGAAATTTGTCTGGTTTGTAAGCCTACCAGTGTTTCAATAATGGTTTATTCATCCTTGTGGGTGCAGGAAACAGGAAAAAATGATGGTGGAATGGAAAGAACGGGAGCATGATGCCGTAGATGCCTTGGCCATAGAGGATGAGGGATGTATGAATGTTTTGAGAGACTGTGGTCTCAAGAAGTTCTTCCTCACCTCTTATCTGCGAGCTCAACCAGAGTTATTATAGTTCATAGTGGATGCTTGGGATGTTGATGACCAAGTATTTTGCTTATGGGATCAAACCTTAGAGCTGGATGTATTTGATGTGTATTTCATTACTGGGTTGTCACGGAGAGGGGTGAGCCCTATTTTGACCGGAAGCAGACCTTCCGGAGAGAAAATAGGTGAAGTGAAGGCCCGAGTATGTCCAGAGGCACAATTTGGGAAAAACAGTGCCAAGGTGGATATCGCCACCATCCATGACTTGGTTCTTAAGGTGATACTGTTCACCATCACGCGTGCAGCTGGGGTACAGGCGCCCCATGAGGCGAGCAAGAATCATCTGTTACTAGCGACAAAATGCCTCAGCCCCACCATTTTTGACTGGGCTACAGCGGTGACTACAAATATCAAAAGGCAGCTTACAAAGTGTAAGCACGGGGGAGTGAAACAGTTCGGGTATGGCTCGATTGTGGTGTCGTTCTTCTTGGAACGATTACCCCTCTTTCAGATCCAGGGAGCTGTAGTGGCGGATCCATTGCCACGAGAGCCTAGGATGGCTCGCTGGGCAGCATTGATGCCCAGAGGAGGAGGGGGCCAGCAGATGTCTTGGTGGCCCGAGTTCTTCATATGGCTTCGCTGTCAGCTGATCGTGGTAGAGGATTGGCCGTACATAGGGACCAACTTCATGGGGGATCTAGACCTCCCACTGCCAGAGGGAGAGGAATGGGAAGAAGAGCTAGCTATGATCTCTTCATTTTTTGATGTTTTATGTATTTTTATTTTTATTTATCAATACATGCATGTTCTGATGATAGTTGTATGTATATGCAGATGTAGGCCCAGAGCGACTAGCCGGCTTGTCTCCTATAGCGCGGAGGGGCCAATCCGCAGCTGACCCTCAGGCAAGGGGTGCCGTGGGGGAAGAGCTGGTGCAGAATCTCGAGGGACTCACCCAAGGGATTTCGGGTTACGCTAGATTGGCAGACGTGCCTTTTGCATACCAGAGGCACACAGTGGGGGTGCCGACTTGCATCCATCGTCTGTTGAGACGCTTGGTGCGCGCGGTGACGTGCTATCATGAGCACCACCGCGAATAGACTTCTAGGCTTCTTCCATGCATATTTTTTGAGGGATATGTCGTCCCGCGATGTATCAGGATGAACATGTATTATTTTTTGAACTTATGTAATGCACGCGGTGCAAAACTTTGCGACACACATATATATATATATACATATGCCTATGGTTTATTATTGTGCTTTTATGTGCTTGCTTGTATGATGTTTTGATTATAAATTACGCAAATGTCTATCTAATACATGATTAGCCAATGCATCAGATAATGTGTTTAATCGTCTTGGAATATGCTGATATGTGATAAAGTCAAAATTCCTTTCTAACAATTTAACACGTAAGTACAACCTTAAAATGTGACGGTCTCTGACGGAATATTGCCCATTGAGCTGATGGACGACAAGTTGAGAGTCTAGGTTAACAAGCAATGCACGAATACCGAGATTAATTGCCTCGGCTAATAATTCAATAACAGCGCTATATTCAACAACATTGTTTGTAGTATAGCCTAAACACACACCTTGAAGATCTATCAACTCACCGTGAGGATCGTAGATCACCCACGCCGCAGAGGACAAATTACGAGTGCTGCGGCAGGCACCATCAGCGAAACCAATGTAAGGTGCACCCGACATCTACACAAGAAGCAAAAAGACACAATAAGGGGCAATCACGCTTTCACACCAAGCCGAAAACATGAAAACACACACACACACACACACACATGTATAAATCGAAGCGCATGAATCATGCATAGTACTTTTTCAAGTACAGCCCATTGCGGGGCTTATCAAGAGGATTACCTTCGTAGTCAACTAGCTCATACGCCCCTTTTTGCAACACTCTCTTTACAATGTAAGGGCCTAGCCACATGGGCTCGAGTTTGCCTGCCCCCAGCTTGTCATTTGCTTGGTCGTATAGCAGGACTAGATCTCCCTCAACAAAGGAACGAGGATGGATGGTATGGTCAAAATGAGTTTTGACTCTCTTCTTTTGAGCTTCGATGGCTAGAGAGGCTAAGCGACGGGTCTCGTCTAACCGTTCCAGATAAAGAAGCCGTTCCTCTATCGGAGTAGTGTTGGGAAGCAACTCGACGGCTATTTTCAACGAAGGAATTTCACATTCTATAGGAAGGGTAGCCTCCAGTCCGTAAACTAGTTGAAATGGAGTGAAACCGGTGGTGTCCTTCATCGAGGTTCGGTAGGCCCATAAGGCGGGAAACAACATCAAATGCCAATTAGACTTATGCATGTCCACAGTACGTTGAAGCATCGTAACCAAAATCTTGTTAACGGCTTCAACCTGGCCATTAGACTGAGGATAGTACGGGGTTGAACTATCATGCCGTAAGCCTAGTTGGGTTGTTAGCTCGGTCATCATGTGATTACGGAAATGCTTTCCGTGATCTGTGACGATGGCTTGCGGAACTCCGAATAGCGTAATAACATGATTGAACAAAAACTACGCCGCTGTATGACCGTCTTTAGTTAATGTGGGCATCGCCTCGGCCCATTTCGTAAAGTAATCGATGGCAATGATGATAAACCCATGCCCCCCGGCCGAGCGAGGCTTACAGGTGGTATAATCAATGCCCCATTTTTCAAAAGGGCCTACGGTCACTACAGGGTGCAGCGGGGCCGGTGGCGCACACATCTTCCGCTGGTATATCTGGCATGCATGACACGAGCAGACAGCAAGAATGCAATCCTTAAAAATGGAGGGCCAGAAATAACCAGCGCGAAGGATTTTTTGAGCTGTGGCATATCCGAACATGTGACCACCACAGGCGCCAGAGTGGCAGTCATTCAGGACTCTCTCAGCTTCCTCGAGGGTAAGACATCGGCCGAGAACGGAGTCAACGCCGAGATGGTACAGGGTGTCCCCTATGATACGATAGGGTTGAGACTAATGGCGGATCCGCCGCCGAGCATCTTTGGATACAGTGGGGCAGAAAGAGGACGTTTGCAAATAAACAATAATATCCCCGTACCAGGGATCGAGGGTGCTGATAAGAAAAAGAGTTTCGTCCGGGATATGATCCTTTGAAAGAGAGGGTGCAGAAGGAGATGGTAAGGAACAAAGTAACTCAGCAAAGACCAATGACTTCTTAGACTTGGCAGCAGTAAATTCCAAGTCAAACTCTTGGAGGATTACGATCCATTTTGAGTATTTGCCCCCCAGCAATTGACGTGACAAAATGTACGTCATCGGGTTGCAGTCAGAAATCATGGTTGTGGTGCGCAACAAGATATAATGCCGGAAGCGTTGGACGGCACAAACAACGGCCAATGCCAACTTCTCGACGTAAGCGTATCGAGTTTCTGTATCCAAACGGTTGCGGCTGAGGTAATATATGACATGTTCATTGCCATCATCATCGTCTTGCACGAGAACCATGCCGATAGTGGTATTGGCGGCGGCTAGATGCATAGTATAATCACGGTGGTAGTTCGAAGGTCGCAATAATGGAGCAGAGACAAGGAGACCCTTGAGACGGTCAAAAGACTCCTGAGCGATAGCATCCCAATGAAAGGGTGTATCTCGCTTCAATAACCGTGTAAAACCCTTAGCCACCTCGACATAGTTCGGAATGAACCGTCTTAAGAAATTTGCTTTGCCCTGCAAGCTCTGCAACTGCTGCAAAGAAGCAGGGGGAGGAAGATTCAAAATAGCTTCGACTTTGAGGGGGTCCAGACGGATGCCCTATCGGGAGACGTTAAACCTGAGTAGTCGGCCTGATTCAACGCAGAAGACACATTTATGAGGATTGAGCCTAATACGGTAGTGTCGACAGCGGAGAAAAAATTTGCGAAGATGGGAGGGATGGTCCTGACACTTAACTGAATGAGCTGGAAGATCATCCAGATAGGGCTGTACAATGTGACGAATGTCATGAAAGGCATAGGACATTGCACGTTGGAAGGTAGCGCCAACATTCTTTAAACCGAAAGGGAGCTTGTTATAGGCAAAAGTGCCCCAAGGACAGATAAAAGCCGTCTTATGTTGATCAACGGGCGCAATATTGATCTGGTTATATCCAGAAAAACCGTCCATAAACGAGTAGATTTCGCTTCCTGCACACTCATCAATGAGCTGATCGATGAAAGGTGTGGGGAAGTTATCCTTCGGACAGGCGCGGTTAATGTCACGATAATCAACACAGACTCGAATAGTACCTTTATTTTTGTTCACAGGGACTATATTAGAAACCCAATCCGTGAGTGGAATGGGGTAAATGAAACCAGCCTTGAGAAGCTTTTCAACTTCTGCTTTAATGGCTGCGGCCTTTCGGGGGTGCACAGGGCGTAGGCATTGATGAACAGGCTTAGCACCTGGATACGTAGGTATCTCGTGCACCACTATGCTAGGGTCGATGCCGGGCATCTCTTCGTAGGACCAAGTGAAGACATCACGAAATTCGCGAAATAGATCGGTGTAAAGTTGAACTTCCTCTGGAGTACAAGTGACTCCAATATGAATGTGCTCGACAATCCCTGTTACTACAGAGATGTCGATGGGTTGGGTCTGCGTAATGTTTCCCATATTGCCCTCAGAAGACACTTGGTAAATTTGAATAGGTGTTTGAAGGGGCTAAAATGGGATACACGAAGCAAACTGTTCGAGACATGCGATCATTTCCTGATGGGCAGAGAGAAACGAGGAACGGTGGTGATGATCTGACCAAGGAGGTTCCTCAAGAGACATGGTCTCTATGATGGCTTCATCAGAAGGAAATATTTCCTTTAATGGATCCAAAGTAGCATCATCTCCAAGCCAAGGGAAATGATCATACGAGTCGGGAACACCGCTTAGAGGAGCAGGTTCGAGGGGGGGAGCCGATGCAGCGACGATTTCGACGTAGTTGAGCTCGGCGGGACTCAACGGCATCATATCGCCCCAAGATTCTATCTGATTGGCGGGAGGAAGGACCCACGGATCAGAGCGTACGGAAATCATGTTAATAGGGTGAGATTCGGAGGTGGAAGGGGAAAGACACCCATCAGGGCGGGATCTTTAAAGAGTCCGGCTCCCACACTCTTGAATGATTTGGAGGTATGATCCACGAAAGGCACATTGCCTTCGGAAGAGGAGGCGAAGAAGGAGAGCTGGTCCACCGTGACAATCTTCCCCTGATGAGGGAAACGAATGACACGAAAAAGGGAGGAAGCCACGGCTTGCATGGCGTACGTCCAGCTACGTCCGAGGAGGAGGTTGTAGGTAAGATTAGCATCGACAACTTCGACCTCTACTTCTACTGTCTTCCCTTCCAAGGAGATGGGCAACCGTTGGAGGATACCATAAGGACGGGACTCTCTTCCATCAAAGGCTTCTAATGTCGTAGGAGACTGGCTCAGTGTTGGAGAACCAATAGCTTTCCAGCAGGCGACAGACATGATGCAAGTTGAGGCACCCTCATCAATGATTGTACGATGAATTGTTTTACCATTGATGATGACCTGTATAAGGAAAGCGATTTGGTGAGGCAGTCTCAGGGTATGACCCTCGAGATCAAAAGAAATCAGATCCGAGTCAGTCGGGTCTATGCCACCGATGGCCGATAGCAAGGACTTCCTCTGGGAGGGGCAACTCTGGAGTACTTCTAAAGCGGACATAGCAGACGGAGCTTGAGCTAAGTCCTCAACGATGCTGTAGTGCTGAGCAACACGAGCATTAGGGTTGTAAGAAGTCTTCCGGAGTACACCTTTTGGAGGGGGTCGGATAGTCGTCTCAGTGCTAGGTCTTTCGATGTGGAGTGGATCGGAACTAGACGGAGGAGCGCTAGAGGGGACCTCCGGCTCTTTCCCGGCGTGAGATGGATATTCTTTTGCTCGAGTAGTGACATGGATGGGAATTTTCCTAGCCATAAATACTTGTGAGCCGAATGAAGAAGAGGGTTGCGATGGATCTGCCACCATTTGAGTTTGTTGTGAAGGGAAAGGTTCTTTAAGCACAGCAGGAGTCCCAGGAGCGCCTTTCAATAATCAACTAACTTCGGACCGCCTGGGGCAGTCTTTAGTGTAGTGATCCTCATCACAGATAAGACAAGGATACATAGGTTTTCGTTTGGCTCCTTCCTCGGGTGGAGGTTTAGGGGAGTCCTGTTTGGGCTGTTCAGATTTATTTTTGGCTTTCCCTTTCTTTTTCCCTTTCGAGGATTTATCCGCCGTGGTGGACTGAACGGCGTTAACCTCGGAAGTACTTCTAGAATTAGATGGACCCTGAGAAGTGTTTCCATTAGAAGCATTCTGTTTTTGCTTCCCAAGGTTCGCGGATGATTTCTTTGAAGATGCGTTTACAGAGCCAATAACACCGTCAACAGATGGTTTTGGCAGAGCTTTGGATGTTCCGGGTCTCGGGGCATCTGGAAAATAATCATATAAAGTACCTGACTGAGAATATACTAAGTCGAGGTACTGAGCACGCGCGACAACTTTCTCTTCAGTTACACAAGCTTCCATGGCGATGTCTTGCGCGATTGCGGGGACAAAGGAGGTCGTGAACCAATCGGTAAGGAGTTGATCAGGAATCCAAAATTTGATCAAGCGACGACGCCGTCTCCATTCATGTATATGATCGGATATATGCGTGGTCGTGTCCTGTTTGAGAGATGTAAGGAGATGTGTCCCTGTCTCATACCAAATGGGTAACTGAAAATGAGTTAGGAATGCCATAGCCAGCGAGTTAAAATCTTGAAATGTTCCGCGATTCAACTCAATATACCACTTAGCGGCCGAGCCGGTGAGAGTCCTTTGAAAGAGGTGGAGCCGGATGGAATCATCAAGCCATGAGTTGGATGAGCGCCAAAGGTGATAGGTCATGACATGGGCTTGAGGGTCTTCACCAGCTTTGCCATCGAATTTCGGGCAATCACCGGGTATTTTAGTTGGAACTGGTGGCCAATATGGATTATGGAGAATAGGATCATTTGTCAACTTGGACACATCTGGAAGTTCCAACGTCGCTAAGAAAGGCAACTGAGGATTAAAGGACATTTGTGGCTGTGGAAGAGAGGTAGTACCAGGGTTCCAACCAGGTGGTGGTTGCCCCCATGGACTTTGTCCGGATGGGCCTGGCCCATAAGGGTTCTGCCCATAGGGATTTTGCCCATAGGGGTTCTGTCCATAAGGATTCTGTCCATATGGATTCTGTCCATAAGGATTCTGTCCATAAGGATTCTGTCCATAAGCAGACAGTTGACCCTGGGTCTGCCCCTCAGCACCCCATGGATTAGCAACTTGACCTGTAGGTGCAACATACTGTTGCTGATAATTCTGATAGGGGGTGACCTGCACTTGTTGATAATTTTGATAAGGGGTAAATTGAGTTTGCCCCTGGGGTTGCTGGTAACCATACGATGGCTAGGCTCCATACTGAGCCTGATAAGAAGTGTTGGAGAGGTAAATGCCCTCTACGGATAGAGGCGATCCCTACTAGCCCAGCAAGGGTCTAGCAACAATCAAACAATGCTGCTATGCATGTTCCTAATTACAATTAAACAAGAGGTAAAGAGCACCTACTTGGATTCCAGCGCTGTTGTTTGACGAAGAGATGCTGTCTTCGCTCCTTCGCTTTGGCCGGTCACAATCCTCCGCGATCCCCGCGAATAGATACCTGCACACACGAAGAGGGAACAAACACAAGCGTAAAATCTGATAAAAGTAACTATACATCAGTCAGAAAGGATGTAATTCACGTTTAACCATTGCATGTACAAATGAGAATGGAACAATAATAGCAGTCATCTATTATTAATCAAACAGAGAAGAGTACAACCAAATGTTCTGACGTCGGTAACCTTCTCAGGAGGGGCCAGTCAGCAAGCGTCTCAAGCATTCACCTTTGGAAATGATTCTCCCAAGACAAGAAACTCTCTCTCACACAAGCAACACAAAGCAACCTTCCCTAAGCTATCAATCACTTCCACACCTAGCACACCAAATACCTATAGTAGCAGCAATCTGAGCATTATAAGCCCTATACAATCCAAGCTATTCCAAACTAGCTGCTCATGGTAATGGTGGAAGTTTATATAGGAGAAGGAGCCTCCTAAAAGGGTGGAAGGATGAGCTTATCTTTGAGGGAAATGGTTACAAAGGGTCGAACAGACATGCCATAGAAGGGAGTCGATACTCACAAAGCCAACAACCACACCTGGAGTTATCTGGAAGGCTGGCTGTTGGAACAAATTCGCCCAAACAGGATCAGCGCGGATTATAAGGAGACTTACGCGCTGACGTCACGCCTCAATAACTGAGAAAGTCATGTCAGCGCGACCCGATACAAAGGAGAGGTGCGCTGGCTCATAAAATGCTACCAGCGCGGAAAAGTGATGTGCTTCCGCGCTGGCAGCGCACTGAATACACTGAGAGCCGCCAGTCAGCGCGGATATTTTAGAAACAGACGCGCTGATGAGGAAAACTTTGGAAAAGTGGGTTTTGGGCCAGTTCAGAAGGCATGAACTTGATTATTGTGAATTCTTGACACAGTAGGGTGACTGACAGGGAGACAGTGACAAATTACTGTGTAACAGATGCCCCCTAAAGCATGAAGACCGAGAGAGTAGGAGGGGTGAAATGCTTTACAACGCTTTGCCGAACTGGAACACCACCAGGAAGGACCGAATATCTCTGATAATCAAGTACATGCAGTCTAGGCATGGACGCAGCCATCCATGAAGACTCAGGTATGGGCGCAACCATCCATCAATGAGTCATGTAATGATCATCCACAAAATTGCAACCTGGACCATAATAGACAAGGATCCAGGGTCTTGCGCTCCGTCCTGATCCGAACAAAGTACAAGTTCAAGCATGTGAATACATGAGCTGAGGTCGAACATGCATGAACATCGTCTGATTACCAGTCAATGATGAAAACTGTTAACAGACGCGAGAGGTACCACCAATAATGACGATGGCCCTCAAGGTACTATAGGTACAATCCGCGGCATGTGAGTCAATGAGCTGGTGTCAAACACCCGCAGAATCATCCGATCGGAGGCCAATGATGAAAACCTCGCGTCGAACACGAAGAACCTGCCATTGAGGCATGCAGGCTCTAAGGCACCCAAAGGGAGTCTCTAAGTCACCTTCCCGGATAATGAGCTGAAGTCGACAGGAAGTGACCTTGATCGAAGGTGGGCCATAATGTTTCCCACATCATCGACACGAGACAGAGGAAAAAAGATTTGTGTGAGGTATCAGAGGAGGTTGTATTATTGCAGAGGTCAACTTCTCTTGAACATATCGGCGGCACTATAGCGGATTTGGCAGTATTGGACATCAAATGAGCAGAGGGTATGGGAATGATGGCAATGAGCAGATGAGAGGTCAAATAGGATAACCCAAACCCACGGAGGCCAGTGAAAAACAAGATGAGATGGGCCCACCCAGACACGAAGCAGAGGAGTGCCATGTTCAAGAGCGACATACTGCCGACGCAACTATGATTACGGTTCCATTTTCCCCACCATTTCTGGCAGGTACCCCGGTTATTTTTGGATGACAAGCTTGACGGGGATAGCATATGCTTGAAGAGTGTCATTTCGACAATGCCCGATGTCATCAAGTGTTTAACGAGCCTGACAAAGGAAAAACTCGGCGTCTTTTCTAGTTTAGAGAGTCTGAAAAGACAGCGGAAAAGGAGACTCCAGGGGGGTCCTTTTTCGTACAGTTGTGTCTCTCGAGCCCGAAAAAGTATAAAACAATGCCCGAAAGAACCGCCCGACCATTACGATCGAGGAGTACTTTTCGTAAATAGTGCTTTTTGACCCGAAAAAGTAAAAAAGCGGTCGGAAACACGTCGTTTTAGAGCCGATAACGAGTGCGAAACGACAAACACCCGGCAATCTTTTTAAGTTATACGGTCGGAAAAAGAGCTTAAAATGACCGCCTCTCGTTCCCTTTAACGAGCTGAAAGGAAGCTCCGCCATCTTTTCTTGTTTTATGTCGGAAAAGAGCTCAAAGACGACATTTGTTGCGACCAAGTGATTTTAGGATCATTATGATTTCCACCGTTTCGAAAGACCTGCACAATGAAAATTCCCGCATAAATCCGTTCGACATGCTAAAAAGATATTAAAACATGTATAAAATATCGACAAAAGCGCTAAAACCATGGTAAAAGTATGACCATAAACCCACGTTCGTAAAAATTATAATTAATTAAGCCATTTTTACTATAAATAGGAAGGTAAATAGTCATTTTCACCATTGTTACCAAATTGAGCCTTTGAGAACGTTGTGAAGCTGTGGAGTTGACGGAGCCAATTCTTCCCCGTGCGGACACCATTTGGCGAACGGTTTGCTCCAGGTAGGTTCCTCTTGCCATGCGCCCTTTTGTGAGTCTTTTTGTAAGTGTTTTGACGGTGGGATTGGCCCAATCGGGCGATTTTTTGAGCCATTGGTGCGCTCTCGGTCAGCGCGGGTTTCCCGCTCGGGACCGCGCTGACCGATGAAAATTACACGTACCAGATTTCGGGTCAGCGCGGAAAACCCGTGTTCTTCCGCGCTGACCTGGAGAAAATACGAAAGGTCCGCCATGGTCAGCGCGGCTGTTTTAAAAACAGCCGCACTGGCGCAGTTAAATTTCAATTTTTATAATTTGAACGTGAAATTTTTATTAGCCAGCATTCTAATTGTTTTCAATGCTCATGCAGGACGCAATGGCCTTCCAGTGGCAAGAGAGGGCTCACGATGTCGAGGATATAGCTGCTTTTGAAAGAGCAGATTGCCGAGATGCCATGCGGGCGTGCGGATTCCTAAAATTCTTCCTGACTCCACGCTTGAGAGCTCATCATGACTTACTTGAGTTCCTGATCCGGTCATGGAACCCAATAGACGGCAAATTTACCATCCGCGGTAAAGACATTGAGTTCGACCATATGGACATATATTTTTTGACTGGATTGTCGCGCCGGGGTGCGAGGCCCATCCTGGAGGGGCAGCGGCCCAGCGGCGAGACTCTCGATCAACTTATGGCTCGAGTATGTCCAGAGGCGGAGAAAACGCGGAGTGGGAAGGTATCAATTCCCACGGTGAGAGATATAGTCCTCCGCACCATTCTTTTTATGGTGACCCGGGCAGCGGGAAGCTTGGCCAATCACGAGGCCTCGAAGACCCACCTGCTACTAGCTCTTGATTGTCTACAGCCTACAGTGTTTGATTGGGCCACTGCAGTGACTAACAACATGAAGAGGCAACTCAACAACTGTCGACGCGGAGAGTCGAAACAGTTTGGCTACGGGTTGCTCTTACTCCCACTCATTCTGGAGCGGGTACCAGTCATGCGGCTGCAGACTATAGCCGTGGATCCTCCTAGAAGTCCCCGGGAGACGAGGGCCACTCGATGGGCTCGCATCATGCCACGCGGGGGTGGTGGCCGGCCAGCTACTTGGGGAGTGGTCTTTCGAGAGTGGTTGGAGCAGCAGATCATTTTCGTTGAGGATTGGCCGTACGCAGGTATGGATTTCCGCAACGATCCCGACATGCCGCTGCCCGCGGGAGATCACTGGGATGATGGAGGTATGACACTTGATTTTTTTCTGAATTTCTTAAATATATATTTTTTTTGATTTTAAATGCATATGTCTTAACAGATGTCGCTGTGTGCAGATGTGGGACCTGTTAGACCCATTGGCTTAGCCCCAGAGGCACGGAGAGAGGGGCAAGGAGCCAATGTCCTTGCCTTGGTCCCTCCAGGAGTTGATACTTCAGAGACCATAGCTCGCAACCTTGAGGGGTTGCTAGAGGGTGTGCCAGACTACCAGGGAGTCGAGGAGGTTCCCATAGAGCACCAGATCCATACAGTGGGGGTGGCACCCAGGGTGCACCGCCTTTTGAGGCGGGTGGCACGAGCGGCTGTGTGCTACATAGAGCGCAACCCAGCACAGTAGTCGCCTAGGTTTCTTTTTGACGCTTTGAGAGACATATGTCTCGAATGTATGGAGAACAATGACTCTTTATTTTGACACATACACTTATTTTTGAGCGCCTCAGTGCGCCACACGATATATATATATACATACCGGTTTTTGGATGGATCTTGTTACATGTGATGATGTTTATGTCATGCAAATATTCAAGTACAAATGTGATCTTATGTATGAATTGCACAACACATGACCCATATATTTTAATGTTTTTTAATGCAAGCTTAAAAGCACACACAGCACGCATGCAAACTATGCTTGAGAAAATATTTACATATGTTTTACTCTATTATGCTTTCTATGTCTTCTTGTATGATGTTATCTATTTCGCAAATGTCTGTCTAACACATGATTTGCCAATGCATCAGTCAACGTGTTTAATCGTCTCGGAATATGTTGATATGTGATATAGTCAAAATTCCTTTCTAACAATCTGACACGTAGATACAACCTTAAGATACGTTGGTCTCTGATGGAATATCGCCCGTTAAGTTGATGAACGACCAGTTGGGAATCCAGGTTTACCATCATTGCTCGAATGCCGAGATCAACTGCTTCGGCTAGTAGCTCAATTACGGCACTGTATTCAGCAACATTATTAGTGGTATGACCGAGACAGACTCCTTGAAGATCTAGCAACTCCCTGTGAGGATCATAGATCGCCCATGCCGCAGAAGACAAATTACAGGTACTACAGTAGGCGCCATCAGCGAAGCCGACATAAGGTGCACTAGACATCTGCACGAGAAGAAGAAGACACAATAAGAGGCAAACACGTCTTCACACCAAAGCAAAATATGAAATCATGCACACAAAACACACTAATCACACGTATGTACAAAGTGAGTGCATGAAGTCATGCATAATATTTCTTCAGATACAGCCCGTTGCGGGGCTTGTCAAGAGGATTTCCTTCGTAATCAATCAACTCATATGCGCCCTTTTGTAAAAATCTTTTCACGATATAGGGACCTAGCCACATGGATTCGAGTTTTCCTGCCCCCAGCTTATCTTTAGCTTGATCGTAGAGCAGTACTAGATCTCCCTCAACGAAGGAACGAGGATGAATGTTCTGGTCAAAGTGAGCCTTGACTCTCTTCTTTTGCGCTTCGATAGCCAGAGAAGCTAAACGACGAGTCTCGTCTAACCGTTCTAGGTACA
Organism: Pinus tabuliformis; assembly: GCA_031772625.1. NCBI lineage: Eukaryota > Viridiplantae > Streptophyta > Pinopsida > Pinales > Pinaceae > Pinus > Pinus tabuliformis. Next base: position 616,090,437 of record CM062817.1, read on the forward strand.
GAAGCCGTTCCTCCACCGAAGTGGTGTTGGGAAGCAACTCGACAGCTAATTTCAACGAAGGAATCTCACATTCGACAGGAAGGGTAGCCTCCAGTCCATAAACCAATTGAAATGGAGTGAAGCCGGTGGCGTCCTTCACGGAAGTCCGGTAGGCCCACAAGGCTGGGAACAACATCAGATGCCAATTAGACTTGTGCGTATTGACGGTGCATTGAAGCATCGTGATCAAAACTTTGTTCACGGCCTCGACCTGACCATTAGATTGTGGATAGTATGGTGTCGAACTATCCTGACGCAAGCCTAGTTGGGTCGTTAGTTCCGTCATCATGTGATTTCGGAAATTCTTTCCGTGATCCGTGACAATAGCCTGAGGGACTCCGAAACGAGTAATGACATGATTGAATAAAAACTGCGCCGTTGTGTAACCGTCTTCGTTCAATGTAGGCATCGCTTCGGCCCACTTGGTGAAATAATCCACGGCAACGATTATGTACCCATGCCCCCCGGCCGAACGAGGGTTACAAGACGTATAATCGATGCCCCATTTGGCAAATGGACCTACGGTGACAACAGGGTGCAGTGGTGCAACAGGTGCACGCATCTTCCGGTGGTAAACCTGGCATTCGTGACATGCTCGTACAACAAGGATGCAATCCTTGAAGATGGAAGGCCAGAAATAACCAGCACGGAGGATCTTCTGGGCGGTAGCATATCCTGACATGTGGCCGCCACAAGCCCCGGAGTGGCAGTCATTCAACACCCGCTCAGCCTCCTCGAGAGTCAAGCAACGGCGGAGAACAGAATCAACGCCGAGGCGGTACAGGGTATTGCCCAGGATGCGATAGGGTTGAGCTTGGTGACGAATTCGCCGTCGTGCATCTTTCGATACATTTGGACGGAAGGAAGACGTCTGTAAATATACGATAATGTCCCCGTACCACGGGTCGAGGGTGCTGATGAGAAACAGTGTTTCATCCGGGATATGCTCCTCCAAACGAGATGGTGCAGAGTGAGATGGTAAGGAACAGAGCAGTTCGGCAAAGACCAGAGATTTCTTAGACTTGGCCGTAGTGAATTCCAAGTCAAACTCTTGGAGGATTACAATCCACTTCGAGTATTTGCCCCCCAGCAGCTGACGCGACAAGATATAGGTCATGGGGTTGCAATCAGAGATCACGGTCGTTGTGCGCAACAAGATATAATGCCGGAAACGTTGGACGGCGCAGACAGCTGCCAATGCCAACTTCTCGACATATGCGTAACGAGTTTCCGTATCCAGAAGGTTGCGACTAAGATAATAGATAACGTGCTCGGTGCCGTCATCATCATCCTGCACCAGAACCATGCCGATGGTGGTGTCAGTGGCAGCTAGATAGAGAGTGTAGTCACGGTGGTAATTCGGAGGTCTTAAGAGCGGAGCTGAGACAAGAAGGTCTTTAAGGCGCTCGAAAGATTCTTGGGCGATAGCATCCCAACGAAAGGGTGTATCTCGCTTTAATAACCGTGTGAAACCTTTAGCCACCTCGGCATAATTCAGAATGAATCGTCTGAGAAAATTAGCTTTTCCCTGTAAGCTCTGCAATTGCTGCAAAGAGGCAGGGGGAGGAAGATTCAAAATGGCCTCGACTTTGAGGGGATCCAGACGGATGCCTTCCCGGGAGACGATGAACCCGAGCAGTCGGCCAGATTCTACGCAGAAGACACACTTATGCGGATTGAGTCGAATACGGTAGTGTCGACAGCGGAGAAAGATTTCACGTAAATGAGATGGATGGTCTTGACGTTTAGCTGAATGAGCTGGAAGGTCATCCAGATAAGGCTGTACGATGTGTCGGATATCATGAAAAGCATACGACATCGCACGCTGGAAAGTGGCACCGACATTTTTGAGACCGAAAGGTAGCTTTTTATAAGCGAAGGTGCCCCAAGGACAAATAAAAGCTGTCTTATGCTGGTCTGCGGGGGCTATGTTGATCTGGTTGTAACCAGAGAAGCCGTCCATAAACGAATAAATCTCGCTTCCTGCGCAGTCATCAATAAGCTGATCAATAAAAGGCGTAGGAAAGTTATCTTTTGGACAGGCGCGATTGATATCGCGGTAGTCAACACAGACCCGGATAGTACCCTGCTTTTTATTCACAGGGACTATGTTGGATACCCATTCCGTGAAGGGAATGGCATAGATGAAACCAGCTCGAAGGAGCTTTTCAACTTCGGCCTTGATGGCGGCAGCCTTTCGAGGGTGCACTGGACGTAAACGCTGACGAACAGGCTTAGCGCCTGGATAAGTAGGGATTTCGTGCACCACAATACTAGGGTCGATGCCGGGCATTTCCTCGTAAGACCATGCGAAGACATCACGGAATTCACGAAATAAAGCAGTATAAAGTTGAACTTCCTCAGGAGTGCATGTGACTCCAATGAAAATATTCTCGACAATCCCTGGTTTGACAGAGATGTCGATGGCCTGGGTCTGCGTGATGTTACCCATATTGCCTTCCGAAGACACTTGATATAGCTGAACAGGTGTTTGGAGAGGCGGAGATGGGACACATGAAGCAAACCGCTTGAGACATGTGACCATTTCCGAATGTGGAGGGAGAAACGAAGAGCGATGGTGGTGATCTAACCAAGGAAGTTCTTCGAGAGACATAGTCTCTATGATGGCCTCATCGGAGGGAAATGTTTCCTTCAGGGGATCCGAAGTGGCCTCATCACCCAGCCAAGGGAAATGATCATATGAATCAGGAACACTGCTTGAAGAAGCAGGTTCAGGGGGGGGAGCCGATGCAGCGACAATCTCGATGTAGTTGAGCTCGGCAGGACTCAACGGCATCATATCACCCCAAGAGTCTTCCTGATTCAAGGGAGGAAGAACCCATGGATCAGAACGCACTGAAATCATGTTAACAGGGGCGAGATTCGGAGGAGGGAGGGGAAAGACTCCCATCAAGGAGGGATCTTTGAATAATCCGGCACCCACACTCACTAACGACTTGGAGGTATGCTCTACGAATGGCACATTCCCTTCAGAAGAGGAAGCAAAAAAGGACAGCTGGTCCACCGTGACGATTCTTCCTTGATGGGGGAAGCGAACGACGCGGAACAGGGAGGAAGCCACGGCTTGCATGGCGTATGTCCAGCTTCGTCCAAGGAGGAGGTTGTAAGTGAGATTAGCGTCAACAACTTCAACCTCTACCTCTACGGTTTTCCCTTCTAAAGAGATAGGCAATCGTGGGAGGATACCATATGGACGAGATTCTCTTCCATCGAAGGCCTCCAGGGTCGTAGGAGACTGGCTCAGAGCAGGGGAACCAATAGCCTTCCAGCAAGCAACTGACATGATGCAGGTTGAGGCACCTTCATCAATGACTGTACAATGGATCGTTTTGCCGTTGATGAGAACCTGTATAAGGAAGGCCACCTGATGAGGCAGTCTCTGTGTGAAACCCTCGAGATCAAAAGAAATTAAATCCGAATCTGCCGGGTCGATGCCACCAATCGCTGATAGCAAGGACTTCCTCTGGGAGGGGCAGCTCTGGAGGACTTCTAACGCGGACATAGCAGAGGGAGCCTGAGCTAAGTCCTCGACAATGCTATAGTGCTGTGCAGCACGAGCATTGGGGTTATAAGATGACTTCCTGAGTACACCTTTAGGAGGGGGTCGGGGGATCGTCTCAGTGCTGGGCCGTTCGATGTGAAGGGGACCAGAACTGGACGGAGGAGCGCTGGAGGGAACCTCCGGCTCTTTCCCGGCTGGAGATGGATAATCTTTTGCTCGAGTTGAAAATTGTTGGAGAGGTAAATCCCCTCTACGGATAGAGGCGATCCCTACTAGCCCAGCAAGGGTCTAGCAACAATCAAACAATGCTGCTATGCATGTTCCTAATTACAATTAAACAAGAGGTAAAGAGCACCTACTTGGATTCCAGCGCTGTTTTTTGACGAAGAGATGCTGTCTTCGCTCCTTCGCTTTGGCCAGTCACAATCCTCCGCGATCCCCGCGAATAGATACCTGCACACACGAAGAGGGAACAAACACAAGCGTAAAATTTGATAAAAGTAACTATACATCAGTCAGAAAGGATGTAATTCACATTTAACCATTGCATGTACAAATGAGAATGGAACAATAATAGCAGTCATCTATTATTAATCAAACAGAGAAGAGTACAACCAAATGTTCTGACGTCGGTAACCTTCTCAGGAGGGGCCAGTCAGCAAGCGTCTCAAGCATTCACCTTTGGAAATGATTCTCCCAAGACAAGAAACTCTCTCTCACACAAGCAACACAAAGCAACCTTCCCTAAGCTATCAATCACTTCCACACCTAGCACACCAAATACCTATAGTAGCAGCAATCTGAGCATTATAAGCCCTATACAATCCAAGCTATTCCAAACTAGCTGCTCATGGTAATGGTGGAAGTTTATATAGGAGAAGGAGCCTCCTAAAAGGGTGGAAGGATGAGCTTATCTTTGAGGGAAATGGTTACAAAGGGTCGAACAGACATGCCATAGAAGGGAGTCGATACTCACAAAGCCAACAACCACACCTGGAGTTATCTGGAAGGCTGGCTGTTGGAACAAATTCGCCCAAACAGGATCAGCGCGGATTATAAGGAGACTTACGCGCTGACGTCGCGCCTCAATAACTGAGAAAGTCATGTCAGCGCGACCCGATACAAAGGAGAGGTGCGCTGGCTCATAAAATGCGACCAGCGCGGAAAAGTGATGTGCTTCCGCGCTGGCAGCGCACTGAATACACTGAGAGCCGCCAGTCAGCGCGGATATTTTAGAAACAGACGCGCTGATGAGGAAAACTTTGGAAAAGTGGGTTTTGGGCCAGTTCAGAAGGCATGAACTTGATTATTGTGAATTCTTGACACAGTAGGGTGACTGACAGGGAGACAGTGACAAATTACTGTGTAACAAGAAGGCTGCGCTTGGTAAGAAGGTTGGGGTCGTGGCCCACCTTGCATTTGATAACCAATTTGAGTTTGGAGCCCAGAAGGATGTCCTTGAACAGGTTGAGCTTGGACCATCTGGCCTGAAGGTTGGCCTGGTTGGGTTTGGGATGGACCCGTTTGCCCAGAAGGATGAGCTTGCTGGGTACCAGGTTGTCCTTGAGCAATCGAGGGTTGTCCTTGCGGAACAGATGGTTGAGCGGACTGGATGGCTGGTTGACCTTGAGGTTGGCCAGCCTGTCCAGAGGGATGACTAGGCTGGGCAGTGGGTTGGCCCTGCTGTGCAGAAGGCTGACCCGCTTGCCCAGAAGGATGACTAGGCTGGGCAGTGGGTTGGCCCTGCTGTACGTAAGGCTACCCCCCTTGCCCAGAAGGGTACCCCTGTTGGACTGCCGGTTGACCTTGTGGAATATAAGTTTGTCCTGCTTGTCCAAAGGGATAACCCTGCTGGATACTAGGTTGACCTTTTTGGATGTAAGGTTGTCCTGGTTGTCCAGACGGGTAACCTTGCTGGGTACCAGGTTGCCCTGGATAACCAGAAGGTTGAGTTAGATAAGTAAAAGATGGACCACCAGCGGCCGAAGGTTGTCCCTGATAGGGTTGTCCTTGTAGGCCCCCAGGTTGTCCTGGGTAAGACTGGCCATAATATTGCTGCCCTTGGGGGGTTTGTGTAGAATATGGCTAGCCTTGGTTAGGTGGTCCCTGCAGCTGTGCAGGCCTTGCTTGGCCCCCATGGAAGGTGGTGGCATTCCAAGCAACGGATAATGGTACCGAAACCTCAACAATAGGTTGAGTAGGCAAGGGTTGAGAAAGCTGAAGGTATTGACCAGCAGAATCGTAATAATAGAATGGACCTTGCGCATTCGGATCCTGAACAACTTGTCCATAGGCATCATATGGCCCCCCTCCTAGGACGGGACCAGAAGAGGGTGGTGCACTTTGTGCAGGGTGGATAACTTTAGGTGTGTGTGCCGGCTGGCCGCTACTCACTTGACCGTGAGGGGGACTAGCACCAGTGTTCAAAGCTGAAGACGTTGTAATGGCACTAACAACCGGAGTTGAATGTGCTACGCAAACAGTTGGATTTGTTGGAACTGAAGTGACAGGTGTAGTGTGTACTTGTGAAACAAAAGATCCCGAAGTGGGAGTGATGTGGGGATCCCACATACTCGAAGTAGGGATCCTGGCACTTACCTTATCCCTCAACGACTTGTAGCATGGGGGGAGCGGAGAAGTAGTTGGGATAGGAGTGTCGATATTCGACAAAACAGGTGTCTCACTCACTCTAGGAGATGTCTCATCCATGTGAGAGGTAGACATTGGAGACGAAACACTAGGGGGGGTAAAAGGAATATCGTCCTCTTCAGGCTCCCAGATGGGGTTCCAATGAATTTCGTAACCTTCGTCATCTGGGGCGCGAGAGTTGATCGGTTGGATACTCGGGATAACAGGAAGAGTATCACTTACAACCGGTACCTCAGGAGCAACGGAAGACGAAGACCCTTGATTACTTGGAACGGGAGTCGACGGTTCAGCCAGGATGACAAACTTCAAACAAAACCTAAGGGAATCTAACGATAAAGGACCCTAGTCAAACTAACGCACACAAGATCTAACCAGGTAATGTTAATCACGGCCAAATAAATTTTAAGACGCAAGGACACAACTTGAACTTTTCATGTTTTAAGAGTCGAGAAAAGGACAAAAAGGTGACTCTAGTCGCCTTCGAATGTTTTGTGAGCCCGAAGTGACAAACTGCTCAAGTGAGCCTTTTCTTTTAAGGAGTCTGAAAAGGATCAAAAGTGACTACTCTGGAGAACTAGGCAAAAGGGTTTACCAGACAATCTATAAAACTGCATATACACCTTGGCAATCATATGAAAACCAAGGATTTCCCGTACGACAGTCAATCTTCCCGAATGCTGTGTTCGATGCGTTACGGCTTGTAAGGCGGCAGACACGGCTTCCTGTGGATAAAGGATGATAACCTAGTGGGGTCTCCCCTATATACGCGATGGTACGTGGGAGCTCAAGTCCATGCTAGACCGCTATCGAGTCACAAAAGGAGGAATCACCCAACCGTAATGCGAAACAACAGTGACTAGGTTTAACGACGCCGGAGCACGTCTCTAGCCTAGACCTCTAATCAGTGAGCGTTATGTTCCAATGCGTTTTTTAAGTTCATTCAGTTCATTTTATGTTTGATCTTTGATTAAGTTTCAATTTCCAGGTCCTACTGTATGTAATCTCTCACAATTCCCTACATGCAAGCTATATGCCAAAGAATATCATTTCGTTCGATGAATACTAACTACGAGAGAGTTAAGAATTTTTCAAGCAAACAAAACAACCACAAACAATCAAGAACCACTCTAATGCAGCTAATGGCAATAAACGAAACTTTTTTTTGTTTTAAATCACTAATAAATGAAAATCTTCTAATTTCAATTAGCTAATTCAACGCAAAAGAGATTGTTCGTTTTCTTTTCAATGGCAAAGTGCACTAAGCAAATTTTGAGAGATAATAACACTGAGCAAAAAGAGACAAATTTTACTCAATGAGAACACAATCGAAACCCCAAAACACCAAGATAGTCCTTCAAACCAAGACGAAAACATAAAGACCTCTATGAGCTATGTAATCTAAGCCCAAAAGAAGCCAAGCGAAATCCAAGCGGAAAAGAAGCAAATCACTTGAATACCAACAAAAGGCTTTGACAACTACTGAGCAAGTGCGAAAAGTAATCACAAAGTCGACTGGACGATCAAAGAACCCAAGACTCCTATGGAAGGCTCGATGCACAAAGCCACTAGATGCCCTAGGGCTAAAATGTGAAATCGATAGAAAGAGGAAAACACCCGAAGGATGGAGGGCTAAAATAAGTCAAACAAGGATCAAACACACTCCAGTAATCGAAAAAGACGTGGCAAGATACAAATCCAAGCTCAGAGGGCTTGAAGACAAGCGAACTGGAAAAGTTGACAGGCCTGGCGTGACAACTCGCACTTTTATGGGATTGGCGCGGGTTGTCTTTGAGCAACTTGCGCCAATTGGCGCGATTGTTAGGCTAAAAAGCGCGCTAATCAAGTTTGCTAAGTCAAAAACAAAAACAAGCAATCCAGGGCTTGAAAACAGTATCTAGGCAAACCAGGAAGCAAGAGACGGCAAGAAATCCAATCCAGAAAGCTATCTAAGCAATCAAAACAAGAGAAACCAAAGAGACAAGACAAACTCCAAGTTGTTTAGTCCGTAAACCAAACCGGAGATTGACTGAAGTGGCGTTGATCTACTTCGCTAATGCAAAGCAATAGCGTTTCGAAGGCTACCTGGCCGTACTTTAGGCTCCGTCTAAAGTTTACAAATCAAACAACAAGGTTCCCCAGTGGAGTCGCCAAGTTGTTGTGGAGGTAAATCCTCTCTGCGGACAGAGACGATCCCTACTAGCCCAGACCGGGTATAGCAACAATCACACAATGCTATCACGCAAGTTCCTAATTGCAAATAAAAAGTAGATGGTGAGAACCTACTTGGATTCCAACGCTAATGTTCGTACAAGAGACGTCGCTCTCGTTCCTTTGCCTCGGCCGGTCACGATCCCCACGATCTCCGTGATTGGACACCTGCACATGCAAAGAACAACACGAATACAAGCATAAAATCTAGTAGATGCAATTATATATCAGCCAGAAAAGATATAACTCAACATCAAACATAGGATAATGAGAGTGGAACCATAATGATAGTCATCTATTATTGATAAATAACAAAGAAGAATACAACCATTGTTCTGACGTCAAATCCTCCTTTGGCTGGGTAGTCAGCTACACAAGTCTTGCAAAGCTTGTTGGGATGGGAACAAGCCTCTCTCTCTTTGGGTGACAAGAATCTCCTTACTTAGATTTGGCCTTATGGGTGCAAAGAAGGCTCTTGCAACTTCAAACTCTTGAACTCCTGGAACTACTGACTATACTAGAATTGGAACTACTAGCTTGCTCAAGGCATAGAGGCAAGCTTTTATAGATAGAGAGGAAAGAGATAGGATCAACCACATTATTCATGGGATTAGCTTTATCACTTGGAAACTTCCATGAAAGGTGGCAAACCACTTCCCTTCTATGGAGATTCGAAGCCAAACCATCCTAGCTCAACATAGATTCAGTTGGTGAATGGGTTGAAGAGAACCTTCGGAAGCTTGTTGGTTAGAAACTTTACTCAATTCGGTTGGCGCGAGTGCGACTCTGAGACAGAGCGCCAATGGTGCGCCCTATTTAGAGGATTTCCCTCATTGGCGCGGGCAATACACTATGGACCCGCGCTAATGCAAAAAGAGCTATTTTCATGGATATTCTGTAGGAGATGTCTTCAGGGCATATGAAGCTCATACTTAGAGGAATATGATGCAAGTGGTTTCAGCTCATGTCACTTTTCACAGGTCCCAGAATGAGTCCTCCAGTGTACGGGTGAGGGGTAACAGGGACGATGACAAACGGTGACAAATTGCTATGTAACAGTGCAGGAAAAGCCTTGGGTGGGACCCGCAAGTTGGGAGTCGGGTTAGACGCCCGGTCGGGGTTCAGGTAGATCGGCGAGTTCGGGGTTCGCTGTTCAAGGCCAAAGTGGAGTGGTCCTGGATGGAGGTTATACTGAGCTCTAGGTTAGGGGTCGGGGATTAGACCCATTGTTAAATTTAATATGCCACAAAGTTGGGATAGGTCGACCTTTGATTTTCTTAAAGGTTGTGCCTATCCATGTGGGGTGCCACATTATCAGAGTAGCTACATAAGGCACAAGAGGGTCGCCACATGACTACCACATGGGAAGCATCAGTGACGTGGCAAGGCTATAAATGCCCCATATTTGGATGGCCATATCTTTTGATCCACAAGTTAGATTGAGGTGAAACTTATGTCATTGGAAAGGTATCGACAAGGCAAAAGCAATGCTGTTATTCATTTTAAGTTCTGAGGAAGTTGGAAAGGTAAAAAAATTTAGACCCCATTTCCATAACAAGATCATGGATATTGGGTCAACATAGTAACTGCCTCTTTCTATCCTCGGCTGGGGTTGGGGTTAAGAGCAGGTGCATTATACTATTTTGAACTTTTCCTGTTTTTAGTAGTTGAAAAATTTAAATATCGAATTTTAATCACTTTTAATACCAAGAATCTCTCAACATGCCAATGAAAATGATAAAAAAAAAACCATTTTATTATAAAGGTTCAATAAACTTGCGAACTTGTGTGAGAAATCCTTGCTTTACAATGCAATTATAAAGACATGCAATATGCATACTGCATGATTCAGAATGGATCCATGACAAATTTTGTTTGGTTTATGGCTCAACTCAATTGAAAAACACCTAATAAAGTTAAAGTATTGGTTATGGAAATTCAACTCAAGGCGATGAAGTTAATGGTTGAGGTTGGAGGATGTGGTTGATAGTGTGAATTCTCCCACACTTGTTCAATCCACTACCACTCACCTCCAAAGTGACAAATTACCAATGAAAGCACAAACATATTAAAAATTAAAGAAAGAAAAAAAGACAAATAGAGCAATGAAGGCTAGCAAAAGTGTTGGGTGTGCATTATATTCTTTCCACGAATAACACCATGCCTAAAGCGAGGGGTTAGAGGGGGGGAAGCCCCCCCTATCGGGGGGTTTCCAGGGAGCGGTAACCCCTTGCACGAGCTACCCCAGATATTTTTTTTTGGACCCTCTATTAGGTGGGCAGACCTACCTATGATTTTGTGCATGGGTTTCACACATGGTTTTGGGCATGATGGTTTTTTTGTAGATCTGGTCAAGGGAACTATGGTTATGCTCTAATCTAGAGTTAATGGATTGGGGTTTATGAATGATTTGGCATGTATATATATGTGTTGTAACATTGAAATGAATGAATAATGAAAAATCAATTTGGTAGTCCCGGTTTTGGGATCCAGGGGAAATCTCTGTGTATTTGTTTTGTGTTTCTCGCCATTGTATATTTTCTATCTTTTTTAGAATTCGTGTGCAAGTGATTTTTGTACAGGGTTAAAACCTACAAAAAGGACAAAAGTTAGATAATAAGAGCACTAAAGTTTGGGATTTGAAGAGTTGGGGATGCCTAGCCTTCCCATTTCTCCCAATGAGTCAATTCTTCCTATAAACTTATTCACACCGTTAAAGAAGGGATTCATTGGTAAATAAGAGAGGGATTGTTAGGAAAAAAATTAAGTTTGTCATTTGTAATGATTCAAAGAGCCAAAACCTATTGTAATATGTTGCAGTGGCTACAACCACCCTCCAAAATTTTGCCTATGCTTCGATTTGGAGCCTTCCTTCTTATCCATAGGAGCTAATCTTGCACTATTTCAGGTATTCATGCTTTGACTAAGACTTATATTTTCATTTGTGCTTATGCTTGTGCTTGTTTGTTTTCACAACTAACTAATCATTTTAACTCACAAGATAATCTCCCAACTTGGTTTCACAGTAGTTCTAGGCTTGCCTCCAGAAACTGCACAATCCTTGAGGGCAAGCAACCTTGATGATGGGAATTGAGCGGTTCTGATTGGCAGTCAACCTTGAGCTTAGAAATTGCACAGTCATGGAAGGCAACCTAGCACGGAGTCCAAAAACTGTGCAATCCTTGAGGGCAAGCAACCTTGATGATGGAAATTGCGTAGTTCTGACTAGCAGTCAGCCTTGAGCTTAGAAACTATGTAGTCATGGAAGGCAACCCAACATTGAGCCCAAAAACTACACAATCCCTCACTAAGCTAAAAAACTGCGCAATGCACTGAGTCGAAAAGTTACTCAATTCCCTGGAATTGTGCAATCTTTCTTGATAGTGTGCATGGCAAGTTTCCCTGGAAAATACAAAAAGCATCCCTAAAAAAAGGATCTATTTTCAGTATCCTGAGGAGACATTGTCGCTATTTTTAGAAGCTTCTGCCAAGTGTCACTTTTTCCTTGATTTTAGGCATGCGCATCATAAATCCCAACTCGCTCAAATCTATTTAATCTATGCCTTTGTAGCTCATTTTCACATTCAATAATGGAGCTCTAGCATTCCCAAGGAGTTCAAGGAGCCTTCAATGTGGTTGTCGTCATTTTCTCGGTGAGTTTCACTTTTCCGAGTGAGTTTCGCTTTTTTGTCGCTTTTTGTTGTTTCGCTTGTGTGAGATTGGTTTTACCTATTTCTCTTCATGGTTGTTAGTGTTTTAACTTGTAGAAGTGTTGTTTTAAGTTTTCGTTTTCATTTCACCACTGTCGCATTAGTTTCCCTGTTTTGCACCAATGGTCATCATTGCGACGACTCTCCTCACATACTTGATTTTCCTTCTATTTGATTAGTTTTTGCACTTGATCTACATGTATTTACTCATACTTAGTCAATTTTTCACTCAACCTCACATCATGACTCATTTCTGCTCATTTTTCACACTTCCACCAGGCATATTTGCACTTGCTCTATCTAGATCTTCCCTTGCCTAGCTGGGCACTATGCAATCCTAAGGCTCAAGCCACAAGCTTGGCCTTTGGAACCGTGCAGTGCACAATATAGGATGGTTTCAATTGTGCATTTCCAGGAGCCAACCTATCACCTTAGCCACTGAGACTGCACAATGCACAGTCTCCCTCAGACCACTACCTAGGTTGAGCTGCGCATTGAACAATCTCAAGACACAAGCTTCAACCTTGGCTGCTGGGATTGCGTAGTGCGTAGTTCCCATAGGCAAACAATTCCTCTTGTCAATGAAAATTGTGCAATCCTCCCCATCAGATGCCCAATTTGTTGCTTGAACATGCCCTGAAAGTATATTTGCTAACGATTGATGTTTGCTTGCCACGAGTGTCTTTTCTATCCCACATGTACAATAATTATTGAGCACCTCTCCAACAATCATTATTACCATGGCACCAAAAAGAGTTGCTTCAAAAGAGACCACTAAAGTAGTACTGGGGAAGTACTTGAGAAAACATGAGTATACTTGCAAGTGTATGCAATAGAAAATGTGTCAACACTAACATGGCAACAAGTTAATGAAGCTCTTTTAGCAAAGAGCCTTAAGGTAGATCTAGAGGGCCGATAGGTGTATCTTAGTATCCAACATTCAGGACTACACAAGGTTTAATGCAGGTGTTCGACCTTCCCATGTGAAGATGTCATCAACTGGATTGTCTCACACATTGATGAGAGGACTATGACATTGAGCAATTCCAATAGACAAAATATTGCTACTGTCGAGGCAGAAGATTATCAGCGCATGTATCACTTTCCCGAGCTAGTGAAGCTCATGGCCTCCTTGTTCTATGCCACCCACAACTATGTGAATACACGAGACATTGTCAAAGTTTGGGTGAAAGAGCCATCAAAGTTTTGACAGACACCCACCCATGTATACAAGACAAAGTCCCTTAGGAAGGCCTACCAGCTCTTGGTTATCTTAGCTTGCAGGATCCATGGTCAGCAAAGCACAAAAACCTTTCCTGAAGGGTGGGAAATCTTATTAGACCAGGTTGTGAGTGAGGGGAATTTGTTCAACTGGTCAGATCTGTTGGCTCGATAGTTGAGGGCCTAAGTAGCACATGCTCGGAGTCCTTCCAATGGTGAGAAATAAAGGTTCAACATGCTTGCATATTTACTGGATGCAATTTGTGCACAACAGCAGTTCCTTGACATGAACTAGACATGGACACCATGAGAATCTATTGTGCATATCTATTGCAAGTTCCTTTTTGATTGTAGTCATCAAGCAGTAATGACATAGCTAACTGACCACTTCATCATCCCACTTTACAAGCTTATCTCTGAAGAAGATCCACTTGCATGTCATGAGGGGCAATGAAGGTGATAATAGATAGCGCAGATTGGTATGCCTCACTAGGTGGCACCTTCCTTAGAGTTTTCGATATAGAGAAGCCTCCGCATGTTTTACCAAGGTATGCCACTGACAATCTTGTCAGGTGATTTGCATAGGAAGAAGAAAGCACCATGAGCCACTCTTCCTTTGCAAATTGGATTATACGAGATAAAGAAATTGAAAATCGCAGATGCCGAGGGAAAGGAAATAATTAGGTTTACATTCGGTACTCGGGACTTTAATCCGTATGATCCCCGTGGTATTTGTAAATACCATTGCGTGAGAGTTTACTTTCCGTGGATTGACGGTGCATTCCATTGGCCAGAGGAGGATCCATGGAGTAATTTCTAGAATCCATTAGGGCTCCGTGAGCCCGACAGTTTAGCAGGGACTTCACAGGCTACTCCACAGATGACAACATTTCCAAAAGAAACAATGACAGAAGGCAGTAATCCTATGCAGGACAAAGGAAAGAGGAATATTGTTGACAATCCAGAGGGAAAACAAAGCTCCAAGATGAAAGCGAATCCTATTATCATGAAAGAAACTTTAGTAGTGGAAGTAAAGAGGAAGCAGAGGATACAAAGAGCAGAGTGGAGGAAGAGAGAAAAGTAGAGGTTGCAGGAAGCAGAATTAAAGCTGCAAGAGACAGAACACAAGTTGAAAGAAGAAAAAGAGTTAAGGAGGAGAGAACTAGAAGAGAAGAGAAAGCAGGAGGAAGAAGAAAGGCAAGGTGCAACGATAGAAGAAACAATGCCGATACAAGTTGAAGAGAAGGAATATAACCAACCAGCAGCTGAGGAGGAAGGTGAAAAAATGCAGGATCAGGAGCTTGCTCAGCATATTGAGCACTTGATTGAAGTGATAGACATGGATACAAAACAAAAGCCGCAGAATGAAGATGTTGATCTGATGCCCAACGCACCACAGGGCATCCATCAGTCTCCACCACCTCTAGCAACTGAGCCAACACTGAGTAAAGAATGAGATGTTGTTCCCCTTGATGATGATCCAGTGATGGATGTGTACAACCTGTCACTTGATGAATTCCAAAAGAGTATTGTGCAAGCATGGAGAAATCATTTTCCGGATGATCACGCAACACCTACATTCGTTAGAGAAAGGGTGATAGTGGTGGACACCACGAAGCATCCAAATGCCATTTCCGAAGCCAACTTGGCCTTTGCAAGAGTAACAAGATCGAACATTCAATATTTGATAGTCAAGAATGATCACTTGGCACAGAACTTGCAGGCTGCCAAGCAAGAGGGAGACAACTCTGTGCATCAACACAAAATGTAGTTTCTGTATAGGTTTACTTGGAGGAGATGAGAGCAAAAATACTTGCTAAAGTATCAACACTCAGAGAAACCATGCAGAAGATCGATGAGGGGTTTGTGACCCTACATAAACCAGTTTCCCTTTTGCATGGCCTACAACAGTAGAACAAAGATTTTGTTAAAATCTCAAGAATATACAAGCTGCAATTACCTGTGTGTAAGAATGGACAGTGTGATACAAAGGGGCACTGCTTGACTTAGTGAAGAAAATGAAGCCTCAAGCAGAGTTGGAGAAAGCAAAATTTTAGGTGTTGATTTAGAACAACAAGAAACTTGCCTCATTTATTGGTAGCATTCAGGCCTCATATGTACGATTGTTTAGTATTTTGGATGTCTTGTTGAGAACACACAAGATCCCATCAGTCGGTTCACTCACCAAAGCCAAACCTAGAAACTAAGTCCGGCAGGAGATCAAAGAGTACTTGGAGCAGCTGAGACAGATTGCCATTAAGGAGGATTTAGAGCTGAACAGATAGAACATGTAGAACTACATTGGTGGTCCTGTCCAAATCAGAACAATGTTTCTCATGCTTCAGAATGAGCTTGAAATTGGTTCCAAGAAATTGTACCCAAATGCCATGGACACTAGAGTCTGCTTCCAGCCAGACACCGTCATGTAGTTTGGGGACATCATCACATAATACCGAGCTTGGCACAAATATGTGACTGAGAAGCAGTAAGTGGAGGTTGATGAGCTAGATTTATCCCAAACTCAAGCATCATAGTGTTGTGTCTTTTTAGGCTGTCAAATTGTCTCTACCCTATTTTGTCTTATATGGATACAAGTGTAAAATGTAATATTATTTGTAATTATGTGGTAAGTGAAATTCCAAGTGTCAATATTGGAATATGAAGGGTCATGATGTAATGTAATGAGTCATTTTGTAAATAAGTTGAAGAGTCATGAGGGTAGTCCAAAGGTCACAAAGGGGAGTTGAAGAGTCACTCCCTCTTGATATAAATAGAACCTCATAACTCATGTAACATGATTTTGGGAGCCAAGCTTTTGGCTAGGCTTAGGATTATAAGGAGCTTGGGAGTATTGTGAAGAGCCTTAGCTTCTTTGTAGCATAGAGTGAGCATACTTCTTTGGGAGAGTAGGTGTTCTTGACTTTAATGTTCCACTATTGGGGCTAGTGGTAATCAATGGTTTATGTATGAATGGAACTTTCACTTATAATAAAATCAGATCCAATGCACTTTCATGCATATGTTGTGAATATAGTAGGATTATTCTTGTTGTATTTGCAATGTATGTTATTTAAATTATGCTTATGCTAATGAACTATTTAGTTTTCATTTGTATGAATCTTGTTGAACACGTTTTGTTATATTAACTCGTCACTTTAACTTGTGGACTATTCTGCATCTTAGCTTGTGATGTTATTACACTCGTGTGTTCCTTTCAAGCTGCATACTATTACAAGCTTCCAAGGGGCACACTTTATTTTCCCTTCATGTGTTGGAACCTTCATGCATCACACTTGGATTTCCATAGGGTCAAACACTTGCTCTCACCCAAAGTTACCATACTTCATTCTATGCATTTTCACAGTCAAGGCATAACATTACCACCCACTGCTGGGACTCCTACTCCAAACGGTGTGAGTTCTAGTTGGGAATTCATATCGGGGAGATCCCTTGAATGTTGGTGGGTCCAACACCGTCAACATAATACTACAATCATTGAGAAATAAAGATTAAGCAAGGCATTTAGGTCTTTCTCTAAGGTAATCTTTGTGTCTATTATGTGTTTAATTATTATGTGGTTTTCTAATTGTTGTGTGCTTTCTACTATTGGTAATTTTCTATGTATATTTCATTCTACTTACATGAAAATTATTGTGTACTTTTTCTGCCCCAATCTTTATGATGGCCAAAATGGATGGCCTTCTCCATACTACTCATCGAAAAGCTAGAAAAAAAGTAAGGTTGTAAAAAGAAAGATGTTAGCAAGTGTTATCATTCCCAATGCAAGTTTCTAAATATATGTTGCATGTATTTCATTTTTTCTCATTAATTAATAAGAATGATCCCATGTCCAATCACCTCTTTGATTCCCCACAACATGAGAAACGATTTTCTCTATTCATTTGTCGGTATTTATAACACACATATCAATGTTCTCAAACCATTGGTTCATATTATGTGTTTTTATTCCATGTTGTCCATATGAAAAATGTTAAATTCTTTTATATTAGATTTGATTTACTTTACTTCAACAAATTACTAAAAATAGAGAAAAATATTATCACAAATATTTCTAAAATTGTTTATAAAATAAACACGTTAGTATATTAATTCAGAAATAAAATGCAACAGAAATAAAAATGATAGATCAATCACACTGCAACAACAAATTTGTACCTAACGGAATATTCATGTTCAGAAATAAAATGCAACAGAAATAAAAATGATAGATCAATCACACTGCAACAACAAATTTGTACCCAATGGAATATTCATATTAAATTCATCAGTAAAATCTGGGCCTATACCAACAAGAATACATAGAAAAATACAACTGCTGGGAACCCGGAAACTCAACCCCATTGGTAAAATCAACCTCAAGGAAATCAACTCTTGGAAATAGACCCTCTTGAAGAAACTAAACCCTAGAGAATTAGACCTGTCTCACCAGCAAAAAGACCCCTTACTTCTCACCTCATACAACCCCTACGCACTTGAGAAGATCAACCTCTCTAGATATTTCAACCTCCTCCACAATTCGACCCTCCTCTTAACCAACTTTGCCACCCCCTTTCTTAAACTTGACCTCCTTGAATTTCTCCTAAAATTCCTTGCTGCATTTCTCCTCACTTATCTTCAGTATAGTCCATTATAATGTTGTTTATGGTTGGTAGAATAGAGTTACAATGAAATTGGATTTATCTCAAGTATATATCAAGGCCACAACATTGCCATATATATAATACCTACATAACAATTTTAATTTACAACATCCAAAAACGTAAACACACACACACATATTCTGATGAGGTAATGTATAACAAAGATGGTTTATGTTTATGTTTTGGGCCCTAGTTGTATAGAGCATGCAAATGCCATGATGTTTATTTTACATTTAAAATTATTAAATGTGTTCTTAACTGACATAGTAGAGTCAAAGTTGTCATCGTAAAAGTGAACCTATATCATTTTTTGACCATTGAACTTGGCAGAATAAGCAAATGAACTAGGGAATTAGGTCTTGAACACAGTCTTAAAAATAGAGGTACTCATGCTTGATGGTGTTTAGTAAGCAAAGAAACTTGAACTTAATTTACAAAAGAAGTGCAAAGACAATGCAATTTATTCCATGGCAAAGATCCACGTTAGAAAGACATACTAATCATGGGCCTCTCGTTTATGGATCATCATACCCTTTTCTATTTCAAGATCAATATGAAGGTTTGATGGTAAATACACATATATTTAATGGTTATCCTCAAGAAGATCACACCACTTTAATGTGCCCTATACCTCATGTTAAATTGGAAACTAGGTCCAAACTCCATGAGGGACATCTCATTCATGGCTGATAATATTTTTATTAGATTCCTCTCATCGAGAGGTGTAGGATTGATCTAAAGATCATCCGATTCCGATAAGTATTTATGGATATATGAATTTATTTTGATTATGGAATTATTATCAAGCTGACCTACAACTCATGTAGGCTCAGAAGCCCAATAATCGCATGTATTCAAACATCAAAAGTTGTGTATAAATATGGGAGGACTTTTCCTCATTTGCACTCACTCATTCCTCACATCTCTCTCTCTCCTGCGCAAAAAAGAGGCTCTTCTCTACTGCGCAGAAAAGATACCTTTCTCACACATGTGGAGGAGCAGATGCAGATTTAGGGCAACAACAACAGAAGTAAAGTTTGACCTACCTAGACCAGAAGATCTCCTCATCAGAACTACGTTGTAGGTCCATCTGGATCTCCTCTGAAGGCCCCAACTTTTGGTGGTGTAATCAAGCCGATCCGACGGTCGGTTTGCGAGATATCGACTGCCCTAGTTTGAAGGAAGCTGCTGAAACTGAAGCTGCAACTGCAGATCCAAACTTTGACCAGTCTGGACCATCAAACATCCTCTTTTGAACTCTGCTATAGGTTCATCTAGAACTCCTCTACAGGCCGTACATTTTGGTGGTTGAATCGAGCCGATCCGACGGTTGGTTTATGAGATATTGTCTGCCCTAGTTTGGGATTGATCTAGGGTTTGCTGCTGCAAATATAAATCTGATTTATGTACTATTTCTCTCTGCTGGATTATTGAAGATAAAGGAAGATTTGATCAAAGGGTTTCCCCACACATTGTGGGGTTTGTCCTTGGCTAGCCGCCACATCTTGTGTCTCTTGTCTTGGCTTGTTTTCTGTCGATCGTTTAATGTTCTATCTGCACTTTACTTTATGCTTATGTGATTGCTAATCTGTGGATAATAATAATAATAAAAAGAAGTAAACTTCTATAAGCATAGAACATACCATAACTTAACATGGGATCAGAGTTGAGGTGAAGACAAAGCCCGAGCAAGAGCAAGAGCAATCACCGAAGAGAAGATTGGCAAGGCTATCCTAAAAGAACTATGGGGTTCTCATCACTCTTTCCTGCTGAGGATAAGCTCCGTGAGAAAGCTGACTATCATGGATGGAATATGTTTATCGATCTAACCCTTGAGGATCAAGGAGTGTTGGATCATGTGAGAGGAAATATTGTTGAGCCTCCATCAAATGCACCTGCTGCTTCCAGGAACAATTGGAAAACTGATGAAGTCAAAATAAAGAAGATCATCAGGGACTCCATTGACAAACGCTTGGTGGCCTACATCTCCGACCTGAACACCTCCAAGGATATGTACGATAGACTGGTGAGTTTATTTAAATTTAATGATGCAAATTAAGTTTTGTTTCTTAGAAATAAGCTGAAGGAATTAAATAAGGGTATATATGAGAGTATGCAAGCATACTTCTTACAAATCACCGAGATCAAGAACGATCTACTGTCTATCGGGGAGATAATTACTGATAGGGAAATGGCACTCACGACTCTTGGAGGATTACCATCTGAATGTTACGTGTTCAAGACTACTCTTCTGAACAATAACATAATTCCTGGATTCAAGGAATTAATGGAAAGATGCATTCAAGAAGAAACAAGGATAGAAGAACAAGAAATGCCCATGGCTAAAGGTCCTCCTGCTGCCTTTTCTTCTCATGCTAAGAAAAGAAATAATTCCGGGTCTAAATCGAAAAGAAAGGCTGGACCTAAGGGTGGAAGAAAAGGACGATGTTACATTTGCAATAAAGCAGGTCACTATGCAAGGGAGTGCCCTAATAGAAGGGACTCACATTGGGATGATGATCAAAATCCCTCTCATGGAAATCAAAGGAATGGTGAATCAAATAGCAGAGGCAAAAGGAGTGCTGGAAATCAAGGAAGAGGACAACCATTCAAGAAGGCTAGAAATTCCAGGTATGAATCCAACCTTGTTGAAAATAAGCAAGATGAATATCATCTACCAGTTGCTTTATATACATCTGCTCCTTTGGACTCAATGGGAATTTGACTCATTGATAGTGGTGCCTCAAGGCACTTCACTGGTTACAAAGAAGTTTTCCATAATCTGTTAGAGAAAGAAACTAACCTGGAAAGTATTCTCGGAGATAATATGAAATATCCCGTGAAAGGTGTAGGCAATGTCTCTCTTAAATTGAATCAAGGTAATACAATCCACCTACAGGATGTATTATATGTACCTGATCTCAAAAGGAACCTGGTGTCCATTTTGGCAATGGAAGACAAAGGCTACAAGGTAACCTTCAGCGATGGCAAGGTATATATATAGAAAAATAATGTTAAAGATGCCTTCACTCTTGGGTTTCGAGTTGATTCATTATATCAGGATGGAGGAAGTCCGCTAGGTGTCATGTCTTGTGACACATCTCAAACCTTGATCGAGAATCAAACCGAAAAGAAGATCAAGATTGTAAGGACTGATAATGGGACGGAATATGAATCTAATGAGTTTCATGATTTTTGTAAAGAGGCTAGCATTAAGAGGGAGACTACTACACCACATACTCCTGAGCAGAATGGTGTGGCAGAAAGGAAGAACCGTACGATTGTGGAAGTTGTTCGTGCTATGCTTCATGATCAAAGACTTCCAAAGTTTCTATGGGTAGATGATGTATCAATGCCTGATGTGGAGGAACCTATGGATCCTATTTATACACCCGAGCCTTCCTCTTCTAGGAAGAGGCCTTCATGGCTTAGAGGGCTACTTGATGATGTCTGGGAAGTAGTTCCCAGACCCCAGGACAAGACAATTGTCACTTCTAAATGGCTTTACAAGATAAATCATGCAGCAGATGGAAGTACGGAAAAGTATAAGGCTCGTTTTGTCGCTCGTGGCTTCTCCCAGAAGGAAGGTATAGACTATGATGAGATATTTGCACCTGTAGCCAGATATACCACCATCCACTCAATCATAGCCCTTGCGGCTTCACAAGGATGGAATCTACATCAGATGGATGTCAAGACTGCATTCTTGCATGGTTCGATCAAAGAAGAGGTCTACGTGGAGCAACCCGAAGGATTTGAGATTTATGATTGAAAATCTCATGTATGCATGTTGAAGAAAGCTCTCTATGAGCTGAAGCAAGCACCTTGAGCATGGTATGAGAGGATCGATAGCTACTTGATGAAGTTGGGATTCACTAGGAGCGAAGCCAATCCTAACCTTTACTTTAAGGTTGAGGATGAAAAACCTCTCATACTAGTGCTATATGTGGATGACCTCTTCCTAACAGGTGCAGACCCTCTCATTCACAAATGTAAGAGGGAGTTGGCTTCTGAATTTGAAATGAAGGACCTAGGACTAATGCACTATTTCCTAGGACTTGAGGTATGGCAGAAGACAGGGGAAATTTTCCTATCTCAAGGAAAATATGTGGTGAAGATACTGGAAAGGTTCGGTATGGTGGACTGCAAGCCTGTATCTACCCCGATGGAGCTTGACTTTAAGAAGTTAAGCAGTAGTGTTGCTGGACCTGTTTTACGAAATGCCACCGAGTATCGACAACTCGTAGGAGCATTAATGTTCTTGGTGAACTCTCATCTAGACATATGCTTTGAAGTCAACACATTGAGTCAACACATGGTTGAACCTCACCACATACACTGGATTGGTGCCAAGAATATGTTAAGATATCTTCGTGGCACAATCACATATGGGCTCAGATACACTGCCAGAGATGTGAGACTATTTGGATACACAGATGCTGATTGGGAAGGTAATGTGGAGGACCATAAGAGCACATCAGGGTGCTGCTTCTCCCTGGGATCTGCTTCGATATCCTGGATGAGTAGGAAGCAGAAGTCGGTGACTTTGAGCACCGCCGAAGCAGAGCATATTGCTGCTAGCATGGCCTCCTATGAGGCAGTCTGGTTGTGAAAGCTCTTCAGTGAGCTGTTTGGATTTACATTGGATACCACCGTGATCCTATGTGACAACCAGAGTGGGATTCGTCTGACAGAGAATCCCGTATTTCATGATCGCTCCAAGCATATCGATATCAGGTATCACTATATTCGAGATATGGTGTAGCAGGGAGCTATCAAGCTCCAACATAACGGTATAGATGAACAGGTCGCCGACATTCTAACAAAGCCCCTAGGGAAAGTAAAATTCTTGACTTTCCAAGAACTTGATGTTATTCAAAGACCCTTTGATGAGGGCCCCGTATGATGTATTGAGCTCTGGGAGCTCCGGGGGGTGTAGGGTACTTCTTGGAGCGACATATGACAAACAAGGTCAAAGAATCAAAACTTTCCCTGTGACACCCCATGGCGACTATGTAGCAGGATGATTAGTTCTCCTGTGAGGTCTAGATGATGTGTTCTCCATGATGACTATGTAGCAGGATGATTGGTTCTCATGTGAGGCCTGGATGACGTGTTCTCCATGGTGATTGTGGACAGGATGATTCGCTCTCCTGTGGACAAGATGATTCACTCTCTTGTGGGACAAGATAATTCGCTCTCTTGTGGGACAAGATGATTCACTCTCTTGTGGGACAGGATGATTTGCTCTCCTGTGGACAGGATTGATTAGTTCTCCTCTCAAGGCATCCTACCCATGCAGTCTGGGACTCATGGGAAGTACCTCTCATCTGATCAATGAGCAGGGAAATGAAGTTAGGGACCATAGTAGTACTGATGGATGCATCGCTGTATCTACCGTACTCCCTACGCTAGGATGACCTTCATTGATCTGGGATCAATGATACTGGTTTGGGACCAGTGGTAGGAGTTGTACATACTATGACCCTGACTTCGGGTCGGCTGAGACTGGTCTGGGACCAATGGTTCATACTCCGAGACTGACTTCATGTCAGTGCAGGACTGGTCTGGGATTAGTGAGAGTGGTACATACGATGACGCTGACTTTGGGTTGGTTGAGACTGGTGTGGGACTAGTGGTACACTCTCTGAGCTTGCGGTACTGGTCTGGGAGTAGTGGTAGGAGTGGTACATATAATGACACTGACTTCGGGTCGGTTGAGATTGGTCTGGGACTAGTTGTACGCACTCTAAGACTAACTTTGAGTCGGTGGAGGATGACATTGGTCTGGGACCAATGGTAAGAGTTGTACCCACTATGACGCTGACTTCGGGTTGGTTGAGACTGGTCTGGGACCAGTGGTACATACTCTGAGACTGACTTGGAGTCAGTATGATACATCCTCGATCATTTCTTCCTCTTCATAATTCAGACAATGTAGAGTAGAACAAAGCAGAGCAGAGCAGATCAGAACAGGGTAGAATAGAACAGAGCAAGAGCAGGCAGAATAGAGCAGGGGTCAAGCTGTACAGGGCAGTGCATTTGATGGATGAATAGTAGCGACCAACAGACAGATTGTAGATGGAGTTCTCCCTAGTTGAGAGGGAGTGTTAAATTGGAAACTAGGGCCAAACTCCATGAGGGACATCTCATTCATGGCTGATAATATTTTTATTAGATTCCTCTTGTCGAGAGGTGTAGGATTGATCTAAAGATCATCCGATTCCGATAAGTATTTATGGAGATATGAATTTATTTTGATTATGGAATTATTATCAAGTCGACCTACAACTCATGTAGGCTCAGAAGCCCAACAGTCACATCTATTCAAGCATCAACAGTTGTGTATAAATGCAGGAGGAATTTTCCTCATTTGCACTCACTCATTCCTCACATATCTCTCTCTCTCTCTTGCGCAGAAAAGAGGCTCTTCTCTACTGCGCAGAAAAGAGACCTTTCTCACACATGTGGAGGAGCAGTTGCAGATTTTAGGGCAGGAACTGCAGAAGTAAAGTTTGACCTGCGTGGACCAGGAGATCTCCCCATCAGAACTGTGCTATAGGTCCATTTGGATCTCCTCTGAAGGCTGCAACTTTTGGTGGTGGAATCAAGCCGATCCGACGGTTGGTTTGTGAGATATCGACTACCCTAGTTTGAAGGAAGCTTCTGAAACTGAAGCTGCAACTAAAAATCTAAACTTTGACTAGCGTAGACCATCAAACCTCCTCTTCTGAACTGCGCTGTAGGTTCATTTGGACTGCCTCTAAAGGTCATACATTTTGGTGGTGGAATCGAGCCGATCCGACGGTTGGTTTGTGAGATATTGTCTGCCCTAGTTTGGGACTAATCTAGGGTTTGCTGTTGCAAATATAAATCTGATTTATGTACTATTTCTCTCTGCTGGATTATTGAAGATAAAGGAAGATTTGATCAAAGGGTTTCCCCACACATTGTGAGGTTTGTCCCTGGATAGTCGCCACATCTTGTGTCTCTTGTCTTGGCTTGTTTTCTGTTGATCGTTTAATGTTCTATCTACACTTTACTTTATGCATATGTGATTGCTAATCTGTGGATAATAATAATAAAAAGAAGTAAACTGCTATAAGCATAGAACATACCATAACTTAACACCTCATCATTTACGTAATAAGCAAAAATTCATTTGTACTTGTTTTCTACCTTAATTGGGATCACAACGCAAGTTCAATGTCAAGCTTCTCTAGCCTTATTTCCCACTAAGTGAACCTCCAACTATTTTGTAGTTAATGGACCTTGATTTGGAACTTTATCCCCGAAACTAGTTAAATCATCATTGACAAATAGTTCAAGCAAACAAAGTTGAGTTCTTGTGGATTGTTTAAGAAGAGCATTTTACTTATTATGATAAGTCATAAACAAATAGTTGAAGACATAATATATGTAGTTGTATGATGATTTAACAACAGGGGCCATTAATTGATATGGAGGATTAGTTAACACGTGTGTTGATGAAAGTCAAGCCAACTTAGTTGACGCCTCAATAGTAGACTTGCATTTGTTGCAATAGAGAGGAAATAACTGCACCAACTTGAAGGTCCCTTGGTTATCTGATATTTGATCCAAAAAGGAGACATATAACATAAAGAAATCAACATGGAAACAAATTAGGAAATATGCAACACACATGAAACCTTCCTACATATATGATCTGTAAATTGTTGTGGATATTCCACTAGAATAGTTTTTCATAACAGATCTTGTAATATTATGAGATTTTTTACTATGCAAGTTTATTTCCTTAGATCTTAGATTTCTTATCACTAGCTTATTGCTAAAATTTATAAATATAATTGAAATGCATAAATGAAAAAAGAAGCAAATGAACACAAGACTTATCCTAGGAAACTTGATGATACATATTGGATCATTATATTATTTTTCATCTATCTCAATGCTTTCATAGTGGAAAAATTGGAGGAATCATTTTGTAGGGATTTTTTTATTGGTGGGTCCAAATTTGGAGAATTGGGGTTTTAAACATTGCAGAGCCATTTTGAGGTATCAACCAACATTTTTGGGTGTCAAAACTCTCCTACTATAGTACAATACCCCTTAATGTTGATCTACAATCGGGTATTATTCCAACAATGGAATAATAACTTTCAGTGGAGTTCATATGCAAAAGTTATGCCTCGTACAAGTTGAGCTACCATGTTAACCACCATGGTAAAAGTGGATGCCACGTCAACCCCTGTTACTCATGCATATGGGGCTATCCATGTGGGGACTTTGAAGAAGACTCTAGAAGGTTCAAACCCATAACTTTAGTTGAGGGTTGAGGGAGTCAAACCTTACTCCTAATTGGCTATCAGGCTATGTTAAATACTAGATGACTAGGAGTAAGGGATATATTCTATGCTATTATATTTTTTTCCATAGTTGAGCAGAGTAATTGGGATTAGGAAGTTAGAGAGAAAACAAAGGGAGTTAAGACTCTATAACAACCTTACAAGCCACAAATGTCAGGTAACTCTATAGAGTGTACCTCTATGGAATATCCTCCACAACTGCGTGTCTTCATCTCTGTTATAGACATATTTGGGCATTGCAACCCCAATAACATATGTCCATAAACCAAGGGCTTATGAGTCCCTAAAAGTGTTGTTTCATACCCTAAAGGAGCAAGGTCAGCTGATTACATAATCTCCCAGAAGTTCTCCATGAAAAACCACTTAGAATTGGTCAAAACAGGACCATACAGACTGCCTAGAGCAAAGGGTGCGATGCATCTCACTTGCCACATGCAAAAAGTGCGATGCATACTGGAAAGCCCTTCTGTAGGGTGCGATGAGCGAGAGCAGACAAATGGCACAAGCAGTTTGCTAGGTGGAGACCCTGAGAATCTTCTAGAAACTGTTCATTTGACACTTGCCTCCCTGAATTCGCCCAAGGATGAGTAAGAGATCATGAAATCTCCAAGTGGAACCAAGAACTATCAGAGAGATGACACTAATCAAAATCCCAGAAGTTGACTCACCCCCTGCAAATATCTATATATGGATCCCTCATCCCAGAGATCCAAAGGTTGGAATTTGGTCATTTGAAAAGAGGTGTTGCTGGTTTCTCTTTGAAGACATTGTTGGGTGATCTTGCTTTGTATGAGGTGAAGAGGGCTTTCAAGCTGGGAGGATGGCGCTGGGTCAGACCAAGTGGTTGTAATCCTCTCTTCTACTACTTTTATCAATAAAGCTATTTGAGTTTTCCTCCATATTCTTGTGTATCTCTGAATATTGTGTTGATATATGCATTTGTATGGTCAATATATATCTGATCCTATATTGTTTACAGTGATAGATCTCTATGCTTTGATGGTATTATGCTGCTGTGACTCTACAGGTGCTTTTTGAAGCGGGACAAGTAAGAAGCAGTGGCGGGATTTTGTCAAAGGGGAAAGGAAACAAGCAAGGAGTCAAGCGAAAGACTAAGGTTGGTACTCTCTGCTTCTTTCTCATATCTCTCTCGTAAAGGAAAAAACAAGTGACTTTAATCTGTTTGTTTCTAAGATAACTACCCGTCTTAGTGGGACTAGCAGTTCTGAATAGACACTAGATTTCCCGGTAACAAAATGGCGACTCCAGTGGGGAGTGATTAGTTTGATTACTTGTCTCTATTTGTTTGATTCATAAACCACAGACGGAGCCTGAAGTTAAGCCAGCTAGCCTTCGAACTGCATTTGCTATGAAAGTGCAAAATAGATCAACGCTGCTTCAGTCAATCTCTGGGTGTTTTTATGAACTGAGGAATTGACTTGCAAACATCCTAAGTGCCCTAGAGGTAGCTTGAGTAACCTCATTAGATCAGCCACTATACTTTGTAGTTACTGACTATCATTTGCTCGGCCTAAATCCCTGAACTAAGCTGCAAACTGTGACCAAAAACCAAGTTGAAGTCTCGTCCCTGGACCATCGCACCTTCTCTTCTTGGCAATCTGGATGCATCGTACCTCCCGTGTGCAGTAGGTGGGATGCATCCCTGTGTTACAGGTGCGACGATCAGACAAGACTAGTTCTGCCTCCAGATTTTGGTTTTTTCTTCGCTCTCTTCAGCTTTATTCAGGTGTTTTGCTGTCTGTGATCAGTAGACCACTGTTGAAAACCCCTTTCTTTGCATCATCCAACCTCCATTATACAAATATTTGTGAATGTTTTTATGTATTTTTCTCCATTCACAGTTCTCATTTACAAAATGGTAGCTTAATCGAACTGTCGTCTTTGGATTTGAAAGTGTTGCAAGTGTCGTTTTCAGTCAAAGAAAAGAATCCTTCTCTTTTTGATAGTCAATTACACTGTTACTCTTGTATTTGATCTGAATTAATAGTATTCCAAGTGTCGAAAGCAATTTTTCAATTCAAAATCGCAAAGTGTCGTCTTGTCTCCCTTTCGTTTTTTGAAAAGAAAATCATTAGTACTCTTGCTTTGAAAGAAGATATAATTCAGATTTGTACTTAGCATTCTTTTTGTCATTCACACATTAAGAAAGTGGAAAACAAATACATGCATGTGCATTTGCATTTAGACTGCTTGTTGATTTTGATTTAGGACAGTGCATCTAGTGTGTGCTCTCTGCTCTATGTTGAAAGGATTTCGTTTCTCTTTCCTTAGTAGCTAGGATTTTCATTGCAAAAAGAAGATTAAATGACTGTTTATCATCTTAGATTGCATTTTAGGAATTGTATATCTACATCACGCGGTGAACCTTAAAGGCAAACTTCTTAAGAAAGATCAACTGTAAAATAAATTCAATGAACATAAAAACGCTTTGGAACCTAATGCACAACATTTAGAAGTCTAGGCTAGAGACGTATTCCGGCGTCGTAAAGCCTGGTAACTGTCGCTTTCATCATAGGTTGGGTGATTCCTCCTCTTTGAGACGACAAGTGCTAGTACGGACTTGTGCTCCCACGTACCGTCGAGTATATATTGGGAGACCACAACAGGCTATATCCTTTATCCTTAGGAAGCCGTGTCTACTGCCCTATTGATCGCAATGCACTGAACACAACATTCGAGAAGATTGACTGCCGTACCGTAAAAAGTATTATGCAGTTTTGCGATTAGTTTGGTAATCCCTTTGTCTAGATTTCCAGAGTAGTCTCTTTCGTTCCTTTTTAGACTCCTTAAAAGAAAAGGTCTAGCTGAGCACTTGTCACTTCAGGCTCATTAAAAATCGAAGGCGACTAGAGTCATCTTTAGCTTTTTCTCGACTCTTAAAAATTGAAAAAGCAATTTGTGTCAAAGCATCTAAAATTTATTTTAATCAGAATAACGTCACTGTTCCCTCATTGATCTTAGGTTGAGAAAATGGAGTCCACCAACCAAGGATTTCCCCTCGGGGGAAATCCTAGTCCTTTCTCCTCTTGGGGAGATGTTGGTGTGCCCCATATGGCCACATTGTCCCTTCCAGGACTGACAATTGGCCTGCCGGTATGGCTTTTCTCAACCTCTGTTGTTCAAAGCACCATGATTCCTGAGCAATCAAATCAGCAACTAGATGATTCTAAAGTTACCCCCCAACCTTCTACTTCGTTTGTTTCTCCCTCTCCTTCTTCCTCTTCTCTTGGTGAAGATAGTAAAACTAAAAACCAAGTAATTGAGAAGAAAAAGAAAGGGAAGGAGAAGAAGAAGAAGGAGCCAACAGCAAAAAGGGGCAACCATATGTCATCTAGCGAAAATCCACACACTGCACCATCCAAACCTAAATCTCCATGTGTAATCTGCAAAGGGGACCACTATCATCGAGATTGTCCTTG
Source organism: Pinus tabuliformis (assembly GCA_031772625.1). Classification (NCBI taxonomy): domain Eukaryota; kingdom Viridiplantae; phylum Streptophyta; class Pinopsida; order Pinales; family Pinaceae; genus Pinus; species Pinus tabuliformis. The sequence goes on from CM062817.1 coordinate 616,120,236, forward strand.
CATCCCATGGATCTTAAGGGACTGGTCTCCCCACTTGCACAATCCGGTGTCATCAACCTCTGACGATCATGTTGAGAGTACGCCGTCAACTAGTGAAAACGAAGTCACCGGACAGAAAGGAAAATCTAAATTTCCTTGCAGACTGTGTGAAGGCAATCATGCCCTCCACCGTTTTCCCTTCCTGGACGAAGTGAAAAGAGTCTTAGATAACCGTCCTGCATCACCGCAGTGACTCCCTCCTGGATACAAGAAACTCTTGCCGAGTCCATTGCTAGTTGAAAATATGACTGACGTACCTGTGTTGTTGGTCGAAGCGCCTACCATTGAAGATAAACCCTCTGAGTCCACATCGGACCAAAGTCAACAGGTCGAGACGGCAGTCGACCCCATCTTGTCTTCAAAGGATTCACCTTCAGATGATATAGTCATCAAAGAGAATGAGAATGACACCGTTCAAATTCTTTTCGTAAACACAGACTCCGATGAACATGGGGGCAATATACCCATTCCTTTACCGCAGGAAGGAAGTTCGTCAGAGATGTATCCGGCCGTTTTTTCGGTCCCACCTCCAAGCAACCTAGTTGTCTCATTCGATTGGAATCTACTAGGTAGACCTCGTTTACCGTCTAATGTACCATTTCGAATCATAGTGCAAACTTACAAAATGGTCATGGTTGGTACCATCATAGATGAAGGGGCTTCTGCGAGTATCCTTTCCTCAACTGCTTGGAAAGCGCTTGGTTCGCCATCGCTTTCACCTGAGATGCGATATTTGACAGGCTTCGACAAAGGAACCAGTCGACCGTTAGGGATCCTTCCAAATTTGCCTATAAATTTGAGAAGGAAAACCATTTATCTGAACGTAATGGTAGTCCAAGGACCTTTAGATTACAATTGGTCCGAGTTGGGTTATTCCGTTCACCCGTCATATCACCATTGGTCCACCGTACCCTTTGCGCTCAATTGTCGAATAATTATTTTTAGCCTTAGTTAATTTCCTGCTTGTAAATGCTATAGGGTGATCTAGTTCTCCTTCACTAGCTTGTGTCAGCACTGCTCCTAATGCAATACATGATGCATCCACATGCACATGAAATTCCTTCTTCCAATCCGGGAAGACTAGGATCAACGCAGTGGCCATTTTATCCTTCAATACATCCAGACTTTGCTGACATTCTTCGCTCCAATAGAAGGTAGCGTCCTTTTTTAGTAGCTTTTCCATAGCCACGATAATCTGAGCATAACTTTTAATGAAATTCCAATAGTATCCTGTATGACCCAGTGTTGCGCGCAGTTGTTTAACACTCCTTGGCACCTCCAAGTTGATTATAACATCAATTTTAGTAGGGTCCACCATTAATCGTTGCATGCATACCACATGACCTAGCAAAATTCTAAAAAAGATGCAAAATAAGCATTTCTTCAATTTTAGTGCGATTTGATACCTTTGGCATGTATCCAACATTAAGCGTAGGCTGGATACATGGTGCTTTACTAGTCCAAACACTATCCAATTGTCGAAATATACCTCCAAAAATTTGTGAATGAACTCTTTGAATTCCGCGATGACTACGCACGAGAAGATCGCCAGCGTATTTTTAAGTCCAAAAGGCATTATAGTATACTCAAAGAATCCCCACTCAGTCGTGAAGGTAGCCTTACTCATGTCTTCTTACGCGATCTTTATCTGATGGTATCCAGAGAACCCATGAGTGAATGAATAGGCCTCCTGCCCACCAACACTATCCAATACTTCATCTGTGAACGGAGTTGGAAAAAGATCATGAATGCAAGCATCATTGAGCTTCCTAAGATCTACGGAAATCCTTATTTCATCCTTTTGCTTCTTTTCCTAGACTACCATTGGACTCACCAAATAAGATTCCTCCACTGGTTCAATAGTACCCATTTCCAGCATCTTATCCAACTCCAGATGGACCCTTTCCTTGTATTTTGGATTAAGGCGATATGGCCTCTGCTTAACAGGCTTCGTGTCCAGTTTCAAAGTTATTTTTATCACTCCCAAATCGCCTATGATTCTTTTCAAGTCCAAAAATTTCGTGGGAAACAAATCTTGATATTCGCAGAGTAACTTAGCGACCTTGTCCACTGTAGCATCATCCCAGTAGCCCCCTATCTTCGCAAACTTCGGTTCTGCCTCTGTGCCAATGTTTAACTATCTATTTTCAGTGGCGCGATGATATCTGGATTCTCTATCTATGATTCCTCAACTTCATGGTGGCCTTCTTCCTTTGGAATGTTAATGTTCCTTGGATCCTAGATGCTCCAATCCGGTTGAATCAAGTCCAAAGGTTCTTGCAGTATTCTGAAGTTCATTGCCTTAACCTCCTGAAGCACCTCATCAATGCATTGAAACCCATCCTCAAAGTTGAATGTAATCAAGAATCCCTATCTCAAAATGTCCCACTCTTCAGTGCTGTGGTAGAGATCTCTTTCCAGGTACCAATTCATTAGTATTACATCCAAAGTGTGATATAATAAATGCACCCACTCAGGTTGTGGCTCTGTTCTATAAACGTTAATCCATTTTGATAAATGATCGTATGGATCATTCCTTCCATCATATTTCTATGTTAACTGAACTTTTGGGCGACCAAACCGCAATCTCATCATTTTTTTTGTACTCACACCACCCATCTAAACTATCTTTATGCGTGCCCCACCATATTGCGGGTGTAGCATGCAACGCCAAATCCAGTGCTTGGAAGTGATGCTTCTCAGGAACTTCCCTTTCAAAAGCATCCAAAAAATTATCTACATTAGTTAGACCATCATAATAAGGCAAAATTCTTACCTGCGATGATACACAGTGCAACGATTTAGTCATCATATTACAGTGCAACGTGGATACTTCGTGTAATCTATTCTGCTAGCATTCCAATTCCTCATCTAAATCTGATGTATAGGAGCTTTCACGGTCCCATGCAATGCATCCATCAGCAGTCAAATTAACCCAATCTTGATCTCGCACTATTATTTTGTAGATTTGGTCCAAATCATCATCGCTTTCCTCATAATCACAGACTGGTTCAGTATAGCTCAAACCTTCTGTAGGGTCCAAAGGTACTACAACACGGAGTGATTTCCTCTCAAATGACATTGTCCACTTCTTTAGATTGATTACCCATTCATGTCAATAGCCCAATCAATTCCAAGGAGCATGATGTATGGATTGTTGTCATCAACAATCTCAATCACTTCAAAATCGGCCAACGCGCTCGCGCCTTCTATGTCTACTATTACTCCATGCAATCTTCCCATAAGGATAATCTTTCGTTGGTTTTCCATTCTTAATTGAATCAGTGACCACTGTAGTGCAGGTCGCCCCATTCTTTCCCATATATGTTTAGGCAAAACATTCACATATGACCCCAGATCTAGAATGACCTAGTCCATTTCATACTCTCTTATTTGTGCAGTGAGCCTCATCTCACTCCCTGTTCTCATCTTATGTTTATTTATCTTTCTGACTCCATGGTGTCCTTCAAGAGTAGTTTCTTCAGATAAATTATCCTAGCTTCCCGAGGTATAGGCCTTAGTGAAGCTTTTCTTTGCTTCCATGAATTTTTCCCTCACACACTCCATATTAAATCCCACCTCCTTTTCTGGAGCCTTGCGAACCCACTTACTTTCTTCAGGTTTCTTTGCTTTATCGTCACTGGTCATCATCCCACTTCACAGCACAATATTCACACTGGGATCTTCTTTGCGGGCTCAGCCCTCATCATCTGTAGATTCTGGGTAGGTTGCTGACGGTGCACCTTCTTCTCCTTCATCTTAGCTATTAGTATAGGGAATTCCTCTATTGCGTGGTCAATCTGAGTACAATACTGACATGATGGTCGTTTCTGGATTTTACACTCTTGCACATAGTGTCCCGACACTTCAAAATTATAGAAAATATCTTTTCCTAGACCTCTATCAGGTCCTCCTCCTCCTCGGCCTCGTCCGTGTCTCGGATATCCTTCACACGCTCCCCCTGTGCCTTGATCTAGAGGCTGAGTTTCTATTTTCATCTGATACATGGGTGTTCTTTCCATCATTAACTTATAGCCATGACAGTTACACTCATCATGGCCTACCGATTTACAGAAGTTGCAGAATAACTGTTGCGGCGTCTGTACAAATTTTTGCAGTAAGTGGCGATTGTTTGTTACATGTTTTCCTGCTACTTGACATATAGCGCACCACAATGTAGGCCCTGTACTTGGTCTAGCTTGAGCTTCCTGCCTTAGGGGCATTGGCCCTCCTCCTGCCATATAATTTGTCAAAACAGGATAGTGATCCTTATCATGCCCCTAGTTCTTACACTTGAGGCACCAAACTTCTTTGCGCACCTCAGGCCGAGCCGCTTTCTCCTTTTTCAAGCTTTAAAACTCTAAGCAGAGATTCTGAAACTTCTCATGAATCTGTTGAACTCCCAAAGTTGCGTCCTGGATAGGTGTCTCATGCAACCTCATTGCAATTTCCAGCGCTTCCACCTGAGTCCCTATCTTTTGCTGTGACAAGGAAATTCTTAAGTGGGGCAGGAGCGCGGCTATAAACCAATCTCAATGCTGACTGTCTATGAGATTCATATTGGCTTCATGGATTCCACACTATAGTCGTTGATCCAGTTCCCAAGGCGTTTCACCAATACTCATCGCAATTTCCTTGAATCCCACTACTGATTGCATTTCAGACTTAGGACTACCAAACTCCTTGTTCAGATCATTCTGAGTGTCCGCTAATGACACCATTGGGTTATCATTATTGTACTTAATATACCATGTCAATGCACGATCTTTTAGAGCAGTAAACAAATACGCCTTTTTCATATGATTATTTGTAATATTCTGTGTTGTCCACACAACCTTTGCAATGAACCAAAATTGGTCTGGGTCCTCATTTCCCAAGCCCTTAAAAACGGGAAACTTCATTGTATTCAACATATTGAATGGTGACGGGGGTGGTGGCAGTGTGGGAGAAGGTGTATGTTGTGGAGGTGAAGGTGGAGGTGGTGTGGACGGATGAGGTATTCACAGGAACCCTTGCCTTATCAACTGGATAACGCTCTGGAGTGAAGCCTGTGCTGCTCTCTCATCATCACTTAGAGGAGGCTCAATCAGTGGGCTATATTCAGGGTCTGTTCTCCCTCTATCCCTAAAGAAATTTCCACTTCGCGTAGCTCCAAACATCAAGGTAATGGCATAACCCACTTTTCACACAAGAGCATTTTAATCCAAGTATTCAAAGATCTTAAATACTTACCTCGCAGTCCCTTGAAGAAGCATCACTCTGCTTCGCTGTAGCTGACCGATGTATCGACTGCGAATTCTGTCACAAATCCTCCTATCACTTGATCAAGCCAGTGATTGATGGCGTGTGCAATTTTATCTTCAGAAGCTTCCAATCTCTGCACTAGCTCTAGGATCCACACTATTGGACTGTCAAACATCCACCTTCCTTGGTCATCTGCCAATTTAGTGATCCACTCATATAGTTTGATCGAGAAGGTACAGAAGAAGATTTCATGTATCTCCATGTATAGGTATCTTTCCAACTACTGTTCTTTCCTTAGGCACGGATTTCTGTTTTCTTGTGCTGCGAATTCATGGATCTTTCTATCCAACCACTTCTCAATTTATTTCTTAGTTGGATTCCAGTGATGCGACATCACACATCTCTTTATGCAGATCCTGGTCCCAGCAATGGAACCATTTGTTGGCTTAGTGGGTATTGACCCAGTTTCAGAGTTAGTTTCACTAAACAAATCCCTACACTACTGGCCCTTTCGGCATCAAGCCGTGGAGCACGGATCGAAGTCTCACCCGAAGCAGTATGGGGGGATGCTGGAACCAAGTTTCCACCCAGAGATGAGCGTGATGTCATTTTATGCCCCAAATATGCCTCTGCGCAGATCGATAAGCCTTTAAGGCTTATCAATGTAACTTCCTTTAATCAGTTTCTATACCTCCGCGAACAATTACGACTATCCTTTGCGGACCCTGAATAGGTGGATCAAGTACTTACGTGCATCAAAGATGAATTATAACCCAGAAATTACTTTGATAGGCTTAAGTGTTCAATAACTTCAACATACAACAAGATATTCTTCGCATAAACAATTAATAGTAATTGCATTCATGTATTAATATAAATCATGTAAAGTCGCGCATCAATACATCCTTATTTCATAAACCCATTATAACATAAGGCACATTCATATAACATAAGTAAAGAGTTAACACAAGTATTTATGCAACAATCTTCTTTATTGATAATTAGTTCAATCTTACAGACTCAAGACTTCCCTGTGCACTCAACTGCAGACTCTACTCTAGGCCTATGCGCACATAGTTGCAGAGCCTTCCTTCCACTCTAATACTTCTTCACTCTTACTCTTACTGACCCATTACATTCATCTTCATCATCAATACTTTCCTTAGACATCCTGAGACACACCTATTTATACAATCCCATGGTCCATCTACCATGGGTAGATCTTCAAAAGCTGACTCAACTTACATAAAAGAAAGGTAATACCCTTTATGACACTTTAAATATCTACATGCTCCGTGAGCACAACTTGTGGAGACTTTACATTTTATACAACAAAACTTGAGCTTTGGCCCCAAAACTTGGGTTTTTGCCCCAAAATTGACCCTAGGGGACCCCATCCCAACACCTCTTTATGAGAGAACCCACGAGCTGCAAATATAACCTTTTATTTCTCCACACTACCATCTTCTAAATGATTTTCCTTATAAATCCACTTGGAAGTCACAACTTACTTCCCCTTTAGTCTAGACACAACCTCTGAAACATCGTTCTTCATGATGGAGTTGTGCTCCTCCACCATGGCATCTATCCACACCTATTGGTTAGTTGCTTCGTCAAAGCTGGAAGGCTCTGAGTCTATGATGCTGGTTATCAAATCCATGTATGTCAAAAAATTCCTCTAAGGTATTGTATCCTTGAACGTGGTCATGGGAGGTTAACCATGCTCTTGAGCATCTTACAAGGTCTGCTCTGCCCACTTGGGCCTACTGAGTGATGTTGAAGGCATTGACTACTCATGTCGCACTGAAAATGGGATATATCTGCTACTAGAAGTATTTTCTCTCAACTCCTCCTTTGGATACTCCTCCCAGGTCCCCTCTATATCTTCTGGTAGGTCATGAGTTTCCTAGATGCTAATTTCTCCTTGCATTTGACATCTCAGATCACACTGTCTACTGCTGATTTGTCAAGAAGACTCTACAAGCCTTCAAATTTCCACTGTATCCCAGTAGGATGTCCCTCTCACCTAAGGGATATGACTTTATCCACTTTTCCGTAGGCATGTGGATGTAGACTAGACAACCAAATATCCTGAGATGTCCTATCTCAAATTTATTTCCTATGGATGCTTCCTCTAGTGTATTATCCTCCAGAATCTAGTGTGGGCTCCTATTCTAAAACTACATAGTTGTATTGCATGTATCAACCAATAAAACCATCTTCAAACTTTGATAATGGATTATGTACTTCATTGCACGGATGGTAGAATGGTGCTTCCTCTTTGGATCCCCATAGGCCAATGTTTTCTCCTTCTTCATCCCCATCTCCTTGCATAGATTAGTGAACTCATTAGAGGTGTATTCACCCTCGTTGTTTGTCCTCAAAACCTTGATATTATTGTCTGCCATGTTCTCCACCTGAGCTTTGAAAGCTCTAAAATGATTAACGACCTCACCCTTGGTTTTTATGAAGTAGAGCTAGGCCTTCCTAGAGAAGTAATAAATGGAGGTTACATAGTAAGATGTGCCCTTTATTGAAGATATTGGCATAGGCCCCGCTAAATCATAATGGATCATATCCAAAATTCCTATGGTTCTAGTTTCACTTATAAGGAAAGATGCATTGATATTCTTGCTAAGTGTACAACCTTTGCACACCTCGTACTCATCCATACTAAATTCTAGAAGCCTAGTGACCATTCATCTCAGTATTGGTAGAGACATGTGATGGGGATGTCCCATTCCCCTATGTTAAACCTCGCAAATTCTCTTACTAGTGTGCATTAGTGTTTGAGTATGTTGACCCTTAATTCTATATAGGTTCCCCTCTTGGGCTCCAATCCTCACTCCATTCTTTGGACTAGCTCCATCTGGGTAGATGGATACTTTCCCCCTTTCTAATTCAACCTCATAACCATTTCCCTCCATTATTGGGATGGAAAAAAGGTTCTTCTTTAAGCCATGTATGCATAGTACCTCCTATGCATCAAATGACACTCTTGACTCAATCTAGAATGAAACTATTCCCTATCTCCTCACTGCATACTTGGCCTCATTGCTAAGCTAAATATGGATCCCTGAGTCATCCTATATAAAACTATTTAATAAATCTATAACATTTTTCATATGGAAAGTACTAAGGGCTTCTAGAAAAAGTGTTGGTAGAAAATCAAGACATAAGTGAAAATTCACTCTCAAACTTGGAAGCAAGCGTTCTCAACCATGTCTTTGTTGTCACTACAACTATTTGTGACTTCCCATTGCCTTCCTTTATGGAAAATGAGAAGCAAAGTGGTGATTATAATGTAATATATATCATTTGATCTTTTCTCATATCTCTCTTATGCCCACAGTGTTGTCCCTCTCCCTAACCATCATCCTTCTTGATGGAAACTTTCCCTTTAGTATTCTTTGTCTTGCTAACCAGGGCTAAGTTTTCATCTGATGCTCCTCCTTGTTCATTATTCTTGGACTCTTTATGAGTATCCTCTTCGATTTCGTCATTCTATCCCAATTTGGAAGATGCTCTCAAGCATACATTCCCATGATGAATGGTTCCTAGGCCTTGGTGAATCCATTCAAAGCAACATTAACTAGCTCTGCATCCAATATAGCTTCTCCAATAAATGAGAGTTGGTCATGGATCTATGTGATCCTCATAAGATAGTTGGTCACATTGTTAGAGGGGTTCATTTTTCACTCTTTCAGCTTACTTTTTAGAATCATTTTCTGACTCATGTTATCACTTTGAAAAAGCGATACCAAGGTATCAAACACGTCCTTAGATATAGCATTTTCTACAACATGAGAAATCAGATGATCCTTAATAGCTTCAAGGATCACCCTTTATACATTTATGTCCTTCTTATCACATGTTGCCTACAGTTCAGGGTCTACTACCACTAGTGTTTGTGTGCTCCTTAAGGTCCGCTGTAGAATTGGACATGAATTCACACTAGTCTTGTTCCTTCAAGATCACTGAGATTCTTGCCATCCATGGCAATAAATTTGAAACCTCATCAAGTCGATGCTCAACTTTCACACTAGTTACTGACATGTCTGTCTTGAGGTACCTCTCTCAAGCTTGTTGAAGTAACCCATAAAACAATAGATTTTATTTTCTCTCAAAGAAATTTCTTTGATACCATGTTGAATTATATTAAAACTATTCCTATAAGCAAATAGTTTAGATCTAGTTGCTAGGATTATAAACTCTTGCATTGTACGAAAAATGAGAAAATCAATCACACACTGCACCATTAATTTATGCTCTTTTAGATTAGTTCATCATTCAAAAATTATCTTCATAACTTACAAGAGATCCCTTATAAGGAAAATGGCTCTAAGAAATTAATCGAATGAACAACAAACCTGAAAATTCCAGTAAACATCGAAATCAAGGTAGCTAGTATGCCCTCCAAATTCGTATGACTACACATAATTTATATGATGGTATAAAATCCATATGGACAACTGTACAACCTACTCTTTTACTTGTTGCTAACTAGCTATTCGTCCTTGCTGAAAATTGGCTAACTTCTCCTTGTTGAACTACCGCTGAAATCCTCACCAATTGTTAAAAATTAAATCTCTAATTTTCTTGTTCACTCATGTGACTTGTGAAATGAATTCTCTTTGTCCTTTTCCCTCTCTTTCTTTTATAACTTTGACATGATCCAAAAATTTAATCTTCAACGATTGAGATATAACTGTCATTAACAGTTCTCTTTTAATAAAATTATTAAGTGACCCACTTTAGTCACTTTATTAATTAAAAGTCACATTAATTAAAAAATGTTCACTTTGTTAATTATTCAATAAAGTGAACTTTTGAAAAAGCATAGGATACTTTTAATGGCAATCTCCATAAGTAGACACCCTTATGGAAATGAGATACAAACACTAACATTGTATGTTTGAGCAAATGATGCAAGAAACATCTACTATATTCTTTACCAACACCCATCTCTGCTCCAAATACAACAAGTTGAATCAAACACTCCTTATTCGAGTATTTCTTTATATTCCATTCTACATCCATGTGCTTCAACGATGTTCCATGTCAATCCTTATGATGTTTCTCTAGGTTTAATTTACCATGGTTCACATACCCATGAATCGTCACTTCATGTAAGAAATCATTTCATTAGGTTTAACACTAAGGGATGATTGACTCAGTAGGAGGACATGATGTTTGATATAATCATAGTGACAACCTTGCACTTTATGGTTTCAATCTTTGATTCCATGCTCAAGTAGGTTCCATTGTGTGATATCTAAATGTTCCTTTTTCTAACTGTAATATCTCCAATTCCATTAATTTGTAACCCACCATTCCTAATGCTTATTTTTTTTTTCCATCTTGGTGCTAAAATCTATGATCATTTTATTTAGGAGACTTGCAGGTGTAATTTATTTGATAGTGATTTCTCCCCTAGTGTGTCAATGTATATTCTCCTTTCCCATAACTCTCATTTCTTGTTCTTTCTTTAATGGTTGAGTGGAATCCATTAAAGCCACTAATGCTACTATGAAATCAGAGGATCTTGGGAGATCCTATTCAATCGAAGATTTATTCTCAAGGTTTAATATAACTCCATTCATGGATGCTACTCAAGCATTCCACCTCCTATAGTGATGATATTTTCATGCCTACACCTATGGGTGGTTTAATATTTTAGAGCTTCTCAAATTAATAACTCTGAGGAAACTACAATACTTGTTGACCTCAAGGGGCATAACTAATATTATACATATTCATGATGAGCTAAACCATGCTGACTCAAATTTGAATTCATCCACTTGGCTAAATTGCCTACACATTGAAATAACCTCACATAAGGTGTCCCTATTTGGTCTCATATTACCCCCATAATGTTATTTAGTTCCTCCAACTGCTATGAATCATTGATATGGAAACCATATCAAACTCATACACAAAAGATTTTGTTATTTGTTCTAGATCTCATCAATGATCCAATCAATGATACATTCTGGCACCCTTCACATTGGTTACTAACATGTCTGTCTTGAGGTACCTCTCTCAATCTTGTTGAAGTAACCCATAAAATAAACATTTTCTTTTCTCTCAAAGAAAGTTCTTTGATACCATGTTAAATTATCTTAAAACTATTCCTATAAGAAAATAGTTTAGATCTAGTGGCTAGGATTATAAACTCTTGCATGCAACGAAAAATGAGATAATCAATCACACATTGCACCATTTATTTATGCTCTTATAGGGAAAAAACCTGAAAATTCCAGCCAGCATGGAAATTTAGGTAGCTATCATGCCCTCCAAATTCATATGACTACAAATAATTTATATGATGGTATAAAATCCATATGGACAACTGTACAACCTACTCTTTTACTTGTTGCTAACTAACTACTTGTCCTTGCTAAAAACTAGCTACCTTATCCTTATTGAACTACCTCTGAAATCCTCACCAATTGTTAAAAAATAAATCTCTAATTTTCTTGTTCACTCATGTGACTTGTGAAATGAATTCTCTTTGTCCTTTTCCCTCTCTTTCTTTTATAGCTTTGACATGAGACAAAAACTTAATCTTCAATGATTGAGATATAACTGTGTGATCAACGATTCCCTTTTAATTAAGTTATTAAGTGACACACTTTAGTCACTTTATTAATTAAAAGTCACCTTAATTAAAAAAATGTACACTTTGTTAATTATTGAATAAAGCGAACTTTTGAAAAAGCATAGGATACTTGTAATGACAAACTCCATAAGTAGACACCCTCATGGAAATGAGATACAAACACTAACATTGTATGTCTAAGAAAATGATGCAAGACACATCTACCATATTCTTTACCAACAGCCCTCTCTGCTCCAAATACAACAAGTTGAATCAAACACTCCTTATTCGAGTATTTCTTTATATTGCACTCCACATCCATGTGCTTCAATGATGTTCTATCTCAATCCTTGTGATGTTTTTCTAGGTTTAATTTACCATGGTTCACATACCCATGAACCGTCACTTCATGTAAGAAATCAGTTCATTAGGTTTAACACTAAGGGATGATTGATTTAGTAGGAGGAAAGGATGTTTGTTATAATCACAATGACAACCTTGCATTGTATGGTTTCAATCTTTGATGCCATGCTCAAGTAAGTGCCAGTGTGTGATATCTAAACATTCCTTTGTCTAACTATAATAGCTCCAACTCCATTAATTTGTAACCCATCATTCCTAATGATTTTTTTCCATCTTGGTGCTAAAATATATGATCATTTGATTTAGGAGACTTGCGGGTGTAATTTCTTTGATAGTGAGTTCTCCCCTAGTGTGTCATTGTAAATTCTTCTTTCCCATAAATCTCCTTTCTTGTTCTTTCTTTAATGGTTGAGTGGAATCCATTAAATACACTAATGCTACTATGAAATCAAAGGATATTGGGAGATCCTATTCAATTGGAGATTTATTCTCAAGATTTAACATAACTTCATTCATGGATGTTACTCAAGCATTCCACCTCCTGTAGTGATGATATTTTCATGTCTACACCTATGGGTGGTTTAAGATTTTAGAGCTTCTCAAATTAATAACTCTGAGAAAACTACAATACTTGCTGACCTGAATGAGCATAACTAATATTCTACGTAGTCATGATGAGATGTGTTATCACTCCAAAATTTCTTGTAAGTTGTTCAAAAAAATAAATGATAGAGGTAACCACAAACCAACTTTGGAGATCAGGATCTAGCCTTCCTAATCTCAGAGAGGGCTCTCTCTTAATGATTTAAATTTGTTTTATTTAATTGATTTTAGGCTAGTTATGATTGTGTTGGGGTTTTTGATTTGAATTTAGGTGGTGGGATCACTTACTTAGATGAACAGAGGTTTGATTTTACCATTGGGCTATGGGGTCGAATGTTAGACAAACTGGACTACATCAAGCTTTAAAAACAATGTCTACAGGACAAGATAGGTGAGTTATTGTATATCTCAAAGGCTGGATGGTGAAATGGTTTCTAATTGGATCTAAGGAACAATTAAGGGTTCCTTAGGCTGGATTATGAAGAGAATGAAAGAGGCCAACTGGGATGGGAGAGCAATTAAGGGTTCTCAAATCTGGATATCAGATGAAAACATATAAATGACTAACTGTGCAAAATAGAGTGTACTTAAACACATTCTAAGGTATATTTCCAGTTAATTCATTCAAATTTGAATAAAATTCAAGTTTATGAAACACATAATAAAGTAACAAAATTAGACAAAGAAGATACTTCATTGCAATAGCTCATCTCATTAATCCTATAATGCAATCTTTTTATTACTTGCTCCAGTCTGTTGACATGAAAATTGGTACAATCACCCTTAGGTTTAAGATCAAAATAGCTCTACAAATGTATAGCAATCCACACCAATACTTCGAATTATGAAGTATTTATACAATTCTTTTTTTACAAAATATCTAAAATTGCATTGAGAATTAATCTAGGAAAAGGAAATATCTTCATGCGAGAAGATAGAGACAACTATTGAACTGCTATTTGATGTCCTTGTTATTTAGGTTTTGTTGTATTTTAGTCTTTGATCTTTTTCCCTTTAAGCTGCTTGGCTGTTTGGTCTTCATGCTGGATGTCATTTTTACTTATGACCTTTCATCTGATACTCTTTGACCTTGATGACTTGTTAATATCCTTTTACTATGCTCTTTTACTTTTTACTGTACATTTATATTTTTACTGTGTATTTCCTGCTGTAAATAATTCAATTTTTCCCATGTCTCATCATCTAGTAATTGGATATTGAGAATCCTTTTGTAAATTTCATCTGCCTCTATGTGTTTGGCAAAAGTAGGCTTATTGACAAAAAGGTGTTTTACCTCATGCTGGAGGTAAAACAAGTTTTCAAAAGTTTGGTATAATAATTTTCCTGTTGGTATGCCCTTCATGGATGAAGTGTTCACCTAATCTTTGGCCACTTCCCTGATCTTCTTATTGTAATCTTCCTGTGTCATTAGCTTATCATTTATAACTAAGGGATTGATAATCCCTTTTGCCTCAAAAGCTCGAACTTAACCATGAACCTGTCAATGGGCAGTTGCATGGTTTGACAATTATCCTCCAAGTTCAACATCAAATTCCTCTTAGTGAGGACTCTTTTAACTTCCAAAATTGTACATGTCTTGTCAGGTATCTCTAGTTCTTGCAGCTCATACTTGTTCTTGGAGTTGAGGAAGTGGATGATTCTTGCAGCTTCCTCTAGCATATCTCCAAGTTCTGCTTTGACTCTCTGAATGGCTTCTGTAGCCTGCTTTATCAAATCAATTTGTTCAAAAATGACCTGGATGGATGACCAAATATCATTAATAGAGTCAATGATATTGGCCCACAGTTGTTCCTTAGCCTGACCTAGGGGTTCATTGAGTGTCAGTTCCTTTTCTAGGATTTTGATTCTTTTAGTCATCCTTGTGGCCTTCTGTTGTTCTTCTCTGTGCATGATTTGGGCCAATTTGTAATATGTTTCCAGGTTGGTGACCTTTTCCTTAAGTCTGTTCTTCTCCATGGTCTGAATGGACATTTCTTCCATTGCTCTCACCAGCCTGTTTGCTTCATCACCTGTAGAGCCTGTTGCTGTTGATCTTGTTGCTGATGTAGTTGGTGTAGTTGCCGGTAGTGCAATGGCCATTGGATCAGTGGGAGCTAAGGATGCTGCCAAAGTAGAAGGCACAATAGTGGTAACTGTTGGAATGATAGTTGTAGGAGCATCATCAAGACTAGATTGTTTGAGTTGCATCAATCTATTCAGTTCTTTCTCCATCTCCTTCAACTAGTCATTTAGTTGTAGCACTAGGTCCATCATCTCTTCATGATTGTTTTGACTCTCTAGGACCTCCTTTGTATGTGGGTGCTGTAAATGAGGTAAATTCAACTATTTCTTCAGGGTTGCTGTGTCCTCATTCTTCTTTTTGATTAATTTCTCTGTATCCTTAATATCACTTGGGTCATGGACTAGTTCAATGACAAAGTCCTCCAAGGAATTTATTTTGTTGTCTTTGGCCTGTGAGGAGGCCTTCTCCAATTTGTATTGGGCTGTCACAATATCCAATGAATCTTGTAGCTTATAGGTAGCCATGGCCTTTCCTGTGAGGATGGAGTAAATCATTTCTCTAGCCTGCTTATGGAACTCTATCTAATCAATGGGATGAACATCCCTGGACAATACCTCAAAATTAGTTTTCTTGTAGTCTGCTGAGGTCTTTGGTTGTTGTATAGTGGGCTGCAAAAATGACACCTGCATTTTCCCTACTTTGATGTCAAAGGTTGACATCAATTTTCTCTAGTTTAGTGGAGTATGCTTGAAGTATTGGGCATATGTCTCTGCCTTCAACTTCTCATTCCTCATCTTTATCTCTTTGAATCTGTCTTTGATATCCTTTTCCTTGTCAGTTGGCTTGACAAAGGAAGAAACCTCAACACTCTATTGTCTCTCTATCATTTGTGTGTTGGAGGTTGATGGCTGTTGTGTTTCACCTGATGTAGCTACTTATTTACTTCTTTGTCCCATTTTCTCAGTGTCAGTTATTTCCTCTGATGCAATGTTCTCCTGCTGTTAAGCTATAGGATTCAACTTGGGCCTCTTTCTTAGCTCACATAGCTCATCTGTAGTGTCCATCGCAGAGTTAGATGCCTCCTCCCTGCTCCTCTTTGGATTCTTTTCTTCATTGGCTGGGGTCTGTAACACAGGTTGAACATTCATTGTTTCTCCTATTTTTGGAACCTGCAGGAAAGAGCTCTGGTCAAATTGCTTTTCAAGATCAATCAGTGTGTTCTCAACATCCAAAATTGTACTGTCCATATCAATCAATGTATTCCCCACCCACTCAGATTGGTTAGAAAACTGTTCAATGTCAGGTCTCGGGTAGTGGATGTATGGTCCCAACTTGACCTTAAGTCTAAACTTGTTTATGACCCCATGAGGGTCATACTGCCATATGAAGCTGTTTCTGAATTGCATCGGTTGTAGTAACCTACTGGCCTCTAGTCCAGCCTCTCTATTGTTGCAAATGAATGAGCCTAACTAGTTTTTCACCTTGAACTGGGTTTTCTTCCTAGCCGATAGGAAGTAGACATCATTAGAATTAATGATTTGTTTGAAATATTCAAGGGAAAATATCCTCATAGGGAGGTATTTTGGCGATTTCTAAGGGGCTAACTAGCAACCATAAATTATGATCTCAGTGTGGTTCTGGTAGAGTTACTAGTCTCCCACCTTGCTATTCTTTGCCAATTACAACACTCCCTTGATGTCTTAGCTGATTCTAGGTTGAGTATAGAAGTTAGCATGTTCATGATTGGGTACACAAAGGAGTCTATGAAGTATTTGTAGGTGAATGTTGTGGAAAACTTCTGGACCAAGGGTGTCCAGTATACCATTGATCTTTCCTTTCCCTTGGTGTCCAATTTCTGGATGCTCACAGGGAATTTATCTGTCTGGTAATATAAAAACATATAAAACAACACTGAAGAGTATTTGAAAACTATTTCAGTGAGCAGTTTGGTGAATTGTTCATGCATTCTATCTACAACAGGGAAAATTTTAAGGATGGAAAATTATTTTGAAGTTTAAAATATTGGCGAATCTCACAAGTCCCTAATATGCAAACTCTAAAATTTTTATTGATATATTTGTAAAATTATTCAAATTTTTAATGATTTTATATATAGTCTTTATATAGTGTAGATGATTTAAAAGGTAAAATAATTTTATATTGTAAAATTTGGGCGAATCATTTTTATAAAAAATGCAAATTAGCGAATCTGTTTTGTGGAAAAATCATGAAAAGTTAGCCCACCTGCGAATATTAGCCCCTAAAATTTTCCATGGTCTACAATGAACCGAGCATAATCATACATGATAGAAGGAGGCTTGCTTGGAGTGAAAATGGATAGGAAGGCCAGGATGACCTCATCCACATGCTCATCTAATGTGTATCCTAGGATCCATGAGAGCATGGTGATTATGTGTCTGCCAGTCTCTGAGAAAATGGTGGCAGCATAGGGTGGGGTATCTGTAGGAGAGTGGCGCTCTTCAATGATGAAATTCTGGAAGATTTGCTTGATTTTCACCTGGTATAATGTGATGTATAAGTCCAATAGTTCTCTAATGGATAGAGGGGTCTGATTAGGGCTAGATTGGATTTATAGCATTTGGTTGATTGACTCAGGTGTAATGGTGAATAACAACTCTTGGTTTGGGGCAACAATAGCCCTTTAGCTAGGGATATAACAGGCATGACAAAAATGTACAATATTTGGGAATGGGTGAACTTCTAGGAATATGTATTTGGGTAAATTGGATTCCCAAATGTGGATGTCATATGCATGGTTTAGAAATATGTCCTTACTCCAACAGTGGAGCTTCAGAAGGTGGGCTAGAGTTGCAGTGTCTTTTATTTGGAAATCCCTGTCTGTTAGGGCCAAATGGTCAATTCCTAGGTGAGGGGTTGACACAGGTCTAACATCCAGAGAGGTCTAGGCAGCCATCTTTAGGATAAAATGTGGGAATTAGGCTTATACAACTTGTGGAAGTGAAGCTTTGACAACTCTAGCAGAGTGAAAGGGTAGTTTGCAGGTCGGAAAAGAGGGGTTTGGGTATTCAAGGGGGAAATACTCTCAATTTAGGGAAAACTAATTAAATTCAATCAATTTAATGTTTGAATTCACTATATGTTTTTAAATTTGAGAGGGTCATTCTGGTTTATTGTCAAAAATACCTGGAAATGGTGGTATAGGCTGCAAATGTGTTTCAATGGTAGCTGTAGAGGGTACTCTGGCTTCAACTATACACTGGATGGATGAATTGGGTGTTCAAAGCATGTTCGAGAGGTAGTTGGCAATGAAATTTGGTTGAAGAGGCTCAAGGTGGCGTAGGAAGGCTTAGGAAGCTTTCACAGAGTGAATGAGCAAAAAGGTTGAAAATGAGCGTCTTCGGACTTTTACCCAATAATGGTTAGAATTTGGCACAGAATTTCATAATGAATAGTGGGTGGTTTTAGCTTTTGGCGGGGCGGTGGTTTGGGGGCCATCGCACCACTTTTGGCAGTCGGGTTGTATTTTCCCGAGAGCATGCGAGTTCGCCTGGTGCTGCCATGTAGCCAAAAAGGCCCCGAGCAAAACCGTGAATCTCGTGTGCTCTCGAGTGGGTAAAGTTTGGAAAGGGAATCTGCGCGATATGGATGCACACCATCAGATTTGGGGGTGCAAGATCTAACGGCTTTCGCACGGTGGAAATGGACAGAGGGAATAAGGGTGGAGATTTGTAGGGCTCAAGGGATTAATTACACTTAACTGTAATTAATTAATGAATAAGGAGGGGTTAAATATAAGTGGGTTTAATAAAGTGGGACCAGGGTTGAATGCAGAGTTTGTTAACTGCACCAGGGTGGTGGGTTAAAAGGGTTTATGTTGTGGAAAATGTGAATTGCGGCATTAATTAAATAATACGGAGGGGGAATTTAAACATGGGACAAGGGGGATTTTATGGGTTTTTTAGATAAAATAGGGAAATTAATAAGGGGAAAATGATTTTTTCAAAAGGGAATGGGTTCCACACTAGGGAAAAGGGTTTTAGGTTGGGAAATGACCTTTGGAGGGTAATTTTCTAGGGAAATGTGTGAAACCAAGGGGTAAGGGTCAAAATGAAGGGAAAGGGGTATTTTAATAATAAATGATGGGATAATGGGGAAATTAGTAATCATGTAATGGGGGCTAAAATGAAATGAGGGGAAGTTAATTAAATCAACTTGTGAACATCCTTTCACTTTCATAACTACTCCTGCACACTAAAACATATGATTAAGCATGATAAGTGTGCTTTTGCTTTAACAACCTTCTACTTCTACAACCTTTCTTGCACCTACCCTTTACTTACCCTAACATTTTTTCTTCACTTTATTGGGTGCATTTAAACTAGCAGACCCTTTTTTCCTTTTTCTTTTGAAAAGAAAACTATGTAATTCTAACCTTATATCTTCCAATGGCTCTGATTAAGCTATTGAGCACATTTTATTTCTCTACCTAACTACTGATCTGCCAAGATTAAACAGTTTGGCTAGATATTTATTCTCTATCTATAAACATGAAATTTAAAGCATGAACTAGTCAAGATTAAACTATTTGACCGTCATGGGTTGTGGCATTTATGACAAGCTCCACACAATCATTATTTTGCACAGTAACGTAAAAAGTAGTGGCCCTTTGACTTGCACACTTTCATGATCTGTTTTTTGTTTGGGGTTCATATTTTTTCACTTTTTGATCTTTTCTTATTCTTTTTGTCCTTCGATATTTCTTTTAGGACATACCCTCTTTACATTTTTTTATTTTTAATATGGAAAAATTTTTGCAGAAAACAAAAGTATGTACAATATTACAAGATCAACCACAACCAATTCAAAATTATGAATCCTATTATTATATTACCCTAACAATGGCTCCACATGGGGATGGCATTTCCTGGTGAAATGTCAAGAACTCTAAAGATCATTAGCCTTTGAATTGTGACTGCAGTTACCCTGTAAACTATTCTATGTGATTCTGGTTTATTGATACTTATGATGGTGAAACCTTCAAAGCTCAGGGCCTTCTCTCCGGGCTTCAACTTTAAAAGACTACCATCCAATCCAATCTACACTCTGCAATGTTATGTACAATGATGTAAAGTAAAGTGAACTATTTGTCAATCTGTGGAAAAATAATGCTTCAGCATTGTACCATTGACAGGTCCTCCTGGTAGATCTGATCCATCTATCTCTCTCAAGAAAAATGCATTGTTTCCCCTATAACCATAAATGACATAAGGCCCTTGCCATAAGAAGTCAAATTTTCCATGTTTGCTTTGTCTTCTCTTCTTGAATCCCACTTAATAACTTTATCACCTATGTAAAAATCATCAGCTTTGGTCTTTTTATCAAATACCTTTTTGATTTTGTCCTGGATTACCTGTGATTTTACATATACTTCTTCTCTGGTCTGCTGCAAGTGTATGGTTTGATTTATCCTTCTCTGGATATCATTTGGTTCTACCTGCAACTCCCAGATGATCTTCATCACTAGCACTCCCAAAGAGGATGGAAAAACAACATCCATCCCATATACTAACTAATAGGGATATGTGCTAATGGACTTCCTTGTAGTTAGTCTATCTACCCATAAGGCATTGACCAACTTTTTGTTCCACGTCTTTTTGTTGTCTTCCAGTAATTTCTTAATGATATTGACCAGGCTTTTGTTAGAGGATTCTGCAAGTCCATTACCTTGAGGGTAATAGGTAGTGGAGTGGCTAAGGGTGATGTGGTTTGTTACAAAAGTCTATAATTTTGTTGGATTTAAAGGCAACTACATTATTAGTAATGAGCTTTTGGGGGCATCCAAATCTTGACAGGATATTATTTTCTAGGAATGAAATAATGACAGTGTTTGTGGCTTGTCTAGAAGGGATGGTTTCTATCCATTTGGTAAAATATTCTGTGGCTGTCAAAATCCACTTAAGTTGGGCTGAGGAGGCTGGGTGTATTTCTCCAATGAAGTCTAACCCCCATTGTTGAAATGGCATTTTTGTGGAGATGGGTTTGAGAGGTAAAGGTAAAAGCTTTCTTTTTCCCTCAAATATCTAGCACTTATGACAGGAGGTCACATGTTTTTTAACATCTACAAAAAGAGTGGGCCAATAGAAACCAACCCTCAGGATTTTGTTAGCAGTAGTTTTCCAATACAAGTGTCCTCCACAATCCCCTGCATGAAATTCTTGCATAATTTTATCAGCTTCATCTTTCAGTAAACAGTTCAAAAGAATACCACTATTGTCTTTCCAAAACAAAGCATTATCTATGATACAATATTTTAATGACTTCATTTTCAAAAATCTAGCTTTAGTTCTTGTCAAACTAGGAGGAGCTTGTAAGTTTAGTAATACAAATATGATATATGCATACCAAGGTGAATCTGTAAAAGGTTCACTGATCTGTGGAGTCACCATCTCTTCCTGATCATCAAGGGCACCAATGAAATTTATATCTAGGGCCTGACAGTTCGATTCAACCATGAGTTTGGCTAAACCTTGGCCTTTGATAAGTTTAGTAGGCTTTATTTCTATGTCATATTCCAATATAGTGGCAATCCATTTGCCTCTTTTTCCTTCAAGCCCATTTTGTGTCAAAATGTCCTTAACTACTAAGTTTGGAACATAAGCAATGATGTGAGAATACATAATATAGACTTTGAAATCTTTGATAGCCTTTACTAAAGCTAATGCTTGTTTTTCCATAATATTGTATTTGAGTGTGGCATCTCTTAAGGATTTACTGAAAATGCAATTGGTTGTTCATATCCTTGGTCGTTCTTTTGCAGAAAGACTGTTCCAATGGTGTGTTTTGAAGCAAAATAAGAAATTATAAAATATTTATGAAAATCAAGACTTATAAGGAATAGAGTTTTGGTTAGGGCTTCCTTGATGGCTTCAAAGGACTGTTTTGCCTCCACTGTCCATTTAAGTGCTGAGTCCTTTCTTAACATGTTATTTAGTTCTCTAATCAATTCTGCTAAATTTGAAATGAATCTCATAAGCAATTTTTTCTTGCCTAAAAATGACTGTAACTCCTTAATGTTTCTAGGATGGGTAATGGTCAAAATGGCCTCTATTCTAGCAAGATCTATTCTAATTCCATCTTTGGATATTATATGTCCCAACAGTTTACCCTCTTCTAAACCAAAGAGTGCATTTTTGGGATTTAAAGAAATCCCAAATTTCCTACACTTGATGAAAACTCTTCTCAGGTGATTCAGGTGTTCATTATCAGATTTAGAAAAGACAGTGATTTCATCTTGGTATACCACTAGGAAGTCATGGATCTCCTTGGAAAAAGCTATATCTATATCTCTTTGAAATGTTTCTCCTGCGTTCATTAATCCAAAAGGCATCTTCAAATACATGAAGGTACCCCAAGGAGTAGTAAATGTAGTTTTGGCTTGGTCCTCTAGTTGAACTAAGATCTGATTATATCCAGAAAATCCATCAAGCAGTGAAATTCTAGATGAGCCTACTACCCTCTAAAGGATATGGTCCATCTTTGGTAGAGGATAGTTGTCTTTAAATGGGACCTTGTTTAAATTTATGAAATTAACACAAAGTCTGATTTCTCTAGTCTTTTTCCTAGTAGTGACTAAGTTTGAAATCCAATCTGACTATCTAATGGGAGCTATGATTTGGGCATCATACATTCTTTTAACTTCTTTCTCAATAGATGGCACAAGCACTGGATTAATTCTCCTAAGTTTCTATTTGAAAGGTTTATGATTTTCTTTGAGAGGTATATTGTTTTGAATTATGCTGGTGTCATAAGACTTCAAGTCTTCATAACTCCAGGCAAAAACATCTTGGAATTCTTTAAACAGGTTTATGTACTTAACCTTTTCCTCTGGAGGTAAGGCTTTTGATATTTTAATGAGTTTTGTTTTTTCCTCAGTTCCTATGTTACATTCTTCTATATCTGCTCTTAAAGGTTCCATTTTCGGTTTTCTAGCTACATAATTCGAGTCAAACAAATCTTCTAATGGGATTAATCCCTTAGGCAAAAAATTATTTTTAAGGTTCAAAATTTCAAGATCATCATTCATTATCTCTTCTGTCTCTACATTTTCTAAGCTATCTATTTCCACTTTAGTGAATTTAGTGGGTTTACCTATATCTAAAATATTTACATCTATGTCACTATCTATGTTATTTTCTACTGTACACTCTGTATCTATTTTAAAATTCTAAAACTCACCTTCAGCGTTCATGAAATCGTAAATTTGAGAATCCTGAGAGAAAATATACCAATATTTCAAGTTGTTTGGTATAACAGGCCTATGTCTCACTTCTGCAGTGTATTGATGGTTGGGTTGAAAGGGCAATTTGCAGGTACTAGAAAAAGTGGCAAGACTATGGGCTTGCATATTTTGTTTTCTAGGAATTGCAGCAAAGTTTCTTTCCAAGAGGTCTTTAATAAAATCTAGGACAATCTCCCTGTATTGACTAAGTCTGGGATTGTTTATTGGAGTCTAAATCCTTGCAATCCTACGTGTGGAGTGGGTCCTGCATTGTTGGGCTAAAGCAAGCGTGAGATAAAGATCTGTCAAGACCCCCGGACCTTCTTATAGTGTAGATTCGATGGTAGTAGTACTCCTTACCCTTATGGTACACTGATAGATTATGTGTCTAGTGATAAGGTAATTATATAAGAGTAATCCATATTCATTTCATATACTAGAACAATCATTTCCACCATTATACACCTCGCTTTGTCTCTTCATATCGGTGAACAAAGAGAAGATCATATGGCTAGTTTTCATGATTCAATGAGTAAAGGGCTAGTAGTGAAGATAGAGCTAGTTTTCATGATTCAATAAGACGCAGTCCAAGTATAGAAACTCTCTTGGCTCCAAGTTTTCTAACCATTTGTAGTCCTAAGATTAGAGCTTCATACTCTACCATGTTGTTTGTACACTTGAAGTTTAATCTGATTGCATATTCCTCAGAATGATTATTCTCCATATTATGGATCCACACTCCTGCACCAGCCCCTAACCTATTCAAAAATCCATCAAAATCTAGATTCCATAGGGACTCATGAAAAATGTTCTCACTATCAACTTTTTTGTATTTCAGTTCTTCAACTGTGATTTGATTATTGTCATGTTTTGAATTGTACAAGATAAAGGAGTCCATATCAGAATGCATGGAGTATATGGGAAGGTTTTGTCGTTTTTCAGCACTACTTACCATGTATTTCATCAAGGTCTCTCTATATAGTTTCCTTTGTTGGACATAAACAAATATGGTGGCATAAGACATATCTAACTGCAAGGATCCTTGCAATTTTTCTCCCCATGAGTGAGATAACAACATTCCATATTTGGGTGGGATGTCTGCAACTACTATATCCATTACAATACTCTTTGCTAGGCATTGGACTAGAGTTACACATAAATCCTTGATCAAACCAAGGCATTTAACTTGGCTAGAGTTAAAGGAAAACAAGTCCTTATATGGCCTGGTGATGTCTAAGTTTAGTCTCTCCATGATTGCTTTTGGCATCAAATTATGGGATGTCCCTGAGTCTAACATAGAATTATGTAATATTTTGTCATGAATGTTTAGGCTAATGTAGAAAGGAGGGATTCCCCCTTGCTGATGAGTACCATTCACCTCAGGGCCAAACAATAATTTAGGTTGATCATCATTCAAATTGACAACATCTTCTCCCTCTCCTATATTTAAAGTTTTAGTTATATGTGATCTATAGGATTCATTCTTTACTAGTTCGGTCAAAGGAACTGATATCTTTAATTTTGCTATTTCAGTTTTGAAGTTGAAAGTGAGCTTTGTTTGTTTTTTTGGATGAAATATTCCTTAACAAATGCAGTCTGTGTGTTTTTATCTTGTTTTTCAATACTAGGAATTTCAGTCTATGTTTCAGCTATTTTGCCTTGATTTCTCTTGTTTGGATTGATTTCAGTAATTGTTTCATTTTGAGTTTCAGTGGAGGTTATATCTACAATTTTTGGGGTAGAAGTCTCCGGTGTTCCCCTAGGGAGGACTTGTAAAATTTTAGTCACAGGAGCTTCTGTTATTTTCTTAGTCTGCGTCTAGATTGATCTCTTAATGGGAGCTTCATTATTTTTATTACTTATTAAGCTATATTTTTTGTGTACCTCATATATATCTAACTCATATCCTTGTTTAAAGTCAAAGGATTCACCAGATTCTAACTGCAACTGTTGCAGCATGTACAACTCATGTTCTTCTTGAGTAAGAAAAAAAACATTTGCGTTTTTTATTCCTAGTAAGTTTATCTGGGTGTCATCCTCTCCTTCTTGGATCTGTGAACCCTCATCATAGTTCTATTGGAAGGGGGGTCTAATTTCTTGATCTGGTATAGCATTCTTTCTAGTGTTAGGGTTCTTCCTAAAGTTGGGGTTTCTTATTGGGGGTGGTTGTTGATTATTCCATTGAGTTTTCCTTTCCATGTTTTCTAATCTATCCATTATTCTATCTACACTCTTGGCTAAACTATCTATCTTTCCATCAAAAGTGGAAGTTTCCTCTTTAATTACTACTCTCTTTTCATTTCTCATTTTGACTTTCTTGGCTAATAGGTTAGCCTCTACACTAACAACATTGCTTTGCATTTGTTCCAATGTTTTAGGGTTTCTTTCACTTAATTGGTATGACATGTCAGTTTTAAAACATCAAGGAATTTAATTAATGCAAGGTCAAGTGGAGGCTTAATATTATCTGGGATTGCATTGTAGATATTATTGAACCTAGTACAATAATCCTGAACTGACTCATTAGGATCTCTTCTAATGTTGTCATATTCAGAAAGTATTTCTAGAGGGTTTTTCTCTCTCCCATCTATCAATGAATAATCTATGAAAATTAGGTAAGTCTGAAATATGATGGGCATGTAAAGATTTGAACCATTTCTTAACATCCCCAGTTAATGTTTGGGTAAACAACCTCATTTGGACATTTGATTCATCTATCTCATTTAACTCAAAATAGTTAGTCATCTTGTTTACATGCTGTTGGGCAGTGTACTAACTAGTAGAATCAAACAAAAAGATTTTGCTCTGATAATCTTATAATCTTAGGGAATGGCATGGATTTGGGTAGGTAAAACTAGAGGTGCATATCGGTTTGCCATGGCTGAGATTCTAGTTTGACTAGGGGGTAAAGAAGTGGTGCCTGAGGAAGGGCTTGAACTTGATGGATATGAACTAGATGATGATGAGGATGAGGATGGTTGTTGAATCAATGGTTTAGGGGAATGGACTATGGTGGATACTATAGGTTAGGTTGTGATAAAAGAAGGTGTATTTACAGTGAGTGAAGATTGTGCAGAAATTTTAGCGGTAGCAATAGTGAGGGCAGCTAGTTCAACAGATTGTTGAAGGTAAGCATCATTTATATGGCTTATAAATGTAGAGGTCAAAGATTCTAACTTTTCAAAAGTCTCCAAAACAAATTTATCTAAAGCTGGATGGATAATCACCCTTTTTGATTCAATGAGTTGAACAAACTTAGGGTCTAACACTATTTCATGGATGGAATTCTCAGATTTAGTTCTAAATAATGAGAGGTCAAATGACAAATCAAAAGGGATTTGCTCTAAAGTTGACAACTCCTCAAGGAGTGAATTTTTTTTGACTATTTGGATACTACTTTCCTGAGTTTCTACATTTTTAGGTTTCCTTAAAATTTTGTCTAGGTCATCAACTATGGTAGCAGGGTTTGGATTTGGATTTTCCCTGGTATAGTAAGTCTTTTTGGGAGCCAAAATTTTAACCCTTTTAACTATTTTTTTGTGAAACTTTCCAAGAACAACTTTTGAAAATGACCTTAAGGGGCTTAAGATTAAATTTAAGGTTTCCTTAAAGTTTTATAAGACTGAGGGTCGAAGTCCCCAATGATGTTATCACTCCAAAATTTCTTGTAAGTTGTCTAGAAAAAGAAATGATAGAGGTAACCACAAACCAACTTTGGATATCAGGATCTAGCCTTCCTAATCTTAGAGAGGGCTCTCTCTTTATGATTTAACTTTGTTTTAGCTAATTGATTTTAGGCTAGTTATGGTTGTGGTGGGGTTTTTGATTTGAATTTGGGTGGTGGGATCACTTACTTAGATGAAAAGAGGTTTGATTTTACCATTGGGCTATGGGGTTGAATGTCAAACAGACTGGACTAGACCAAGCTTTAAAAATAGTGTCTACATGGCAAGATAGGTGAGTTATTGCAGATCTCAAAGGCTGGATGGCGAAATGGTTTCTAATCAAATCTAGGGAGAAATTAAGGGTTCCTTAGGTCAGATTATGAAGAGAATAAAAGAGGTCAACCAGGATGGGAGAGCAATTAAGGGTTCTCAAATCCGGATATTAGAGGAAAACATATAAATGACTAACTGTGCAAAACAGAGTGTACTTAAACAAGTTCTGAGTTATATTTCTAGTTAATTCATTCAAATTTGAATAACATTTAAGCTTATGAAACACATAAGAAAGTAACAAAATCAGACAAAGAAGATACTTCACTGCAATAGCTCATCTCATGAATCCTGTAGTGAAATCTTTTTATTACTTGCTCCAGTCTGTTGACTTGAAAATTGGTACAATCACCCTTTGGTTTAAGATCAAAATAGCTCTACAAATGTATAGAAATCCACACCAATACTTCGAATTATGAAGTATTTATACAAAAAACGATTTACAAAATGTCTCAAACTGCATTGAGAATTAATCTAGGAAAAGGAAATATCTTCATGCAAGAAGACAGAGACAACTATTGAACTGCTATTTTCTGTCCTTGTTATTTAGGTTTTGCTATCTTTTAGTCTTTGATCTTTTTCCCTTTAAGTTGCTTGGTTGTTTGGTCTTCATGTTGGATGTCATATTTACTTATGAACTTTCATCTGATACTCTTTGACCTTGTTGACCTGTTAATACCCTTTTACTGTGCTCTTTTACTTTTTACTGTACAGTTATATTTTTACTGTGTATTTCCTACAGTAAATCATTTAGTTTTTCCCATGTCTCATCATCTGGTAATTGGATAATGAGCATCTTTTTGTAAATTTCATCTACCTCTGTGTATTTGGTAAAAGTAGGCTTATTGACAAAAATGTGTTTTACCGCATGCTGGAGGTAAAACAAGTTTTCAAAAGTTTGGTATAATACTTTGCCTATTGGTATGCCCTTCATGGATGAAGTGTTCACCTGATCTTTGGCCACTTCCTTGATCTTCTTATTGTAAATGTGTCATTAGCTTATCATTTATAACGAAGGGATTTGGTAATCCCTTTTGCCTCAAAAGTTAGAACTTAACCATGAACCTGTCAATAGCCAGTTGCATGGTTTGACACTTACTCTCCAAGTTCAACATCAAATTCCTCTTAGTGAAGACTCTTTTAACTTCAAAAATTGTACATGTCTTGTCAGGTATATCTAGTTCTTGCAGCTCATACTTGTTCTTAGAGTTGAGGAAGTGGATGATTCTTGCAGCTTCCTCTAGCATATCTCCAAGATCTGCTTTGACTCTTTGAATGGCTTCTTTAGCCTACTTTATCAAATCAATTTGTTCAATAATGACCTAGATGGATGGCCAAATATCATTGACAAAGTCAATGATATTGGCCCACAGTTGTTCCTTAGCCTGACCTAGGGGTTCATTGAGTGCCAGTTCTTTTTCTAGGCTTTTGATTCTTTCAGTCATCCTTGTGGCCTCATGTTGTTCTTCTCTGTGCATTATTTGGGCCAATTTGTAATCCGTTTCCAGGCTAGCAACTTTTTCCTTAAGAGTATTCATCTCCATGGTCTGAATGGACATTTCTTCCATTGCTCTCACCAGCTTGTTTGCTTCATCACCTGTAGAGCCTGTTGATATCGATCCTGTTGTTGATGTAGTTGGTGTAGATGTTGGTAATCCAGTAGCCATTGGAGTAGTGGGAGCTAATGACGCTTCCAAAGTAGAAGGTACAACAGTGATAACTGTTGGAATGATAGTTGTAGGAGCATTATCAAGACTAACTTGTTTGAGCTGCATCAAGCTATCTAGTTCTTTCTCCATCTCCTTCAACTCACCATTTAGTTGTAGCACTAGGTCCATCATCTCTTCATGATTGGTCTGACTCTCCAGAACCTCCTTTGTTTGTGGGTGTTGTAAATGAGGTAGCTTCAACTGTTTCTTGAGGGATGCTATGTCCTCATTCTTCTTTTTGATTAATTTCTCTGTGGCCTTAATATCACTTGGGTCATGGCCCAGTTCAATGACCAAGTCCTCCAAGGACTTTATTCTGTTGTCTTTGGCCTGTGAGGAGGCCTTCTCCAATTTGTATTGGGCTGTCACATTATCCAATGAATCTTGCAGCTTATAGGTAGCCATGGCCTTTCCTATGAGGGTGGAGTAAATCATTTCTCCAGCTTGCTTATGGAACTCTATCTGATCAATGGGATGAACATCCCTGGCCAATACCTCAAAATTAGTTTTGTTGTAGTCTGCCAAGGTCTTTGGTTGCTGTATAGTGGGCTGCAAAAATGACACCTGCATTTTCCCTGCTTTGATGTCAAAGGCTGAAATCAATCTGCTCTGGTTTAGTGGAGTATGCTTGAAGTATTGGGCATATGTATTTGCCTTCAACTTCTCATTACTCATCTTTATATCTTTGAATCTGTCTTTGATATCCTTTTCCCTGTCAGCTGGTCTAACAAAGGAAGAAACCTCAGCGCTCTGTTGTCTCTCTATCATTTGTGCGTTGGAGGTTGATGGCTGTTGTGTTTCACCTGATGTAGCTGCTTCTTTACTTCTCTGTCCCATTGTCTCAGTGTCAGTTATTTCCTCTGATGCAATGTTCTTGTCATGCGGAAAGAGTCAATTTTGCAGACAAAACCGACCTCCCTAGAAGCTAAGGCTTTCTAGTGACAAACAAGACAATTAAACACTATCTTTCCCTAAATATGCATTTAGAATACAAGTAATCAGATGTTTATAACATACCTTTAGTCCAACGCTTTGTAGTAGTCCAGTCTCGCCGATCCGGATGAGCTCCTCCTTCTCTTCGAAACCTGCATTCACTAACAAGCAAACGATTACATAGCACCTGAATAACTCATAAAATAAAACATATTCATCATAAAGACCAAGGAGTATATGAAACAAATCATGTATAACAACTTGTTGAGAAAAATGAGCTTAATTGTATTAAGTGGAAACAAAAGAAACCATTACAACCTGAGCCTTGGTGTTGTGCAGGTCCCTCCCAGGGTCCAGCAAGAGTTTTCCTTTACTTTGATCAGCTCACCCACTTCCAAATGAAGCTAAGAAAGGATGGGAATCTCTCCTCTCAAGCTCTATAAGGGAGTCCTAATTTCAGCAGCATCTACCCTTAGGAATCTTCAGCTTTCAACCTCCCCTCCCTCTGGCCCAATGCCTGTATTTATAGTGCTTTGGAGGAAGTTAATCAGGTCCACCATGAATGGGATAAGCCCCTCTTTCAATGGGATAGCTCCCCACTTCATGGGATAAGTTCCTCTTTCATTGGGATGCATGAACCATCTGGAGGTGCTCAATCCACGTCAAACCATCTTCTAGAATAGAAATGACCACAAGTAACTTTTTTGAAGTGAAACTTGCGCCTTTTGACCTTTACAGGAGTATGCACCCACCCCATTACAGACAGAGCATACAAGTACGCAGGTATTGTGAACTTGGGGTGCGTACACGCAGGTAAGGCTAAGAGAAACTGCGTAACCAGAGTTAATTGACTTTTTAAGGACTTTCTCTCTTTCTTGGAGTTTGACATGAGGAGCAGAGGTATGAGACTTGCCAAGGAGGATAGTATGACAGTTGATGGAGCCATACTAACTGCAGATAGTCATGGTGACAAATTTTAGTGTAACAGATTGCCCCCTAAAGTGCGAAGCCTGTAGTAGATTAGGGTTTCATATCATCTAGGAAGGGTGAAGTACTTTATCATTTCAAGGATTATCTTGTGGAGAGCCCGGTTGGAACCTGCAAGTATTCAACACAAAATACATGTATGAGATCATATCATCGCTGAGGTAGGCATTCCCATACTCAGATCAAAAACTTTAACTAACAAACTAACTACTGCTCTGATACAGGAATGATTTCGCAGTACATCATAATCATAGACTCTTGTAGACACAGTATGGACGCAACCATCTGTTTATATTTAGTCTACTATACGATGAATACAAAACTCCTCGCAGCCTGGATGGTGGAAACTAGATCCAGGGTCTTCATTTCTACTTCCCGAAATAGTACGATTCTATCCATGCGAATAAATGAGTTGATGTCGAGCATGGTAGAAACCACTTGATTACCAGTCAATGATGTAAACTGTTAACAAGTGTGAGAGAGACCACCAGTGATGTCAATGGTTCTCAAATTACCCAGTACAATCCATGAGATGTGAATGAATGTGCTGATGTCGAACATGTCACGGAATCCTTCGATCAAAAGTCAATGATGTAAACTGTCGTCGAAGGCGAGAAATTTGCCATTGATGCATGTGGATTTCAAGGTACTGACGATTTCTAGATCATCTTTCTAGATAATGTGTCGATGTCGATAGAAAGCGATCCGTCGTAGGCAAGCCCACAACACGAAATCATAAATCAAGTTGAAGAAATGTAGCTGTAAGGACTGACTCAGGGATGGTCAAGATGGATGACAGGTATTTTGCAGATGAATGGTTTATTTGCAACGACCTCTTGAACACATAACGACACAATAGATGGCTTGCTGACATTTGACCCAAAGTTAATACCCAGCTGAAGACTTTCAATGTGGTTCAATCAACTGTGAGGCAAAGGATTTCCCAACCCAGGTGAATGAAAAGTGTCGTGTTCAAGAGTGGTGATAAGGTTTCTTCTGAGACAAAGGATAGCAAATAGGCTCATTTTTCTCTCTTTTCCCCCACCATTTCTGGCAAGTACCTCTTTATTTTTTACAAGCTTGAGGAGGATAACATATGCTTGATTATAAGCTCATCCTTCGGATGAGTCCAACTTAGTTTAGATTCGAACCCTAAGAAGGAGTGGTCCGTTCCTGTTTGTAATTGAACAGGCCCTTTACTGTGAAATTTTAACGAGTCCAGTATAGGAGAAACTCGGCGTTTTTCAATTTTAGAGAGTCTGAAAAACTTAAGAAGACTCCAAGGTTGAAATTTTTCATAAATTTGTGTCTCCCAAGCCCGAAAAAGTATAAAATAATACTTGAGAACCGCTTGGTTTTTTACGACCAAGGAGTACTTTCATAGTTAGTGTCTTTGACCTGAAAAGTAAAAAGCGATCAAGGACACGTCGTTTTATTTCCAATATCGAATTTGAAACGACAAAAATCCGGCAATCTTTTCCTGTTTTTACGGTCAGAAAAGGGCTATAAGGGGACCGTCTTTTAATTCCATTTTAACGAGTGTAAAAGAAATGCTCGGCAATCTTTTCATGTTTTAGGAGTCAGAAAAGGGCTTAAAAGATGACCTTGGTTTTTGTTTGTGAAAAATGACCATTGCCCTGAAAATCCTTTTATCCTGCACAAAAACCAACACATTACTCATACCTGTTTAAGATAGATAAAAATACTTTGAAAAATACCTTTTCACGGTGGAAAATAAACAAATTTAACATTCATTTACTCAAAAAACCTATAAAAAGGGCTTTTACCATTTCATTTTTACCATTTTACTATTGAGGAGAGAAAAAGGGCTTTTGGCAAGAAACTTCCCATGGTCATTGCAGAGAATCCGACCGTCGAAATCGAACGCCGTCTCATCAGGTATCCTACAACATCCTCCCTTGCATTTCCATCCGTTTAGAATTTGTTTTTAAGCTTTAGTTTCATTTTTTGGAGGCCTTGGGGTTTCAAGGTCCGCTTTTCGGGGTACGCAGGTGCTCCATAGGTGACCTGCGTACCTCGACATTTTCTCAGTTGGGAAAATGCCGGGCATACACAGCTTGCCTTAAGAGAACCTGCGTACACATGCTCTGTCTCTAAAGGCAGGCTGCGTACACCGCGGAGTGGGTTTTCAAACCCCCATTTCTCCAAAATGAACCAAAAACTTTTAATTTTATGGACTCTAACAGATGTTTTGTGGTGTGTAGATTGCCCACCATGCTTGATTGGCGCGAGAGAGAACACGAAGATGTTGATTTCGCCGCGATTAATCACCAACCTTCCATTGATGCTTTAAAGGCATGCGGTCTTTACAAATACTGGGCCATACCTGGCATGAGGGCCCAGGTGCGCTTTCTAGAGTGGCTGGTTGAAAGGTGGAACGTTCAGGATCAATGCTTTTACATTGGAGGGCACTAGCTCGAGATAGAGCCCTCAGATATTTACTTTCTCACTGGTTTGCCCAAGAGGGGCGAACAATTGACTCTATCCGGGACTAGGCCGGGTGGCTAGTCCATCACTAGTCTTCGTCTAGAGTGGTGCAATGATCAAAACCAGGAGAGAGGGATAGAGATTAAAAAGATATCCCGACCTGAACTTATGGTAATTGCCTTTACAGTTACTAGACTTTGCGGGGCTGCCGCTTTGCACATTGCCACCGGGTCCCAAATGCGGATGGCGATTGACTGCTATCGAGGCACCATTTTCAACTGGTGTGATGCTGTGTTGGCCAATTTAAAGGGCCAACTGACTAGGGTGAAAAACGGGCAATTAAAGACTTTTGGTTATGGGCCTTTAGTTGTGAGTTTTGCTCTAGAGAGGGTTCCAATGCTGATCCCGCAGCAGCTCACTGTTGAGGTTGGGCTTCCTCGAGAGCCTAAGTTGATGCGATGGGTTGCGGTGATGGCCCGTCATCCTGACGAGGGCATAGAGGTCGTCCGATTTAGAGCAGAGTACTTTCACTGGTTAGAGGACCAGGTCTTTTCGATTCAGGATTTTCCTTATGCCAGAGTTGATTTTCGTGGAGATCCGGACATGATTCTTCCACCAGGAGAGCAGTGGGATGACACAGGTACTTCATTTTTCACAAGTTTTTAAATTATCTATTTTTTTTGTTTTTATATCGTCTCAAAACTGACAGTGACAATTTTCAAAATGCAGATGTAGGCCCACGGCGTCCAGCCAATCTCCGGCCTTTCGAGAGGAGACAACCAGTTGCATCGGCACCGGTCCCACAGGACGAGGCTACAGAGACCTTAGCTGAGTTGGAACAAGACCTAGAGCGTCTGACGGCAGATATACCAGAGACTACTATAGATGACATTCCTATCAGGCTTCAGCGCTATGTAGTCGGAGTCCCAGGACCTTTTAGAAGGTTCTTGTGTAGGGTAGCCCGTGCAGTGGTGTCGTATAGAGATCATCACCAGTGATTGGATGGTCGTTTTTGTAGACACATGTGACATTTTGGTTTTTTTTTTTTTTGCTTATCATTTTTGCCGATCATAAGGTGTTTTGCAACTTATGATCGAAGACGATGTATTTTTTGACACACTCCTATCTATATATATATCATTATTGCCGGCTTATCTTGTTAAACATGTGTGATTAAATGTTTTTAAATTTACATGTATGATTATCGCAAATGTCTGTCTAACATTCGAGAAGCAATTGCATCTGCTAATGTATTTAAAGACCTTGGAATATGCTGATATTCAATGTAATCAAATTCATGTTCCAAGAGACGCACTCTCAAAAATAACCTTAATAACACTGGATTTCTAATGGCATACACTCTATTAAGCTGTAATACAACGAGTTCAGAATCTAACCTCACTATCAAACTCCGAATCCCAAATGAAATAGATTCAGACAATAACTCAATCACTGCATTGTATTCTGCAATGTTGTTTGTTGTTTGACCGAGGCTCACCCCATGCATAGAAACTAACTCGTCAGAGGGCGAATAGATAACCCAAGCTGCGGAAGAGATATTTCGTGTATTACGACAAGCACCATCAGCGAATCCAATGTACGTTTGGAGAGGCATCGACATTTGCAAACATCAAGGGTAAAACCAAGATAAGCAGAATAACGACGAAAAACACACTTTCTAAGCTAAGCACACTGTCTAAACTAACAAACACACCAGCTAGAAAGAAACTCTGTCTAACCTAATCTAACTAAAATCTCCACACTCATCATTTAAGCATAATACCTCTTTAGGTAAAGTCCATTTCTGGGTTTACCCAAAGAGTCCCCGTCAAATTCAACCAGCTCATAGGCCCCTTTTGCTAGCTTTCTCTTGACAATATAGGGCCCATGCCACATAGGAACGAATTTTCCAGCACCTAATTTATCGTTAGCTTGATCATATAATAGCACTAGGTCCCCTTCCGAAAAATTTCGAGGGGTCACATTTCGATCATACTGAGCTTTCATACGTTTTGCATGAGTCTCGATCGCTAATGCAACGTCACGTTGAGTCTCATCTAATTGAGCTAAGTATAATAAACGCTTCTCCTCCTCGGAAGTAGCTGGAAGAAATTTGACAGCCATTTGAAGTGATGGGATTTCGCATTCAATGGGCAGCACAGCTTCCAAACCATAAACTAGTTGGAAAGGAGTGAACCCTGTTGATGTTTTCACTGAGGTTCGGTATGCCCAAAGCGCGGAAAATAACATGTTGTGCCAATTCGACCGATGAATACCAATGATCCGTCGGATCATGATAACTAAAACTTTGTTGATGGACTCAACCAGACCGTTGGCTTGGGGATAATAAGGAGTTGAGCTATCATGACGCAAACCAAGCTGGCCTGTAAGTTCTGTCATCATAATGTTTCGAAAATGGCGCCCATGGTCAGTTATTATCGCTTGTGGGACACCAAACCTAGCAATAATGTGATTGAATACGAAAATTGCAGCTGTCTTGCCGTCAGCCTCGAATGTAGGCATCGCCTCGGCCCACTTAGTAAAATAATCAACCGCAAGGATGATATACGCATGCCCCCCGGCCGAGTGAGGGTTACATGTAATAAAATCGATACCCCATTTGGCAAAAGGACCAACGACAATTATAGGGTGGAGAGGAGCAGGTGGTGCACGCATCTTGCGATCAAACACTTGACAGTTGTGGCATTTCCGGACCGCAATAATACAGTCTTTAAACATGGACGGCCAGAAGTAGCCAGCACGCAACACTTTCTGGGCTGTGGCATACCCAGACATATGACCGCCACATGCTCCGGAGTGACAGTCATTCAAGACCCTTTCTGCCTCTTCGTGAGTTAAGCAACGTCGGAAAACCAAGTCTGCCCCACGGCAGTAAAGAGTATCTCCAATAATTTTGTACTGTTGGGACTGGAATCGAATTTTCCGACGTTCCGACTTTGAAACTTCGGGCCGAAAGGATTGGGTTTGGAGATAGACGATTATATCCCCATACCACGGAACTAAAGTGCTGATGAGAAACAAAGATTCATCCGCAATGGGTTCCTCTGCCACAGTTTCCGTGTCAGCACGCGGGAAATCACACATCAACTCTGCAAAAACTAAAGATTTCTTAGACTTAGATTTTTCAAATTCCAAGTCGAACTCCTGCAGGATAACAATCCATTTGGAGTACTTGCCCCCTAGCAATTGTTTAGTCAAAATGTAGATCATAGGGTTGCAATCCGAAATGACTGTAGTTTTACGGAGAAGAATGTAGTGACGAAAACGTTGGACAGCTTGAACGGCTGCCAAGGCCAATTTCTCCACATGTGAATATTTGAGCTCAGTTGGATTTAACGTCCGACTAAGGTAATAGATCACATGTTCCGTTCTGAATTCGTCTTCCTGTACTAAGACCATTCCAATGGTGGAATGAGCAGCGGCGAGGTACAAAAAGTAATCCTGGTTGTAGTTGGGAGGATGCAGCAACGGTGCATGGGTCAACGCGTGCTTGAGTGCATCAAAAGATTTCTGAGCTATCTCATCCCAAGAGAATTGAGCGTTCTGTTTCAACAACCGGGTAAAACCCTTTGTAATCTCGGCGTAGTTAGGAATGAATCGGCGTAAAAAGTTTGCTTTCCCCTGCAAACTTTGGAGTTGGCGAAGACTCGAAGGAGGAGGCAATTTGATGATAGCTTCTACCTTCGAGGGATCGACGCGAATGCCGGCTTTTGAAACTACAAATCCCAGCAATCGTCCCACTTCTATACAGAAAACACATTTGTGTGGGTTCAACCGTATACGATAATGCCTACACCTCATGAAGATTGCTCGTAAATGGACAAGGTGATCAGCTCGATGTAATGAATGAGCGGGCAAATCATCGAGATACGGTTGCACAATGTGTTTGATGTCATGAAACGCATAAGACATCGCCCTTTGAAAAGTGGCTCCGACATTCTTAAGCCCAAAAGGTAATTTGCAATAAGCAAATGTCCCCCACGGACAAATGAAAGCCGTTTTTGGTTGATCGGAAGGTAGAATATTGATTTGATTGTAACCGGAAAAACCGTCATAAAGGAAAATATTTCACTGCCAGCACAATCATCAATTATTTGATCGATATAGGGTGTTGGATAGTTGTCCTTGGGACAAGCACGATTGATATCCCTATAGTCGATGCATATTCTTCTTGTTCCCTGTTTTTTGTTAACCGGAACAATATTCGATACCCAATCCATTAACGGGATTGGATAAATGAAACTTGCTTTCAACAGCTTCTCAACTTCTGCTTTAATTGCAGCCTCTTTTCGTGGGTGAATCTGACGTAAACGTTGCCGGACGGGTTTAGCATCCGGGTAAGTTTTGATCTCATGAACAACAATTGCGGGATCAATTCCTGGCATTTCCTCATAGGACCAGGCAAACACGTCGCGGAATTCTTGAAATAGGGCCTTGTATGTCTGAATTTCGTCATCTGAACACGAGGCACCTATATGAATGTGCTCAACAATTCCGGGCTTGACTGAAATGTCAATGGGAACAGTGCGAGAGATGTTTCCCAAATTCAGCTCTGAATCAGGATGTTTCATGGGATTCTGAGCGTCTTTGACATATTCAGCTGTAAAAATTGATGAGAAATCGGGCAATTTGATGATAGCTTCTACCTTCGAGGGATCGACGCGAATGCTGGCTTTTGAAACTACAAATCCCAGCAATCGTCCCACTTCTATACAGAAAACACATTTGTGTGGGTTCAACCGTATACGATAATGCCTACACCTCATGAAGATTGCTCGTAAATGGACAAGGTGATCAGCTCGATGTAATGAATGAGTGGGCAAATCATCGAGATACGGTTGCACAATGTGTTTGATGTCATGAAACGCATAAGACATCGCCCTTTGAAAAGTGGCTCCGACATTCTTAAGCCCAAAAGGTAATTTGCAATAAGCAAATGTCCCCCATGGACAAATGAAAGCCGTTTTTGGTTGATCGGCAGGTAGAATATTGATTTGATTGTAACCAGAAAAACTGTCCATAAAGGAAAATATTTCACTGCCGGCACAATCATCAATTATTTGATCGATATAGGGTGTTGGATAGTTGTCCTTGGGACAAGCACGATTGATATCCCTATAGTCGATGCATATTCTTATTGTTCCCTGTTTTTTGTTAACCGGAACAATATTCGATACCCAATCCGTTAACGGGATCGGATAAATGAAACCTGCTTTCAACAGCTTCTCAACTTCTGCTTTAATTGCAGCCGCTTTTCGTGGGTGAATCTGACGCAAACGTTGCCGGACGGGTTTAGCATCCGGGTAAGTTTTGATCTCATGAACAACAATTGCGGGATCAATTCCTGGCATTTCCTCATAGGACCAGGCAAACACGTCGCGAAATTCTTGAAATAGGGCCTTGTATGTCTGAATTTCGTCATCTGAACACGAGGCACCTATATGAATGTGCTCAACAATTTCGGGCTTGACTGAAATGTCAATGGGAACAGTGCGAGAGATGTTTCCCAAATTCAGCTCTGAATCAGGATGTTTCATGGGATTCTGAGCGTCTTTGACATATTCAGCTGTAAAAATTGATGAGAAATCGGGCAATTTGATGATAGCTTCTACCTTCGAGGGATCGACGCGAATGCTGGCTTTTGAAACTACAAATCCCAGCAATCGTCCCACTTCTATACAGAAAACACATTTGTGTGGGTTCAACCGTATACAATAATGCCTACACCTCATGAAGATTGCTCGTAAATGGACAAGGTGATCAGCTCGATGTAATGAATGAGCGGGCAAATCATCGAGATACGGTTGCACAATGTGTTTGATGTCATGAAACGCATAAGACATCGCCCTTTGAAAAGTGGCTCCAGCATTCTTAAGCCCAAAAGGTAATTTGCAATAATCAAATGTCCCCCATGGACAAATGAAAGCCATTTTTGGTTGATCGGCAGGTAGAATATTGATTTGATTGTAACCGGAAAAACCGTCATAAAGGAAAATATTTCACTGTCGGCACAATCATCAATTATTTGATCGATATAGGGTGTTGGATAGTTGTCCTTGGGACAAGCACGATTGATATCCCTATAGTCGATGCATATTCTTATTGTTCCCTGTTTTTTGTTAACCGGAACAATATTCGATACCCAATCCGTTAACGGGATCGGATAAATGAAACCTGCTTTCAACAGCTTCTCAACTTCTACTTTAATTGCAGCCGCTTTTCGTGGGTGAATCTGACGTAAACGTTGCCGGACGGGTTTAGCATCCGGGTAAGTTTTGATCTCATGAACAACAATTGCGGGATCAATTCCTGGCATTTCCTCATAGGACCAGGCAAACACGTCGCGGAATTCTTGAAATAGGGCCTTGTATGTCTGAATTTCGTCATCTGAACATGAGGCACCTATATGAATGTGCTCAGCAATTCCGGGCTTGACTGAAATGTCGATGGGAACAGTGTGAGAGATGTTTCCCAAATTCAGCTCTGAATCAGGATGTTTCATGGGATTCTGAGCGTCTTTGACATATTCAGCAGTAAAAATTGATGAGAAATCATTTTCAAAATGAGCATCCTCAGGTAAAAACGAAGATCTATGATGGAGATCTTCCCATGGTAAATCGTCTACACACAGGACTTCACAAAGTTGTTCGTCAGATGACACAACTTCGGGAAACGCTATTAACTCCAAGGTTGACGTGAAAAGTGATTCCTCACGGACCACATTCATTTGGTCGATTTTGGTTGAACGCGGGTCGGTAAAAGACTGCACGGCTGCATAAGCAATTTCATATGGACTCAAAGGCATAGCATTACCAAATGAGTCTATTTCAGATTCAGAGGGAACGATCCAAGGATCGTCATAAACAATGGTGTTTGAAGTAATCATATGAATGGATGCAAACGAAGACACGACGTTGATTGGAGGAAAAGGAAAAGTTCCCAGTAAACCGACATCTTTAACTAATCCTACGCCAACATCCTTATAAGGGATAGTCGTTTTACTGACATGCTGGATACTCTCTGAAGAGGCTGGGTCGGATGAAAAGTAAGCCAGCTGGTCTATGGTTACGATCTTGCCATTATGTGGAAATTTTATTACTCTGAAGACCGATGAGACGACCGCTGTCATAGCATAAGACCAACTTCGACCCAAGAGAAGGTTGTAGTCTAGAGGGGCATCAACCACCTCCACATCCAGACTAACGGTTTTTCCTTCAACCCCTATAGGCAAATCCTATAGAATGCCAAACGGATGAAACCCACGACCATCAAAGGCCTTAAGAATTGTCGGGGATTGATTTAGTGAAGGAGAACCAAGTGATCTCCAGCACTGTATCGACATAATACACGTGGAAGCTCCCTCATCAATTACAGTCCGATGAATAGGCCTGTTTTTGACTATCACTGGGATCTGGAAAGCCATTTGATGAGGTAAACGTGGTGTACTATTTTCTAGATCAAAGATTATTAGGTTCGGGTCCTGAACATCGACAGCTCCTATAGCCGACAAAAGTAATTTTCGCTGTGCTGGGCATGATTGCAGCACTTCTAAAGCCGACATTGCTGAGGGTGAAACAGCTAAATCCTCAACAATGTTGTAATTCTGAGCCGCTCTCGCATGTGGATTGAAAGCAGACCTTCGAAGTACACCCTTGGCGGGCGGTTTGATTACTAAATCCGGGTTAGGTTTCTCGATCTGTAGTGGATCAGAACCGGGAGCTGAGGTTGATGGATTTGAGTGAGAAGATTCTGCTTCTTTCGATCCATCAACAGGACTTTTACTACCATAATCTTGCGATCGAGTCACAATCCTTACATGAGACATCATCAATATGGGTTCTTCACTGGCACTCGAGGAAGAGCCTATCATCTTACTCTCCTGCTTTGGAAATGGATCTTTCAAAACAGCAGGAGTTGGGGAACCCTTGACGATTTTCACAACCTCGGCCCGATGAGGGCAATCTCTTGTAAAATGATCATCTTCACAAATAAGACAAGGATATCGAGGTTTGCGCTTTTCGTCATTGGTTTCTGACTTTTCTGTTTTCTCCTTTGGAGTTTTGTCTGCTTTATTCTTCTTCTTGCCTTTCTTCTTCCCACCGTGTTTTGATTTAGCCGTAGATGACTCTACAGCGTGAATATCAGCGGAAACTTCAGCAGAAGAATCTCCTGTCGGGGAGTCTGGTAAGGTTATAATGGGCGAAGAATTCTTTGAAGACTTCTTCTTGCTTTTAGTATTCACCGAACCAATCATGCCATCAACAACATGAGATCCCGAAGGAGCAGCAGCGATTTGATTTGACTTTGGAAGATCTGGGATCTTTTCGTGTAACGTACCTGACTGAGTGTAAACTAAGTCAAGGTACTGCGCTTGAGCAATCACTTGCTCCTCAGTAACTACTCCGGCCTTAGCTACGTCTTCAGTAATCTTCGGTAATAATGATTTAACAAACCATTCAGCTAAGATTTGGTCCGGGATAAAAACTTTCACTAGTCGCCTTCGACGTCTCCATTCATGAATATGATCGGAAATATAAGTGGACGTCGACTGTTTTAATGAAGTTAGTAACTCCGTGCCATTGTCATATCTGACCGGCAACTGAAAATGAGTTAAGAACGAGGTAGCTAACTGACTAAAATTATAAAAAGAGGCCCGTGGTAACTCAATGTACCACTTGGCCGCGAGACCAATGAGCGTACGCTGGAAAAGACGTAAACGGATCGAATCATCCGAGATGGAATTTGAGGCACACCAGAGGTGGTAAGTCATCACATGATTTGACAGATCCTCTCCAGACTTACCCTCGAACTTGGGAATGTCACTGGGCAACTTATTCGGCATTGGCGGCCAAAACGGAAGATAATTTATTGGATCGTTCGTTAGGCGCGTCAAGTTTGGTAAATCCAAAGTTGCGATAAACGGCAATTGCCGATTAGGATCCCTAAAACTCTGGGTCACAAGACCAGTCCCAGGAGGAGGATATCCAGGATAACTTGGAATAGGAATCGCATTCGGGATATTGTATCCTCCCGGAAAACCAGGATTAACCAGACCGTACTGGGGTTGCTGTGGTTGTTGATAAGTGTACCCAGGATACGGTTGATACTGGTAAACCGGTTGCTGGACAGCAGGCCCGTATTGGTACTGTCCCTGGTACGGTTGATAAACAAATTGTGGTTGACTAGTGACAACCGTACTTAAACCAGGCTGTCCTACAGGCATCTGAACCATAGTTTGAATTGTGGATCCAGACAATGGTAAAGATGTCTGAGGAGTAGTGGCAGAGACAGTAGAAACCGGAGCTGTCGATACTCCAGAAGTAAGTGTGGTGGATGGAACAGATGTTGCGGTAGTTGCAGCAGTCGTTTGAGATGGAGTACTAGGTGCAATGGGTGACTGAGTAACTACCGAAGGTACAGAAGTTTGAACATTAGACTGGACTGGTTGCTGGGGTGGACCAGAAACTAAAGGTTGTCCAGTTTGAGATGACAACTGTACGCTTGGCTGCAACACCTGTTGAACTTGTGATGGATCACACACTATGTTCATTCCGGGGTATTGACCCATGACAGGTTGAGGATATTGAGATCCATAACCGGATTGAGGGTAGGATTGATAATTGAAAGGTACATTTCCCGTACCTTGAATATACGATTGACCTTGAGGTGGTTGATAACCTTGACTCGAGTACTGACCTTGGGGTAGATACCCTTGAGGTAAGTACTGATACTGGGGTTGACCTTGAGGCATAAATTGATACAGAGGTTGACCTTGGGGTACATATTGAGGCTGGGGTTGACCTTGAGGAATGTATTGTACCATGGGTACATACTGTCCTTGAGGTTGCCCCCCAGACGCAATTTGTGTACCTTGAGGTTGCCCCCCAGGCGTTAATTGAGGCTACCCCCCAGGCGGTAACTGGCCACCTTGAGGTTGAGAACTGGGAATTGAACCTGACATCATGTAAATGTCTCCTACGCCCAACGGTTTATTACCATTGTTTCCAGTTAATAACCCATGTTCATTGGGTTGAGGAGATGCTCCCGCAAAAGTACCAGAAAGTGACTGATACCCAGTAGGAACAGAAGGACCACCGTACAAGAAAGATTCACGAGATTGAGTAAACATAGATGACTGACCAGACATATTTACAGGAGTATAAATACCTCCGGGTGCATAAGGAGTACGAGGTGGAGAAAAACTTGACCCTGAGTTGTCTAAATAATTAGTTAATGAAAGATACCAAGTAGTACTTCTAGGTGGACTGTAAAAAATGGATTCACGCTCCCTTAGATCAATAGTAGGTTGATCTTTAGGGATAGGGATGCCTACTTCTTCTTCTGGAGCAAGTTCTTCAATAGCTATCAAACCAGAAGGAAGATTTTCGGTGATGACTCTTTCTACCCTAGGTGAATCTGGAACACTAGAAGTTGGAGTAACAGGTTCAGATATTCCAGGTTCTTCGCCTATATCACTAGTAGATGAAAAACTACCAGCAAGCTCGGAAACTGCAACAGCTTCAGGATTATAACCTGTTTCTAGACTTTGGTAATCTGGATGGACTACCAATGAAGACTCTCCTTCTTCAGGTGAACCTACTTTACTGCCACTAGGAGTTACAAGGACTTTCAAACCTTCGTAATGACCCGGGACGTCTTCAGGAGGTTCGCCCCGAAGTCTACGGGACTTCCTCAACAAATAGGCCACGGTAACAATCTCAGGAGACTTGCCCCGAAGTCTATGGGACTGTCTCGGTAATTCAGCCACAGTTAAAAACTTTTAACTACTGCACACGCAAACAAAGTAAAATCTCAAAGCAAATCGCCTAAAGTCTCTAAAGAACCAAACAAATTCGAATCACACGCCTAAAGAATCTCGGGCGTCAAACCATACACAAACAGTAGCCTTCCGGACCGAAAACACTAGTTGGTGATGAAGCCCAACATCGCCGAATTCAGTATAGAAGTGGTGGGTGGAACAATTACCCCGGGAACCTGCTTAATCAATAGACCGGCACAAGTTCCTCCACTTTAACCGTCTCGAGTGAAGTGAACCCCCCGGAAAATCCAAGTGAGTCTAGCCGACGTCTGCTCCAGGTATAATGGGATCTTCCCTCCACCGTCACCTCGGGTAGAATCCTAAAGATAATGGTCACTAAGGTTACCAACAGCAACAAATATACCTGGGGGAACAGTCTACGACCCGATAGCACGCAAGGGCAGAGTAACAAGCTCAATCCCCTTGCCGGCTCCTTGACAATAATCCAAGGTTTACCGACAAGTGACCCCAGGCTCCTCGACAATAATCCGAGGTTTACCGTTTGTAGTACGTGCGTATCTGGCGTCTTTCCCAATGAAGGAGGATTGATCCCCTCACTGGTTCGGACACGGTCTCGTGCTTCTCCTTTAAGAGGAGCTTTCCCAGAGTACAAATGAAACAGTTGGATTTATCCTACCACAAGATGAGCTACTTGTTTGGTTTTGCTGTCTTGGAGAGTTAATTACTCTCCTACTCCAAGACACTAGCCTGATCTATATTGGTGTTTCAGAGCCCTAGTAAATAAAAAGTTACTAAGTTAATTTTACTTTAAGCGTTGATTTTATGGATTTTCTTTAGGACAAAAGGTAGCGGAGA
Organism: Pinus tabuliformis; assembly: GCA_031772625.1. Classification (NCBI taxonomy): domain Eukaryota; kingdom Viridiplantae; phylum Streptophyta; class Pinopsida; order Pinales; family Pinaceae; genus Pinus; species Pinus tabuliformis. Next base: position 616,165,097 of record CM062817.1, read on the forward strand.
TGAAACTGATGGTGTGTAGACTCGACTCAAGTCCACTAGAAAGATGCACTTAGGATGATTTATAATAATTTTCTTTTTCAATGAATTCCCTAGCTAAGAGAGTTGGAGAATGCAAAATTGATGTAAAGACAACTTTCTTGGCAATGAAAATCAAAGAAACAATCTCTTTATCTTTTCCAAAGCATACAACACATGACCACTAATTACTTCACGAAAATTCCTTTTCTTTTCAAAGACTCAAATGCTACTAAAGCAAACTTTTCTCCGAAAGATATTTTTTCTCCTATACTAACAAAGCATATAGTCCATGTGGGGTAGCTCAAGCGGCAAGGGCCGTGGAAATGAAGTCTCACCGAACCGGAAGTCTTGGGTTCAAATCTTGGGCTATCCTTCCCCCGTAGAGGGGTACATAATGGACATGTAAATCGGAGAGTCCCACCCCAGCTTACAAAAAAAAAAACAAAGCATATAAAAATCAAAAAATCAAATTTTAAAAAATCTAAGACAATCAAATCAATTCTACTTAAAAGCAAATCAAAGAGAAATTCACCTAATAAGCAAATCTAATGAGGCCAAAACCTACAAAGTATGATTCCAGGATGTTTTACTCAGTCATGATTTAACCAAGGACTAGTTAAAGCAGAATAAAAAACTAGTCAAAAACAAAAATCAAAATCTTTTGTTCTTTTTCTTAAAATGAAATTCACAGTTTAATCAACAAACTTTTTCGAGATTCGGCAAAGAGACAACACAAAGGAAGGTTTCTCACAAGGGTGGATTCTATGAAAGGTCCGACTCCTAAGAAGACCGAAAAGACCAGGGATATCCAAGGTTTTACGACTTCTAAAGCCAAAGTCACTATAGGACCAATGCAAAAATCAAACCCTAAGGCTAGAACCTCTATGAATTTCACTAAAACTCTTGACACTGATGAAACAAGCTTAGATGAAGATTTATGGCAGGTAACCAGTGGATCTGGGCAATAAAAACAAATTATAAACAAAATCTAAAAGGCAAAAAGGAGAAAATTGAAATTTTCTCAATTTTGACAGGGTACGCAGGCAACCTGTTTGCACAGGTGCGTGTACGCTCTGTGCACAAAGCTGCAGTGCGTACAGGTACGCACTGTGCTTAACGCAGAGGATGCGTACTTCTAGCAAAACCAAGAAAAACTTAAATCTAATTTAACCCTAAGTTAAGCCACCCAAATACACAGTCAGATAGCCAAAAACCAGAAAGAAAACGACTTATCTCAAATCAAAGTTTCACACAAAGGAAAAATCATTCACATCAATGGAGTTCTCCAGCGAAGTCACCATTTTGTCATGCGGAAAGAGTCAATTTTGCGGACAAAACCGACCTCCCTAGAAGCTAAGGCTTTCTAGTGACAAACAAGACAATTAAACACTATCTTTCCCTAAATATGCATTTAGAATACAAGTAATAAGATGTTTATAACATACCTTTAGTCCAACGCTTTGTAGTAGTCCAGTCTCGCCGATCCGGATGAGCTCCTCCTTCTCTTCGAAACCTGCATTCACTAACAAGCAAACGATTACATAGCACCTGAATAACTCATAAAATAAAACATATTCATCATAAAGACCAAGGAGTATATGAAACAAATCATGTATAACAACTTGTTGAGAAAAATGAGCTTAATTGTATTAAGTGGAAACAAAAGAAACCATTACAACCTGAGCCTTGGTGTTGTGTAGGTCCCTCCTAGGGTCCAGCAAGAGTTTTCCTTTACTTTGATCAGCTCACCCACTTCCAAATGAAGCTAAGAAAGGATGGGAATCTCTCCTCTCAAGCTCTATAAGGGAGTCCTAATTTTAGCAGCATCTACCCTTAGGAATCTTCAGCTTTCAACCTCCCCTCCCTCTGGCCCAATGCCTGTATTTATAGTGCTTTGGAGGAAGTTAATCAGGTCCACCATGAATGGGATAAGCCCCTCTTTCAATGGGATAGCTCCCCACTTCATGGGATAAGTTCCTCTTTCATTGGGATGCATGAACCATCTGGAGGCGCTCAATCCACGTCAAACCATCTTCTAGAATAGAAATGACCACAAGTAACTTTTTTGAAGTGAAACTTGCGCCTTTTGACCTTTACAGAAGTACGCACCCACCCCATTACAGACAGAGCGTACAAGTACGCAGGTATTGTGAACTTGGGGTGCGTACACGCAGGTAAGGCTAAGAGAAACTGCGTAACCAGAGTTAATTGACTTTTTAAGGACTTTCTCTCTTTCTTGGAGTTTGACATGAGGAGCAGAGGTATGAGACTTGCCAAGGAGGATAGTATGACAGTTGATGGAGCCATACTAACTGCAGATAGTCATGGTGACAAATTTTAGTGTAACAGTTCTCCTCATGTTCAGATACAGGATTCAACTTGGGCCTCTTTCTTAGCTCAAACAACTCATCTGTAGTGTCCATGGTAGAGCTGGATGCCTCCTCCCTGTTCCTCTTTGGATTCTTTTCTTCATTGGCTAGGGTCTGTATCATAGGATGAACATTCATTGTTTCTCCTATTTCTGGAACCTGCAGGAAAGAGCTCTAGTCAAATTGTTTATCAAGATCAATCATTATGTTCTCAACATCTACAACTGTGTTGTCCATATCAATCAATGTATTCTCCACCCACTCAGATTGGTTAGAAAACTGTTCAATGTTAGGTCTCAGGTGTTGGATGAATGGTCCCAACTTGACCTTAAGTCTCAACTTGTTTATGACCCCATGAGGGTCATACTGTGATATGAAGTTGTTTTTGAATTTCATCAGTTGTAGTAACCTGTCGGGCTCTGGTCCAACCTCTCTACTGTTGCAAATGAATGGGCCTAATTAGTTTTTCACCCTTCACCGAGTTTTCTTCCTAGCAGATAGGAAGTGGACCTCATCAAAATTGATGATTTGTCTGAAATATTCAAGGTAAAATATCCTCATAGGGAGGTATTTTGGCAATTTATAAGGGGCTAACTGGCAGCCATAAACTACGATCTTAGTGTGGTTCTGGTAGAGGTACCAATCTCCCACCTTGCTGGTCTTTGCCAATTGCAACACTCTTTTGATGTCTTGGCTGATTCTAGGCTGAGTATTAGAAGTTAGCATGTTCATGACTAGGTACACAAAGGAGTCTATGAAGTCTTTGTAGGTGAATGTTGTGGAAAACTTCTAGACCATGGGTGTCTAGTAGACCACTGATCTCTCCTGTCCCTTATTGTCCAATTTCTAGATGTTCACAGGGAATTTATCTATCCGGTAATATAAAAACATATAAAACAACACTGAAAAGTATTTGAAAACTCTTTCAGTGGGCAGTCTAGTGAATTGTTCATGCATTCCATTTGCAATGAACTGAGCATAATCATACATGATAGCAGGAGGCTTACCTAGAGTGAAAATGAATAGGAAGGCCAGTATGACCTCATCCACATGCTCATCTGATGTATGAGAGCATAGTGATTATTTGTCTGTCAGTCTCTGAGAAAATGGTGGAAGCATAGGGTGGGGTATCTGTAGGAGTGTGGCAGTCTTCAATGATGAAATTCTGGAAGATTTGCATGATTTTCACCTGGTCTAATGTGATGTATAAGTCCAATAGGTCTCCAATGGATAGAGGGGTCTGATTAGGGCTAGATTGGATTTGTAGCATTTGGTTGATTGACTCAAGTGTAATGGGGAATAAAAACTCTTGGTTTGGGGCAATAATAGCCCTTTGGCTAGGGATATAACAAGCTTGAAAAAATGTACAATATCTGGGAATGGGTGAACTTCTGGGAATATGTATTTGGGTAAATTAGATTCCCAAAGGTGGATGTCATCTACATGGTTTAGAAATCTGTCCTTACTCCAACAGTGGAGCTTCAGAAGGTGGGCTGGAGTTGTAGTGTCTTTTATTTAGAAATCCCTGTCTGCTAGGGCCAAATGGTCAATGTCCAGGTGAGGGGTTGAAATGGGTTTAAGATCTAGAGAGATTTGGGCAGCCATCTTTATTATAAAATGTGGGAATTAGGCTTATAAAACTTATGGAAGTGAAGCTTTGACAACTCTAGTGGAGTGAAAGGGTAGTTTGCAGGTCGGAAAAGAGGGGTTTGGGTATTCAGGGGGGAAATACTCTCAATTTAGGGAAAACTAATTAAAATTCAATCAATTGAACGTTTGAATTCACTGTATGTTTCTAAATTTGAGAGGGTCATTCTGGTTTCTTGTCAAAAATACCTGGAAATGGTGGTATAGGCTGCAAACTGGTTTCAATGGTAGTTGTAGAGGGTACTCTAGCTTCAGCTATGCACTGGATGGCTGAATTGGGCATCCAGAGCGTGTTTGGGAGGTAGTCAGCGATGAAATTTGGTTGAAGAGGCTCAAAGTGGCGCAGGAAGGCTTAGGAAGCTTTCATAGAGCGAATGAGAAAAAAGGGTGAAAATAAGTGTCTTAGGCCTTTTAACTAACAACTGTTAGAAGGTGCGGAATTTCATAATGAATTGTGGGTGGTTTTGGCTTTTGGCGGGGAGGTGGTTTCGGGGGCCATCGCATTGCTTTTGGTAGTTAGGCAGTATTTCCCTGAGAGCACGCGAGTTCACTTGGTGCTACCACGTAGCCGAAGAGGGCTTGAGAAAAATTGGGAATCTCAAGTGCTCTCAGGCGGGTAAAGTTTGGAAAAGGAGTCTGTGTGATATGGATGCATGCCATTAGATCTGGGGGTGCAAGATCTAATGGCTGTCACATGGTGGAAATGCACAGAGGGAATAAAGGCGAAGATTTGTGGCGCCCGGGGGGATTAATTACACTTAATTGTAATTAATTAATGAATAAGCAGGGGTTAAATATAAGTGGGTTTAATAAAGCGGGACCAGGGTTGAATGCATAGTTTGTTAACTGCGTCAGGGTGGTGGGTTAAAAGGGTTTATGGTGGGGAAAATGTTAATTGTGGAGTTAATTAATAATACAAAGGGGGAATTTAAACTTAGGACAAGGGGGGTTTATGGGTTTTTTTAGATAAAATAGGGAAATTAATAATGGGAAAATGATTTTTCAAAGGGGAATGGGTTCCACACTAGGGAAAAGGAGTTTTAGGTTGGGAAATGACCTTTGGAGGGTAGTTTTCTAGGGAAATGTGTGAAACCAAGGGGTAAGGGTCAAAATGAAGGGAAAAGGGTATTTTAATAGGAAATGATGGGATAATGGGGAAATTAGTAATCATGTAATGGGGGGTGAAATGAAATGAGGGGAAGTTAATTAAATCATCTTGTGAACATGCTTTCACTTTCATAACTGCTCTTGCACACTGAAACATATGATTAATCATGATAAGTGTGCTTTTGATTTAACAACATTGTACTTCTACAACCTTTCTTGTACCTACCCTTTAATTACCCTAACATTTTTTCTTCACTTTATTGGGCGCATTTAAACTAGCAGACCCTTTCTTTCCTTTTTCTTTTGAAAAGCAAACTATTTAATTCTAACCTTATATCTTCCAATGGCTCAGATTAAGCTGTTGAACACATTTTATTTCTCTACCTAACTATTGATCTGCCAAGATTAAACAATTTAGCTAGATCTTTATTCTCTATCTATAAACATGAAATTTAAAGCATGAACTAGTCAGGATTAAAATATTTGACCATCATGGGTTGTGGCTTTTTTGACAAGTTGCACACAATGTTATGAAACCAGCTCAAGAAAAGATAGAAAAGATAGATCAACGCCTTAGAATTCAGCCTCTTCGAGGGGGCAACCTCCTTTAAATTACATAAATGAACAATTCTTGGATGATACAAATGAAAAGACCTCCTTTCTATATATAGGAGTCTAAGGGGTCATAACATAATCAGAGCCGACATAACAATAATAATGTAAGGGCACAATAATAACAATAGTGGGCTTATATGGGGCACAATAATAACAATATGGGCACTACATGGGTACATCAATATAATAAGTGGGTTATACTAATAACAATAAGGGGTTACACTAGTAGTATAGGGGCCTAACATGCCCCTCTCCTTCAAAAAGCGTTGTCCTCGACGCTTGAGTAGTTCTTGATGCTTCTGTATAAAATTCTTGTCCTCCCATGTGGAATATTCAGTGGGTAAGTTCTTCCACTTGATGAGATACTCTGAAATTGATCAATTTCGTAGCTGTTGATTTCTTGTTTCTGTGACTGCTCCAGGTTCCAATATGATTTTTCCTTCCTCTTTAATTTCTGGCAATATTGTTTGAATTGGGATCTTTTGCAACTTTTGAATAAGTGGCCATACTTCTTCGTCCTTCTTCCATTCATCCCTTGCTTCGTTTATCCAATCTGGTTGGATAATATAAATAGCACAAAACAATGCTTCCACATCCTCATCCTTGAAGAGTCTTCCCATTCAGTAAGGTCACCATTTTTTAAGTGCCTGTTGTTTCGTTTGATTTTGCACTGAAGTGGCGTTATCCTTTAAAAGTTGGAGAACTTGTTGTTGATGCTCGATGTGATCTTTCACTGCTTGAACCTTTTTCTTCTTGATATGTCCTTCTACCTCTAGAGTTTGAGGAGTGGTAATTTCTTTCAATCCTTTACAAGAATGGTCGGATTTATTTCTTGATGCTCGATGTGATCTTTCACTTCTTGAACATTTTTCTTCTTTATATGTCCTTCTATCTTGATAGTTTGAGGAGTGGTAATTTCGAACAATGAATTACAAGATATGGTTGGATTCATTTCTTCTTTCTCGATGTGATCTTTCACTTCTTGCACCTTTTTCTTCTTGATATGTCCTTCTATCTTGAGAGTTTGAGGAGTGGTAATTCTTGCCAATGCTTTACAAGATATGGTCTGATTCATTTCTTCTTTCTCTGGGGTGGGGTCCTGGCGTATATCTTCTTCTTTTGTTGTTTCTTGATCCTTTTCTTCCTCCTCTTCATATTCTATGTAAAATAATTTCTTCTCAGCACACTTATGACCTTTAGTGCATTTGTTATCACAATTGTAACAAAGCCCTTTTTCTATTTTTTCTTCCAATTGTTGTGGTGTAACCCTTGTAGGTTGTGGAAGGCTAGGAGAAACAACACTTCCATCTTTATAGTTGTGAGGGGTACACTTCCTGGTTTCCATAGTTTTGCTTTCCACTATGTCACAAAGCCCTTTTACTCTTTCCAATTGTTGTGGTGTTGCTCTAAAGAAGGTGTTGCTCTTTGTATCCTCATAATGTGCTATCATTTCCTCCGTGAAAATTGACCACGTAACAAGTTTTTTACGAGAACAAAGCCCTTTGTACCATAAAAATTGATCTGGTTCTAAATATGAAGATGCAATACATACCTTTTGTAATAGTTGTACACCATGTATATCAAAATATTGCTCCATCTGAAGTATCCAATTTACTGGATCCTTGCCATCCAACTTCCTCATCTTGCTTTTTCTTGATTTTAGGAGCTCTATGTTGAAACGACTGTAACTCTGTACTTTCAGATCTTTAAGCTCTGAAATTGTGACCTGTAGTAGCCCTCTGTGTCCTCTTTCCAATGCCACCAGTCTGATCCAAATTGGATTCTCCAAGAAAGAGTTATGCACAATCTCCCAAGATGACCTGATTATAGACTAGTTCAGTAGAGCGAACTTGTACGACGTGCCACGATTCACTGTTTCAACCTTTGGATCTGAAAAATGCATACAAGAAACTACAGTCCGTCCTCTTTCTGTACCTTCTTACGAAATTTCAATCCGATCCCAGAGAGAAAGTTATGATGATTTTCCCCAGGTCACCTGTTTTGAATGTAATTTAGGAGTCTGCAAAAATACCAACTTCCTCAGATCATATTTCTGCAAATATCACGCGAAAAGCTCTGAAATTCGGACCCAAGGTTCAACGCGATTTCTTCTCAAATGGGTTTTTTTTGTGACTTTTGAAACGTCACAGAAAAAAAGTTATAGCGAAAATTCCACGATGACCTGTTTGGAGCAGCGAAACCCTGGAATCCAAAGCTCTGATACCAAATGTTATGAAACCAGCTCAAGAAAAGATAGAAAAGATAGATCAACGCCTTAGAATTCAGCCTCTTCGAGGGGGCAACCTCCTTTACATTACATAAATGAACAATTCTTGGATGATACAAATGAAAAGACCTCCTTTCTATATATAGGAGTCTAAGGGGTCATAACATAATCAGAGCCGACATAACAATAATAATGCAAGGGCACAATAATAACAATAGTGGGCTTATATGGGGCACAATAGTAACAATATGGGCACTACATGGATACATCAATATAATAAGTGGGTTATACTAATAACAATAAGGGGTTACACTAGTAGTATAGGGGCCTAACACACAATCATTATTTTGCATAGTAAAGTAAAAAGTAGTGGCACTTAGACTTGCACACCTTTATGATCTGTTTTTTGTTTGGGGTTCATATTTTTTCACTTTGTTTCACTTTTCTTACTCTTTTTGTCCTTTGATATTTCTTTTAGGACATACCCTCTTTACATTTTTTAATTTTTAATATGGAAAACATTTTGCAAAAAGAAAAAGTATGTACAATATTACAAGATCAACCACAACCAATTCAAAATTATGAATCCTATTATTATAGGACCCTAACAAGCTAAACCATGCTGATGCAAATTTGCATTCATCCAGTTGGCTAAATTGCCTACACATTGAAATAACCTCACATAAAGTGTCCTTATTTGGTCTCATATTACGCCCATAATGTTCTCTAGTTCCTCCAATTGCTATGCATCATTGATAAGCAAACCATATCAAACTCATACACACGAGTTTTTGGTATTTTTTATTGATCTCATCAATGATCCAATCAAGGATACCTTCTGGCATCCTTCAAAACCATTATATACTTCATCACTCAACAGACTTACATTAGTATTCCGTAGGTCCACTACTTATTCTTAGCATATGCAATATATTTTATTCGATCATTAACATGATTACTTTTGGTGGTTTGTAGGATCATGGTATTGGGAAACCCATGGTATTTTTCCATGATATTTTATGTGATTAAGATTATTTTAAGGCTTGAAGGAATCCATTATAAAATACCTCAAGTGGCTTGGTGTCTGGCTAGCCTGGATTGGGGTAATAAATATATATATCTTAAGTGTTGGTTTTCTTGGTAAAGTGTGTCCAAGGTAAATATTGACTCTTTTGTACATGTTTTCCATGTGTATAATCATTTGTGTTTATCTTATTTCTATAATTGTGCTCTGATACCACATGTTAAGCATAGAGTGCAACTAGAGAAATGAAATAAACTCAAAGAAATAAACACATGGTACACATGTACAAAAGAATTGATAGTTACCCTGGAAACCCTTTATTGGGAAAATTAGAACTAAAGATATATATATCTTTATTGAGATTATCCAAATTAACCAAACACTAGGCCACTCGAGGTATTTTATGGAGTTCTTCAAGACTTTAAATAAGATTCATCACATTAAATACCATGGGTCACCCATTCCATGGGCTCATAAAACACCAATGATAAATCCATCAATGACCAAAACAAGGTTATATTAACTACTTTGTGAGTCAATATTAAACTAACATAAGACGCATAAGACTCATGTTATGGTGAATAATTATCAAGTAGAACATCAATCTACAATCTTGTAGACCATAGGTAAAATAAATGGAATTAAATTTTCTTTATTAATTGATCCAAAAGACAATAAAACTTTTATTTCTCCAAATTATTTATTTAGATGTGGTTTAATGGAATGTAAGCAAATTCATTATAAATTGGTTGAGATGACTTTAATTATTAAAAATAGGTGAAAAAATTGTTAAAATATTATGAACTTAATTTGAGAGCATGCAGTACTTAGATACTACAATATATTACCACCTTCGGATCCTATGTTATAATTCTTATGGATTGGTTGGGAGCTCATGAAATATATATAGATATGAAAGGTAATTTACTTTAATTTGTATAGTATTTAGGGAAAAGGAGAATCTTGGTAGGAACCAAGAGAGGAGCAACTCTAAGATTATTTTCAGCCTTACAACTGAAAAAGAGTCTTAGACAAGGTTGTTTTATGTATGCAGTGGTGGCTATGAACTAGAATAAATATTCAAAAGGTATATGACATCATCATATATTGTTATAATTTCTTGATACATTTCTAGAGGAGTTAGCTGGACTACCATTAAAATGTGAGATATAATTTACTGCTGAACTTAAACCATGAATATAGCCTATTTCCAAGCCTCTATATTGTATGATTATTCTATAATTGTAGGATTTACACAAGCAACTTCAAAATATATTGAAGGGTTTATTTAACCTAGTATATAAACTTGGGGAGAACTAGTGATTTTTATATGAAATAAATATGTGTCTTGGAGGCATTGCATTGAATACAAGTAGGTAAATACAAACACATTTAAAAATCAATACGCCTTACCTCAAATTGATGATATTTTTATTGAATGAAAAAAATCATGGTATTTTTTAAAGTTGATATATAATGGTCTTTGATATCATAAATTGAAAAATAAGGAAGAAGATATTGCGAAGGAAACATTTAAAACTTGGTTTGGATACTATGAATTTGTGGTGGTACCTTTTGGGATGACTGATGCTCTAGAAATATTTACAAGTTTGATGAATCAATGTTATGCATTGAAACACCCAAGTAGCAGAAAAAGAGAAAAATAAGTAACCTGATGAGTTGAGAATGAAAGAGAGGAATTATTGTGAACCCTATTTAAAAGGGAAACCTCCTTTCACAATATAATCAATATACAAGTTGATATTCTCTCTAAATCTAGGTATCTTTGGTATATATAGGTGGAAATGGGTACAATTACAGTAAAAGGGTATAGCAACCAATAAGGACAATAATAATATAATAATACAAATATAATAATTCAATCTCTATGGCTTAACATGCTCTCCTCTTCAAACAAGTGTTGCCTTCAACCCTTGATTAAATGTGGATGCTTATGCCTGAAGAAATCATATTACCATGTCACCTCATCTACTAGTAGGTTCTTCCACTTGATGAGGAATTCAATAATTATTCGATTTCGTAGTTTCTTCATCCTTTATTCAAAGATTGTTTTTGGTTCTAATATGATTTTCTCTTCTTCATCAATATCTACTAAAGTAATATGAATTGGGATCTTATCATTGTTTACCTTCTTTAAGATAAATATATGGAAGACTAGTTGTATACTTAAAGATGGATGCAACTCCAATTTGTATGCCATAATTCCAATATTTTACAACACCATCTAGGGACCATAGTGTTGATTTTTCTGGCACACTAAGAATAAGGTTTGAGTCTAAGATCACGATCACAAACATACTCAAATTCCACAAGATAAGCACTTTGCATTACAAAGAACATATAACAGTGAATTAACTAGTACACAAGACAAATTTTAACCCACAACTTGCTATATTACAAGTCTTAATAAAACAAACTTAGGGAGCCCATACAAGGGATCATGGCCCTTACATACAACAATGATACATGAATGACTAGGGCTTGGTGTCAATAACTATGATCACCAATATTTCCCTAAACAAGATACACTTGGCCTACTTGCTAATGTAGCACTTATACAACTGTTTAAATCCACGTAGCTTCAACACATTTGGAAAGTACTTTTCCTCCTCTTCTACTGATCACCACAACTTCTACAACTTTAGAATACTTACATCTATAACCATCAATATTACCACTATCAATATTCTATCTGCCTCTAGAATGATTGAACATAGGCTCAGTGATATGCCATATAGCAACCCTCTTGGTCCACCAAGATGGACTGCTCTTCGGGACTTCAATATCTGCCCTCTTCTCAATGATTTTCCACACCAAATCCTTGACCTAGGGATTCATCATATCTACCTCCTAATCGCTATACATGAGGTCTTCATACTCAACCCTCTTGTTAGTCCTATAACTGCCCCTTTGGGGGATAGCCTTAAGGTTGTTCCTCTTGCATGCATCCTCCATGGCTAGTATATACAATCCCTCTAAGCCTATGAGATCTTCGTCTTCTATCATATCGATATCCTTATTCTATGCTAAGGAGGTCTCCACACCCTGCATGGCTAGGGCACTAGGAGCTACTATGGTGGATGATGTTGGAACTTTCTAAGGATTTAATTTCCTAACCTATCCATGTACGGGACATGCATTTCCTGGTTTCCTGGAGTAGAGGTTGAGGTTGGTTATTTTAGACTTTTCTGAAGAGTCGCAGGCACTTCAAAGATGTTTCCAATGACTTGTTTTTCTGGTGCATTGGGTTCTTGGTATAATGCCTTTTGGAGGGGATTTTGGTGAATCCATCTTTGTCCTTGGTTGCTTCTTCCTTCTCAGAGCGTTTGGGGGAAGTGAGTTGGAAATGATAGAGGATATGTCCATGTTCATGGCAGTTGTGACATCTGAAAGGGACATGTTCATAGTCAAGCATTTGGATCCAATCAATGCCCTCAGATTCTAGGCATACAACACATATTTCATTAAAATTGGGAAAAAAAGTATTAAAAGGACATTAATAGAATTAAGCATTTTGGTTATTTTGAAATACTAGATCCACTATTTAATTCCAAATTTAATGAGATATGTGTTCTATGATTTATGGAAGAGTGCCTGATATGTTCATATAGACATAGATCTTGGCGTAAGAGGTGTGCCTTCCTTGCTTTGTTTGCTCGGAGAGATGAATGAATTTTCCTAGCTTGTTGCCAATTTCTAGTAGGGTTTCAGGGTTTTAGTGCTCTTGTGGGAGAGAGTACGAGCATATCTAGACTGTTTCCTATGAGAATTTGTATTTGTCAGGGTTGAAATTTCTATCCATTGATGCATGTAGAGGCCAATGAAGTTGAATAAGTAAGGGCCTCCTTCAATTATGACGTAGAGATATTCAAACCAAGAAAATATCACAATGAAGAACCCTTTATAACTGAGTTAAACACTGTAGTGAGATTGCAGTTTCCACCTGAGCACAATTCACTGCATAAGGGATTTATCAGTTAATTAGATGCCGATGAATTTGTAGATTAGGGCGCGAGTCCTCATGTGCACTATTTTGGTGTTTAACCTCCATGTGGGGATACTCAGCCTGGGGATCTCAAGGGATTTGACAATGTAGGTGTTTGGGGCAGAGTGATTTTTTGCTCCCAATGATTTTGGGAGGGAGGTTTTAAGCCTACTGATATCCATGACATCACTTGATTTTGGCTTGAGGGAATTGAGGATGAATGGCAGGGTTGGTTAGCAGAGGGGTTGGAGGTGTCACAGACCCCTCCTCCCAGGGTGGCCATTGATCGTGAATCAAAATGGGGATTTTCCAGGGTTGTATTAGATGACCAAGGGGGAAGAAACTAAACCTATGGATGAGTCTAGCATACACCGTAGATGTGCATTCATGTAGAGCGAGTTGAAAAGCCAAGATAACCACAAGAATTCATATTAATGTTTAAATTACATAAAGAAATTTAATCCTATTAAAGGATAAAAAATATATATTAATATTGTTGGTAAATTGTTGATTGAATGGTGGGAGGCGATGACTGGTAAGAGCTAGGGTTTACAAAAATTATTTAGGAGCTAAATGCCATGGAGGGGCGTAAGGGGGGAGCTCCACTCCCTCCTACAGTCAGGCAGTCTCCAGCCGAGGCAAGAAACTGCTAGAGGTTGAAAAAGGTCTTTCAGGAGGAGGGAAAGGGAACATCTACGATGCACAGGAGCAGACTAATAAAAGGGAGGATGAGAGATTAAAAGAAAAAGAGGAAGAGGACAAGAAACATGATGCAGAAAACAAAAAACAAAAGGGTCCATGTAAGCCTAAGATCACAATCACACCTAGAGTGGTATTAAGTGATCCAACACTGCAGGTACATAGGGATCACATGAGGAGTTATGCTATCATTTGTAAATTCATGGGGTTATGGTCCATAGAGAAGGTGCTATAGGCGTGGATTAAATATCACTGGAAACCTAAAGGGGATATAGAACTACATCTTAGGTCAAAGGGTTTATTTACTGTAGTCTTTACTAACATCGAGGATAAAGACAGGGTGTTTGAAGGAGGGTCCTACTTCTATGCAGCCATAGGCATCTATATGTGGCCTTGGATGATGAATTTTTTCCCAGAGTGCGAGACTTTCACTTCGGTCCCGGTTTGGATATGACTCTACTCCTTACCTCTAGATTACTGGCAACCATAATCTTTATCAGCAATAGGAAATAAATTAGGGCGTTTTGTTAAAATATCTGAGGCAACCAGAAGGGGAAAATACACCTCCTTCGCCCGTATATGTGTGGAGATGGATCTCTCTAGAGCTCTACCAAATGAGGTGATCCTGGAAGTTTTTGATGAAGAATGGGTGAAATTAGTGGATTATGAACATATTACTTTTAGATGTCGTAAGTGCCATGAACACGGGCATCTATTCAGAGAATGCCCTCTCAACAAAACAGAGAGTAGAAGTAAAGTTACAGTAGGGAAAGACACTGAGAGCTTTCATAAAGTGGGAAATAGAGGAAAGGGAGGTAAAAGGTTGCAAAAGAAAAACCACACAGAGGGGCAACAGGGAAGTTCGAATAGGTAAAAAGTACTAGAAGAAGAGCAAGAGGTAACAAAGGTAGATCAGGTCATGGAGGACAACCCATGGGAGAAGGAAAAGGAAGAAAATAGTGAGAAGACACAGGATATTAACCAGAAAAACGGGACTATGTTGAGCAACATGGAGCTAGAAATGGACCAAGAAATGACCCCAAGTGAGGTGGAAATGGAGGATCATCAACTGCAGGATATTCTCGAAAGAGAAAACCTAGATCTGGAAGGATTCTTGAAACAGGGGACCATGGGAGGTGTGGATTCACTACCTCAAGAGGAGTTTAATAGAGTGCAGTAGATATTTCTATGGAGAAATGAGGCTAAAGGGATGGGAGGGAAAAGAAACCTCAAAAGGTAATAAAATGAAGGGGTGAAAACCATGAAAACCACATCAGGACTCGCTCCTAGAAACCCAGGAAGGAAAAGGGGCAGAAAAAAAAAATGAGCTACTGATGGAATGTGGAAAACTAATGATAGATTCAGGTAAGATGAAAGATCTAACCAGCTACTCCTTTACAAATCCTTCTTAATGAAGTTCACATCTTGGAATATTAGAGGTCTAGGAAGTAAAAGGAAACAAATGATTCTTAACAACAGAATGAAACAAGAAACTCCTGATATAATTTTTATCCAGGAAACTAAATGTTCAATTCAAAAAATAAGAGAAATACACAGAAAATGGCTCAATAGATATGAATTTATAGAAGTCAAGGCAGAAAAAACAACAGGAGGCATTCTTACACTTTGGAACCCCCAAAATATTGGCATAATGGATGTAGAGGCATCTAGGAATTATTTATCAGTGGTTATTAAGCCTGTGGGAGACAGGGAGATTTATTTAATCACAAACATTTATGGCCCTCAGAGACCTGATGATAAATTTAGGCTACTCACTTCTCTAGAGGATCTAATGTTGAGATTGCAACAAGATGGAGTTTAGTGAAAAGAGTCGCCTTCACTAAGTGGGCCCGCAGGCTATTTTTGGCGCAAGTCTATTTTTTAGACTATGTCTATTTTTAGACATATGGATCATGTCTATGGATTGCAGGTTGCTGTTTATGGATGATTGATCAAGTTGGGAAAAAATAGATGAACTTCTATTTTTGATGAAAGTGTGAGTGATCAAAGTCTATTTTTAGACTGGCTGTCAAAAAATAGAAAAGTCAAATATTATTATCTCACAATAATATTTGGACTATAAACTTAATCTTATTCTCTTGGAGCACTTCAGTTTGAGCTACAGAGGTGGCACATGCAGCTGTCAGAAGGAAATACGCTTTTCTTATGAGTCAGTTGAGTTGTTGCATGCATGACTTCAGTTAGAACTCAATCAGTTGAGTTTGGTGGAGTTGATTGTGGAGTTGATGGAGTTGTGTTCAGTTTAGCTTTGTTAAACTGGTTGTATTTAGTCTAACTGGCAAATAGACTAGAGATGAGTTAGGTGAATTAGTTATTAATTAATTCACAAGTTATTAACTCATAATACAACTAATGAATACATCAGTTAACTCAGTTGCATGTCAGTGCATGTTCAGTTCAACAGGGACAGGTGGTAGAGAATCAGATTGCTATCAGTTGTGACTATAGTTGTGCACCAGATCTTGCACAATCAAGGGATTGAGTATGCCAATGAGTTTGCTCACCTATTTTCCCACATTATAGCTTGTGCTCACGTCCAACAAAGAGTGAGTGACTATTTTGCAGGTGAAAAACGAGTTTGGTGAGCCATTCTCATCAGTTCTTGAGCAGGTATTGAGCAGTGGAGGCAGGCAAGCAGTGGAAGAGATTTGGAGATCAGATCTGAGCTGTATTGTGTGTAACAGAGGTGGAGATACTTGTGAGAAGTATTATGCTATGTAATGTTACATGACTCAATCATTAATATACAGATAGTTGGGGTTTTTAGCGAGATGCTTTCCCCGGGATACATACTGTGTTAATGTGTGAATGCTCTTGATGTTTTATTGTTATTGATTCTGCTATATTGATGATCAACGTAGAGGAGCTTATGTATTGTGTATGTTTTCCGCAATAGTACATGATCAGGATAATCTCCATTGAATATGTGTTAAATTATTCAAAATTTCTACATGGTATCGGAGCTGTTGATCATCAGATCTATTATTCAGGAAGTGTTTACATTCTATTTCTTCAGGCAGAGTCTGTAATCGGGCTAGGTAGCCTCTGGATTCATCCTTCCTTTGGAAGGTGAGATATCCGGTGAATGCCCATATAGTAAATCTCTGTACGAGAAATATTGTGTTCTCACAAATTCTAGATCGGAAGCAGTTGAGTTGGTTGCTGGTGGAATTCAAATTTGCAGTAGTGTTGTTGAAATGTCTTTCAACGGATTGAGAATGTTATTCCAAAGCAAGAGCGACCTGGCGCTCAAGGATAAACTCAGTAACAATAAAGGTGAGAATGGATCTTCATCAAAGGTATCTGATGAAGAGAATTGCGCTTTGGCTGCCAAAGCAAAGAAGGGGAAGAACAAGAAAGCTTCTCATTCCGGTGCGAAAGGCAAGAAGCAGGATATGTCCAAGGTGAAGTGTTTTCACTGTCACCAGCATGGACACTATGCCACAAATTGTCCGCAGAAGAAGAAGAACAAGCAAGTTGCTGGATCTGCAGGGGGAGAGGCCTTAGCTTCTCAGTTTGAGCTTGATTTTTCATTGATCGCATGCTTGGTTTCAAGTGTGATGGGATCAGTGTGGTTCTTGGACAGTGGTGCGTCTTTTCACATGACGGGAGATAGAGATTTGTTCTCTGATCTGGAGGACAAAGATCTTGGAGTGCACATCGAGATGGGCGATGATGGTAGATACAGTGCGACTGGTATCGGTACCATTTCCTTTGAGAGGGAGTTTGGTAAACCCTTCGTATTGAAGGAAGTCATGCATGTTCCAGGATTGACGAAGAATCTCATCTCAGTGGCGATGTTAGAAGACAAGGGGTATGATGTTGTTTTCAGCGAGGGAAAGGCCTTCCTGCGCAGCAAGGCAACTGGTGAGACCCGGAAGATAGGGGTTCGAGTGAGGAACCTTTATCAGTTGCATGTAGATGGATGCGCAACAATGGCAAGCAAGGTAGAAGGATTGGTGAGTCGGGATGATGGCGATTTGTGGCATAGGAGATTGGGTCACCTTCACCATGGAGCCTTGAAGATACTGCAGCAGATCACTACAGGGCTTCCTAAAGGCACACTTGCGCAGTCAGATCAGTGCAAGGGGTGTACTTTGGGGAAGTTTGTGAAAGCCACCTTTCACGAGAAGGATAGTCGCACCACGATGATCCTTGAGAGAATTCACACAGACGTGTGTGGACCTTTCTCAGTTGCTTCGACAACAAAACACAGGTATTATGTGATTTTTGTTGATGATTTCTCTTGTAAGTGTTGGATCTTCTTCATGCAGAAGAAGAGCAAGACATATTCAAAGTTTTGTGAATTCAAAGCACTGGTCGAGAAGGAGTCGGGGAAGAAGGTGAAGGCTCTTAGGAGCGATAATGGTGGTGAATACATCTCGGACGAGTTCAAGGATTTCTGCAAGACATAAGGGATTCGTAGAGAGCTCATAGCTCCCCATAACCCACAGCAGAACGAGGTAGCTGAGTGGAAGAACAGAACGATTGTGGGTGCTGCACGGGCAATGTTGCATGATCAGGGCCTACCCCTTCACTTGTGGGCGGAAGCATGCAATACAGCAGTTTATGTGCAGAACCGTTGTCCTCATAGGATACTTGGCATGAGTACACCCGAGGAGGCTTATTCTGGTAAGAAGCCTGATCTTTCTCATTTGAGGATTTTTGGTGCTAACGTTTACATGCATGTGACGAAGGATGCCAGAAAGAAGTTGGAGCCGACCACAGAGGTTGGGATATTTGTGGGGTACACTGATACGCCCCACAACTATCGTGTGTATTTACCAGACAGTGGTAAAACTGTTGTGCGACGGGATATAAAATTTCAGGAGGAGAAAGCCATGAAGTGTTCGCTTGAGAGGGAGCTACGCTTGCATGCAGATGAGGAGCTATTAGTTCCTAAGGATGAGCTTCAGGATGTGGATCAGCCACAGGATGAGGTTCATGGAGTGGACGAGTCCACTCATGCAGCGCCAACCATCAGAGGGCGAAAGCACTTGACAGAAGCTGAGCGACTGGCTGAAGATGTAGAGAAAGTTGTAGGACCACCTACAGCCCAACGTAGGCAGAGACAGTCACCTGATCGGTACACTGGATACATGGCTCTTATGAGCAAGTGTGTTGTGACTGAGCCATCCTCTTTCGAGGAAGCTATGGAGGATCCCACATGGGTAGACTCCATGGTGGAAGAGTATGATTCTATTGTTAGAAACAGTGCATGGGAGATTGTTCCTAGACCGGAAGGGAATCAGTGGTGGGTTCGAGATGGATCTACAAAGTTAAGCAGGCAGCTGACGGGAGTGTGGAGAAGTACAAGGCAAGATTTGTTGCCCGAGGCTTTTCACAGATTGAGGGGATCGATTATGAGGAGACCTTTGCACCTGTCGCAAGGTATTCTTCCATACGGACGATTCTTGCTCTCTCAGCGCAGATGGGATGGCACATTCATCAGATGGATGTGAAGACTGCATTCCTCAACGGAGTCATTGAGGAGGAAGTGTACATTGAGCAACCCGAAGGCTTTGAAGTCTTTAGCAGCGAGTCGCATGTGTGCAGGCTCAAGAGAGCGCTGTATGGGTTGAAGCAAGCACCACGTGCTTGGTACACACGGATAGACAGCTATTTCACAGGACTTGGATTCTCCAAGAGCGAGGCGGATCCGAACCTATACCAGATTGTAGTGGAGGGTAATTTGCTTATCATTGTACTGTATGTTGATGATTTGATTCTAACGGGTGATGAGTTGTTGATACTGTCATGCAAGAAGGATCTTGCTACAGAGTTTGAGATGAAGGATTTGGGCCTCCTTCACTATTTCCTAGGATTGGAAATATGGCAGCGCAGTGGTGGACTGTTTGTTTCTCAGGGCAAGTATGCTCGGGAGATACTGGAGAAGTTCAACATGCATGGCTGCAAGCCTGTTGATACTCCTCTTCCTGGAGGTTGGAGGAAGGAGGATGCCACTTCGGGAGAAGAAGTGGATGCCACTGTTTATCGATAGTTGGTGGGGTCACTGATGTATTTGGTCAATACACGACCTGATATATGCTATGCAGTTAACCAGCTTTCACAAGCTATGGTTAAGCCTACCAAGCTCTTCTGGAAGGCGGGCAAGCATGTATTGTGCTACTTGAGAGGCACATCGGGATATGGTTTGTGGTACAAACAGGAGGATGAGGTGAAGCTATGTGGCTTCATGGATGCATATTGGGCAGGGAGCCCAACGGACAGAAAGAGCACATCAGGAGGGGTCTTCAGTATCGGATCGACAACAGTTTCTTGGTACAGCATGAAGCAGAGATCTGTGTGGATGAGGATGATCCTGGTCGGGTTTTTCGGGTCCAAGCACATCAGGTACCATCATATCAGAGATTGTGTGCAGCGGAGGATCATGTTACTTTCGTACATTCCAACGGAGGATCAGGATGCTGATATTCTGACGAAGGCTCTCACCAGGAGAAAATTCGAGTACCACCGAGGCAGGATAGGGGTTGCTGATAATCCATATCTTGTCGAGAGGGAGTGTTGAGATTGCAACAAGATGATGGAGCTTAGTGAAAAGAGTCGCCTTCACTAAGTGGGCCCGCAGGCTATTTTTGGCGCAAGTCTATTTTTTAGACTATGTCTATTTTTAGACATATGGATCATGTCTATGGATTGCAGGTTGCTGTTTATGGATGATTGATCAAGTTGGGAAAAAATAGATGGACTTCTATTTTTGATGAAAGTGTGAGTGATCAAAGTCTATTTTTAGACTGGCTGTCAAAAAATAGAAAAGTCAAATATTATTATCTCACAATAATATTTGGACTATAAACTTATTCTTATTCTCTTGGAGCACTTCAGTTTGAGCTACAGAGGTGGCACATGCAGCTGTCAGAAGGAAATACGCTTTTCTTATGAGTCAGTTGAGTTGTTGCATGCATGACTTCAGTTAGAACTCAATCAGTTGAGTTTGGTGGAGCTGATGGAGTTGTGTTCAGTTTAGCTTTGTTAAACTGGTTGTATTTAGTCTAACTGGCAAATAGACTAGAGATGAGTTGGGTGAATTAGTTATTAATTAATTCACAAGTTATTAACTCATAATACAACTAATGAATACATCAGTTAACTCAGTTGCATGTCAGTGCATGCTCAGTTCAACAGGGACAGGTGGTAGAGAATCAGATTGCTATCAGTTGTGACTATAGTTGTGCACCAGATCTTGCACAATCAAGGGATTGAGTATGCCAATGAGTTTTCTCACCTATTTTCCCACATTATAGCTTGTTCTCACGTCCAACAAAGAGTGAGTGACTATTTTGCAGGTGAAAAACAAGTTTGGTGAGCCATTCTCATTAGTTCTTGAGCAGGTATTGAGCAGTGGAGGCAGGCAAGCAGTGGAAGAGATTTGGAGATCAGATCTGAGCTGTATTGTGTGTAACAGAGGTGGAGATACTTGTGAGAAGTATTATGCTGTGTAATGTTACATGACTCAATCATTAATATACAGATAGTTGGGGTTTTTAGCAAGATGCTTTCCCCGGGATACATACTGTGTTAATGTGTGAATGCTCTTGATGTTTTATTGTTATTGATGCTGCTATATTGATGATCAACGTAGAGGAGCTTATGTATTGTGTATGTTTTCCACAATAGTACATGATCAGGATAATCTCCATTGAATATGTGTTAAATTATTGAAAATTTCTACATCTAAGAGATAGACATTCAAGAATATCATGGATTCTAGGTGGGGACTTTAACATGATCAAATCCCCGTCAGAAAAAAAGGGTGGGACCAGAACTATAAGCAGAGACTCTATAGCATTTCAGAATTTTATAGACAACATGAAGCTAGTTGACACAGATACAAGTAATGGCCTCTTTACCTGGAACAAAAAAAGAGGAGGAGAGTCTCAAGTAGCCTCAAAGTTAGACAGGTTCATAATCTCAGAGGACCTTATGCTCACAGGCCTTGATATGACAGTGAGAATTCTCCCCTTCAGTGGCTCGGACCATTGGCCTGTTCAATTTGAGGTTACTGGCATTGGAACCCCAAAGAACAGACCTTTTAGATTTGAAAATATCTGGCTCACCCATCCAGAATTTATTAGCAACATTGAAAAATGGTGGAAAGGAGATCTGCAGATCCAGGGAACAAGGACGTTTCTATTACACAAAAGATTGAAAGACATCAAGCTCAGGCTCAAAGATTGGAATAAGAATGAGTTTGGCAATATTTTTGAAGCGAAAAAATTTGTTGAAAGACAAATGCAGGAACTTAATCAAACCCTTATCATAGATGGCTTTGATGGGGAAAGAAATGAACAAGCCAATAGGAATCAACAGGATTGGGAGTACTTATGTAAACAAGAGGAAATATTTTGAAGACAAAAATCAAGAGTTCAATGGCTGAAAGAAGGGGAGAAAAACACAAGGTTTTTCCACAAATCGACAATGGAGCATAGGTCTCACAACAAGATCTCAATGATCAAGGACTCCAGAGGCCAACTTCTCAACACCCATAAAGATATAAAAGTTGTGTTGGTTCAACATTTTCAAAGCATAGTAGAGGAACCCATCTTAGATAGATCACAATTTATCAGGGACTTCACAAAGCATATTCCTAAGCTAGTAACAAGAGAAGATAATTACAATCTTAATAGGCCGGTGAATGAAGAGGAGGTTAGTGAAGTCATCAAAGAAATGCAGAATGGAAAAGCGCCAGGCCCAGATGGTTTCAATGTAGATTTATTTAAAGCATGCTGGAATATTGTCAAGCAAGATATTCTGAATGTAGTGGAGGACTCTAGGAATAATAGAACCATATTGAAGGTGCTCAATACATCCTTCATCTCCTTGATTCCCAAATAGGACAATGCTATGACTCTATATAGATTCAGACCTATAGCTTTGTGCAATGTGGTGTACAAGATAATATCCAAAATAATTGCCAATAGACTTAAACCCCTTCTTCCTACTCTGGTTTTTGTGGAGCAAACAGGATATGTGGAGGGCAGACAAATTCTCAATAATATCATTCAAGCGCATGAGGTGGTTCATTCATTGATGAGTAATAGGCAGGTGGGAATGATTATGCAATTGGACCTAGAAAAGGCTTATGATAAGTTAAATTGGACCTATATTAGGAAGGTCCTTCTAGCTTTTGGATTTGACCACAACTAGGTAAGATGGGTAATGGCCCTGGTGATTTCCTCTAGTTATTCAATTCTGGTTAATGGTTCTCCATCTAAGACCTTTAAACCTTCAATAGGCCTCAGGCAGGGAGATTCTCTCTCTCCCTTTCTCTTTATTCTCATGATGGAAGGACTTGGACGAACCATCAAGTCCACTAAAGAAGTAGGTAAGATCCAGGGCCTCAAACTTTCCGAGAACGGGCAGGTTTTGACTCATCAACAATTTGTAGATGATACCATGCTACAGGGAATTCCCACGGTCAAAGAAGCACTAGCTTCTAAACAAATCCTGAGTGACTTTGCTATGTTGGCGAGTATAGAGGTAAGCCTCTCTAAATCAAGGATTTTCTTTTTTAATACTAACATCTCTATTCAGCAGAATATCTCCAGAATTCTGGGCTTTCAAAGAGATATGCTACCTTCCAAATATTTTGGAGTACTGCTTACATACAAACCTCTGAACAAGATTGTTTGGGAGCTAGTGATTAATAAGCTGCAGGACAAGACTCAAAAATGGACAATTAGATCTTTGAACTTGGCAGGTCGATTGGTGCTTACAAAAGCTGTCCTTCAAACAATCCCCATATTCATGTTTTCAGCCCTTCCAGCTCCAAAAGGAGTTATGCAACAATGTAGAAATATCCAAAGAGATTTTCTTTGGGGTAAAGGGGAGGAGAGGAAGAAATGGGCCTTGGTAGCCTGGGAAACAATTTGTAAACCTAAAAACCACAGAGGTCTTGGACTGGATGATCCTGAAGTGCTAAACAAAGTTTTAGGGGAAAAATTATGGTGGAGATGGATAAAAGATTCAGATGCTCCATGGGCTCGAATTTGGAAAGAGAAATACACAAGTAATTGGCAAAACAAGGACCATGTAAGGATGTCTGGTACCATAAAAGGCTCCCACATCTGGAATAAACCTTGGGAGAATAGAGGCATAGTTCAAAAAAATAGCTTCTGGGAAATTAGAGCGGGAGACCTGGCATGGTTTTGGGAGGATAAATGCCAACAGGAACCTATATTATTAAGAGAGGACTTTGTGGATCTCAAGAATGATACTAACACCAAAGGGTTACTAAGGGTAAAAGATTTTTGGGATCAAACAAATAGTGAAGGAAAATGGAGAACCTAGAAGAAAATGGAATACAGGGATGATAACCCCTTGAAAGCAAAGGCTGAAGCGCTAATAGCAATTTTGGTTCAAAGAAAAATACTGATATCAGTTGATCATGACCAACTTAGATGGGGCAATAACAATGAAGGCACCTTTAACCTTAAAGAGGCTAAGCACTTAGCCGTGGAGCTTGATTCTACAGAATCGGATTGGGTTTGGAAGAATCTCTGGAAGAACCAAGGATGGATGAAAACCAAACTGTTCATGTGGCTGGGACATCATAAGAAAATTTTGACTTGGGAGAACATCTGGAAAAGAGGTGTTTTAGGCCCATCCAGATGCCAGCTTTGTGAGTCACAAGAGGAGGCAATGGAGCGCCTACTCAACACCCACATAATTACCTCCATGTTGTGGAATGACATTGCCTTAATTTTCAGACAAACAGATAGGGACATAGGAAGCATTACCAATACCATTAGCAACTGGAGAAGAAACTTCTCTGATTATGAAATGATAAATAGAGCTTGGGCTTTAACTCCAAGCTTCCTAATATGGAATGTTTGGAAAGAGAACAACAATAGAATCTTCAAAAAATAAAAAAGGTTCCTCCCAGAGCATCATGGAGCAGATCTTAAGACAGCTTAAGGAGATGGTTGGGACTTTAGGGCAGACATCCCCTAAAAATCTCCCTTCAAATGCTAATGTGTAGATACTTCTTCAATTGGGTATTCAGGGGCTTATTCCTCAGGGCAAGAACAGGATGATAAAGAAACTGGTCACTGAGAAAGACTTTTGGCATCCCCCCCCTAAGGGATTTATGAAATGTAACATAGATGGGGCCTCAAAAGGAAATCTGGGTATAGCTGGTTATGGTGGTGTGTTAAGGGATGAAAAGGGCTACATACAATACATTTTTCATTTCAATTTGGGAATAACCAAACCCAATATGGCGGAGCTAATGGCACTTGAGCAATGTTTAGAAATCCTGAAGCATGAAAATCTTCAAAATATCATAATTGAAGCTGATTCCGAGCTGATCATCAATTTATTCAAGAGAATCTGCTGTGGTTCGGCTTCAGAAAAGGTCTCGAGACACTGGAGGCTGCTTCAGCTATATCAAAGAATTCATCACACCTTCAGAACATGAGAACCTTAAGTTTCACACATGTGCTCTCTACACTAAAAGCAGTAATAATTATAGATGGCAAGAGGTTCCACAGGGCAGATTGAGGGATTATTGCCTCAACCAGGTGAATGAGGACCGAGAGATATATCAGCACAGAGATTGTCAATAGTTGCAGAGGTTGGGTTTAGTCGATACACATTTAATATGAAGTGGTTGTCTAGAGGTAATTTTGAAAATAGTACACAGGCCTTTGTTAGCTTTTTTAGCCCAGAACAGCTTAGACATAGAGTTCTTGGATGGAAGTTGTTTGACAGCTTGCAGATTTTTGCTATACTTTCTCCTAATATAGATCATCTCAGTTTTTCTCGACGGGAAGAGGGGGTGAAGAGCCTTCAGTTAGAAGGTACAACAGAGTCCCACCATAGGTACATAATTGTTGGCAATGGTTACAGTGAACTAGCATGGTTGGTCTACAGGTTTTCGGGTGCTCAAACAGTGGGAATCCCTCCTGGTTCTCTTCAAGAGGAGACTCCTCCCATCCATTGGATCAAGCGATTGAGGATCAAGGATGGAGAGTCAAATTGCAGTTTGATGGGTTCAGGCTAGAGTCTTTGCTTCCTCAGCGAACTCAAAACTTTCCTCATAACAACCTGCTGTTTCAATACCACCCTCAACGTGGTTTACGGATTATCAGAAGCTCTTAACACCGGGAGTTGTTTCACTAATTTGAGCCCGATGCCACTCAACATGCAACACGTGGCTATAGTAGGAGAGAGAATACCGCCCTCATCAGGCGGGTATTCTCTGGGCTTCTTCTCCATTCGATATGTTCCTCAACCATGGGATCTGGTGAGGCAGATCAACGGCCCAGATGCTTCATGCAGGTTGGTGGGTCCGGGTCTAAGGCATGTCTCTCTATTATCATCTGTGCTTGTCTAGCTTCGTGGTAGGCATCAAGGAATTTCGGGCGGGCCACATATGCATTGTTTATTCCCCTCTCGCGGACCCAAAATTTGAATTGTTGGGGGTTTAATTCCTTTTCGGGTCCGGGTACAGTTCTGCCTTGTTTGGTTTTCTTTCACTCCATTGTAATGGATTATAATGCATATGTTTTGTGAAGGACGCTTTGTTAGGGGAGTGTACCCATGGCACAATGGTTTAGCCTTTGGTTAGTTGGCCCATACCCTGGGGGGAAAGTTAATTCTATGTCCCTAGTTTCCTCTGTTGGCATTATGATTCAGGTTTGGTGCTATGGCACAGATGTTGTACTTGATGGCAACTCACTCAAGTGGCAGATCTCTGTTCAGGCTCTCAAAATCATAGAAAATGAGATACCCGCAGGTGATCCTAAGAGAAGATGCGGACCCGTAGGTACGCCGACCAAGAAGTGCAGACATATCCGCAGGTGCTTCGTTCAGAAGGTGCGGACCCCAGTTCACTCACTCCAATGCAGAGAAGCGCGCACACATGGGGTTTCTTATGTTTGGCCCTTGGTATTTAGCCCGTTGATCATGATCCTATGGTTTTGGTCCATGGTATAGGATCTAAAGTATTGAACCCCGGTTTGGATCCCTTGTATTGGTTTTCGATGGTTTTGTCCCATGGTGTGAATAAGGGCTTGCCTATAAAAAGGAAAGGAGATCACTTGGCTAGACACTTGTGAAAATTGAATATCTTAAGATCTGAAATTTTGGGTGATCGGTTTTAAAAGCTAGATCTAAATCAAGGTGAATTTTAAGGTGAATATATTGATAGGTTGTGATCTCTCGGGCGCATGATCAGATCTGTGGATCTGACTGTCTATGGCACATTGGAGGACTGTTAATTTGGCTCTATTCAGAGGTCCGTAGGCGATCCACAATGCAGGTGCGAGGGTCCGTAGCATAGCAGAAGGCACAGGTGCGGGGATCCGCAGCGCAGCAAAAGGCACAGGTGCGAGGTACGCAGTGCAGAAGAAGGCACAGTGCGGAGGTATGCAGGGGAACAGAAGGACGAGGTGCGGAGGTATGCTGCAAGCAGACAGTGCAGGTGCGGATTTGAGCAGAGGTACGCAGGGCAGCAGAAGGAGTAGATGTGGAGGTACGCAGAGCAGAAGAAGGACCAGGTGCGGATCTATGCAGTTTAGACACAAAAGAGTTGCGGATATTCGCAAGCTTCTATTGGTGAAGTTGCAGACCTTTCTTGAAACATTTGTTGGCTGTCTTTTATCTATTGCTGAAGAGTTATGGGTTTAGATTACTGGTATTGCTGATCTGGTTACTACATTCTGAGAAGTTATTGGTTGATTCATTGGTTGATTGAAAAGATTGATTGGGTGGTTCACATGTACTTGATTATTATTTGATGTTCATGGATCCAGTTTGAAAATTTATGAAAAGTGGTCCTTGGAAGAAAAGAAGTAGGGGGTTGTAGCTCCCTTCCAGGAGAGACTAGAAAATGAGAGAGGGTTGTAGCTCTTTGCAGGTTGTAGCCTGCGTACTGGTAAAGGACTGCACCAATACAAAATCGTTGTAAAAGAAGTTTCTAATTGAAAGAAGATAGAGACATATTGCAGCAGGTGGTTTTCACCCACATTGGGTTTCCACCTTATATCTGGTGTTCTTTGGTGTGATTATCTGTTTTCCTTGTTCTTTCTCATTATTATATGGTACTGACATACAAGCCAATGATGAATATCTAAAGAATAAATTAAAGTATAAATCTGGAAGATATATTGAAAAGAATTTGATAATACTGATTCACCCCCCTCTCAGTATTATTTCCAACAATTGGAATCAGAGCCAGGTCCTTCTAAAGAAGCTTGATCGCTTGGAGGAAGATCCATCATCATGAGAAACTACGAGAGAGAAGCATCTATCAGGCCACTGATTTTTGATGGGACAAACTTTGCATATTGGAAGGTAAGAGTTACTGCCTATCTTCAATCACTTGGTACTAAAGTCTGGGATAACATAGATACAGGGTACACTTTTCCTTCAGCAACTCCTACAGATCCAGTTGAGAATAAGAAATATGAAACAAATGCAAAAGTAGTCAATACTCTATTAGGATGCCTGTCTCAATCAGAATTTGTCAAGGTAATGCAGTATAAATCCGCAAAAGAAATATCGGACAAGATTTTTCTGAGCTATGAAGGAGATGAACAGGTAAAACAAGCAAAACTTCAAACCCTCAGGATTCAGTATCAAAATCTCAGAATGCACAATGATGAAAGTGTGGCTAACTATTTCCTTCGTGTAGATGAGATTGTTAATTGTATGAAAAATTTGGGTGAAGAAATAAAAGAGGCTGTTGTGGTTGAAAAGGTTCTAAGATCTTTGTCCCTTAGGTTTAAATCTAACGTTTATGTAATAGAAGAAAAGGAGAATTTACGAAACCTTACCATGTCACAGCTACACGAGATTCTAACCGCTTATGAAATGAGGAAGGGAGGACCATCAGACAGGAGAGAAGTAGCTTTCAAGGCTTTAGGCAAAGGAGACTACTATGAGTTAGGACATGCGTCAGAAGAGGAAGAAGAATCAAATTTTGTCAAAAACCTTCAACGGGGTAATGGAAGATTCAGAGGTAAGTTACCTTTCAAATGTTTTGCTTGTGGGAGAGTCGGTCACTATGCTGCCAAATGTGTTAGAAAATTATATATTATGGAGCAATGGAACACATAAAATATTGCAGAAATATAAACACAGAAAGCACATAAAACAAGAGAGACACAGATATACGTGGTTCACCCAGTTTGGGCTACGTCCACCCCGAACAGCCAGTCCTTCCTTTCTATTATCCAGCAAAATGAAGAGACACAACCTACAACATATCCGCTGTAATATCCTCTATTTCCTCTCACAGTCTCACCTCTCTATTTCCCACTCACAGAATACACATCTATCACACAACCTCAAATACAATGCCCTCATACAAAGAGAGGGGTTGCCTTCTAGGGAAAAAAACCCTAAACTAAACATAAGTTCTACCGTTAGATCATCCGTCTAATGAACGGCCCAGATTGACTAGAAATTACTATACTTATAAGGAAATTTTACAGCTGTTTTTAGCTTCGGGGGCGTTGCCCCCAAAACCCCCCGTCGGGGGGGGGATCCCAAAGGTCGCAGCCGCCCCCCACTGGACCCCCCCTGTAGCGAATATTTTACGGGCGGCGTTGCCGCCCCCATTTCAAACTGGGGTCCAATGTGGCGATACATTTGAATATAGAAGATAATCAGGCTCCACACCCAACAAAATGTCCTCATAAGGATAAAACTGGCAAAGGGAAGGAACCTGTTAGATGGAACAAGAAACAGAATGTAACTAAGAAAAGTTACTATACTCATGAAGATAGTGATGGTCGTTCAAATAGCGATGAAGATGAACGAGGTAATAGCTATAAACTTTTAATGGATTTTGAAGATGATGATTACATGGATGTTATAGATGTGGATGGCTTTTATGAAGATATTTCTAGACTCAAAACATGTTTAGAAGAAAAGAATGTGATCATTGATAATCTGCAATTCCAACTTGATGAAAAAGAAAAATTTCTTGAGAAGTTAGAATGTGAAATTGTTGGCCTTAGAAAAGAAATTGAGAAAACAAAGGCTCTTAATCTTAAATTTGTTAAAGGATCTGAAACTCTGGATGAGATTATCAATGTACAACATTCTCCACTAATCAAGATAGGTCTGGGGTATAATGGAGAAGCATCTCAAGCATCCACCTCAAAGAGTTATCTCAATGCAGCAAGGAGGGATGAGCAAAATCCCAATGGAGATCACCAGGTAAAACAGGGATGAATTACATCAAGAATAAACAAGGACTACCAGGTAAATCAGGGGCAATCCACCTTAAGGATGAACAAAAGCTACAACCAGCCACAGGTTAAATCTTCTCAATTTGCCTCAAGAATGGATGACAATAGAAACTACAATCATTTGGCAGGTAGATTTGATAATCGCAGAAGTTTCTTCAATGGCCAATGTTTCTCTTGCCATAACTTTGGCCACAAAGAAACTCAATGTGTTGCCTATAAAACAATCATGACTAGAGAAGCTCAAAAACAAATAAGTATGACTGGGATCACGAAAAGGACCTATAACAACTTTTCGGCCCTTGAAAATGAAATTGAATGTTCTATTTGTAATAACTTTGGTCATGAAGATTCTGAATGCAGGAGCAGGTTTTGGCAGACAAAGGAACAAGCCTCAAGTACCAGAACATGGAGAATAAAGGAACCACAACCAGAAAGATGTGGGATAGCCTTTTATGCAGAAGGACAGGAAAATCAATGGTACATCGACAACAGATGTTCGAAACATATGACAGGTGATAAAGTAAAACTTGAATCATATAGTGTTTGAGAAAAGGGAAAGAAAGTTTCTTTTGGAAATGATACCCCTGCAGTCATAAAAGGAAGAGGCACTGCTCAGTTGAAAGAAAAGGTCAAAGCTGGAAATGTTTTATATGTTGATGGCTTGAAGCATAATCTTCTGAGTGTTAGTCAGATGTGCGATCAAGGAACCAAGGTAATATTTTGATCAAATGGATGTAGTGTTCGTGATCTTGATATAGGAAAAACAGTGATCAAAGGCAGAAGAACTCCAAATAACTTATACATATTTGAAGAAGGACAACAACAATGTTATTTGAGCAAGGATGATGAACACTGGTTATGGCACCGGAGGTTGGGGCATCTAAGCTTTTCACAAATAAGGAAAGCATGCAAGTACCAGGCAGTTCGTGGTCTTCCAGACAACACCATATGCAAATCATGTCAGTTTGGTAAGAAACCATAACTAACTTCCCTGAGAAGGAAGGATCAGCTAGCAGGCTTCTTAAACTAGTCCATACAGATGTATGTGGTCCATTTAGGACAAGGTCACCTCGAGGAGAAGAATACTTTATATTATTCATTGATGACTTCTCCAGGATGGTTTGGTTAGGACTTATGAAACACAAGGATGAAGCATTCAAAAAATTCAAATCTTTCAAAGCCTTGGCTAAAAACGAATCAGATCACAAAATTAAGTACCTCAGGTCTGACAAAGGTGGGGAGTTTACCTCAAATGAATTTTTTGATTTCTGTGAAGAACATGGAATAAGAAGGGAATTCTCTACAGCTAGGACTCCTCAACAAAATGGAGTGGTGGAAAGGATGAACAGAACGGTTCAACAAATGGCTCGTGCTATGCTTGATGAGTCTGGAACTCCCGCAACCTTCTGGGGTGAAGCTGCATTTGCTGCGGTTGTTATTCTCAACAAAACAAATGTCCGAGTGAATAGCACTCAAACTCCTCATGAGCTCTGGTATGGTGAGACTCCTTCAGTAAAGCATTTCAAAATTTTTGGAAGCAAATGCTATATTAAGAATAATGATGAACAGCTTGGCAAACTTGAACCTAGAGCAGATGAAGGCATTCTCCTTGGTTATTCTCCTCACAACAAAGCATATAAGTGTTACAATAAAAGACTTGGAAGAATTGTTGACAACATTGATGTGGTGGTTGATGAAAAAGGAAACATTCCTAGGCAAGTAAATCATGAAAATATCGAAGAGGATGAAGACTATCCTCCAAATCAGACTGAAGATGAAGAATAACCTCAAGAGGCACTAGAGGAACAGACAAGGATAGAAGAGAAGACTCCATCCAAGTATGTTCAAAAGAATCATCCAGAATCTCAAATCTTGGGGCAAAAGGAGGCAGGCGTACAAACAAGAAGAACAATTGCAGAAGCTTCAAGCTATTTGGCATTACTCTCCTCCATTGAACCACAAAATGTAAGAGAGGCATGCAAAGATGAATGCTGGGTCAAGGCAATGGATGAAGAACTTGAGCAGATCGAAAAGAACAATACTTGGGAGTTGGTTCCTAGACCAAAAGATAAGAATGTCATAGGGACAAAATGGGTCTTCAAAAATAAATTGAATGAAAATGGGGAAGTAATTAGAAACAAGGCCAGACTTGTTTGTACAGGGTATGCTCAACAAGAAGGAATAGACTTTG
This sequence comes from Pinus tabuliformis, assembly GCA_031772625.1. Lineage (NCBI taxonomy): Eukaryota > Viridiplantae > Streptophyta > Pinopsida > Pinales > Pinaceae > Pinus > Pinus tabuliformis. The sequence continues at coordinate 616,197,244 of CM062817.1, forward strand.
AAGAAACTTTTTCTCCTGTTGCAAGACTTGAGGCCATCCGAATGTTCCTTGCTCTCTCAAGCTTTCAGAAGTTCAAAGTATTTCAAATGGACGTGAAATCAGCCTTTCTGAATGGAGACTTAGAAGAAGAAGTATACATTGAGCAGCCAGATGGTTTCATTCTTGGGAATGATCCAAATCTTGTATGCAGACTGAAAAAGGCTCTCTATGGTCTTAAACAGGCCCCAAGGGCTTGGTACTACCGTTTGGACAAATACCTTCATCAACAAGGTTTTTCAAAAGGATCAGTAGATAGCAATCTTTATATAAAAATTGAAAATGACAAATTGCTAATACTTGTTGTGTATGTAGATGATATTATCTTTGGTAGCAATGAAGAAGCTATGAGTCAAAGCTTTTCCTTGGTGATGCAGAGAGAATTCGAAATGTCTTTGCTTGGAGAACTGACATACTTTCTTGGTTTGCAAATCCAACAAAATGAAGACGGTATCTTTTTGTCTCAAACCAAGTATCTCAAGCAGATCTTGAAGAAATATGACATGGAAGATGCAAAACCAGTATGTACCCCCATGGTTACAGGATGCAGCCTCAGTGCAAATGATGAATCAGCAGCAGTGCATCAACCAACCTATAGATCTATGATTGGAAGTCTACTTTATTTGACAGGTACCTGACCAGACATCATGCATGCAGTGGGAATAGTTGGAAGATTTCAGGCAAACCCAAAGGAAACTCATCTTTAGGCAGTGAAGAGAATTTTCAAGTACCTTCAAGGAACTCAAAACTATGGCTTATGGTATCCTAGAAATACAGATCTCACTCTTCATGCTTATACAGATGCAGATTGGGCTGGAAGCGTGGATGACAGAAAGAGCACAAGTGGTGGTGCATTCTTTATGGGTTCCAGATTAGTATCTTGGTTCAGCAAGAAACAGAGTTCGATTGCTTTATCTACAGCTGAAGCGGAATATGTGGCTACTGCATCTTGCTGCACTCAACTCCTTTGGATGATGCAGACCTTGCAGGATTTTCAAATCACTTGTACACCACCTATCTCCATCCTATGTGATAATACAAGTGCTATCAGCATTTCAAAGAACCCAGTCATGCATTCAAAGACCAAGCATATACCTATCAAATATCATTTTCTTCGGGAACAAGTGCTTGAACAAAAGGTCAAGTTGGAGTATGTTCCTTCTAAGGAACAAGTTGCTGATATACTCACCAAACCATTGCCCAGGGAGACCTTTGAATACCTCAGGCAAAAGCTGGGGGTAGTTGATGCATCATCTTGTTGTTGAATCTCATCTGTTTCAGAGATTGTTGGTTGTACGCGAGTTTCATATGGGGTATACGCGTACATTTGTTGGGTTATGGATTGGTCGAAGATCGAATGGCACAGGTTCAGGGGGAGCATATATTCTTATAATAATGCATTGTTGGCATTATGGTAGAATATCTTGGAGGAGAAAGTACAGAAGGAGAACATGGATGCTGATATGAATATTGTTGCTAATATGTCTCTATCTCTTTTGTCAAAGTCATGTATGGTGTATGGTAGATTATGGTTCTTCTTGAAGAATTTTTCTTTTGCAGATCTGGTCTATAGTCAGGGGGAGCTCATTCAGAAATTTCAGCAGGCACTCAGGGGGAGTATGGACAGCAAAGGAAGAGAATATCTTGGTCCGCCCTTTGCCCTTGATGACAAAGGGGGAGAATGACCTTGAGGATCTTGGGGTTGCCATCAAGTCCAAAGGGGGAGATTGTTGGCATTATGATTTAGGTTTGGCGCTATGGCACAAATGTTGTACTTGATGGCAACTCACTCAAGTGGCAGATCTCTGTTCAGGCTCTCAAAATCATAGAAAATGAGATACCCGCAGGTGATCCTAAGAGAAGCTACGGACCTGCAGGTACACTGACCAAGAAGTGCGGACATATCCACAGGTGCTCCGTTCAGAAGGTGTGGACCCTAGTTCACTCACTTCAATGCAGAGAAGCGTGCACATGTGGGGTTTCTTATGTTTGGCCCTTGGTATTTAGCCCGTTGATCATGATCCTATGGTTTTGGTCCGTGGTATAGGATCTAAAGTATTGAACCCCGGTTTGGATCCCTTGTATTGGTTTTCGATGGTTTTGTCCCATGGTGTGAATAAGGGCTTGCCTATAAAAAGGAAAGGAGATCACTTGGCTAGATACTTGTGAAAATTGAATATCTTAAGATCTAAAATTTTGGGTGATCGGTTTTAAAAGGTAGATCTAAATCAAGGTGAATTTTAAGGCGAATCTATTGATAGGTCGTGATCTCTCGGGCGCATGATCAGATCTATGGATCTAACTGTCTGTGGCACATTGGAGGACTGTTAATTTGGTTCTATTCAGAGGTCCGCAGGCGATCCACAGCGCAGGTACGGGGGTTCGTAGCGCAGCAGAAGGCACAGGTGCGGGGATCCGTAGTGCAGCAGAAGGCATAAGTGCGAGGTACACAGCGCAAAAGAAGGCACAGTGTGGAGGTACGCAGGGGAACAGAAGGACCAGGTACAGAGGTACGCTGTCAGGCAGACAGTGCAGGTGCGGATCTGAGCAGAGGTATGCAGGGCAGCAGAAGGAGTAGATGCGGAGGTACGCAGAGCAGAAGAAGGACCAAGTGCGGATCTGCATAGTTTAGACACAGAAGAGCTGCGGATATTCACAGGCTTCTATTGGTGAATTTGTAGACCTTTCTTGAAACATTTGTTGGCTGTCTTTTATCTATTGCTGAAGAGTTATGGGTTTAGATTACTGGTATTGCTGATCTGGTTACTGCATTCTGATAAGTTATTGGTTGATTGAAAAGATTGATTGGGTGATTCACATGTACTTGATGATTATTTGATGTTCATGGATCTAGTTTGAAAATTTATGAAAAATGGTCCTTGGAAGAAAAGAAGTAGGGGTTGTAGCTCCCTTCCAGGAGAGACTGGAAAATGAGAGAGGGTTGTAGCTCTCTACAGGTTGTAGCCTGCGTACTGGTAAAGGACTGCACCAGTACAAAATCATTGTAAAAAAAGTTTCTAATTGAAAGAAGATAGAGGCATATTGCAGAAGGTGGTTTTCACCCACATTGGGTTTCCACCTTATATCTGGTGTTCTTTGGTGTGATTATCTGTTTTTCTTGTTCTTGCTCATTATTATATAGTACTGACATACAAACTAATGATGAATATCTGAAGAATAAATTAAAGTATAAATCTGGAAGATATATTGAAAAGAATTTGATAATACTGATTCACCCCCCCTCTCAGTATTATTTCCAACATCCTCTGGGTTGGTTGTAATTTATGTAATTAATCCTTTTTGGTTATTTTGAATAGAAGGCACAACTCTTGCATTAGATATATATATATATATATATATATTAAAATTACATGGAAAAAGATAAATTATGTTGTAAATTATATTTATATTAAATATAAGATGAAATTTCATTGTTTTTGAAATGAACTTATACACACTTCAACACTTGCATAGTACTCCAAACATTCCATGCATCATATTTGTTTAGAAGACATTCAAATCATCAAAAAAGAAAACTATTAATTTAAGAGAATATTTAGAGAGGGCTTGGAAATTATAAAGCATCAAAACAATCTCAATAGGGATACTGGACTTGAAGTCTACACAAATTCGCTCTCCTTATTACACTACCCATACTATCTGATATTCTGCTTAATTTTCCTCCCTTTGTCCTCCCTTGCCTTCCCCCTCTGCCCCCCTTTCCTTTCCCTTGTTTCTCTTCCATTGTTGGCCCCACCTTCCCTTTTTCCCCTCTGCCCCCCTTTCCTTTCCCTTGTTTCTCTTCCGTTGATGGCCCCACCTTCCCTTTTTCCCTTGTCATTGGTCCTTTATCTAGTTTACTCTTTTTTTTTTCTTTTTGTTTTTAGTATTTGCTTAAGTTAGACATCATTTTCTATTAATCCTTATCGTGCCTCTACATTATATCACATTTGTATCTTTCTTTACCTATCTCTTTTTCTTACTACAATATCTTATTCATCTCTATTTCATCTCCATTATATCTCTATTTTTCTTATGGAATTCTTTCTCTATATTCTAAAAAAAATACTATTGATTAATTAATTTATGTATTAATTTATTTTATCCATTAAGGTTACCTTATATTATTTTTGAATTGATATTATCCACATATTCACCATTTATATTAGATCATACAATCACTGTCATAGTAAATCCTAAACCCTCAATCAAAATAAAACTTTTATTCTTTCGAAGTTTTTCTTTGAATTATATTATCCGATATTGAATCACCTTTATTTTTAGGGTTTATTTATTTATTTTTCTTCTAGATTTTTCATTTAAGGTTTTTCTCTTAAGGTTTTCTATATTCTTTTCTTCCAGTGGCACACCATCTGTTGATTTTCTCTTCTCTCTCACCCTTACTTCTATATAAACCTTCTCTCTCACCCTTACTTCTATATAACCCTTAGATATATGACATTCTTCTAAAACATCCACAATAAAATGGACACTGTGGATTTATTTCTAAATAATCACTCTTCAAAATTTGACCACAAAAATATGCAATCAACGTTCATTATCTTAATATTTTCATAATATCATAAAAAAGAAGAAGATTAGATTATTAAATGATGAAAATTTGATACTTTAATTTTTATCTTATATCAAGATAAATTCATCTTAAGAAATTTGATTGTTGTGGTTGCAAGTAGATCCGAACTTAAGGTGGATCTATATTGATTATTAATATTAGTATTTATCTTTATATAAATTTTACACCTCTATATCCTTATTTTTAGTTTTATGAAAATTCAATAATATATGTATCCTTATTTTTAGTTTTATAAAAATTCGATAATATATTTGGTTACATATGTATGGGGAATTTTTCTTTTGATATTTTTATAATTTTTTAAAATTAATTTCTTTTAATGTGTTATCGAGTCTTTGTTATAGATATATAGATAAATAGAAAAAAATTTGATTGCAAAATATTGAATTTTTATATACTTATTAATTAAATTTGAATATGGATGTTCTAAATATAATAGTTACGAATATGAATTTTAATTTTGATTTCTATGGACAAAATAAATTAATTAAGTTTTTATATATTTATTAATTTTATTTTTTTATTGTGAATATGAATCATTATTACTTATTTTTTTTTTTCGTAAAGTGGTCTGAGTCACACTCGGCCTAGGCCACATGAGCCCTTAACATGACTGGATTTTTGACCATGAAGTAAGCGGTGACTTTCACACCATATATATATATATTTGTAAACCAGTGTTCTATTCATTCTTAAAAAAACGTACATCCTTAACAGTTTGATATCTTTGGAAGTACTCGAAGTGGAGCGATCAAATTTTCTGAAAAGATATTCCCAAATTTTGGATGAGTATTTCTGTACTTTTTTCAGGATGAAAAAGCATGATATTGTATTATATGAGAAATATAAAGAGGCATATTTGTACATTCGATTTAAATTCTGAAGATGATCCATAGCTCTGGATCATTTATCAAAAAACATGGAACATATTCCAAAAAAAGACACCTGCCAGGAAACTGACAGATCAAAGACTAATATCCAGCTACACGATTATCTTAGATCATAGAGTTCACAGATCATAGAAAAAAACATCCAGCTATAAGATTTTCTTAGATCATATATTTGTCATAGGAGGAGAATTCCGCAGAGATAAAACAAGAAACAACATCAATTAAAACAAAATGCGTAGAGAAAACCTATGAGACTGCTATCATAAAATTAGAAATCAGGAAGAGAAAATTCCTGGATAGAAAATTTTTTCCCTTCAGAAGATACCTGCAAATACCAAGAACCTGGAGCTGAATGAAGACCCTTTTTTGACAACAAGTCTGCCTGCTGATTTTGAGCCCTGCTGATATGATGAATAGATCCTCCATCCAAACATCCCCAGAAAAAACTGATCCTGTCCATCCATCCTACAAGGTGTGGCATGAAAATATAATTTTTTCTTGAGACGTAATCCACCATTACTTTTGAATCTCCAAACACTGAGACATCCTGAATATTTAGAAAGAGGTAAAATTTTAGGAGGCCAGTGAGAGCCATCGCCTCCGCTTTACTGTTGGAGCCTTCCCCCCGTTCCAGTAGATGTAAAATTGGTTATTTTCATTTACTATAATGAGAACTCCACAGCCACAGGAACCCTTCTGTTCAGCTCCATCGAAGTACGCCCTTGGAAAAATTGAGTGTTCCTTTGGAAGTTCTTTACAGGCACCCTTTTTTTGCTTGAGAGTCTTTTGCAGGAGTGCTTCAAAGAGAGAAACAATATTGAAAAAGATTTCCAAGAAAGGAGATTTACTGTTATTGAAAATAGAGTTGTTTCGCCACTTCCAAATGCTCCACAGAGTGATAATAAAATTTTTTCTCCATGATTCCTTTTGCTCACTGCACCAAAGAAATGCTTCAATAATTGAAGCGTGGAATTTATGCTGGATTCCATAACAATTCTCCAAAGCATGCCATAATTGTTGAGTTCTTTTGCATTTTAAAAATAACTGACCATTGTTCTCCTCCTCTGACCTGCATATAGGACACAAACCAGGACCATGCCATCCCCTCTTCTTTAAGTTTTCCCAGGATAAATTCTTGTTATGGAATGTTAGCCAAGCGAAGAAAATCATTTTGGAAGGGCATCCAGCCTTCCAAAAAATACAAGGGAAAAAAGGATTGTGAGGGGGATTCTTTTGATGAATTAAATTCTGATATACATCTTTAACACAGATAATATTCATCCCTTTCGAATTTTTCCAGATGAGACAATCAGATTCCACTGAGTGAAAAATGCCATAGTTCCTTAGGCACGTCCTGATGTGTTCCCATTGAAGAGCGATCGCACCTGGAATTTCTAGATTTCCTGCATCTTTCCACAGTGGAATAGGTCCTTGCCAGCCACCAATTAAATTGTCCCAAAAGAAAAGACCCTTTCTATGAAAGAACTTTAATAAAGATTCAGGCACATTGATCTCCTCGGCACCGCTCAGGAACTGGTCTTTTCCAATAAGGATCTTGTTGCCAGTTTGGAAACGCCAAATTAAGTTCTTCAAAAAATAACTTTCTATCTTACGAAAGCTAAGCCAAATTGAAGAACCATATGAGGCGCCGATCCTTCCCTCCCTGAACCAAAATGATAAGTCCTTCCTGCCCAAGTATTTCTTCTGAATTGTGATACTCCATGGTCCTTCTCCATGAATCGCTCTCCACAAAGACTTGCATAAAAGAGCCTTCCCAAAAGTGCGCATATCGAGCAAACCCCATCCTCCCATACTCTTTGGCAACGAGATACTGGATAACTTTGAGAGATGATATTTCCTTCTTTCTGCTTGACCACCCCAAATAAAATTCGCTGTTAGTTTATTCATATTTTGAATTATACTCGCAGGAAGAAAATATAAATGTGCCCAGTAAACCGCGAGTTGATTTAATACTGATTGCGCCAAGGTCACTCTTCCCGCCAGAGAAAGGAATCTATATTCCCAAACTGAAATCTTCCTGTAGTATCTATCTGGAATCCATTGCCAATCTATCTTTGAGTATCCATTTGCTTTTATCTAAAAACCCAAATATTTAATTCCAAGACTGATGGATTGCGCCTTAATTCCAAAAAGGTCAGCTAACCATTCAACTTCATCCAGATTGATATCATTGTGGTAAATTGTTGACTTCGCATTGTTTATTTGCAATCCTGTAGCCTTTTGAAAATTTTTAAGGATTTCATAGAAGCATATCCAGGTGAATCTGCAAATCATTCCGAATAAAATAATATCATCTACAAATAAATTGTGTGAGATTGAATTATTTCTACAAATTTTCAGAGGACGACACTTGTTTTCCTTGACGGCCTTGTTGATATGTAGGCTAAGCGAGTTCATAGCCAAGATAAACAAAAGCGGCGATAGGGGACATCCTTGGCAAAGACCTCTGGCCGCACGGAAAAAAGGAGATGGAATCCCGTTAATGATGATCGCATAGTCCACCTTTTCAACGCAGGCCATGATCCAGTTGATCATGTTGGCTCTTAAACCAATCTTTGCGAGCAAACACCTGGTGAAGCCCCAATCAAGGCAATCGTATGCCTTACAGAGATCGATCTTGAGAATGACCGCATCACTTTTTTTAGAATGTATGGCAAAAAAACCTTCCTGTGTGCTTGCGATTGCATCTAGAATATTTCTTCCCTTTAAAAAGCTGTGTTGGTCCTTTGTTAGGAATTTTGAGAAAGTTCCTTTGATTCTTTCTGCTATGATCTTCGATATAATTTTGAAGGAGATATTACAAAGTGAAATCGGTCTAAAGTCCTTGAAGGATTCTGCATCTCCCTTTTTAGGAATGAGTGCTATATTAGTGGAAGAGGTTTTATGATTGATACTACCTAACATCCTGGATCCTTCCACCATCCTTAACAGATCAGATTTGATAAGATCGAAAAAGTGAATGAAGAATTCTATCGTCCAGCCATCTGGACCTGGGCACTTGTCCCTTTTAAAAGATTTCATTGTTCCTAACAGCTCCTCCTCAGATACTGGCTGGAAAATTTGATCATTTAGTTCATCATCAAACATCCGAGGAAACACTTCAATGCCCCACAAAATATCCTGAATCTTGCATTCTTCAGACCTTTTGTACTGATTTTCAAAAAATTTCACCGCCTCGTTTGAAATGTCTTGTTGGGAATATAGGAAACCTCCTCTTCCATCACTGATTTTCCATATAGAATTCTTTTCACGTCTGGAGCTGGCGAAATTATGAAAATTTTTTGAATTCTTGTCCCCTTCCTTCATCCATATCGCTCTGCTCTTTAACCTCCAGAAATATTCTTCCTGTTCTAAAATTTTCAATTTTTTCTTTTGGAGCTCCTTTATCTGACATCTCATTTTAAAAGATAACATATGTGTAGCCATGGATTCCGCGGCACTGTCTAATTCCTTTTGAATTTCCCGGAGATCATTTCTGTTCACTTGCCTTTTTTTGAACTGCCATTCTTTTACCACCTTTCGAATGGATTCCATTTTGTCCCTGAACGTCATTAAAAGTGGAAATGATTCGGGAGACGACATCTCACTCCAGGATTTAATTATGATATCATTAAACTCTGGATCTTCTAAACATGATCTGTTGAATTTAAAAGAGTAGCCTTTTCTAAACCCCTTTTCCCTCCATCCTAGCATAATCGGTCTATGATTAGAAATGAAGACATTCTCAATTGATGAAAAAGGCATGCCTAATTTATCAATTAGACTAGCATGAAGAATAAATCTGTCGATTCTCTTGGCAATATAAGCTTTCTCGGCTCTTCCATTTTCCCACGTCAGGTGCAATTTGGGAGGGAGGATGTCAACAAAGTTCCTGCTTAGAAACTCATTTTTAATTCTGTCAGCAATGGGATCCTTTTTCTTATTGATGCCCCAGATTTCATCCATATTTAAGGTGACATTAAGGTCTCCTGCAATCAATAAAAATTCAACATCAAAAATTTCTGAAGCGAAAAGACTTTCCCAAAATGATAATCTGTTCTTGTAGGGAGCATATATATTCAAAATATTTATTGGACATTTATGCCCCCTCATTTGTGCCGAGATGAGGATGCCCGCGAGACAGCTATAAGTTTTTGCTTTGATCCAGTTAGGATCCCATAACACCGCTAAACCACCAGAAAGGCCATTAGCTTCCAAAGCGGAAATGTGCCAATAGGGGAACATCTTCCTGAAATAAGAAATTGTTACAGAAGAGGCATGCATGGTCTCTTGTATTAAAATGATTTTGGGGCTTGCTGACAGGAAAAAATTCTTTAAGGCCGTAAATTTTTGGTCTGCCCCCAGACCTCTAATGTTCACGGATATGATGAAATTCATTGAGAAGGCTTTCCAGCCATGCTTGCTCTAAGAGGCCTTTCTTCAGTCATATCAATGATGGGTATATCGATAAGAGATAGATTACTGACTCCTCTGCCTGCTCCTTCACCCCTCCCCCTGAAGTGTCTACTGCCCCTGTTGTTTTTCCTCCTCACCGTAATGTTACTTGCAGAATTGGGGCTTATTTGGGGAGATCTTCGATTTCTGGGCTTATGAATGGTGAGAGGCCTGAGCTCCAGTGATTTCTTGCTTAAAAGGTAGTCCAGATCACTACCAATCGAGTTTGTAGGCGATGAAATAGGAGAATTAACAGGGGTGGGCATAATCAGAGGCTCTTTTCCTTTTCCAGATGGAGATTTTTTCTTAATAGGGGACGGAGATGAGGATTGAATAATGTGGACCTCCTTGCTGATGTTTATTAAAGGCTGAGGGATCGGGGGAGGATTTGGGACTTCGTGATCAGAGGATGGCTCCAAAGGAGGGTTCAGAGGACAAGGAATTTCATGATCAGAGGCTGTCTCCAGAGGGGGCATCGAAGGAGATATGCTATACAAAGGGTTTGAATTTTTGAGCGACGGAGGAGTTTGCTGATGATCATCATTAAACGCCCTATGTTGTTCATCAGACCCAGAAGGAGACTGGATTTTTGGAGATGCTAATTTCTTCGAATCCGGGGTAGAGGCTTTTATTCTATAAGACTTTGCCGCGAATTGGGGGATGCCATGATGCTTTCGGCTTCTTATAGGGCGCCGCGAGCAGTTCTTGATAAGATGACCAGTGCGATGGCAAGCTGAGCATCTAAAGGGGACTCCCCAGAAATCCAGCCTCTGTCTAATCTTTAACTCCCTCCAGAAGATATCAATATGGTCCAGAAAACCTCCTCTGTAAGCTTTATCTATCATAATCCAAGCCACTCTTTTATCTTTCTCTCCTAAGCACCACGGGTCAACATAAACACACCTCCCTATGGCATTTCCTATCTCTGCTAATGTTTCCTTTGACCATAATTCCAGGGGCAATCCGGGAAGTTTAACCCATATCAGGTTATTGGTAGGGGTATTCTTTAACGGGTTATAACCCAAATACCATCTGTGTAATGCTAGAAAACTTCTTCCATAAACCCACTATTGCTTCAGAATGGTTTCCAGGTCACCCGCACTAAGGAAATGAAAACAATACCACTCCTTTAATAATCTGGCCGCGATAGGAACATATCCTATTAATGGTTTCCATTGCAGCTCGAGCCAGCTTCTCATTTTTTGGTCATCCATCTCCGGGAAATGCCACCGGCCTACCAGAGCATTATCCTGGAGGCTTCCTATGCGGTCTGCCAGGTGAGCGCTATCAATTTTAATGGCTGCAGGAGGGGGAATAGTTTTTACAGGCTTTAGACTTTTCCTTGAATGGCCTTCATCATATGCCCTTCCTTTTGGCTCTATCTCGATTTTACTATTTCCTCGAGGTGACCTTACTCTATCGATACCACCCATGTCATCTTGAGAGCCGGAAGGGAGGATCACCATGTCATCCAGGGTGGACTGCCATTCATTAGACATCTTGGCGTTGACGTGGAGGGATTCCGCTTGAATGGACGCATGTATCATGGCCTCCATGGCTGATGTGTCTGATGGATAATCCATTCATAAATAGCTCACCTAAACCTTATCTCATGGGTACTGGAAGAAATCCAAAAAGGATATATGTCGGACACTGCAAACTGATAGGACGGGTGAAATGTGAATAAAATACCTGGAGAAAGAAGGTTCAAATAACTCTCGTTTGACCGAAGTACTGGCAGTAGGAAGCCTCGGGAACAAAAGGCACTTTCTCCAAAAGGAGAGATTTCAATTACGAGGCCAGCTGTCCCCCTATTAAAAGACGTATGACGATATCATGAGCTGGATTATGGCAGGAAGGAAGGATATTTGAAAAATGATGGTTCCATTTATTTCAAGAGTTCAGCTCTCGTCCCAAGTAGGATTAAATATCCTGAAAAGCAACAGATATGGATCTAAAGGACTCTGCCCGAGAAAGTCTTGAGAAAGGAAAGGGGATTAAAACTTGTACCACAAACTGGAATCTGGCATCCCAGGGAAAATCCGGTCCGGAAAGACCAGGGAGGATAGAATGGAGTGAAACGAGAGCCAAAAACTCTACTACAGTTTGAAGATCTTTCCTTTCTTGAATCAAAACTTTATTCCAGATTCAGAGCAACTCATGCCTTTCCAGAACGAAGTTCTTCACGATGCTTCTTTAGGACAAACTATGCAACAACACAAAACCTCACAGACACACCACCAGGGTCCTAGCTTAAAGCGAAAATCTGTGCATGGCTTGGTAATGACACAATAATTTTGAAACTTTAAGACCGGTGTCCATGACCAGCATGAGGATGGTTTTCCGAACATGTGAAATGCATCATATACCAGAGAATGAAAAGAAAGCGTAGCTTCTAAAACTACCAGCCTTTTTGGAATATAATTAAAATTCAACTTCAGAAATAGTATTCACATCCAAATTTAGCTAATTCATAAAAACTGAGGTTTTCCTTTAAACAAAAAACATAACAAGAGGATCAGTAAAACTAACCTGGAGCCGCAGACGAGCCGAGGGCGAGGTGCATTCGGTAAATGAAGAGAAACATCTCGGCCAAAGAGAAACCGAAACCATAAACAAAAGAGAGCCAGTAAAAACAATAATGCGGAGAGGAAAATAGGCTCACCACTATATTTTGAGAATGCAGTGAGGAGGAAATAGAAATTCCGCTAGGGACGGAAGAGTTTCAGTCAGAAAGCCAGTCAGAAGAAAGGGAAAGGAACTAAGCCTAAGGCATGCAGAGCTCTTTTCTGAAACTAGGCCTAAGACATGCAGAGCTCTATTCTGACAGAAATCATCTGATAAGTATAGTGAGAAAACATGTGGATAGCCTTCATGGAAAAGCTGGCATAAGGAGACGAGGTTAGGAAAAAGGCACATGCATAGGATGCTACACACCTGTGCTTAGCTTATACGCTGACAGTTCACTAACTCGATCTTTGGTTGGATGTCGTTACCTGCACACCAAACATTAGTTCTCTCTCTCACACACACCACACACACACATATATATTCTCTAGATTTATAAAATTAAGATGACAACCCCTCTAATTGAAGTATTAATTTCATCATGTCCCATTCATTTTTCTGCTTAGGGTTCATCGTATCTCATTCTCCTTAACCTATGAATTCAATATTAAAGGCCATAGTTCTTTATAACAAATTGAATCCCTAGACAAATATCATTGAAAAATGTATTGTTTAAAATAATTTTATCAACCCATTGACATAAATCTACTGCAAATGCCTGAAATGAGTACTCTGTCAAACATTTTCTCAAATACCATGCCAAATAATTTCATAAGTATATGAAAACTTAAATTAATTTAATCGAATCTTCACAAAAACTACCGACTTAGTTCTTTAGGAGCCTAGGTGGTTGGAGCTTAGTTTATCAGGAGCCTAGGCGCTTGGAGCATAAGTAGAGGAACCAGTGATTGCAAAAGCAGAGGAGAAATCCAAAGAAGTTAGAGACAAGAATTCCTTATCTGGAATTGAATTCTTGCACAAAATATGCTACAAATGTATTAACATACCCTACAGAATATAATTTCATCAAATATTTCAACATAAATATGCTACGAAGGCCATGAAAAAGGAATTCTCTTTGAACATTTTACAGGTACAATGGAAAATTAAGTTAATTTCTTAAGTCTATCGAAATTAAAATTAATTTAATCGAATCTTAAAAAAACACATTAAAAGTCAGTCTGTCAAGCAATTTCATCAGTACTAATGTCAAATAATTCAAGAAATATATTAAAATTAAAATTAGTTTAACCACACATTCACAAAACCTGAGAAAACAACAACCCATAGTCTAAGAAATTTCAAGAGCTTCTAATATAAACAAATATTTGAAACAACCGAAAATAATCTCAACTGTAAAAAAATCATCGCCTTATTTTATTTTATTTTCATCAAAACAATGCAAGTTTTATATGGAAATCAAAAATACCTGAAATTCCCCAACTAATCTTTCTTAATTGGCTAGTAAATGTAGGGCACACACATTTCACAACTGTACCACCTGCGCACCATCTCTAAATCTCATTGACACAAAAAATCTGTAAATCCTCCACTACAAATCTGTAAATAATCCACTGCAATATTAGTGCCGATTAAGAATTTATTAGCTGAAAATAAGAAATTATAATATTCTCAATTTTACCTATGGTGTTTCCCCCTAATTCATTGAAGAATTTGAAAACATCACACAGTAAACCAAACCAAGCCAAATTTTAGAGATTCATAAACATATTTAACATGCCAATAGAGAACACTGCAAAAAAAAAACCAAGCCAAGCCAGGACAAGTGGGATGGTTAATTTGATAGCAAGCTAGTGCTATAGATGCTTGGAACACATAGTGGGAAATCATTTAAAATCAATTTGATATCTATACTGAATGACTATATAAATATCATAAAATATAATTGGCCTAGGAAGTTTTGAATTGACTACGAATGAGTAAAATGTTAAGAAACTTCTTGAGAAAAGGTGACCTGTTAAAATTCCTTGGTGGGAAAGCCAAAAAGAGAAAATAATTGTTAAATCTAATTGTAGTCCCTATAATGGATATTTAACCAAGTTACTATTTATTTATTCCACCAACAATCTAGAAAGGACAAAATAATGCTTTTCAATTTGGACACATCAAAAGAAAATTGGGTATGAGCAGGAATTAACAGATAATTTGGAAGCTTTATTTAGTCAAGTTGTAGTTGGTTTCCATGATCAAGTTGTTAAATATTAGGTAAAAGGTTTAGAAACAATAAGGAGAAAGCTTTTGAATAATAACTAAAATACTCAAAGAATGTTAACACAACTTGGAAAATGTTAAGATATGATGGCATAGAAGTTAGAGTATTTGTTGATTTAGGTTTTTTGGAACTAAAACATATACATAGAGAGGATAATAGGGTTTCTATTATATTTGAGGTTATCAAAATGACTTCATATTTCTTAGGTTTATGGAGCACAAGGAAACTAGAATCTTTTAGAATAATTATAAAAGGATGAGCTTCGAGGTGATGAAGAAGTCTCATGTATGAGCGTAACAACGCTTTTTTCATGACACCATGTGTTTGTAAACATGATTGTGTGAACTATGGATGTATACAAAATATATGTGGAAATAAAGTGATGACCAGCTGAAGGGAGGAACATACAAATCCAAAGCTTTGAGAGGGAAGGCCTGTCATACATTATTGTGTGCTCATTGAGTGCTTGTTGCATGCTAGTTGGTTCTCCTATGGTGTGCTGTGGGTAGGCCCATACCAACATCTCTTAATTGTCATGAATACCCACCTAACCATGAACTACCTTGCGTTGAAAAGAATTGAAGTCAGAGTGGGCAACCTGAGTGGAGGCTGGTCACCCATATCGCCCCATTCTCTTGTGGAATGTGGCAAATAAAGAAAGGAGGATACAAACTAAAAAGGTTAAAGGGGCAAAGGGAGAGAGGATTCTGGTAGTTGTGTGGAGAGGGAGAATGATCAAAGTGTGTGACAGAGGAAAAGAATGATTTGTGTAGAAGCTTACTGTGCAGAGAAGACAAAAAGGGCCAAAAAATATGAAATGAGGGAGTTATGGCTGAAGACACGAGAGACAAACTCTATTTCAAGATACAATTGTGAAGGCAACATGAGCGAAGATGGGTGCAAATTGAACCTTGTTCTCTGTCAGTTGGGAAAGTGTTTCTTGCGGCTTTGTTTGGTCCGCGGGATAAAAACATGCTTGAAAATAAGAGAAAATCCTTTTCATGAGAGAAGATCCCTACTAGGAACTTACAATAGTCTATAATCTAAAATGGAAATTTGTAGATATATTAAGCCTTATGAGATTTTAGGGCATCGTGTGAGAATTAGGGACCTTGATGATGATCTAATTTAGTCCAAAATCCTATTAGGAGATAAGCATACTCCTAAAATAGTTTTTCTAGATATACATCAAGGTGATAGGAAGGATGAACGTCTTTAGTGGTGGAAATAGGTATGGAAATTTAACTATCCATTAAAATACTACATCTTTGTGTGGCTATTTATGAAAACTAGAGACATCATTTTGGAAAATTTGTTGAAATGAAGTTTTCAATGTTTAAATAGATGTCCATTTTGCGAGGTGTAGGGATGAATCTATTCAACATCTTCTTATCTTATTTCCTTACTCTTTTTAGGTTTGAAGGGATATAAGTGATATTATAGGAATATTAAATGCCTGTTCTCAGGACTCTGTCAATGTATGTTTGATACAATAGTGAGATAAACCTTCTTTGGAAATTTTTAATTCTCATCCTATGGTTGTGGCCATCTAACTTAAATGTCTAGATCTCTATAAAGATTATAGGCCATCTAACACTCTCAAGTTACATTCAATAATGTTTTATGAAGTAGGAGACATATAAAATTTCATTGAAAATTTTATTTAAAATGTAATTTTAATTACTTATTTCACATATTTATACCTAGATGTATTTTATTAACTTCAAAGTGAGATGGATCAAAAAGTAATTCATATGTAAATCTCCATATACTCAAACTATTCCAAACCCCCACCCCTGGTTTTCATTTCATATTGTCTAGTAGAAGCATATTTAGTATTATGCTATAGATGTATGGATTCATGACTCTATTAGAAGCATATACATTATGTCAAGATAACCCCATCAAAGAGGGAAACTATATCATATTTCTATAGGATGTGCCTTTGAAACTTGTTTTTATCCAAAATGTTTTAGTTTCAACTTAGAGGAATTATTCAACTTTATAAAGAGGAAGAAGCAAAATTAAATGTAATGGAGTTGGCGGGAATGATGATGATGGAAATGATATCGAAAAATACGTGAAGAATGAAGGAGAAGTTTTTTCTAAAAGAAATTATGAAGAATAGGTTGATCATTTTACAAGTTTGAAGATTTTATGACTTAGTTGAACCTTTTTTGGGAGCAATATACATGAATAAGACCATGTAAAATTCATAAGAAATTAAATGATGTGGAAATAAATGCCCACTTTGGTGGATTTTTTTCCATGGCGCACCATAATGGTTGTGCGAAACAAAACAAAAAGTTTTAGATGTTCAAAGTTTAGACTAAATCAGAGAAAAAAATGAGAGGAACGAGGTTTATTTTTGTGTTAAGGGATCAAATATCCTAGAGTTTTTAGGACACATAAGTTATTAGAAAAATATCACGGCATGTGGTGGATGAACAATAAAAAGTAATGCAAGAGGTAGGAAAGAAAGTGGGGGTGTCACAAAGCATATTGAACCTTTAATCCTTGTTTCCAAAGCCTTTGGCTACCCAAATTCTTGTGGGAATTTGAGAACACCATCTAGGGAAGTATGTAAAGTACAAGCAACTTATCGATTGTTATTTGGGGGATTAAAGGTTATGTGAAGATGTGGAATAATGTGGAGGAGAAGATGACTTCTTCTTAGACTTATGGGAAGAAGTGTATGATTACTCTAATAAATCAATGGAGTTTTCTTCTCAAAGGAATGAATATCTAAAACAAAGAGACAGTCTCCCTTCGGGATATCATGGTTGTTGAAATACAAAAATAAAACCATTCAATAATTCATGTAAAGACCCAACATAAATGATATAGCTGATGATATTTTGAAAATTTAAAAATATTTAAATTTATGTGTAAATAGAAATTCCAACCAGTATTTATAATGATAATATAATTGTTAAAAAATCACTTTATTATTTTGACTTAATTTAATGTTAATTTGGGGAAGAATGGATAGTCTTTATTGTTTGTTTGATATTTACGTAAAGTAATAATTAACATTATTCCATTTTGATAATGTGAATAAATAACATTCCATAAGTGCAATGAGATGATTATCATTGCATTTTTGAGTGAAGGCCTTGAGTTTTTTAGAGAAATGATGGCTTCTAGGGTTTGTGTCGTGACTACCAATTACTGGAAGGATGTTGGTGGAACGGTGTAGGTCGAGGCCCTAGGCCTAGATAGGGCAGATGACGGGCCTCTGTCTTGGATAGTGTAGACTAGATGAACCACCCCAAGGTTTAGCAGAAGATTCGAGAGGAGCTAGACATTGTCATAGGGCTAGATATCCAGATGACTGAGCCAAAATTGTGAAACTTCCACATCTACAAGACGTGATGAAGGAATCCATGTGCTTATACATTGTTCTTTCCTGCGTTCCTTAGTTGAATGTTCACAATACAAAGTTTTGCGAGTACGATGTCCTTGTGGGGACCAAAGTGCTTGCCAATATTTGGTGGCTTGCCAACAATCCCGAGTTATGGGACAACCCCCAAGATTTTTCTCCCAAGAGTTTCTTACGAGACAACCATAAGACGAAATTCCATGTAAATGATTTTGGGTTCCTCCCATTTAGGGTGGGGAGGAGAATTTTCCCTAGAATCCACATGGTTCTTGAAAATGTGGTTATTGACCATTGGAAGGCCCAGCTCCCATGAATATGTGGCTTATATTATTTCACTTTAATGGTATTCTTGGGCCATAAGGCTAGATATAGGTTTATACAGTTTGCACAACTTTTTGAATGATGCAGATCTAATAGAAAAAAAACCCCTTTTTCTAATCGATATGGGATGGGATAAAGGCATGAAGAATTGAAACATGGGGAGGAATTTCATATCTCCATGAAAATGCTTAATGGGAATTCCTCCATTTTTTGGGTTTTGGGTTTGGATTATGTAGCCCATCTCAAGCAATAGATAGATAATCGGCTAAGATAACCTATATATACACAATGTATCCTTTAGGAAGGGAAGAAACTACGGGACCATTTACAGCTACAATATTACAACATCTTAAGAAATTCCACCATTGAATTGAATCTAAGGTCATGAGAGGGTGATTTTGGAGCCATAAACCTAGGAGGCTCTATTTCCTACAAGGATGTAGTGTGGGAAAAAGGATCTAATCCATTATATACCACAATATAATCCTAGACCTTATATTGGAACAACAACAACAAGTTATTTCCATGATGGTAAACCTAACAGATGTAAATCAACCTTTTTATTGTTCTTCAATCTAGGGTAGTGATTTGTAGTTTCAATGGTTTCACGCCCATATATGATGCTTTACATCAGTGGATTTTTACAACATGTACCCAAAACTGCGACATATACATTTGCTTAAGAGGTTTCTTCATTGTTCAATTTGATACCTACGAAGATGTGGAGAGAGCATTAAAAAAAGGGCCTTGGTTTTGGGGAAATATAGGGATCTTCATTAACCCTTGGTTCCTAAATTTTGATGCCAAACAATGGTCTCAACAATACCGGTATGGGTGAGGATGCCAAATCTCCACCTTCCCTTCTGGCATCACAAGGTTTTTTATGAAATTGGGAACAACCTGGGACCATTCAAAAAGATAGACCTCAACAAAATGGATAAAGGGTTATTTTCCTTCACCAAAATCTATGTATAAATTGACCTAATTAAATGTCTACCTGGTCGCATTCAATTCAAACATAAAAACTTCCAGTGGGCACAAATATCGGATTATGAAAATACGACATTCAGATGTCGATCATGTTACCAAACAAGAAACTTGTAGAATAAATTCCCTCAACCATAGAGAAGCCTCCAAATCAAGAAGAAGGGGATGTTCATATCTAGAATGGCAATGCAACCCACCACCATAATGGTATAAAATTAGAAGTGATCCATGAAATATAACAATGGAAAATGTGGCACAAAGAGAGTTCATTTTTCAGAAAGTTCAAATTCATAAAAAGAAATCCCACCTAAGATAAACGGAAGTGATCTGGCAATGTTTATAGTCGACCCCAAATCCAGGGTATGGTAGAAGGTCTATAAAATTAAAGGCAAGAAGGAGAAGTTAAGTGATTACTATCCCACCTAACTTTGCAGGTTTTTGTTACCTTTTTTTCTTATACAAATAAGCCTAGAGGCTACTCTTACTGAATGTGGTTAGCATCTATAAAATGTATTTTTGTTCCCTTTTTTTTAAACTTGAGTAAAATTATAGATCTCTTTGGAAAAAGAGCATTCCATAAGTGCAAAAGCACAATCAAGAAAGAGTAGCTTCTATCATGTCTAAGGAATAATATTTCAATCTGGATAGTTATCCTTTCTAAATTTCATGCAAATCATTTCCATATTCTTTTTGTGACTCCATATTGGTATGTAAATGGTCAAATATTTTTTCTTTACCTATTTTTACACCATTAAAAAAACTATTACAACCTCGACGATTACATTTCATGAGAGGTGGAAACTAATTGTCAACTCAATTTTTTATCTCTGATTTTGTAGTTTTACTGGTTTGGTTAAAAGTAGAATAGTAACAAAGAATCATTTCAGGGATTTTCTCACAAATAAATAATTATTTTCACAAATTTGGCAGAGGTTAAACACAATATGTTGATTGGGTGCTTTTAGTGAAGAAGATATCAAATCGAGTGTATGTGAAGTTGCCATGAAACATTAGATAACTAATCAATTTTATTTTCTTGAGGATGAATTTATCACTATCTAATCCAAGTTGGTTGGCCTTCCTGTTTTTCTCTAGAATAATATAGATTTGTTTTTGCAAAATATTATCACAATCTCATTAAATTTGCAGAATGATACTCTATCCCATTCTCTTTTAGTTTTCTTCCTTATAATTGAGGAAAGGTTTGAAGAAACTAGAGCTTATCTTGAATTTTAATTTGTTGTTCCTTATATTTTCCTTAAATTCAATGCATCTTGTCATTTATGGTTCTTTGCATGGCTTTGATCTTTGTGATCTCCATCTAGCAACAAGGTCCTGAAATCATGGTTACCCATGGGTTCCAGAGAATACATAGCTTCTGTATTCGAAAATTGGATGTGAGGCCTCTGGATTAGGAAAAGAGGCCCTCTCAAAAAGTACTCCTCCACTTGCAACTTTTGCTGCTTTATGACTTCTTCTTCTTCTTATTCTTCACACCTATTATCTACTGCTCCCTCATAGCTCCAATGCTTTAGATTTCGAATCCCGCGCTGTCCTTCCAATTCCCTGTGCTCTCCTCCCATCACCAAGTCCTTTAATAATATCACCTCCTCATATGAAAACTAGCAAAACTGGAAAATTCTTATTTCTTTAAACCGATGTTTCTAGCTAAAATTCATCTCTAATTGAAACTCCATTAAATCCCCTCTTTCTATTTGCATGAATTAACTCCATTAAAACCCCCTCTTTGTGTCTACAACAATCGTCAAGTGGAATCAACTCTTCCTCTTCACTTCTGGTGGGCACCCCCATGCTCATTATCTTGGTACTATGCGGGCTAATGTGTGGAATAAAAAAAGCAAGTGAGTCTCCACCTAACAAATCATGGTGATTCCCTAAACATGCTCGACGACCTCTAGCTCCTATGGGTGAATCTTGGCTTGCATTGTTTGAAGAATACAAGAATGACTACAAGTGAGGGGAGGGGTGAGAAATTTTACCTCCTATTAATGAAATTGGGTACGTCTCCCACTCTTATATCCTTCACGATTGAGTAACCCACACATTCGCTCTGTCAACCAACGGTTCTTCCTGTCATACAAAGATAGTTACACGGAAGATCGAATGAACTTGGAATGAACTTTATGATCAATGAACTTATAATTTTAAGATTTGGACAGGGATGTTGCCTAAGAAAGGTAGCCAACATCTACTATACCGCCGTCCATGCTTGTTGCATGCAGAGCCTCCATTTTCTTTCACATAAGGATGGTCCCATTTTCTATCTCCTCATCCATTGGAAGTCCAAAAATGGGTAACAGAGTAGATGACAAAGGAGTGAGGCTCGGAACCGAATGATGTTTTCTAAACAGATCGTGGCCAGAATGAGAGGAGACATGTTAAAAAAGTGTGTGAATGTCAAAGAGTTTAAACATGTTTTTGGTTACAAGGCATATCTATCAAAAAGTACATCAATTTATTTTGACAACATACATTTCACTACGAGTAATATTTCTTTAGATGATGTATACAAATAATTATGTACACCATTCTCATAATTAAATGGATATCTCCACTGTGTTTAATTGTTCAATAGATATCCACACTTTGCATTAATCCAGCTAAATAGTAAAGATTAGATTAAGTAACAATAATAATTTTATAAATAAATTTCAATTTAAAAATTTCAAATAAATTTAAAATGTTATACTATTCTAAAATTAATAAATATAATAAAATCCAAAAACAAGCCATATATTAAATTAACCATAAAAATTTAAATTACATAAAGAAATTAAATTCTATTAAAATATAAATTTTTTATTTTAACATTAAAATTACATGGAAAAAATTAAATTATGTTGTAAATTATATTGTTATTAAATATAAGATGAAATTTCATTATCTTAGAAATGAATTTATACACACTTCAACACTTGAATAACACTTCATCACAAAAAAGATAATTACTTTAAGAGAATATTTGGAGAAGGCTTCAACACAAATTATCTCCCCTTGATTAAGCTAACCATATTATTTGATCTTTTGTTTGTTTTTCTTCCTTTTGTCCCAGCTTCCCTCACCCTCTTCCCCTATTTCCTTTCCCTTGTTGGCCTCCCTGCCTTCCCTTTTCTCCTTGTCATTGGTCCTTTATATAATTTCTTTTTATTTCTTTATTTTAATATTTCCTTTATATAGTTTCTTTTTATTTCTTTATCCTAATATTTCCTTAATTTAGGCACCATCTTTTATTAATCTTTCCTATCTTTGCATTACAGCCAATTTATATCTTTATTTACCTATCTTCTTTTCTTAATACATTATCCTGTTCATCTCTATTTTATTTCCGTTATATCTCTATTTTTTCTTATGAAATTCTTTTTCTATATTCTAGAAAAATTACTATTAATTAATTAATTCATATACTATATTTATTTTTATATATTAAAATTACCTTGTATTATTTTTGGATTGACATTATCATTACATATTCACCATTTATATTAGATCATATAATTACTATTATATTAAATCCTAAAATAAATCAAATTAAAACTTTTATTTTTTCAAAGTGTTTTTTGAATTATACTATCCGATTTGAATTATCTCTATTTTTAGGTTCTGTTTTTCCTTTCAAAAGGCCTACTAAGATACATCTACAAAAACAAAAAAACACGCCAACATACTAATGATGTAAATACTCCATCGTCACAGGTTGGCAAATAATTGCGTAGTTGCTGATGTAAATGTTTAATGTTTTGTGTTATTACTAGTGTTAATCTCATGATTTTTGGACACAACTTGTGATTTCCCTTTCCTATATCTGACGGATGCCATGAATTTAGGAGGTTAAGATGCTCAGTGGTTTTTATTTTTTACTTAATTGGTGTAATTAAGTGGAGTTTTTTTTAAAGAAGATTGCGATATTGTTTATAGATTTGTTAATTTAGTTATATAAATTATATTGTTGATAAATATTAGAGTTTAAAGTAATTTCGGTAAGTAAATAAGATAGTTGGCAAGAATTATTTGATTAAAGTATTTTTAATCATATAAATAATTATAAAATTTTATTTATAAAATGTAATTAACATAATAAATTTAATTATAATTTTTCAATAAATAAAAACAATTATCTAAAAAATAGAATTGAAATTAGCTTTACATTTCACAACTTATTTCTGTAATCAAATTTATTATTTTCTTTGATAAGCATATTAATATTGAATATAAAATATATACCTAAATTCTATATAATATATTAAGTTGTATAATCTTAACATTTTAGTAACTATTATAACTTATTAACTTGTTTTAATAAAAAATATTTAAAATATAATAAAAGAAAACACAAAATGTAGGTTTAATGAATAAAAGAAATACCATTTTCATTGGGGTGACATATTTTAACACAATTAAAAAATGAAAACTAACACCCAAAGTAATAAAAAGATTGAGCTATTACTTGTATATTTAATTTATAATTTAATGCTGAATTTATGGGTAAAGTAAATATATATTTGATTAAAAATATAGTGGTCAACAAATTAATGGGCTTCAAACAAGAATTTCTTCATACAAATAAACTCACCCTTTTCTCCCATGATAATATCATTATCGGATCCAAAAGCTACACATAAACCTAATATAATATAATATGTTTTAGTTCCAACCATTACAAATAGTATAGTAAATTTATGTCCATCAAATTAATGCAGTATTGTGTTTCTATGTAGGATATAAAAATTTTCCCAACCTGTTCTTAATTCTTTTTGGAAATGAAAATCTCTCATTAAGTAAAATAAAAGACAAAAAAATACGGCCTTATAATAATACTAAACAACCTACTTCAAAACATAGGATCCTTAACAGGAATAAGTAAAGCAGAAATATTTAAGATAATATCCCATAGCAAAAATCAAGATAAACAAGAATATGTTACGACTGACTGTAACTATAGTTTTTTTCAAATGATTAGCTGCAATTCTTTAAAAACAATCAACAGAGTAAAAAATGGATGAAATCCGTTGTTGGATTGGTTGCGGGTTTTGTTGTTATTAGTGGTTTCCCATAAACATTATTTTATTTATACCAGTTTCGGGAAAAACAAAATTCAGACGTATTGTAGCCATATCCATGGCCCCAGGGAAGGGTTCCTCCATGCAACAGAAGCATGTGGATATGGTCATGGAAGAATACAAGGACATATTTAAGTATTGAGTGGTTTTCACAATGAATTATATTAGATATCATTTTTTGGGATTCAACTGTGTTAAGTAAGTCATTCATCTATGACCATTTCCATGAGAGGTAGTTGTAACTAACTAATTTCTCGTGATTTTTGAGTAGTCCACTTAGCACTCATTGCATCAAGTGATGCTCATAGGGGTGAAGAAGTGGGATTGAAACTAGTGAAATGAATCACATAGTGTAACCAGGACTTCTCAAGACCAACACATAATGATATCTCTGTCGTGTAGAGGAACAAAAATAGAAGGATGCAGTAGAACCAGCACGGGTCGCCGCGGTAGCATAGGATATGCCATGGGATCCTGATTCAGCAGAGGTCCTATTAGAGGTAGAGTGCCACATGGAAGGGTTGACAGACAGAATTGATGAGACCATGGTTGACCAAATTCCGCTGCAACTTCAACAATACACCATAGGAGTGCCTAGTCGTATCGATTGACTACTACACAAGATGGCTCATGCAATGTCATTCTATATGAGTGCCTTTAATTTGTCTGGTTATATGTTTGCATGTAGTTTTTTATATAGGTGATGTATGCCATATGTGTCTTAGGCAAAAGATTTTGTAAAACCAAACATAATATATCTATATATATATATATATATATATATATATATATATATATATATATATATATATATATATATATATAAAGTGTCTTTAGGTTTCTATTGTATTTTCAATATGATGTGATGTGAACTAAAAATTAATTACATTCGTTGCAAATGTCTATCTAAAACATGATTAGCTAGGGCACTTATCAATGTATTTAGATTTCTATAAATGTGTTCATATTTTATGAAATCGAAATGTCTTTCTAGAAGGCGAACTCTTAAAAACATGCATAAGATGGTGGAACTTCTAACTGAATAGACACTAGCGAGTTGTAGTACTATGAGTTGTGAGTCAAGTCTGATGACTAGATGACATATACCATGTGTAATAGCATCAGACAATAACTTGACCACTGCACTATACTTAGCCATGTTGTTGGTGGACTAACCAATATAAATTCCTTGCAGACTCACTAACTCGCCATTTGGAGCAAAGACAGCCCATGTTGTGGAAGATAAGTTTTGAGTACTACGATTGGCACTATCAGCATAACCAATAAAAGTTTCAAGGGATACCGACATCTGCAAACCAAACGTAAAAAGGGAATCAATAGAAACCATGTAAAACTCTTAAAAGACATCATGAAAACGCACTCAACACACCTATAGATAGTATGTACATAGTGAAAACTACACTTGAGATCAAGCATAGTATTTTTTGAGGTACAACCCATTTCTAGGCCACACTAGGGAATTTCCATCAAAATATATTAACTCATAGGCCCCTTTTGCAAGGACTCACTTGACAATGTATGGACCTAACCACATGGGTTGAAACTTCTCTGAACCTAACATATCAAACTCTTGGTCATACAAAATAACAAGGTCTCCTTCCGAGAAGATACAAGGCTTGACACTTTTGTCATACTATGTCCTGATGCGTCTTTTATGAGCTTCATTAGTTATAGCAACACCGCGTTGGGTTTCATCTAAGTGAGTAAGATGTAAAAGATTCTCCTCCTCTACGGAAGTGGCAGGAGGAATTTCGATAGCTAGCTTTAATGATGGAATTTCACATTTAATTGGAAGGATAACTTCCAGATCATACACCAACTAAAAGAGTGTAAATCCAGTGGTAGTCCTGACTAAGGTTCGTTATGCCCAGAAAGCAGTATAAATGAGAAAATTCTAGTCTGATTTATGGACCCCTACCATGCGTTGAAGCATTGTCTTAAGAACTTTGTTGATGGCCTCAACCTGTCGATTAGCCTAAGGATAGTAGGAAGTGGAAATTTCATGGGAAATTCCTAGCTTAGTAGTTAGTGTGGTCATCATATGATTCTCGAAATTATTTCCGTGATCTGTAACTATTTCTTGTAGAACATCAAACCGTGCTATGACGTGAATGAAAAATAAGTATGCATCCATTTCACCAGTGTTGTTAAATGTAGGCATCACATCGACCCATTTAGTAAGGTAGTCAATTGCAATGATAATATAACTATGCCCCTCAACCGAGTGAGGGTTACATGTCATAAAGTTGATACCCCATTTCACAAAAGGACAAACAACGATAACAAGATGCATATAAGACTTGACAAAATTAGGTAAGTATAAATCACTGAGATTATCCTTAATGGAATAAGGTAAGGAGGAATGGTGGTGATGTTCGTCCCATGACGCATCGTCTGAAATTATGATTTCCATGATGCTTTCATTAGTAGGGAATGCACGCAAGAAATATCAAAAGATGTACCATAGTCCAATGATCTATCTACCTAATTAAGCGAAGCAAATGAAGAAACCGCACAAGACGAATAAATGGCTTCGTAATCTAGATCAATTGGGCTTAGCAACATTTGGTCGCCAAAACTTTAGATGTTATTTTCATCTGATACAATCCATGGATTGTCCAGAATAGTAGAAGATGATATCATGTTGATATAGGCTACCAAAGATGAATTGTCAGGAAGGAGAGGAGGAGGGAGTAAAAAGGTCCCCATATGTGAAGAATCCTGTAACAATCTAATTTTGACATGCTAATATGACTGTAGAGTTTCCCCTACAAGAGGGAAACTTCCAGTAACATGTGAATTAAAGGCTAAAAAGGTGAGTTGGTCTATGGATACAATCCCACCTTTATGAGGAAAGGCAGTCATACAAAATTAAGTCGAGATGAAAACAACCATGGCATAAAACCACATACGCCCCAATAGAAGATTGTAATCGAGAGGTCCATCTAACTTCGAATTCTATGGACACAATTTTGCCCCCTAATTCAACTTGCAGGGAGTTCAAAATCCCACACAGATTTTATGTTTTATTATCATTAATGTAGTAGGTGACTGGCTCAGTTGAGGAGAACGAATCACCTTCTAGTAAGACATGGAAATAATACAAGTTGAGGCTCCCTCATCCATGAGGAATACCACACAAGATGACTTGGATTATAAAATCTAACTAAGCTAGAGGCCAAGGGGTATAGTTTTCATGAGAGGAAATAAATCTAATGGATCCACACATCCAATAGCTAAAAGTAAAGCCTTCTTTTGTGAAGGGTAGTTTTGAAACACCTCAAGAGTCAACATAGCCGATGGAGACTGAGCCAAGTATTCAACTACATTATAATTTTGAGCGGCTCTTGCATGAGGGTTGAAATCCGACTTATGAATAATTCCCTTCAGAGGTTTAATAGTTAGTTTGGTAGGAATCGATGGCGGAGTGGGATCTGATGAGGATGGTGTTGAACTGGCAGGTTGATTAGTAGCCTGACCATTTGGTGGATTCACATTATCATAATCCTTATTTCAAGTAGCTACTAAAACATCAAATCTCGGCTTTAAAGAGGAAAGCATCAAAACCATGTTAGAGGAAGATGGCCTCAAGCAACCATATGAGTCTCTTGATTAGGAAACAGGTCGGTCAACATTGCAGAAGAAGTGGATGACTTAAGAAATTGATTCATTTCAGTGCAGTGAAGATAGTCACATGTAAAGTGCTCCTTGTTGAAAATCAAGCAAGGATATCGAGGCTTCTGTTTCTCATCAAAAGACTAATTTGTTTGTTTATCCTACAGAGAGGGATCTTTATTTTTCTTACCTTTTCATTTCTTCTTACTTCTAGGTTACTGCTGAAACTTGCCTTTATTAGATGAAATGACATTTGTCTCAGAAGTAGAAGCCATAGGAGGATGGGATTGAGGGTATTGAGCAGATGTGGGTGGAGAAATACCAGATGGTTTATTCGTCATCTAAAAGCTGGTAGAACCAATAATTCCATTAGGAGCATGAGATTCTTTACCAAGCAGAGGAGGAACAATATTCGAAGGTCTCAAAGTGTTCAATAACTGATCATAGGGCACGGCCGGTTGGGTATAAACCAAATCCAAATATTGCGTATGAGCAATTACTTTCTCTTCAATCATGAATCCATCTTTGGCCACATCTTTTGTTATGGGTTCCAATAGAGATTTGGTAAATCATTTCATGAGCAATTGATTGGGAACATAAGTTTTGACCAATCGATGATGACGCTTCCACTCATGAATCTGATCTGAAATGTGAGTAGAATCAGATTGTTTGAAGTTGGTTAACAGTTCCATTCCAGTTTCATATCTAATGGGAAACTAGAAATGCATGAAGAAGGTTGTAGCTAAGGTGATGAAATCATGGAATGAAGCTCTGGGTAAATAAATATAGCATTTAGTAGTGGTACCCATAAGTGTTCTTTGGAAAAGGTGAAGTCGAATAGAATCATCATTAAGGGATTTTGATGGACACCATAGATGATTCGTCATGACATGTGTCGGCGGGTCTTCTCCTGGATTCCCATTGAATTTAGGGATATTGGAAGACATTTTGGTACAAATAATCGGTCACCATGGTGAATGAGTAATGGGGTTGTTGGTGAGCCGAGTCAAATCTGGAAACTTGAGAGTGGCCACAAAAGGCAACTACCGATTAAATTTCGGTGGAGGATGACAAGGATATGAAGGACTAGCCTGGGAAACAGGCACTTGCATTCCTGAATAAGGAGGATTTTGGTAATAAGGAACCTAGTTACCAGAATACGGAGGACTTTGATAGCCAGAATACAAGTGACCTTTTTGACTAGCCCCAGGGTAACCATGAATTTTCTAGTCTTGAAAAGGCACATGAGGAATACCCTAATTTCATGCTTGATGGTCAAATAAAACTCCAAGGCTTCCAGAAATGCCTTCCCTGTTATCTTCCCTTTGATCCCTACAAACTTGGCTCTGTCCACTGCAATAATATACAATTTCTTGCAATAATATTCTAATTTGATAAGCTTATCATTTAGATCTACCAATCCTAGTAGTCCTTTTTGATTTAAAATATTAAACTTTGAATGAAACCTTTGGACAACAATATCCAGGGTTTGGCATTTTGTTTCTAGCTGGTTAATCAAATTCTTCTTTTGTAAGACCTTCTTAATATCTAAGATGGTAGTTGTTATGTCAGAAATATTTATTCCTTCCAACTCTTCTCTGCTTTTTGAATTTAACACCTTTATCATATTTTTGGCTTCTACTGGCTTGGTCTTCAAAGCTTCTTTTTGTTCTTCTATTACTGCTTTGCATATAGTGATGAGTTCTTGTTGTTAAAAAATAACTTGTATGGATGGCCATACATGTGGCATAGATTGGTTGATGTGTGTCCAAATATTTTCCTTGGCATGGGCCAAAGTATCTGCCATTAGGGACTCACTTTCCAACTTCTAGATCTTAAGTTCCAATATGTGGGACTTCTGCATCTCCTACACATACAAAGTATCATTCTTGACTTTCTGCAATTCTAAACTTTGTAACTTTTGCAGTAACTTCTCATTTTCTTGTTCCTGTATGGCCAATTCTTGTGATAATCTTGTTGGATCAACTACTGTTGATGTAGACTCAATGGTTGTTGATGATGAGCTAGGTTTTGTACCTACAACTATTGTTAGGACTATTGTGACTGGAACCATAGCAAGTTGTGTTGTTTCTTTCTCCTCTAGTAACTCTTCAAGCTGCTCTTCCATTTTCTTTAACTGTATATTTTGCTCAATGATAAGCTCAAGCATGTCCTCCTTTTGTTATTCATTTTCTGTTATGTCCTTTGTTAGAGGATCTTTTGTAGAAGGTGTTGGGTCCCTATAATACTAGTGATTACCCCATTACTATTGTAGTTATACCCCTTATTAATATGGTGGTGCCCCTATTTCCCCCATATTGTTATTACTGTGCCCCATAGAATCCCTCTATTGTTATTTTTGTGGCTTTATATTATTATTGTTAGGTCAGCTGGATTATATTGTGACTCCTTAGACTCCTATATATAGAAAGGAGGTTTTGTCATTTGAATCATCGAAGAATTGTTCATTTATGTAATGTAAAGGAGTTTTCCCCCTCAAAGAGGCTGAATTCTAAGGCGTTGATCTATCTTTTCTATCTTTTCTTGAGCTGGTTTCATAGCATTTGGTATCAGAGCTTTGGATTCTAGGGTTTCGCTGCTCCAAATAGGTCATCGTGGCATTTTCTCTATAACTTTTTTTCTGCGACGTTTCAGAAGTTTCAAAAAAACCCATTTGAGAAGAAATCGCGTTGAACCTCGGGTCTGAATTTCAGAGCATTTCATGCTACATTTACGGAGATATGATCTGATGAAGTTGGTCTTTCTGTAGACTCCTGAATTACATTCCAAACAGGTGACCTGGGGAAAATCGTCATAACTTTCTCTCTGGGGATCGGATTGAAATTTCGTAAGAAGGTACAGAAAGAGGATGGACTTCAGTTTCTTGTATGCATTTTTTAGATCCAAAGGTCGAAACAATGACTCGTTGCACGTCGTACAAGTTCACTCTACTGAACTAGTCTATAATCAAGTCACTGTGGGAGATTTCGCATAAATCTTCCTTGGAGAATCCAATTTGGGTCAGACTTGTGGCATTGGAAAGAGGACGCAGAAGGATAATACAGATCACAATTTCAAAACTAGAGGATCTGAATTTACAGAGATACATCAGATTCAATATCAGGCTTCTACAAAGTGAAAAAAGGTGTGTAGTTTTTTTTTTAATTTTTGCGTAAGCTTGGTTTGAAGGAATTCAAAGGGCATACTAAAGCATTATTATCGGTAACTAATGCCCCGAGGAAAGAATATGCAAACACCTAGTAAGGAACCTGAAAGCTCTAGCATTAATCATGAAGAAGAGGAAGAAATGCTACATGATATATCAAAATTACAAGAACAAGTGCAACAAATGTCACGCTCACAAAAGCTAACAGAAGCTAAGATAAATGGCGTGGAATCTAAGATAAATGGCGTGGAATCTAAGATAAAGGGCATGGAAGCTAATATGGATGATTCGAAGACAGATTTGAAGAGAGACATGGTAGATTTGAAGACAGATTTGAACACAGACATGGCAGATTTGAAGACAGATTTGAAAAATTTTCTATAAGAAATACTTACTAAGGGTGAAAAGGTTGTAAAGGAAACTCATGATGTGAACAAAAGAAATGTTTATCATGATTCCATAGACTCTAATGTTGGATCGAAGACCCACCATATTCCAAAAATCGATATGAGGAAGTTTGATGGCAAGGATCCCGCCACATGGATATTACAGATGGAGCAATTCTTCGATCTCAATAATGTGAAAAACACACAAAAGGTACGTATGGCAACTTTATATTTGGAACCAAATCAATTTGTATGGTATCAATGGCTTTGCTCTCGTAAACAATTTATCACTTGGGCAATTTTTAAGGAAGAATTGATAGCACATTATGAGGATACAAAAAGCAACACTTTTTTTAGCCAATTGATAAGTCTCAAACAAAAGGGTTCAATAATGGAGCACATTGAGGAATTCCAAAAATTGAACATAAGGGTAAAAGATATTCCAGAGGAGCATAGGATTGATGTGTTCATAGGGTCTTTAAAGGATAATATCCAACATGATTTTCGTCTTTGGGAACCTGATTCATTAGAGAAGGCATTCAGGTTAGCAAGAAAAATGGAAAGCAAAATTATGGAAACCAGGAAGCATACCACTCACAACTATAAAGACGGCAGTGTTGTTGCCCCTAGTCTTCCACAACCTATAAGGTTGACACCACAACAATTGGAAGAAAAAAGAGCAAAAGGGCTTTGTTACAGTTGTGATAGCAAATACACTAAAGGTCATAAGTGTGCTGAGAAGAAATTATTCTACATAGATTGTGAAGAGGAAGAAGAAAAGGAGCAAGAAAGGTCAAAAGAAGAGGATATAGTCCAGGAACAAAGCCTAGATGAAGAACAAATAAATATGACCATATCTTGTAATGCATTGGCAGGAATTACCACTCCTCAAACCATCAAGATAGAAGGACAAATCAAGAATAAAAAGGTAATAGTGTTGATTGATTCAGGAAGCACCCACAATTTTATTCATTGTAAGGTAGAAAAAGAATTGAATTGCTTCCTATATCCAGCACCAGAGTGTCAAGTGATGATTGCAAATGGAGGAACAATAAATAGCTCTGGAAAGTGTCATAATATCAAGCTATCCATGGGAGAATATGTATTGACTAGCCCAATGCTTTCCATTCCAATGGAAGGTGATGATGTTGTATTAGGAGTCCAATGGCTACAATCCTTGGGTGCAATAGCTTTTAATTTTCAAGAACTTTTCATCAAATTTTCAACGGAAGGAAAGGAATTTGAATTAAGGGGTATTGCAGGGAAACCAGGAAAGATAATCATCTCTAATGGTATGACAAAGCTTCTAAAAAAGGAGCAAAGAGGTGTAATTGCACAATTATGTTCGCTAGATGTTTCCACATTGGAATCATCTATTTCTCCAGATCTCCAAAAGGTCCTGGACAATCATTCCAAGGTATTTGAGACTCCCAAAGGTCTCCAACCTATGCATGATCATGATCATGCTATTCATCTGATTCCAGGAAGTGTTCCTCCAAACATCAGGCCGTACAGATATCCCTATGCCCAAAAGAGTGAAATTGAACGTATGGTTTCAGAAATGCTAGAGGCTGGTATAATTCAACTGAGTCAAAGTTCTTTCTCTACTCCAGTAGTATTGGTGCACAAGAAGGATGGATCATGGCGCATGTGTCCGGATTATAGGGAGCTCAACAAGCTCACTATTAAAGATAAGTTCCCCATTGTCATTGATGAATTACTGGATGAATTGCATGGATCAATTTACTTCACCAAGTTGGATCTTCGTTCAGGATATCATCAAATCAGAATGAAGACTGAAGACATTCCGAAAACAGAATTTAGAACTCATGAGGGTCATTATGAATTTTTGGTCATGCCTTTTGGCCTTACCAATGCACCTTCAACAAATCAAGGTTTGATGAATTCAATTTTCAAACCATTCCTTAGAAAATTTGTGTTAGTATTTTTTGATGATATACTAATCTACAGCAAGTCTTGGAAGGATCATGTTGAACATGTTGACAGGGTGCTACAACTATTGGAGGAGAAACAATTATATGCAAAAAGATCCATATGTTTCTTTGGAGTCCAGGAGGTGGAATATCTGGGTCATATTGTATCTCATGAAGGATTTAAGGTAGACCCTAGCAAAATTAAAGCCATTAAGGAATGGAAAATCCCCACATCCATAAAGCATCTGCGAGGATTTCTCGGGTTGACAGGGTATTATCGCAAGTTTGTTAAGAATTATGGGAGAATAGTAGCACCTCTAACAACATTATTGAAGAAAGATGCATTTTCATGGACTCCGGAAGCAACAAAGGCCTTTGAACATCTTAAAGAGGCAATGTGCCAAGCACCGGTCTTAGCTACACCGAACTTCACAAAAACCTTTATTGTGGAATGTGATGCTTCAGGAAATGGAATTGGTGCTGTTCTAATGCAAGATGAAAGACCCATTGCTTTTGAAAGTCGTCCAATCAAGGGAAAGTTTTTAAGAAAAGCTATTTATGAGAAGGAAATGTTGGCAATACTCCATGCACTTAAGAAATGGTGACCCTACCTAATGGGAAGACACTTCAAGGTAAAAACGGATCATGATAGCCTTAAATACTTTTTAGAACAAAGATTATCCTCTGAAGAGCAACAAAAGTGGGTCACAAAGATGTTGGGTTATGACTTTGAAATCATCTACAAAAAAGGGAAGAAAAATGTGGTGGCAGATGCACTCTCAAGAAAGGATGAGGATGTGGAAGCATTGTTGTGCACCATTTCTATTATCCAACCAGATTGGATAAACAAAGCAAGGGAGGAATGGAAGAATGACGAAGAAGTGTGGGCACTTATTCGAAAGTTACAACAAGATTCCAGTACGTCTGATACATTTAGCTGGCAAAATGATTCGTTATGGTACAAAGATCGCTTATACCTCTGTAAGAATTCCCAGCTAAAACAAAATATTCTTATGGAATTGCACACTTCTCCCTTAGGAGGGCACTCAGGATTTTTAAAAACTTACCACAGGGTTAAGAAGGAATTTTTTTGGGATGGCCTTAAATCTGATATTCAAAAGTTTGTGGTCGAATGTTTGGTTTGCCAACAAAATAAAGTTGAAACAATTAAGACACCGGGTCTATTACAACCTTTATCCATTCCAAGCCAACGTTGGGAAGAGGTTTCAATGGATTTTATCACAGGTTTACCCAAGTTTGAGGGAAAGAGTGTCATCATGGTGGTAGTTGACAGACTTACCAAGTATGCACACTTTTGTGCATTATCACATCCATTTAAAGCCAGTACAGTTTCTACTGCATTTATGGAAACAATTCAAAAGATACATGGAAACCCAAAGATTATTGTAAGTGACAGAGATCCCATTTTCACTGGAAATTTTTGGACATAATTATTTTCTTGTCTTGGTACTTAGTTAGCTCATAGCTCATCTTATCATCCTCAATCTGATGGGAAAACTGAGATAGTAAACAAATGTTTGGAAGGATATCTTTGTTGCTTTGTATCTGATAAACAGACACAATGGGTCAAATGGTTGCCTCTGGCTGAATGGTGGTATAACACTTCCTTCAATATAGCAACAAAAATGACCCCATTTATGGCACTTTATGGGTATCAACCACCATCCATCACATCATATTTAAGAGAAAATTCTAAGGTTCAGGCAGTGGAACATCACATCGAACATCAACAACAAGTCCTCCAACTCTTAAAGGATAACCTCGTGTTGGCACAGAATAGAATGAAACAACAGGAAAATCAACATCGCAGTGAAAGAAGTTTTGATGTAGGTGATTGGGTATTCCTACAGCTACAACCATATAAGAAAATGTCCCTCAAGCAAGCTAAGAAGGATAATAAATTATCACCAAAGTATTATGGTCCGTACAAGGTGTTACAAAATATTGGTACTATGGCATACAAATTGGAGCTTCCTGCAGCTTCTCGATTGCACCCAGTTTTCCATGTTTCATGTTTAAAGAAGGTTATAGGTGACAAGCTCCCAGTTCAAACAATATTGCCAGAACTTGACCAGGAAGGAAAAATTATATTGGAACCGGAAGCAGTCACAGAAATAAGAACGCGATAGCTACGAAATCGATCAATTTCAGAGTATCTTATCAAGTGGAAGAACTTATCCGCTGAATATTCCACATGGGAGGATGAGAATTTTATGCAAAAGTATCCAGAACTACTCAAGTGTTGAGGACAACACTTTTTTGAAGGAGAGGGGCATGTTGGGTCCCTATAATACTAGTGATTACCCCATTACATAGTTATACCCCTTATTAATATTGTGGTGCCCCTATTGCCCCCATATTGTTATTACTGTGCCCCATAGAATCCCTCTATTGTTATTTTTGTGGCTTTATATTATTATTGTTAGGTCGGCTGGATTATATTGTGACTCCTTAGAATCCTATATATAGAAAGGAGGTTTTTTCATTTGAATCATCGAAGAATTGTTCATTTATGTAATGTAAAGGAGGTTGCCCCCTCGAAGAGGCTGAATTCTAAGGCGTTGATCTATCTTTTCTATCTTTTCTTGAGCTGGTTTCATAACAGAAGGCAACTTCAACTATTTCTTTAACGTAGCAATGTCTGCATCTTTCTTTTTGAGGAGTAAATTTGCAGCTTTGAAATCTTTGGGATCATATCCTACTTTAATCACAAAGTCCTCCAGTGCCTTTATTCTGTTATCTTTGGCTAATGAAGAAATATTTTCTATCTTGAGCTGAGATTGAACAATGGATAGGGCAGTCCTAAGTTTGGAAAGAGACATAGTTGTAGCTGTCATGGTGGAAAACAACATCTCACCAGTCTGTCTGTGCATATTCATCTAGTCATGTGGATGGTTTTGACTGGTATCAAATGAAAACACAGTCTTTTTATAATCTGATGGAGACTTAGGAAATGGGATTTGGACTTGTAAGAAATCCATCTGCATTATGCCTTTCTCACTGACGAAAGAAGAAAGAAGTCTATGCTGGGAGGTTGATGTTTGTTTTGAAATTTGGTTGTATACATTAGACTTTAAAGTCTCATTCTTCTATTTAATCTCAAGGAACCTTGAGAATATGTTCTGATCATCTGAGGAACTAGTTCCTATGGACTAAATGATTTATAGAGGCTCCCTAGATTTTATAATCTAGGTTGTCATGTGTGGTATTCCTCGGGGTAATTTTTGATTCTAACAGTATGACAACTCATTAGCTTTATCAGACTAGATTTAGCAGATTCCCAAAAGATAGAGCCACCTCTCCAGTAGTTTCTTGGTTCCTACAATATTGTCCTATTTTGGTATGTTGTTCCAACAAATTGTAGATGTTTTTCAAATTTGTGTATAAATAACTCCTTTGAGTTATTATGGGTTGAACCCTTGAACAAGCTATCAAGCAGATTTGTACTAAGTTGGAGCATTTTGTTTGGAATAATAAAGGATTTTGGATTTATATCGTATGGTCTGTTTCTCAGTGAGTTCTATTTCATGTTATTCATTCATTATGTTTTCTTCATATACATTAAGTCTTTTACAGTTATCTGATTCAAAATCTGACTGATTTTCAGTCTCATTTTGAATCCTCTCTAAAGTTGTGATTATAAATAAGAGAATAATTTACAAAATTGTTTGTTATTGTAAGTTCCTCTTTAAATATAAATTACATCATATTTCTATAACAATTTAATTATATTTTGTTGATTAAGTAAACACTGTTTTCTTAATTTCTTCTTATAGTTTGTTAAGTATTCAGTTTGAATATTAAATGAATTATACTTCTTTATGCTCTACTTTTCCACCCCATTAAAATCAAATTAACTATGTGCAGTTAAAGAACAACCTTTTATTTTACTTGGAAATCTATCTGAGTTTAAAGCACCTATTTATAAATTGTTCACTGGTCATCCAACCATTCAAAACAACAAAACATTATAGATGCTTTGGCATAAGTAATTGACCTAGATTTATCTCAAAGGACAACAGAGGACAGATCTTTCTTTGCAAATCCATTCAATCTTTCATATGCCATTTCTAGAAAATAAGAAGGTGAACATTCTTGTTTTTCATCAAACCCTCTGTATGATTCCTTAGATCATGAGGATGTTGATGAACATATCGAATTTTCTGATCGTGGTTATCGTGATTTATTCACTGTTGGTCTTTCTAAGCCATCCATCTTTGATGATCTACCTGATGATGAAGTGGAAACCCCTGAAGTTGTTGAGGCACTTCAGCCCATGCTGATGGTTATGTCAGGTCGTTGCTATCTTGAGGTCAGTCCCACTTTAGATCAAAAATTTGTTGAAACACCCAAGGCTCCTCATCACTCTCTTATTTACATTTAAGATCAATCTAGTTCATAGATCTCACATCCTCCACCTAAATCACATGATCCCATCGCTCATGCATTGGAGGAATCATATACAATGAGCACTCTTGCGAAACATAAGTTGTCTTTGTTTTTCATGTTTGCTCATTTGTCACATTCAAAATGGTGTTCATGTTCATTGTCTACGCACAGTGTGTTGCATGACCATGATAGAGCCCTCTCTGAGCATCCCCCTCAAGACAAGAAGGAATATCAAGGGAAAGTTTACCTTCCATTCATCCAAGGGATTACTGATAAGATTGCAAAAATCTTAAAGAAGAATAACATAGACACTCAATTTACAACATGTGGAACGGTAAGGCAAATGATGAGGTCGGTTAAGGATAACATTGATCGACAACAACTCAAGGGAGTGTACAAGATCGATTGCTCATGTGGCAAGAGTTATATTGGGGAAACAGGTCGGTCTCTGAAAATAAGACTTAAGGAGCATGCCGCTGACATTAAGAATGAAAGATCTCGCACATCGGCCCTTGCAGAGCACTCGTCCAAGACCAAACATCATGTGTGTTTAGAAGACGCCAAGGTAATTGCAAGGGAGGACAACTATCATAAAAGAAAAATCAGAGAGGCCATTGAAATTATGAAATTCCCTCAGAACCTCAACAGGGACAATGGGAGTGAAATCAGTGGAAATTGGCTTCCTCTGATCAAGCAAATAAACCCCCGACCCTTGGAAGCTTAAAGTCGGAAATAAGGGGTCTTTCATTTCGGAAGTTTAATTAATTAATTAAAACAATTAAAACAAATTAATCTAATTAATTTAATTTAATTTAATTAATTTAATTTAATACAATTAATTATATTAAATAAAATAAAATGAAATGAAATTAATAATTTAATTCTTAATAAAATAATTAAAATAAATTATGAAATTAATCATAACAATCAAATGATTAATAAATTTCTAAAAAATATAACTAAAAATAACTTTGATTAAAAATTAATTAATAAAACAAGATGTAATTAAGATTCTAATTGAATAAATATTAATCAATAGATAATTTAGAATTATATTAAATTAAAAACATTAGGAGGTAGCTTGGATTTTATTGATTCAAAAATCAATATCAATTAAACAATTTAAATAATATATTAATTTAATTTAATCTATTAATTAAAAAAAAAAATTTAATCAAATAAAAATTTAAATGAATTTTTTTTTAAATAAAATAAAAATTTTTAATCAAAAATTAAAATTTAAATAGAATTAAAGCTTTAGTGTTATAAATTAATTTCTTTAACAATTTTAATTAGATTAAATTTAATAGGGTCTTATTAATTGATTAAAATCAAATTTGTTTATTAATTAAAAACAAATTTATTAATTAATCAATTTATTAATCAAATAAAATTAAAATTAAAATTAATTAATTAATTAATTTGATGAATTAATTAATTAATAGTCAATTAATTAATTAATCAATAATTGATTAATTAAAGGATGGTTAAAATAATTTAATTAGATAAGAAAGGAATTAATTAATTAGACTAATAAGGAATAATTAATAAAAGTTTAAAAATTTTGTAATTATTATAAATAAAAATAAATTAATTATTAATAAAAATTAGGAATCATGTGTCAGCCTTTATAAAAATTAGTGTTCTTGGTTTATTTATATCTGGTCGCAAGGCTCTCTTCTCTCAATAATTTTTCAATCATATTCTTTCTGATTTGTCCTGATGATGGACCCCCTTTGGCGTTTGAAACGTTGGCAGAATGAACTGAAAACTGTGGATAATCCGGATCAAGAAACTACAAAAAACTTCCACAGAAGCTTAAAATCTAATTGTAGAAGTGTTGTTTCAAGTTTTGCATTGCATTTCCTTAGTGTCGCATGCATGAACCTATTTCTACACTAACAATCATCGTTGCAGTGACTCCATGAGCTTCATTGTTTTTTTGTTTGACTGATTTCTTCACTTTCTTGGATTGCATGCATGTCTATTCACTCAAATTTGTACTAGTGTTGCACACACATTCAATCCTTCCCATTTTTTAGGTTGCCCTTGAGCATATCTAGGCTGCCTTGGCCCAGATCTTGCTTCTCTTGGCATGCACTGCGCATTCCTGGAAGTCAAGGCTTTGGGTTGCCTTCAGAAATTGGGAAAAGATTGGCCACAATGGCTCCTAGCTATGCGTTGCACAATCCTAGGAGGGAGTGTCCCAACCCTGCCCATTGGAACTGTGCAATGCACAGTTTAATCTGGGAACCCAGTTTGACTGAACTGTGCATTGTGCAGTTCCAGTCCATAGTCAGCCTCTTTGGACTGTGAATTTCATAGTTCCAATCAACAATAGGCCTCACTAGTAGTTGGGATTACGCAATGCACAATTCAGCTGTGAGTCTCCCAGCCTCTTAGAGTCGATGCTACACAATCTTGCCTAACAGTCACCGAATTCACCACATGATTGATTCCCGAGTCTCTTTATCTTTTTAACTAACATTAGCTTGCTGTGAGTGTCTTCTCCGTTTCCAGGTACAATGGGTGTTGATCAAATTCTCAATAGTACCAGTAACATGGCCTCCAATATAGCTGGATCAAAGGACACAGTTGAAAGCAGTACTGGGGATGTGGTTGAAAAGTTTTCTATGAGCTTGCCCGTTTATGAAGACACACACCTATTCATTGAGAAAGACATCAAGATCACATGGAAAGACATCAAGATCACATGGAAAGACATCAATAAAATATTCACAAGCAGCTTTGAGGAGAATCTGGAGGACCACTAGGTCTTTGTCAACATTCATAAGTCAGGTTTCTACAAGGTTGCATGCAGGTATCTCGTATTCCCGTGCACAAACATGATACCCTAGATTGTCTCATACACTGATCGTGAGACGATGATACTAAGAAGTGTCAGTGGGGTAGAGTTTGATACCTTTAGGATGAAAGATTATCAACATATCTATCATTTCCCGCAACCGATGAACAAGATGGATGCACCATTCTACACTCCCAATAGTAGTGTGAACACAAGAGATATCTTGAAGCATTGGGTAAGGGAGCCATCAAAGTTCAGGACAGAACCCAACCAGATCTACAAGACAAAGACACTCAGGAAGGCTTACCAACTCTTGGTCATCTTCTCATGTTGCTTGTATGGCCAAGAGAGTATGAAGACCTTCTCGTAGAGTTGGGTTGTTATGTTGGATCAATTGGCAAGTGAAGGAAAAAATTTCAACTGGTCCAACATGTTTGCGATCTATCTAAAAGTGCATGTATCAAATGCCTGGAGTCTGTTGAAGGATCTACAAGAAATATTATTGCCTACCTCCTCGATGCACTATGTTCCCGTCAATAGTTTCCTAGCATGGGTTTGGCATTGAAACCTTCAGAGAATGTTGTGAATGTGTATTGCAGGCTACTCTCAGAGTGCAACTACCAAGGAGTCATGGCTAGACTACATAAAAACTTCATTGCCCCTCTGTACACGATGATCTTTGAACAAGATCCAGCTTGCATCTCCCAGGCAACAATGGAGGCATTACTAAACATTACAGATTGGTATGCCTCACCCGATGGAACCTTCATTAGGATGTACAACGTGGAGAAGGCTCTGCATTTGCTACTGAAGTTTTCCACTTAGAAGATGGTCATGAAGGAGGTTACATGCCACATCTCGACAGGGTTATCAGCTAGATTGCACAGGAAGAAAAAGGAACCATGGCCTATCCTTCCTTTATGGATTGGGTTTTACAGGATCAAAAGTTTGAAATAATCAAATGTCAACATCAAGGACTTCAAGAAGTTTCATTTAGGCACCAAGAGTTTCAATCCATATGATCCACATGGATTATGCAGGGACCACTTTTCAAGAGTGTAATATCCTTGGATCCACGGGGCGTGTCACTGGTCAAAGGAAGACACATGAAGATATTGCTATAACTCCTCCAGGCTCAATGAATCGGTCAACATGGTAGTAGAGTGGCTAGGAGCACTCAAGGTAGTAGCGCCACAGGGAGAAACAATGACAACAACAACAAGCAACAAATCTATGTAAGACAAAGGAAAGAGGAAGATTTCTGAAAGCACAGAGGTGGAGCAAAGATACAAGTTTAAGGAATATCCACTTGTTGAGAAAGTAGATTTGGAGATAGAAGCGAAGAGGTGACACCGCGACAGGAGAGGAGCATAGAAAAGGAGAGATAAGAAAAGACTGGAAGAGATAGAGAGGGAGTTGCAGGAAGTAGAGCAGAAGCTTAAAGAAGAACAAGAGCTTTGTAGAAGAGAGAATGAAGCACAACATGTACTAGAATAGGAATAGGGACATGAGGAAGTGCAAGGTGCACAGACAATGTAAGTTGCACTGATACAAGTCGAAGACTCAGATCCACCAACAAATGAGGAACAGGGTGAGAAGTGGTAGGAATAGGAACTTTCTAAGTAGGATGAACTGATAGTTGAACAGATGGACACAGAGATGGAACATTCGGAACAGGATTAGGACAGTGACCTCATGCCAAAAGCATCTGAGGTCACCCTATAGGCTTCCCCATCTCTAGTAGTAGAGAAAGTCCTAAGTGAACAAGGGGATACCTTTCTTGTTGAGGATAATCCAGGAATAGATGTGTACAAGATAGCTTTTGATGAGTCACAACACATAGTTGTACAGGCACACATAGTACACATCCCAGATGAGCATAGATCACATGTCCACTTTTAAGAATGAGTGATTATTTCATATGTGTGAAGACATCTAGCTTCCTTGGCTGATGCTGCGAAGGCTTATGTCAAAGCCACAAGCTCAAGTGTGAAACTCTTGATAGAAGACAATGAGCACATGGCTAAGGAATTGCAAGTAGCTAGGCAAAGAGAGGAAATCAACAACATCCACCCAAGAAGAGATGAAGAAAGCGATACCTACTAAAGTATCCTCTCTTGAGACAGTCATACGAAGACAGTATGACAAGTTTGTCACTATGCACAAGGCAATTGTCCATCTACATGGTCATCAGCATCGCTGCACCAAGATAGCGTGAAAACTCACACATATACATGCCACTGTTGATCATATACATACATGGAAAATGAGGTACAAGGGATCCCCGCTTCACTTGCACAAGATGATGAAGCCATAGGTAGAGTTGGACAAAGCACACATCTAGAGTTTCATTCAGAACTATGAGGAACTCCTACCACTCATCACCAATGTTGAGGTTTCGTATGCACAATTGTTCAGGATTTTGGATGTTGTGGTGAGAAAGTACAACACACCATCAATTGGAACACTCACTAAAGACAAAGTGAAGAACCAAGTCAAACTAGATTTTGACACGTAATTTGATTAGTTGATGCACATGGCCACCAATGCAGATTTGCAGATGAGTGCAAAGAACATGCAGAGATATGTTGACGGTCCGACTATGCTCAGGACTAAATTGTGCATTTCATAGGATGAGTTGGCTAAACGTTCAAGGTTAGTATACCCAAAAGAAGTGGAGGCAAGAGTTCGTTTCTAGGAAGACATCATCAAATAGCTTGTGAACACCATTGCACAATACCAAGCTTAGCATCAGTTCGTCACTGAGGATCACGGAGGGGATGTTGTTGAGCTGGTCTTTCCATAGCCATCCAAGTCTTAGTGTTGTCTTACCTTACTAATTCAATCCTATTTTTGTCCCACATGGCTGTATGTGGAAAATGTATTATTATTGTAAACATTATGTAAAGTGAAATTCCAAGTGTCATTAGTGGAATACTAATAGTCATATGTTATGTAAAGAGTTATATGTAATGAAGTTGAAGAGTCATGAGGGTATTCCAAGAGTCACAAAAGGGGAATGTCAAGGGTCACCCCACCTTTTGTTATAAATAGAACCTCATAACTCATAGAAGAGGATTTTGGGAGCCAAGGTTTTGCTAGGAATTTCTTAGAGGGCTCTTGGAGAGTATTGTGGCGGGCCTTAGCTTCTCCACAGTGCAGAGGGAGTACATTTATTTGGAGGAGTAGGCAGTATTGACTGTAACGTTCCACTATTAGGGCTAGTGGCTATCATGGTTGTATGCATGGATAAAACTTTCAATTCATATATAATATAACAAATCTAACATGTCTTCATGCATATGTTGTTATTGTAGTTCAATTATTTTGGTTACTTTAGAAATGTATGTTGTTTAACTTATGCATTTGTGTATGAACTATTTTGTATACGATTGTATGATCTTGTTGAAGTTGTGTTGTTAGTTTAACCCATCAGTTTGGATTGTTGACTATTCTAGTTTCTAGCTTGTGATGTCATTCTAATCTTGTGTTGCTTTCAGGCTACGCACTATTACATGCTTCTAAGGGA
The DNA here is from genome assembly GCA_031772625.1 of Pinus tabuliformis. NCBI lineage: Eukaryota > Viridiplantae > Streptophyta > Pinopsida > Pinales > Pinaceae > Pinus > Pinus tabuliformis. The sequence continues at coordinate 616,241,655 of CM062817.1, forward strand.
TACACTTATTTCCTCCCTCTATGTGTTAAAACCTCCCCATACATCTCTCTTGACTCGCTATAAGGTAACACACTTTCTTCCGACAAAGATATCTTGCTTACCTCTACGCACTATCGTAGTCAAGGCATAGATTTACTACCCACTACTGGGACTCTTAGTCCAAATGGTCTGAGGTCTAGTTGGGACTTCATACCGGGGCGATCCCCTGACATGTTGGCGGGTCCATCAACATCAACAAGTATTCTAGTTATATTTATTTTTTTATTAAAAAAGCACAAATATAATTATAATTAAGGGGAGTATCCATCAACTCCATATATCAAGTAGTAAAATATCCATTATTCTTTTAACATCCCCCTATTCTACCCTTTCTTATTTTAATAATGACTATGATTGAATGCCAATGTGGAGGGACCAGGACTAGTTGGACTTCTAATTAAATATGTCATTATTATTATTAATTAATTAACAAAACTAAAGGTTAAATATCCTTACATATACTTGGTCTAAGGGAAGTTTATTGCCCACATGTTTGGCTTAAATCCATGTGCCCAACTAGCTAAACTAAAATATGTAGTTACTAGTGGTGTGACAATGAGTTACACTTGTTGCGTGCTTGTTGGGTACCTATTGCGTGATATGAATATGTCCATACTCACCCAAAGAGGAAGTGGAAAGCCACCACCTTACACATGGAAAAGAGGGGATTGGACATGGACGTTTCATGTTGGGATGTGAAGGAAAAGTAAGTGACGCACTTGTAGGAGGATACAAAAGGACCCAAAGGAAAAGAAAAAGAGAAGTAACGAGAGATAGAGCATGCTCCCTTTGCATGGGGAAAGAGGAGGTCCTTCAGGATAGTTTTTGGACTCATTCTAGGTCCTAGGTTGCTGGTTCACACTAGTTCCATTTTTAAACAAAAGGCACTCAAGACTAATGCAAGGAGATAGGCATAGTGGCGGGGCATGATATGGCTGATCGGGGGTAGAATTGGAACTGATTTTCGAGTTTGAAAACTGGAGTTGGTGCTATGTGATCTTGAGCTTGTGATTTGTGACTCTGGGAACCAATCCCTCTAATTATATTTGAGACCATGTTTGTCTAAGTCCGTGTGGGTTGTATGAAATTTAGTGAATGAACTAACTACTTGGATAAACTTACCTAGTCCAAGAAATACCTCAAACCTTGGATTCAGCTCAAGGGTGGTCATCTGCAAGAAAGGTTGCAGTGTAGCTAGCCTATGGTTGGGAGGAGAGTGGAAATCCATCCTTTAGTTTCCAACCATATTATATTAATTTGGATAAGTATTCTTCGACTATGAGTTTTCTATTATAATATCTCTTATTGGAGTTATGATCAATAATCAATCCTATGCCATTTATATAAGTATGCTTGATTCAATTTAAGTATGTGGATGTAATATCTCTATTCTTCTGCAATTTGTTTGATATGATCTTGATTGGTGACATGACATCAGTCAGGATTGATCTATGACTTCATGAGTTTCTATCATCTTTATATTTTTACAAATTTGGATAGCTTACTACCATAATCATAATGGTGAGCTACCACATTTGGAGTGCAATTTTATGTGATGTGTTCATGGAATAGTTCTATCTCATAAATTTGTTGAGTTCTTTGTATGATCATGTTGTATGCTTCGATTTAGGTGCCTACATGTTTATGATTTAACTTATGGATATATGTGTTTGATGGAATTCTCATGCTTTATAGAGTTACTTGCATGAATATGCATGATTACTTAATATGCTTCAATTAACTTGTTTTGGTGTGTGATTTCTATAATCTATCATGTTGCAAATGTCATGGCTCATTGCCTTGTTGGAGGCTGTAGACTCCCTCATGAGGGCAGTGAGGAGTTTGGTGCATGGATGCTTGAATTCTTTTAGTTAATATGATATAACATGTGATTTCATTCATTTGATATGATTATGAATATGATGCTTATTTACCTTGTGTTAAACTATAAGTTACTTAATAGGTTATGAAGGCTATCCATGTGTTGTATGCTATTCAGGTTTCAACAAAGATGATTGTTATATACCATTAATTAGAGCAGTTCATGGATGTACACATGTATAATGTTGCATTATATTGAGCTTTATGGAGGAATTATGTTATGAGAGTATCTTGATGAAATGTTGTATATGATTTTTTTCATGGTTATGAGGAATTTGGAGGCCTTGGTGGTTGCTGACAGGAAAATATGGATCTTTATATTTGTATATATTTTATTTTGTGTAGAGATATTTACATGGTTATATATGAATGTTTCTTGATTTTATATGAAACTATAACTAGTTACATGAAGTCATGCAATTAATTGCTATTACCAACATTTTTCTAACATGCTTATGAAATGAAAGGCTCATTGTATTGCTTAATATTGCAATGTACCTTGTATGTGTTGTGTATGACATGATGTCTGTAAATCAAAGGCTACTATAACCAAGTTTACAGAGCCATAAAAATTATTATTTAATTGGTTTCATTCTCATTTTGGGTATTATTCAAGCCACCCCCAGACACAATGAAAGTTCGACAGAGCCTCGAGAACCCTTGGTGTCCCTAAGTCTATGCATGGTCTGCATAGGCTTGTATTTTGGTTGAATAGGCCTTGATGTATTTAACAGATCTGGTTTCAATGGAGTTTGGGTGGATGTGAAATGGGAAAATATCCATTAATCAATGTGAAAATACATGTTTTGCCACACCTCCCTCACTGAGATATATGCATTGGTGGCTTTGGAGTGAGCATTGTCGACAAAGGGCACAAGATAAAGTTTCTCCTCCATCACTTATTGTAATATTTGCGTCACGCCACACTAGGACTAGAATAAAGCCCCTGTTGTATCATGGAGCTATGGCATGGTGACAAGACAATAATTTATACGTCCTAGGGAACAAAGACGAGGAATGTATTTTAACGAAAAATAACAATTGGGCCAAAATTTCATAAAACCTTAGTTTTTCATAAAAGGGCTTAGCCCCGTGGGACACTGGTGTAGGATGAGGTAGCAGGTGCCACGTAAGTTAGGAAAGGTTACATGGAAACCATGTAGATGGAAACAAGGACGTATGCTGACATGGTGCTTATGTGCCATGACATGTGATAGTTAAAATTAGCTTAGTTGGATGGCTAAAGAGTCAATTTTTGGATGACACCTAGCACTCGTTAGAGGATGCCACATGGCAGGGTGAAATTACCCTCATCAACATGACATCAGCAAGAGGTAAGGAGATAGGTAACGTGGTGATGTATGACATGGATTCCAGGTGGCACCACGAGCTATGCCATATCAGAGGTAATAAAAGACATGATGTAAAATAAAGGCATTAACAGACTGAAATGTTCTTGTTAGTGCCTTTTGTCTAACACGTAATAGAGAGCACTATACAGGAAACCTTTCGACAGGTAAAATAAATTTTTATGTCTTGTTGTGTTAGTTTGGGATTGGCATTCACTTCTTACCTTGGAAAGATGGCATGATGGTGTTGGGCATGTTGACATGGAGAGAGCTACACTATGTTTTGTGAAATGTAGTAGAGCAATGTATGTCATTCGACATTGCCACATGGTAGTGCATGCTGATGTGCCAAGGTTTAAAGAGCTAAATATTCAAATGGGCATAAATTTCAATCCCAAGGTCAAGTTGAGAGAAAATTTATATCATCGAAAATCTCTTAACTAGCCAAACACAATGGTGATGTTTATTTTGAGTTTCGAGGAGGTCTGAAAAGAGGATTATTGTCACCCCGTATTCATAATAAACCTTGAAGATTCGGTAATTTTGAAGTAACACTTTCCACAGCCCGAGAATAGCCCAAGGGGGTGGGGGGGAGTATTATAAAGTGGTATCAGAGCATGGTTCAACACTTAACCTGGAAGGCTCTAGTGTAAGAGAGAATTTAAGTTTTAAAGCTAAAATCTATGCATGCATGTGTACTTGTGTGAAATTACTTTTTTGTATATATCAATACCTTGATGTTATTTAAATATTGATTTGAGTTTGACGCAATAAGATAAACATGCAGAATGTTGACTAGATTCCTTAGAGTATCCCAACAAAATTACAAAAGTTTATGGCTGAGTGAAGCAACTATGAGGGGGAATCTCTTAGGTTAGCTACTACTAGTTTAATATTTTTCTTTAATGTTTTGATAAGTTTCCATAAGCTGATGAATGATAACATTGGCATGATAAACATGTAGTAAATGAAATAGATCAAAGATACATGTCCAATATTAAATAATGATATGTTAGATGCATGAAGGTATGTTAGGTTCATACAATAATGATATGTAAATAAAATTTGTACGTGCTATGTTTTGAGTAACTGAATGAAGTTATTAATGGATTCCACGTCATGTGGAGAAACCATTAGGAAAGTGTTCAAGAACAACCCTTTTACTATAAACTACCATTAATAATGTGCTTATGCTTCTGACCTTTGTTGTGTGCATGAATGAAAATGATGAAGGCTAGAAATTGATAGTGTATACATAGCTGTTAAGAAAAATATTGAGAAGGGGGGGGGGGGGTGGCGGCGCGGGTGCAGGGTGAATCAATATTTTAAATTCAAAGCTTCCAAATTTTTTATTCTAAAAAATATACGCTATTGTTATTAAGGAAACTTGCTTATGTACTCTACTTCAGAGAAGGAAACCATCGTATATCCAGTTTATTGATTTTATGTATTCTATCAAACAATTATCTTCAATTAGTGCACGAGTAGATTAATTACTTTCAGTATGTAGTACAAAACATAATAAATCACATCAAACACACATAGAAGACTAGGATTTTAGATGGAAACCCAATGTGAGAGAAAACCACCATTGTTGTTGTCTTTGTCTTCTTTCGTACGATATAAAGAAAAATATTACATTTTTACTGATGCAAACTCTTGTTAGTACACATGCACCAACCTACAGTAGGATACAATCTTATCTCATTTTAAAGAACCCACTAGAAGGGAGATATAACCCGTTTAACTCGTCTACCATCTCCTACCGGAAGGGAGCTCCTACCCCCTTTCCAAACACTGCTACTGTTAGCTCCTTGTGGACCACTTTTCCAAATGTTTCAGACTAGATTCACCTGTCTAACATGATCACATAACCTGTAGGCCACTTTTCATCAAATTTTTAAATTGGACCCATATCAACCATAAACCCAAACAAACTAAAGCACTAAATCCAAGACACTGTCACACTACAAATCAATAGAAATTCTTAAGCATCAAGTCACTAAATGTAGAACCCAACCATAAACAACAAATATTAAATTTTGTATGCAACTGTACAAAATAAGACTCACATATATACACATTTTTATCTGTATAACACATGTGTATAAATATCAAAATATTGAATACTAAATCATAAATCATTGAACCATTCATATACCATTTCACCAACTACAAATCACTGAATCAATCACATAATTCTAAACCAATTATAGATCATGCAATCAGTGAAACTTTTCTGCCATTAAAATTGATCGATTCGACCAAGTCACCTTAATCATGATAAAGACATCATTGATAGACAAAATAAAGTAAACCATATAACATTAGCTGTAAACATAAATCATCAAATATGTAACCATTAATCAACAAATTAAACCCTATTTTTTGTACGTGATATGTATGCGCTTACCATTCACAACACCTATGTACAAATATGCAGATAGTGAAAATTATTTCGTAGATTATATACGCGACCCTTCAGAGGTGGAGCCACGTATGTATGTGACTATGACTAAACATACATGTCTATAGATCTGAAAATATTTTGCTACAAACACAATTTCACTTTCCACAACCTTGAGTGTCAATACTACATACTTATGAATAAATAATTTAGGTCATAGTATCACAATTTCATCACTATTAGACATTTGCAACAAGTAAATCAATTAAGCATACATGTCAACATATTTCAGATCTTTCAGATTTGATTCTTCTCCTTGCTCTCTGGTGCACACCTATTTCAAATCAAATAATTCATAGACAACTCAATACTTGCACACCTAACACTTTGATCTCCATCTCCTTATATAGCTTTATCCTTAGTCAATACCTAGGCCAATCCCTTAGTAATTCCATTGGTATTATTTAACGGGATCAAATATCCGTTGTTTCACTCATTACTATGGGCCAATACCATGGTAAAGACCCCTGGTATTCAAATTACCATGGTGCGGATTTTGTATGCGACTTTTCTTCACAATACATGCGTATGTATGCAACCCTTATGCATAGGATTTGCATATACTTTCCCAAACTTCATATTCAACATCTATTTGTCTCTAATCTGTCATTTCCCTATTCATCACTTTTGTAGCATCTGTTCCATCCTACATAATCATCTTGTTATCATAATGTTGACATCATTATCAAGTAGGTTTCCATTAAGGACATCACATTACCCATAATGCTAGCAATAACATGGAATGTGTGCATGCATGACACATGTTTTTCAAAATGAATATGCATAGGAACTACTGAATATTGAAATAGTAGGCATATTACTAGGTAAGTGGACCCCTTAAAAAGGCTTTAGTTGGGAGTGTTGGTAATGACATGCAAGTAAGTAAGGCAACTAAAGTTCATGGTAGAAAGGTAAAGGAAAGGATTGGGGTAAGAGTTCCCTTCAATTGAAATTGATATATGTTGTTTCAAATCAATGAATTCCTTGTAGCGATGCCTAGGAAAGGGCATGGTCAAGGTGACAATATTATGGTATGAAAGATTGTAGTAATGAATGTTGAATTTATCATGAACTTAAAGACATACATTTATCATTTCAGACTCGTTGGTCTAGTGGAACAAATTTTTAATTTCATTAGGAAATGTTTGGAATAGATGTGATGCATATATACACTAAAACGAAAATCTCATTTTAATGTTTTTAAATTTAGTTGGATTGATAGAATTGTTACGCGTATAAAAATTTTGAGGTCACTTCAGGTTGTTGTGAATTTCTTTTGGAATGAAAATATTACACATATAAGCACTGACAAGTGTTGGCTGATTGAAAGATCCAATTGTAGGCAAAGTATGGAATGATATGGAAGATCAAAGCCACCATGACATAGTGTCCTATTTTTCTAGTATAGTTTTGTCACTCCTATCAAGGGTTATATATATATGATAGGTTGATCACTTGAATGAGGAATAATGTTTTACATACATAGTTATATTTCCTTTTATCTTTATGTATGACAGATTGATCACTGGATTGGGGAACAATTATATTTTCTCTTATATCTGGCATCGTTGATTATCTGTATTAGATGGTTTTGGTTAAGTAAAATGTTATACATATGTTTTTTTGTTTGTATCTGATTTATGAAGCAGGTGTATGACATGGATGGTGATCCAAGATTAAGACACATATACCCATGGATTCTGATGGTTATGCAGAATAGATGGTTAATTATGATTTATGGATGATACATGATTTGTGTGATTATATATGTCTACTATTGTACTATGCAGGATGTGGTAGGGTAACTGGTCATTTTCCAAGAAGGATGTTCAATTATGAATGACTGTGGAAGTCATTTCTTCATAACAAAAATGAATGTGGAAGCCATGCACCATTCTAGGTAAAATGTGATTAAGTTAATTTCATTATGAAATTCATTTGATTCCTTTGATCTATGAGACTGTAATGTGTGTAGGTCTTTGAACAAGGCCTTAGCAGTGAACCATCAGATGGGTAAAATCTCACAATTAGTACCATAAGGAGAAATGCAAAGTTTCAAAGCACAATAGGTGAGAGGGCATGGAAATTAGGGCATGGAGTCCTAAATCCAAGAAAGATAAAGACGTGGAGTCTTGTATATTTAGGGCATGGAGTCCTGAATATCTAAAAATATCAAGTTGTGGAATCTTGGATCTTTGGAGTAGATCAGGGTGCAGATTCCTCAATCTACTAAGGCACGTAGATGCATGAAATAGGGGTGCGGAATCCCTATTCTCCAGAATAAAAATACCACTCATGGATGAATTTCTTTAAATAAAATTTCATTCTCACAATTCTAGAATGACTTTCTAAAAATAGAAAGTCATGTCCAACATCTCAAGCACGACTTCCCAAAAATAGACCATCACTTTACATAAATTGGTAATCAAGTGGAGTTGAAAAAAAACGAATTAAATTATCATTAATCAATCCTAATAGTTCAATCTTGATTGAATCCTCAATATTATTAATATTATTATTATCTTTTATGAGACTATGATATTATTATTAAAAAGGAATTACAAGTCAATTTTATCTCCTCAATCAATTCACACATCTCCTTCATGACTCTTATGGCTCTCTCTCTCTCTCTCTCTCTCTCTTTTAAATAATTCATTATACTCTATTTTATGCACTTATCAAAGAATGGCATATTCCTTTTCACTCATTAAAAATATGTCATAAAATATTCCTCTTACGCTCTCTTTAATGCATATATTACACTCTCCTTAACTAAGGCATGCATACCTCTCCTTAATGGCATAAGTTACACTCCTCTAAATGGAATCCAATGCATGCACATTACTCCTCCTTTATGACAAGAATTGTTTTCTCCTCCTATATATGAGTCTCATGTATTCTCACTTGGGGATTATGAGGCCAAGAGTGGAAGAGACATGAGGAAAATAGTGAGAGGGAGGGATATGGAGAGTAGCCAATTGCTTCCATAATAAATCTGAAATTATTGTTAAAATCCTAACATCTCTAGCTATTGAGGTTGGTCACGAGTGGTATTGAGAGGAAGTGAAAATTTTATTCCTTAGTTTGCCTTGCAAATCCCTCTACTGTTGTCTTTTGGTATTGCTTGTGAGCTTTTGCATCTTGAGGGTTCTAGGGGGTGATTTTCTTCCTGGATATGGTTGGGAGGAAAACAGGTGGTTCACAATGAGTTGGTAAGGATATTGGTGGTGGAACATCCTCTCTTTGGAGCTGAAGCATACTCCCATTTTTTGAGTTGTATAAATTCACTGCCAGGTATGTTGACAACAATATATTGTGTTTGTTTTTGTAGTTCATTACATGGTTTTGCTTATTTGGTGGTTGAATGAAACTTTGATGTATGCCAAATGCTGCACACTAAATGTTGAAGGAATTTTGAACTAGAAAATGTGCAATTAACAATATACATAAATGCATGAACAATAAATAAAGAACAATAATCAAAGTAAGCTAATGCATGGAAAGAAATTCCAATTGCATAAAATAATAATTTCTATTGTCTACCAAAACTTGATATCGAAAAATATTTGTAAGCAAACTAGTTCATTAACACCACAAGAAACAATCTTTAGTAATGAAATTAGATAAGTGACTAACTACACTGATGCATAACAAATAAGATTTTAAAGAGGTGTCTTGAGCACCTGGGGTGTGTTGTAACCCAACAAGGTTCAAATCACTAAAGAGATAGTAGTATAGGAACCAAAAATGGCTTTCATTGATTAGGAAATGTGCTCACACATAAGAGATTACAAGACTAGAATTCTAGACAAAAGCATTTAATTGATTATTGTTGATTTCTAACTTAAAAAAATCAACTCCTTATGGGATACTAAAGCCCTTTATTTATAAAAAAATATCTGAGGGGAAACCTCCTTGAAGAGATGCCTTATTTCCTTCCAAAATCTCTATAAATTAGGATCCTTCTCCTCGAGTGACCTCACAACGTGTTGAAGCCCCGAAAATCAGGTCTACAACAAGGGGGATACCCACCTGATCCGGACCTTGATTAGAAGCTCCTTTTCCGTTTGGTATAATGGGTCCGACTGGGGATATGGGACTAATTTCCCAATTTACGTGTGTGTGTGTGTGATGGAATGATATTTCTCTTCCTAACAATTTCTAAATGGAATACTTCTACTCTATTTCTAATCTAATAATATAAAAATTGTATTCTAATAAGCAGAAATATCTAAGTCTACACTAACCCGGGGTGTAACCTTTCTTTTATGCGATCTAAAAAGATTTCAAATAACAACTAGTAATAAAGATCATTCAACTGTTATGAGAAAACAATTCAATAAAGATGAACCACTTCATATCAAAAGTTAGATGAAACAGTTGTGAGAAACATATCACATAATAAGCTACTCATACATCAGGCATAAATAAATAGCTATCACCATACAAAAGTGCCAAATGATAACTCAGGCATTCATACATCAATATATAAATAACTGAACATGAAAATCACTTTAACACAAGGGCATAAATAGTTAAGAGATAGAAGTACCATTTATAACTAGTCCTACTCATGAGCTTCAAGTGATAACGATTTATCTCTTCTTGATCTAATATCCACTAAGAGTAAAAAAGTGCAACATCAGTAGCATATATCAAATGCAAATATCAATAAATCTCGTTCCATTCATTCATCAAAACCTTCTCAGAGGGTACAAAAGTGCATGTTCTGGGGATAAGTTTTTGACAAATTTCAGGACCCTTCTCTAAATGCATGAGAAGGGTTTAAATACTACTATCTAAATCTAAAAATAAATTATTACAAAAATGTAGGATGCGGTTTAAATGACCGTCCTTATTTCAGGAAAATAGAACAAAATTAAAACTAAAATTGAATCTAAAATTAAAACTACTTCTGTATCTAGTCCTTGAAATCGCACGCATGCAGGATCTGTTTGAGAAGAGTCGGCTGGCCGACTTCCGATTTTAGTTGAGCTGAGAAAACATAATCGAAAAGAGCTGGCACCATCTTTTTGGCCAAATTGATGATACACTTAAGATCATCCATTGGCTATGTGGCTTTACCAAGTATGCCCAGTAATAATCCCAGCTCAACTTGGTTAACCCTTGGATTGCTTCTGCCTTTTCTTGGGCCTTCTGCTTCCAATATGTTTGTAATTGTTGTACGTTAGGTAAATACCCTAGAGTGGTTTCTGCGATCAAATTTTCCCTGTGCAAATTTTCATTTACACAATCAATAATACTGTTTGCTGCCGTGGCTGCTCCTTTTGCTGCTTGCTCTGCCTCCCTGATTTGTTCATCCCATTTGTTAAAGAGCATTTCTTTGTGGTTTTCATTGATCCTTGGTGCACCTGCTCTTTTTCCCTCGTTTATTTCTTGCTAATCCAAATATTCAGTCACCCGTTTATCAATTAAATCACAATCACTTCGTAAATCTACAATTGATTAGTGGTTTTATCACTTATTTCACAATAATAGTTCCACTGTGATATTTTTTGGCCCAACACTTCTTGCTGCTATAGTAATTGTTCATTCAAGGAAATGGATTCTGTGATAAATTTTGTGAGTTTAGGATTGTCCTTGTGCATTTCCTGTAGATCCTGTAACTGCTTTCCTTTCTCATCCAAACTTTTCTAGTAGCCTATCTGCATTTGTTGGAAGTCCTGCTGTAACCTTTCAAGTTGTTTTTGTGCTTCATTGTTGGTGTTGGCTTGTTGCAAAACTTGTATTTTGTCTTCCTTTTCTTTTAGCAGTTGTTGTACCTTAGATGCTTTATCAATAGTTGCAGAGGCATACGCTCTTGTGATTTGAGATAGTTTGGTGAGATTCTCAGTGGGATTGGTAGTGGGATCTTGCCATAGGACATCTAATTGTTCTGTGTCATGAGAGAGCATGTTTTACAATTTCCTTTTCTTCCTCTGTCTTCTCACTACTGCTTTGTGCTGTGGGCTATAAAATACATCAAGAGGAGGAATTTCTTCTATTTTGAGCATAAGCTCAGAGGATGGGGCAATAGGAATATGCTCCATATCTCAGACATTCCTAACTGTTCTTGTGACTACTTCTTTTGTTGCTTGTGCATTGCTCATAGGTGTCTTTATGGTTTCTTCTTCAAGATTGATCAAGTCATTGAAGGTTTCCCATTCTTTATCTAGTTCGGTTGTGACTGACGATGGCTGAATGACGAGAGGGGGAGGATCTCTTTGCAGAGAGGTAAAAACCCATTGCTCTAGAAGTTCCGTTGACTGGGCAGTATCCTTTACTGACCCTCCACTCTTATCCTGTTCACTTTCGGATCTTTTAGAATGTTCAGATGTTTCTTTTCTAGACTTGGATTTAGATCCGTTTGTGCCTGAACTTCCACTAAGACTAACACTTGGAGTTGGTTCCCTTACGGGTTCTAGGCATAGTTTTTCCAAAGGAATACTGGCTAACCTTCTTTCCTTGTATATTTTGAACTTTTGAAATTATTCTGGAGAGAATTACATTTGGGCTGCATGCAGAATTTCTTCAAGTGTGCTTTTCTGTTGGAATATATCATCGAATAAATCATCTTCTCCAGAAAACACCTTTATCTTTACTGCAGTAGTGAAATTCTTAGCAACATCATGAGGGTTGAATGGTCTTCCTAAAAATTTGAATAACTATAAACACGTTATATTTTTTACTTCTGTGAATGCATGGCCTACATCAAATAGCGAAAAGGCCCCACAGGCTATAGGAAACTGCGGCTAGATAGCCTTCTTTTTGTCTTTCAAATCTTTAGTCAAACCTCCTTCTCCACAGGTTTGATAAGCAATTTCTTGAGCCATGAGTTTATCAGAGACATAGAAAGGTAGGACGTGAGGGGAAGTAGAACTTCCAAATACTCTGACATAAGTAAACAATTCCTCCCCGAACCATCTCGTGACAGGGAGTATGTCCACCTCTGCTTCAGGAGAACATCTTGGAGCATCTTTATCATACAACATTCTGTACAAGGGCAGCATGATTCCATGACAAATCTTGTAGAAGTGTGGAGCAAACTTAGAGTCCCACAATTCTTTATGATAGACATGGATGGGTAAGGGGTCTTCAGTTATCCACTTCCAACCCATAACAGGAAACTTAGAAACATAACATATCGCATCCATTACATACACATATAGGTAAAAAGGGGGATAAATTCTCTGAGCAACAGTTCTTTTGGACCGGTAATTTACAATGGCCGTGACTAGGTTATCAGACAATATTTTAGCCCAATCTACAATAGTGGCATTCGTGGTGGCATCCAATAACGATAGCCATTCAGATGAAAATTTATTATATCTGGCATTCCAAACAGTCTACAGAGCATGGCAGCATCAAAGAAATACGAGGAGGTGAGAGAACCAGTATTGTACATACCGTGTTTATCTTTCTTCAGTGGTTCGTCCCTCCCCGACTAGTCTTTGGTGGTTTCTGCCAGGTCTTGATTTTCTTTTGAAAATTTCTCCATAAACTGCTTGTTTATAAGTTGCATGTGGCTCCTGTAAATGATACATGAGCTTTAAATCCTGTGCAGTGAATGAGCCAATAAGTCCTTGACCCTGAGTTTTAAACTGTCTATTTCTGATATCAACGCTGTCCAGTATCCACTTAACCATGTCTGTGTATGGGAGAATTTTGGATCTTGCTGCTATCCGATGTAAGAATGAGCAAGCTAGCTCTATGATGGATGCCTCAGAAGAACTATTTGTGCCCACAGTAGTAGTAACTTCCATTACTCTGGGATTCTCCTTTTCAAGCAGATTATACATGCCTTCCCACGTAGCAATTCCTGTGTCTCTGTTACAGGCCATGTCTGTATACAAGGGCGCCATTTCTTTTTCTTCAGAGCTCAGAGCTTTGCTTTTCTTTCCCATTTTATCCTACGTATTGCTTTGTATTGTTCTATGTTCTCCATTCCTGCAATTCACAAGTGAAGTGAAAATAATGACAAGGAAGGGTGATGGGAAAGTTTTAAATTTCGAAGATGCATAAAATATACCACCTTACGTGAGATGATTTTTTGATAAGTACGAAACCATATTCCATTAATAACTGGAAAATAACTCATTTATTAGCATTAAAGCGCATAACCAGGTGTTAATTTATGGAAAATAATATTTTGAATAACGAGCCCGAAAGATCTGCGATGAAGTGATGAAGCGATTTTCTTCGCAATATCGCAGATCGCAATATCGCGGAATCACAACATCGCAGAATCGTAACATCATAGAGTTGATCTCTCGTGACATCGCATTATCGCATTGTTGTTGTATCGCCAAATTGCAATATCGCAGATCGCAAGAACGTGATATAATGGCAATCTTTGTTATTCTGTTTTCTGCGAAATGTGATTAGCATCATTGCATATCAGCAAATTAAAGTGTTTTAAATGTAAGTTGTGCTTGATGTATGCGATGCAATATTTTATTATCGTGTATCGTGATCTCACAATGTTGGAATTCGGTTTGTAAGGTGGTATCCTGACATCTTTTTGCGATGCGATATTTCCTAAAGAAAGATTTTGTCTTACCTTATCATAAAACTTAGATTTTTAGATTTTTCAAGGGGGTCTTCCTAAGCTTATGATGGTAAGTTTTATTTGAAAAGGAAATTTAAGCACTACTTTGATTTTTTAAATTTTTAACTGAGGGTCCCCACTTATTTAGTATTAGGAATAACACTAAATAAGAAGGGGGGTTGTTGTTGGCCACAACAATTGGTGATTCACTTGGAAGAACCAGTTATCTTTGCTGCTCTTTTGAATTTTCAAAACTTCCAAAACAAAATTTTTTCCAGAAAATTATACTTTACTATAGAAAGACTAAGTACATTATGCTTTTGCCTATCAATGATATTTTGTTTCTTCTTTTTCCCAACTTTGATTATTTACTTCCTCAAGCTAGTCCTTGTATCTACATTAGTCATTACTTGGTTTATAAAGATAAAAACAAAGTCTTCTTTGTAAATCAGTTTTGAATATGCTCATTTGTCGTAGGTAGAGCCTCTACTACCAGCAAGCGTTTATAGCTTCAACAAGGTTACCTATTATCCAACAATGATCCTGTATCCTACTTAGAGAAATTTACAAATTTTCAAAGAAAAATCCATTTCCACACCTTTTGCTTTCATTTTCTTTTTATTCTTAAAGAGCAATGTCTTGGTTTGGTAGCCAATTCATGACACAGTCAGTCACTAATTTATAACTTTGTTAAACAAGCTGGCTCGTGATGAGACCCCTTGTCTTTTGATTTTAACAATCTTGAGTCATTGCCTTATTGTGGTATGCAGTATTTGGCAAAGTCAGCAAGCTATAACATCTATGATCATGATAAGTCAGCTTGTGATGAGACCTCTTACTCTTTAAGTTAAAGTGTATATTTGGTTCATTCTCTGAATATTATAGTTTCTTAGGTGGGAAGGAAGTCATTGTTTCCTTAAGACAGCTCTGGATGACAATGATAGAGTTTTTGGGAAAGAGCCTTTCTATAAAGAATCTTCATTTTGTTATTAATACCTTTCATTGACTGAAATAAAACAATTTCTAACTAAAGGTGTTTTTTGTCAAAGTTTATACAGTTGAAACTAATATCATTTCTAGGCGTATAGTCTTTAATTGTATCTTTCAATAGTAATGATTAATTTTTCAGAAAGAATTCTATTTATACAAGTGAAAAAACAAAATCTAGAAGAGAATTTGTGTCTTTTTCGTGAATTTCAAATGTAACCATTTACAACCAATTTTATTATGGAAGGAAAAACAACTACTCTACAAGAATAGAAGAATGATCTTCTATGGAAAATATTTCTTAAGAATCTGACCATTAACAGGTAAAGAATCTCTTCTCCTTGATAAATCTTGTAACATGAAGGTAGACGGACTTATGACTTCTATGATTTGAAAAGGACCAAGCCACACTCTTTGAAATTTTGTATGTTTTCCCTTTTCCCATGAGCCTTGTCCCATTTTAAAGCTAGATCTCCCATCTGAAAATCTTTTCTGGATATCAAATTGGAATCAAAAGAGGCTTTCACCAATGCTTGATGATGAGTGTGAGTAATCTTAGCCTGTTCTCGTTGTTCTTCTAGCTTAATTAATTCCAGCTGCCTTAGTTGTAGGGAAGAAGTTGGTGCTTCATCAATATATTGAACCAAGGCTAAAGAGGGAATTGCCAGATGTGTTGGAAGAACCACTTCTTTTCCATAAACTAAATTAAATGGAGAAGTGCCAATAGAGGCTTTCTGCATTATTCAATCTGCCCATAAAGCATATATTAAAGACTTATGCCAATTTTTATGATTTTTGTCAATGGTTCGCTTAATGATTCTGATTAAGTTCTTATTTGTAGATTCAACTAACCCATTCCCTTGTGGGTAATAATTGGCTGAGTATTTAAGCTTGAAACCCCTTTTGAGTGCAAATTCAGTCATTGCATTACGAGAAAAATATGATGCATTATCAAACATTAAAGCGGAAGGAAATCCAAACCTGGTGATTATGAACTGATCTATGAATTCAATGATATTTTTAGCGTTAGCCGTCTTGAGTGGGACTGCTTCTACCCATTTAGTAAATTAATCTGTTGCTGTAAGGATGTATCTATGCTATTTAGAAGAGTGAGGAACGATCTCACATATTACGTCCAATCCCCACTGGTTGAAAGGTTGTTCGATGGTAACTGGTTGCAATGGCAAGGATGGTTTCTTTTGTCTCCTAGCAGCGGTTTGATAGACTTGACATTTCCTTACGTAGTTATGTGTGTCTTTGAATAATGTGGGCCAGTAATAGCCTGCACGTAAAATTTTGTGAGCAGTTGCATCTCCAGCGTAGTGTCTGCCTGCTGGCCCATCGTGGAGTTCCTGCAAGACTTTTTTAGCTTCAGCTTTCTCAAGACATCTAAGGAGAACAAAATTATAATTTATTCTAAAAGGAACGTCATTCACGAGTTGACATTGTTTGGCTTTTAACCTTAGGGCTCTTTTCTTGGTATGATCGAGGTTTGGAAGAGCATATCCATTCTTTAGATAATAAATAATATCAGCGTATAATGACTCAACATCGTTTAGGCTTACCTCGTACACTTGTACCTCTGCAGATGGATTTTCGGACATTAGCGATGCTCTTGCCAGCATTTTGCAAAATCCTTGACCTTTTACAATACTTGTTGGTTTGATTTCTACATCATATTCCTGTAAGGCAGTAACCCAATTGGCCCTTTTCTCACCCACATCCTTCTGTACTAGAAGATTTCTTACCGCTGGAAACAATACTATGATTTTGGTATGTGTTTTGAGTAAAAAAGGTCTGAAATATTTAATTGCTTTAAAAACAACATAAGCTTGTTTTTCCACATCTGAATAATTCAACTCAGCTCCTTGTAAATTGGAACTGAAAAACAGTAATTGGGGCTTCTGCCTTTTCTTGATTTGTTTGAGTGAGTATCGTAGCATATGACCTATCTGAGGCAAATGTATACAAAATAAAAGGATCAGAAAAATTTGGAGTTGCTAAAGATGGAGCATTGATAATTGCTTGTTTGATCAGATTGAATGCCTCATGTTTGTCTTGGCCCCATTTAAAATTTGTGTTCTTTTTAATCATGGCTTGTAAAGGAGACATGATTCTTGAAAAATCTGGAACGAACCTCTTTACAAAGTTAATCTGGCCAAGGAAAGATTGCATGGCTTTCTTGTTGTGAGATAGGGGTACTGCGGAAATTTCCTTGATTCTGTCAGGATCAATGTGAATTCCAGATTTTGACACTATGAATCCTAGAAGTTTTCCTTCACTTAATGCGAAAAAAGATTTTTTCAGGTTAAGAGAAATCCCATACCTTAAACAACGTTGGAAGCTCTGTTTTAAATCTCTGAGATGGTTGTTTCGTTTCTTGGAATAAACATTTATATCATCCAAATAGATTACCACTGATTTATTAACTAACCCCTTGAATGCAATGTCCATGGCTCTCTGAAATGTGGCACCCGCGTTAATCAAACCAAACGGAATCTTTTGATATGTGTATGTGCCCCATTTGGTTATGAATGTAGTTTTTAATTGATCGTCAGGATGTACCAACACTTGATTGTATCCTGAGAATCCATCCAAGAATGACATTAACTCTGAGCCCGCAACTGCCTGCAGTATTTGTTCCATGGGAGGTAAAGGAAAATTATCCTTTTGGCAGGCCTTGTTAAGGTTTCGAAAGTCATTGTAGATTCTAATATCTCCATTTTTCTTTCTAACATGTACCATATTGGAGACCCATTTAGAATGTCTAACGGGAAAGATTATTTTGGCTTTCAATAACTTACTGAGTTCAATTTTGATCTGATTTTCTAAATTTGGATGGATCTTTCTCAACTTTTGTTGGACAGGTTTTTCATTATCGATCATTGGGATAGTATGTTGGATGATGGAGGTGTTGTATGTTTTGAGTTCATCGTAATTCCAAGAAAAGACACTTTTGTATTGTTTCAAGAGATGGATATACGCTAATTTTTTTTTAGGGGCTAGGCCAAGGCCTAGGTTGATATTCTGCGGTTTGGCATCAGTTCCTAGATTTACTAATTCATAATTCAAAGTTGAACTTTGGAGTTTTGAATTGGTAGATATTTTGAATCGATCTTTCAAATCATAAAGGTCTTCTAATTTGACTACTGATTTAGGTATAACATTGTTAGTACTATCCTATTGCAATTGTTGGTCATGTTGGTCTTCGTCAATTATTTGATTGGTGTAGGTTCCTTCAGATGTGAGAAAACTCACGATATCAGGATCGTCGTTGAAAATCCTCCAATTGGTAATGTTATCAGGAATAGATGGTCTAAAAATTAACTCAATTGAAAATCAGTCAGGGCTAAAATCTTCTGAAGGAATGAGCTTGGAAGCTACGTTGGCTAAGAGGTTTGCGCTAGCATTCTGGAGTCTGGGAATTGATGAAATATTAAATGCTATAAAGTGTTCAGTCAGATCTTGAACTAAAGATTGGTAATGCTTTAAATGACCTAATAAACAGTGTATAGTATTACGTACCTGTCTAATTACAATTTCAGAATCTCAGAAAACTTGCAGGTATTTGACGTCTAATCTGATTGCTTTGTATAACCCTTGGATTAGAGCCTTGTATTCTGCGGTATTGTTGGTGCACTCAAATTCGAGTCTGCAAGTTAGCATGGTTTTATCTCCCTCTAGGCTTACTAACACACATCCTGTTCCTGCTCCGTTGTTAGACTTAGAACCATCAAAAAATAATTTCCAAAACAAAGATTTATTTACAGGACTATCTATAAAATTAATGCATTTAGAACTATCTGTTTGAGAGAAATTTTCTACTTTAGATAAAACAGAATGTTCTAAGTAAGGTGAAGTATGAGCATTAAAATTTCCTAGGAAAGAATCTACTGAATAGTTGCCTATGATGTTAGAATTATATGCTACTGGTTCATTTTCTCCCTCCAGTTCTGTTACTATGTATTTCTGATGTCGTTCGCGCTCAAATTTTATTTGGTTTGGTTTACCATTATAAGGCAGCCACATGTGAGACCAGTCGGTTGCAAAGTATCCTTGAAGTTTTTCTGACTAATCTCTGCTAAGAATTAAGCCATAAAATTGAGGAATATCAACAACTAAAATGTCAATAACTTGACATACCTTTGGGTTGGATGACAGCCTTATGGTAACCTGATTTAACTTGCCAATCACTTTGACTTGCGATCGATCTAGCTGAACTATGCGTACAACTGATTTTTGTGGTTGAACGTTCAATTTTTCACATATTGATCTTGGTAAAATATTTGATGAAGCTCCAGAATCTACTAAGCAATTATGCACGTTTTTATAGAAAATTTCATAAGTAAGGAGAAATGGGGGAGTATGAGATCTCGATCTTCCTCCAATTAATGCGATATCGTTTGGATCAATTTTATTCATCATATTAGTTGGAGGTCTTCCCATATCATGGGAAGCTTGAGAGATTACAACGGCTGGTATAGGTGCAACTGGTACAACATGTAATTCTTTCAAAAGTACTTTTTGCTGGTGGTTTAACTTGCTCAATTCAAAAAGAGTAATATTGGCCCTAGTCTTTTTCATGTCTTCTATGATATTATACTCCATTTCATCCGAGACAATTAGCATTTTAGATGGAGTTGATGTGTCTGTTTGGACTGGGCTGGTTTGAGTCGCTTTAGGTGATGTTTTCTTGGCTGCGACTTTATCCTTAGTCATCGAGCTTGCGCTCTTTGGCTTAGGTGTAGGTTGAGGAGGATCAAGTTGATTTCTGTTGTGAGTACTAACCGGGAATGCCTCTTGATCCTCTTCATCTGGGAGGATGAAATCCCACATACCTTGTAACTCTTCAACTTCTTCTTCATCGGTATGTTGCTCAATAGCGTTTTCCTCTTCTTCTTCTTCTGATCCAGAATTTGTAATAGTGTTAGGGGGTTTGGAATCGGTTGAAGGATTTCTTTTAAAAGGCCTGTATGGCTTTTTAGAAGAAGTTTCTGCCACTTGTTTCTTAATGTCGACCATCTCGTTAGACATGGTCTTCAAAACTTTTTGTAATCCTTCTAAATCGAATGGATCTTTCGGTTGTTTTTTCTTGGATCTTCTTTGAAAGACACCTTCTTAGATCTTCGTTCTTCTATCATGTTTTTCTTTTCTAGGGCCATAATACATTTCTTTACTGCTATTGCTTCTTTCATATTTTCAACTAAAGTTGTTTTGTTAGCCCTATCAACAAAGATTGCTAAGTTTGATGGTAAAGCAGTAATATACCATTCACTTCACACTTCTTCACTAGGTTGAGAAGCAGTAGGAATTTGTTTAAGATTTTATTGAAACGTAAATTGAAATATTTGATAGGTTCTCTTGACTCGGCCTTAAGGTTAGACAAGTCATTGATCAGTGTCGGTGTAGATCTGTCATCGCCAAACTTGGTCAAGAACTGTTCTTGGAAGATGTCCCAACTAGTAATAGATCCAGATGGTAATGAGAAATACCATGATCTAGCTGTTCCTTGCAGAGTATAAGGAAAACGTCGAACAACAACATCTTCGTTAACAACTCCATTGAGATTTATGGATAGCATAAAGTCATTTATATGTTCTTCCGCTAGCATGCCTGCCTCAGGATTAAACTTAGGCAGCCATTTTTCAGGATGGGCTAGTAACTAAATCAAAGGTGCAGGCATTAAGATGACCCCTGGGTTATTCCATGGAGATTGGGCCATCGCTGAACTACTAACAGAGGAAAGTGCAGAAGATGATCCATGCGGTTGAGAAGATGAGGATATTATGACTCCAGATGGTTGAGAGGGAGTTGTGGAAGTTCCAGTAGGCTGATGGACAATGATCTGAAGTGGAGGAGTGGATGGTTGACTTCACGGTGAAGAGGTTGAGATGGATGACGATGATGAAAGAGTCTCGCTATCAAATCCTTTAGGAGACTTCCTTGCTCTCTTCCTAGTAGGTAGAGGTAATTCGATCGGCTGAACACCAAACTTTTCGCTCTTTAACCTGGTAAGAGGATGAGCAAGGTTATATTGCGAAGTCACGCTGCCTTGAGATTTATCAGATTTTTGAGGAGATATAGAAAATAGTTGAAGTTTGTGAATCAAAGATTCAACTTCAGGAGGTTCAATAGTAGATTGTTATGAAATGTCAGGGTTTGTAGCAGTGGTTGTTGCTCCAGTGACTTCTAACTGTGGATTTAAAGATTCTAAATGCAATGGGGAAGTCGAGGGATATGGTGAGGGTGATTTACAATCAGAATGGTATTTAGATTTAGATTTACTTGCCATTCACAGTTTTAGACCCTCCTTCTAGTGCCAAATATGTTGAAGTCCCGAAAATCGGGTCTACAGCAAGGGGGATACCCACCCGGTCCAGACCTTGGTTAGCAGCTCCTTTTCCGTTTGGTATAGTGGGTCTGATTGGGGATATAGGACTAGTTTCCCAATTTACGTGTGTGTGTGTGATGGACTGATATTTCTCTTTCTAACAGTTTCTAAATGGAATACTTCTACTCTAGTTCTAATCTAATAATATAAAAATTGTATTCTAATAAGCAGAAATATCTAAGTCTACACTAACCCGGGGTGTAACCTTTCTTTTATGCGATCTAAAATGATTTCAAATAACAACTGGTAATAAAGTTCATTCAACTGTTATGAGAAAAGAATTCAATAAAGCTGAACCACTTCGTATAAAAAGTTAGACGAAACAGTTGTGAGAAACATATCGCATAATAAGCTACTCATACATCAAGAATAAATAAATAGCTATCACTGTACAAAAGTGCCAAATGATAACTCAGGCATTCATACATCAATATATAAATAAATGAACATGAAAATCACTTTAACACAAGGGCAGAAATAGTTAAGAGATAGAAGTACCATTTATAACTAGTCCTACTCATGAGCTTCAAGCGATAACGATTTATCTCTTCTTGATCTAATATCCACTAAGAGTACAAAAGTGCAACATCAGTAGCAGATATCAAATGAAAATATCAATAAATCTTGTTCCATTCATTCATCAAAACCTCCTCAAAGGGTATAGAAGTGCATGTTCTGGGGATAAGTTTTTGACAAATTTCAGGACCCTTCTCTAAATGCATGAGAAGGCTTTAAATACTACTAACTAAATCTAAAAATAAATTATTACAAAAATGTAGGATGCGGTTTAAATGACCATCCTTATTTTAGGAAAATAGAACAAAATTAAAACTAAAATTGAATCTAAAATTAAAACTACTTCTGTATCTGGTCCTTGAAATCGCACGCATGCAACATCTGTTTGAGAAGAGTCGGCCGGCCGACTTCCGATTTTAGCTGAGCTAAGAAAACAGAATTGACAAGAGCTGGTGAAATATTTTCGGCCGAATTGATGATACACTTAAGAGTCATCCACAGGCTATGTGGCTTTACCAAGTATGCCCAGTAATAATCCTAGCTCAACTTGGTTAACCCTTGGATTGCTTCTACCTTTTCTTGGGCCTTCTGCTTCCAATCTGTTTGTAATGCTGTACGTTAGGTAAATACCCTGGAGTGGTTTTTGCGATCAAATTTTCCCTGTGCAAATTTTCATTTACACAATCAATAATACTATTTGCTATCGTGGTTACTCCTTCTGCTGCTTGCTCTGCCTCCCTGATTTGTTCATCCCATTTGTTAAAGAGCATTTCTTTGTGGTTTTCATTGATCCTTGGTGCACCTGCTCTTTTTCCCTCTTTTTTTTCTTGCCAAGCCAAATATTCAGTCACCCATTTATCAATTAAATCATAATCACTTCGTAAATCTACAACTTGATTAGTGGTTTTATCACTTATTTCACAATAATAGTTCCATTGTGAGGCATACGCTCCAGCGATTTGAGATAGTTTGGTGAGATTCTCAGTGGGATTGGTAGTGGGATCTTGCCATAGGACGTCTAATTGTTCTGCGTCATGAGAGAGCATGTTTTCCAATTTCCTTTTCTTCCTTTGTCTTCTCACTACTGCTTTGTGCTGTGTGCTATAAAATACGTCAAGAGGAGGAATTTCTTCTATTTTGAGCATAAGCTCAGAGGATGGGGCAATAGGAATATGCTCCATATCTGAGACATTGCTAACTGTTCTTGTGACTACTTCTTTTGTTGCCTGTACATTGCTCACAGGTGTCTTTATGGTTTGTCCTTCAAGATTGATAAAGTCATTGAAGGTTTCCCATTCGTTATCTAGTTCGTTTATGACTGGTGGCGGCTGAACGACGAGAGGGGGAGGATCTCTTTGCGGAGAGGTAAAAACCTATTGCTGTAGAAGTTCCGTTGACTGGGCAGTATCCTTTACTGACCCTTCGCTCTTATCCTATTCACTTTCAGATCTTTTAGAATGTTCAGATGTTTCTTTTCCAGACTTGGATTTAGATCCATTTGTGTCTAAACTTCCACTAAGACTAACACTTGGAGTTGGTTCCCTTACGGGTTCTAGGCGTAGTTTTTCCAAAGGAATACTGGCTAACCTTCTTTCCCTGTATATTTTGAACTTTTGAAATTCTTCTGGAGAGAATTGCATTTGGGCTGCATGCAGAATTTCTTCAAGTGTGCTTTTATGTTGGAATATATCATTGAATAAATCATCTTCTCCAGAAAACACCTTTATCTTGACTGCAGTAGTGAAATTCTTAGCAACATCATGAGGGTCAAATGGTCTTCCTGAAAATTTGAATAACTGTAAACACGTTATATTTTTTACTTCTGTGAATGCATGGCCTACATCAAATAGCAAAAAGGCCCCACAGGCTACAGGAAACTGTGGCTAGATAGCCTTCTTTTTGTCTTTCAAATCTTTAGTCAAACCTCCTTCTCCACAGGTTTGATAAGCAATTTCTCGAGCCATGAGTTTATCAGGGACATACAAAGGTAGGACGTGAGGGGAAGCAGAACTTCCAAATACTCTGACATAAGTAAACAATTCCTCCCCGAACCATCACACGACAGGTAGTATGTCCACCTCTGCTTCAGGAGAACATCTTGGAGCATCTTTATCATACAACATTTTGTACAAGGGCAGCATGATTCCATGACAAATCTGGTAGAAGCGTGGAGCAAACTTAGAGTCCCACAATTCTTTATGATAAACATGGATGGGTAAGGGGTCTTGAGTTGTCCACTTCCAACCCATAACAAGAAACTTAGAAACATAACATATCACATCCATTACATACGTAGATAGGTAAAGAGGGGGATAAATTCTCAGAGCAACAGTTCTTTTGGATCGGTAATTTACAATGGCCGTGACTAGGTTATCAAACAATATGTTAGCCTAATCTACAGTAGTGGCATTCGTGGAAGCATCCAATAATGGTAGCCATTCAGATGAAAATTTATTAATATCTGGCATTCCAAACAGTCTACAGAGCATGGCAGCAGCAAATCAATACGGGGAGGTGAGAGAACTAGTACAGTACATACCATGTTTATCTTTCTTCAGCGGTTTGTCCCTCCTCGACCAGTCTTTGGTGGTTTCTGCCAGGTCTTGATTTTCTTTTGCAAATTTCTCCATAAACTGCTTGTTATAAGTTTCCTATGGCTTCGGTAAATGATACATGAGCTTTAAATCCTGTGCAGCGAATGAGCCAATAAGTCCTTGACCCTGAGTTTTAAACTGTCTATTTCTGATCTCAACACTGTATAGTATCCACTTAACCATGTCCGTGTATGGGAGAATTTTGGGTCTTGCTGCTATCTGGTGTAATAATGGGCAAGCTAGCTCTGTGATGGATGCCTCAAAAGAACTATTTGAGCCCACAGTAGAAGTAACTTCCATTACTCTGGGATTCTCCTCTTCAAGCAGATTATACATGCCTTCCCACGTAGCAATTCCTGCGTCATTGTTATAGGCCGTGTCTGTATACAAGGGCGCCATTTATTTTTCTTCAAAGCTCAGAGCTTTTCTTTTCTTTCCCATTTTATCCTACGTATTTCTTTGTATCGTTCTCTATTCTCCATTCCCGCAATTCACAAGTGAAGTGAAAATAAGGACAAGGAAGGGTGATGGGAAAGTTTTAAATGCTGAAGATGCATAAAATATACCACCTTACGTGAGATCATTTTTCGATAAGTACGAAACCATATTCCATTAATAATTGGCAACTAACTCATTTATTAGCATTAAAGCGCATAAACAGGTGTCAATTTATGGAAAATACTTTTTTGAATAACGAGCCCGAAAGATGTGCGATGAAGCGATTTTCTGATTTGCTTCGCAATATCACAGATCGCAATATCGCGGAATCACAACGTCACAGAATCGTAACATCGTAGAGTTGATCGCTCGTGACATCGCATTATTGCATTGTCACTGTATCGCCAAACCGCAATATCGCAATATCGCATATCGCAGGAACGTGATATAATGGCAATCTTTGTTATTCTGTTTTCTGCGAAATGCGATCGGCTTCATCGCATATCGGCAAATTAAAGTGTTTTAAATGTAATTCATGCTTGATGTATGTGATGCGATATTTTATTATCACATATCACGATCTCGCAATGTTGGAATTCGGTTTGTAAGGTGGCATCCTGTCATCTTTTTGCGATGCGATATTTCCTAAGGAAAGATTTTGTCTTACCTTATCATAAAACTTAGATTTTTAGATTTTTCAAGGGGGTCTTCCTAAGCTTAAGATGGTAAGTTTTATTTGAAAAGGAAATTTAAGCACTACTTTGATTTTTTAAATTTTTAACTAAGGGTCCCCACTTATTTAGTATTAGGAATAACACTAAATAAGAAGGGGGGTTGTTGCTGGCCACAACACAACGACATGGAGGAGTAATGATTGCTCAAACTGGCCTAGTTTGGTTATCCTGCAATAGGGGATATGTCCAATAATTATCTCTTCACTAGATTTCCTCGTTATCTGCATAAATTTTCTTAATATCCTACATAATAAAGAAATTAGGCACACAAAGTATGATAAACATCTCTAACCTTCCTAATAACTTATTAAAGATAAGAAATACATTTTTAAGTGTAGAAGGAGAGGTTTAATGTGCCTAGGAAAGGTGATATGGGCCTTATGTTGTAACTAATTGAAAGGCCCATCATATCACCCCTACTGAAACTATTTCTCATCCTTTGAGAAACTTATTCATCGCCTTTTCTCTACCTTTCTTGATTGATTTTTTTGACGACCTTCTTAATGTCCCATGTTGTGTTGAAGGTGGTTGTCGTTGCTGGATAAAAACCTACACTTTCCTCAATTTCATACCATTAATTTTCCTTCATCCAAATATATTTGGTTGTTAGGTATCTAGATCAAAATAACACAGAAAAATAAGAAATGATAGATCAATGACCAGATAATAAACCACTTCGAGGGGAAAACCTCCTTTTACTTCACATAAATGAACAATTCTCTAATGATTCAAATGACAAGACCTCCTTGGTGTATATAGGAGTCTAAAGGATCAAAATATAATTAGGTCCTACATAACAATAATAATGTAGGGGAACAACAATAACGACAGTGAGATTCTATGAGGCACAACAATAAAAATAGTGGGATTCTATGAGGCACAAAATAACAACATAGGGGCTACACTTGTATTATATGGACCTACCATGCCCCTCTCCTTCAAAAAAATGTTTTCCTCAATGCTTGAGTAGTTTTGGATGCTTCTATATAAAATACTCATCCTCCCATTTGGAATCTTCATAAGGTAAATTATTCCACTTAATGAGATACTCTAAAATTGATTTATTATGTAAAACCCTTCTCCTACATTTACCCAAGCTAACCAATCCACTAGGGTAAACATGTGAAAAATAGTTACTATGATGTGATTAAACTCTCCTTGTACAGTTAAGGAAGCGTAACTGACACAAGAAAACCAATCTGACCTTTCTTATGAGCTAAAAAACCTTCAGGAGACAACCAACCCTTCCAGGTGCCCAACCCCTAAGACAACTTGTCATTTTGCTACGTTAGGCCCCCAGTCACTCCCATGAAAATCCATGCATGCAACTGAGGCCCTACGATCACTCCCACAGTAAGGTTTGCATGTGACTATGGCCCTTTTTAGGCAATTATGAGCCAACAACCCCAGATTTTGTGCACATTTTTTAGGGCTAGGTCTCAGGCCTCTCCCTAGAACTTCATGAAAATTCCATAAATGATAAATAAAAATTAATTAAATCTACTAATGCAACATTGGTATAAGGAATTGACCTGATCCCTACTAGTCATGATAGGCATTTCATCAAACATATCACAAACATGTAATCTACAGGTCATAACCACAAACCTAAGCATAAGGGTCTCATACTTATCTGAGAATCGTTGAGAACAATCAATGCCTTATCACAATAGTTGCATTATCATCTATTAGGCCATATAATCATTCATCTTTCAAGTATGTTGATGGCCTTAAAATCGCTGCACCAACATGGGGGAAAACCACCTGACCTTAAAGAAGTTCCTTTTCCGTTTGGAATAGTGGCTCTGACCAGTTTAACTAGGTCAGTTACCTTTTCCCAATTACTATTGATTTACAATATATCTTTAACTACCAACAACTAGGGACATCAGATCAATTCTTCTAGCTGATCAGGCAAGAAGAATGACCCTTAAGTTGTTTTTGTGGAACAACCAAACCAATCTAATTTTTTTCCTCTTTAAAAATAGGGCTTATAAAATGTAAGATCTATGATAACACATGCAAGACTAAGTATACAATGAAATTAATATAACCTATCTCGATTGAAGGAAAGGGTAACCCTTCTCTCAATCGAGAGCCAACTTAACTTAATGGGAAAAGAAGATTTTAAAGAATTATAATTAAGATGGATGAATTAGATCAAGGAGATATCTCACAAGATCTATTCCTCATTAGCATAAATACTAACAATTAAATAGTTAGTAAATAGTTACATAAGTGCATATTGAAAATATATCCAATTCCTTATTTATCATATGCATAATAACTACAAAGATTCATGATGGATTACTGAATTAGTTCAAATAAGACATCATGTATGCAAGCAAACAATTATTATCCTAAATCAGAAGATAGCTTGTCGATCTAAGATTATAACTATTTATTCCTATGCAAATTTCAACACTCATATTATATCTAAAATTAAGCTTGTAGAATAGTCTAAGCAGACTTTTAAATGAATTAACACTCAAGATTCAACAATAGTGTATGATCCCATTTTCTACTCATACATTCAAAATATAGATTGAAAGACTGAAATAAGAATTTATTTCAGTTAAATCCTGTAAACAATAGTATTAGACATCATTAACTGAAATGATACTATATTAATAAATGAAATCAAATTATATATCCTCACAGAACGAAGGTAGTGCTCAATCCTTTGGAGTTTGTAATCGATCTATACTTGTAGAAAATGTCTCCTCCTTTCAACAATAGTCCATGATAAGCAAGACCTTCTCCACCAACAGATATGATCCACAGTTACAGTATTACAAGCTTCTCTCCCAAGATTTAGGACCTATCATTCTATTAAAAAAACTAAGAGGTACAATAGTTCAAGCCTCCAAGGATTTTTCTTTCAAATTCTGGAACAGTGTTTAATGCCAACAATGCATTTAAATAGCTGCTACTCAAAACAACTTCTTTTGCTTCAAGCATTATGGGAGTTGAACAATTCCTTTCAATCACGCATCTGAAAAACATAATTTCATACAAATCTCTGATTGCTCTTTTCTGTGAAGTCGACCTTCTTTTTCTGAACTGAACAACCACTTATCTGCAACGTTTTCCTCTTCTGTTGTGTTCCCTGAAAACCAAAAAAAAGAAACTGATAAGCTAAAAGTAAATGAGACTGAAAAGTGAGTTTAATTTGAAACAAATGACATTTGTAGAAAATTGGGCTTAAAACTTGGAGCATAACCATTGCAATTGTAAACACCGTGGAGGAGAAATAGGAGTAAGCCTTTAAATTTATTTGAAATATCGCAATTATGACATAACATATGGAAGAGGGATATGGTGGAGTTATATCGCAATCGGCTATCGAAGTGGAGACAAAGGAACGAGCGTGAAGTGGAAAGCGGTGTAACGCTTATGGATGTTTAATTAAATCAAAATTACAACAACATATAGAAGTGTAATAATTGCAATCACAATCACAAATCCTGAGTAGTGAAGTGATGATGACGTGATGCAGGGAATCAAAATCGTAAATCAAAATTTTGTATGTAACATTATTAAATAGGCATTTCGATTCTTTGCAATTTTGATATGCAGGGTGACATAATGAATGACGTCATGATGATGTCATGAGGGTAATCACAAATCGAAAATCGGCTGTGGTGAAGGATTTGTTATAAGCTATGTCCCTTTGAAACTTTCGATTGCGAAGTCCCGAGGTGACGTGGCAATGACATCACGAATGACATCATGATGTGACATGGTAGGTGACGTGGCATGTGACATGAAAGATGATGTGGAAATTACATGGAAGATGACGTGGTAGCTGACGTGGAGTATGGCATCACAGATGACATGCTAGAGATGACTCTTAATCGCAATTGCAAATATGTTTCGGCAAAGGTAGATGGTATGATAGATGTTATGGAACTTGCGATTGCGATGGACATGGGACATATTATGTAATGAACTTAATAATCCTGTCGAGTCCAGTCTTGATCGCAGATTGCAATTGATGATGTGAAGGGATCAGGGTAGGCCTTGTGAATATTGCAATTGTCGTGGACGCGGGTTTTTATAGAATGGAGTTAATCATGCCATCGGGTTCGGGCTTGATCACAATCATAAATCGACGAAGGTAACGGGGAAGTGATATAACAATATCACAATCAGAATTTTGGTGGAGTGATGAAGGAGTTGAGAACCTTTGAAATTTTCGAGGGGAGATCAACGATATGTGCGATTACACAAATCACAATCACAAAGGAGCTGTGTGGCGGGGTATGAGCTAGTTCTTTTTGCAGTTTGCGATGCGATATAGTGATGTGACCTTGTGGGTCCTCAAAACCTTGGATTCATGTGTTTTTCACATCATTCATTTTTTAAAAATATTTAGAGCTACGATCATTTCCTTTGTATTTCTATGATTTGACCATAAACTTTAACTTCCAATTGCGGAGGTTTGGTTTTGGCTTTGGGGGTGAAATCTTTTTTTATATGGATTTTGAAATTTTGGCCTAAAAAAGGGGTGATTCTTGGTATGAAAGGGGGCTATATAAAAAATGTTTTATTCAAGACAAAGAAAATATTTTTTAATTTTTATGTTTTAAAATTTATTAAGGGTCCCCATTTTAATAAATTAAATTTCATAGGAAATTTATAATTTAGAAAAATGGCGATTGTTGAATAGCACAATAATTGGTGATTCACTAGAAGAACCAATTATCTCTGATGAATGAAAATGAAATTTCAAAAACTAAGTAAAAGAAATTCAGGAAGGGGGAACTGCTTTTTGAAACATTAGATAAATAAAATTACATTGATCATATAAAAACTCATTAAATTGCAATTTCTTAAAAACCTCTCATGAATCAAAATACCTATTTATACATATCAATCATTAATCAATTATAAAGATATAGGGGGATTTTTACAACTTGGCTTTTTGATGTATGCATTTGTCACAGGTAGAGCCTTTTAGCCATTAATGATTTAGTATCCCATCCAATTAAGAGTGCAAAATTTAGAGGTAAATTCATAATTTTTTTTTTTTAAACAATAAAAGTCATTGTCCTGGTTTGGTGGCCAGATAATGACAATGCCATCCACTGGTAGTAATTAAACTAAACAAGTTGGCTCGTCTTGAGACCCATTATCTTACAATTTGAAACAATCATAAGCCATTACCTTGATTTGGTGTTCAGTATTGGTAATATCAGTTTTATTATTTCCCTATGATCATGGTAAGTAGGCTCATGATGAGACCTCTGATATTATTTATTATATTTTTGAATTACACTCTAAAAATTACGTTTTAATGGATGGGGAGAATCAATGTTCTGGATGACAAATTAGAGTTGAAGTTACTTAGTTGTAAGACAGTCTTTACTTTTTAAGGATAACTTTTCTTAATTGACATTAGAGTAAAAAGGATCTTATAATTTAGAGGTTTAAAATATTTTACAGTTTAATGGAAAATATTTTCAGAGTTCTATAATTTTTATCTAATTTACAACTTTCATAATCACTTCCTGAAAAATTCATACTTTCAAATTGAAACAATAATAAAATGGTTTTCAAGAGATGTTGATGAAAGGCCAAGAGTATGTCATTTAACATTATTATCTAAAATAAAAAGTAAACGTGATATGATAACTGAATTCTCAAGATATAACCTTTCACAAGTATGATGATAAAATCACTCAAAACCAAATCTAAAAGGAAAACTTTACAGAATTCTTTATGCAAATTTCTTAACAAAAGAGGAAAAAGATAATGAAAAAAAAAAATCGTCTTATGTTGAAATCTAGATAAATCCAATTTGCAAAGTTAAAATCATTTAGTAATAATTCAGTTTGAATGAGGAAATTTTCTATTTATTTATCTTTTTCAAAAACAAAACTTGAAAAAAAAAGTGCTTTCACCATTTTCTAATCAGAGTAATGCTTTTGAAGAAAAAGATTAAGGTTTAGAACTTCCCCATTTTGGCTCATTCGATGAAAAATGCTTCTTTGAGCTTACAATTTGATCTGGTGAAGGTGTGAAAATGCTTGTGAAGAGCTGCAAAAGAGAGTTACATATCAGTAGAAAACAGGAAAACATAACTTAATCTAAAAAGTAAAGAAGTGAATGAAAGTGAGTATAAGAGACTTACCATTGAAGAATTTCATTTAGTATTACTGGAAAGATATGTCTTTCTCCAATGCAAGGCAAGTAACTCAAAATCAGTATTTATTGAATCTAATCTAAATTAATCTACTCTTATTTCTAACTTAATGAAGGAAACATGACTATGATTCGATGAAAAATGCTTCTTTGAGCTTACAATTTGATCTGGTGAAGGTGTGAAAATGCTTGTGAAGAGCTGCAAAAGAGAGTTACATATCAGTAGAAAACAGGAAAACATAACTTAATCTAAAAAGTAAAGAAGTGAATGAAAGTGAGTATAAGAGACTTACCATTGAAGAATTTCATTTAGTATTACTGGAAAGATATGTCTTTCTCCAATGCAAGGCAAGTAACTCAAAATCAATATTTATTGAATCTAATCTAAATTAATCTACTCTTATTTCTAACTTAATGAAGGAAACATGACTATGTATAATCATACTTCCAATGTAAGCATTCTCTCGTTTTATTACATACCTATATGTACAAGTCAAAAATTAGTAACCAGATAACGAAAACAATCAAAATGAAGCAGAATATATTTTTTACATCTAATGTAAAATTATGTACAAAAATATGTTTATTTACAATTAACCTATTAGTAAACCATCTTTTTCTGGAAAGCATGCCCTAAACAAATATTAATGGGATCATAAAACAATGGATGTATATTTGTTAGAGAATGAAAATTTTCAAAAGGAGATGATGGAAAAGCATTTTTGTGAAGGAAGAACACTCTCAAGATTTAAATTGGATTCATGATGAAATGCTTAGAATGAATTTCTGAATGTCGAATTAAATTGGAAATGAAATAGTTTTTTATATTCAGGATTATTAGAAACCAATTCATCATTTTCACTTAATAAGTATTGATGATATTCAATATTGAGAGATTTAACATGCTTGCAAAAAGAAAAGAAAAGAAAATAAAATGATAGAAAAACAATTAAACTGTTATGAAAGATAAATTTACAAAATAATTGTATAAGGCAATTTTGGAACCTATCGCGGATTTCAGTCAATGAATTGCCACTAAAAGGAAATTCCCTAAAAAATTTAAAAATGTGAATTTATAAAAGATAATCAGAATGAAATACATTAGAAACTTACATGGTTAACTCATCAAAATTCTTAAAACTAAGTTTGTGTTCAGGAGAGAAAACTAAGGCTTGTGAATCTTCATGAAATAAATCAATTTTCAAAATTGGCAGAGTTTGTGTAGGATGTGATTCTTTGTCATCATCGTCATGATAATCATCATAAGTTACATTCTTCTTATGAAAATCAAATGACTGATTTGAAATAACAGAATCAGAAAATACAAAAGAAGAAGATTTCGCAATTAAAGGATTATCATTCAAATGATTGCTAGATGTAGAATTTTCAGAACAAGAACTATGAAAATTATCAATTGAAAGATTAGCGTGATCATCATTAACTATACTTTGATTTGAAAATACATCAGTATAAAGAAAATAATGTATGCCATAATATAATTACGATGGAAATGATTCATCTATACAACTTGCCGTATTCTAATCCTGTTTTAAAGATATTTTTTTAATTGCAATTACATGCTTTGAATTTTCTAAAGTTGCCTTCAAAGAAGATAAATTGATGTGTTCATTATTCAAGTCTTGTTGTAGATTGGATTTTATTGGATCTACTCATTGATCACATGCATTATTAAAATTCGTTTCAATTGCATCTTCAAAGAGAAAATGAGAATTAAAATTTTCTAAAGAAGAATGTTGTGATTCAATTATAGTTTTAGGTTCGGGTTCCATAAAATCATTTAGTGATTCAAGACTAGTTAATGAATTAGATGTGTCTTGTTCTTCGTTAATTGATTCATTATTTTCAGTATGGGAAGAAACAAGAGAAGTGAAACATTCAATTAAATCTTCAATTGAAGGAAAATCATCTAAATGAAATCTATAACAAAATGACAAAAATCTATTATAAAAACCATCTTAAGATTCACTATCATACATGTAAATATTTTCTAATTCTAAACACAAACTATCGTAATTGTAATTTTGATGTGCTTTGAGAAATACTTGGAAAAACTGTTTTTGTGAATGAATTGACTTCTTGGGAAGCACCAAGAACGATTTGCAGATCCGTCCTCTGAATGTGAGAGTGAAAAGCATGTATATCTCATTATCAACCATTATATTAAAATATTTACATCTATTAACAAAACCAACAATATGATTTAATGCAAAAATATTACTCTCACCCTCGAACTTTAACTATGATAAGGACTTGATCTGCTTCTTGTGCATGCCTCGTGTAGGCTTAAGTCAACTAAATGCATGACCAAATGTAGGAATGCATATGGGAGCCATGATTAGTTAAAAAATGATATAAAAAAATTTAAACAAATAAATAATTCAAGGCGCTCCTTCTAGCGCCAAAAATGTTGATGCCTCGAAAATCATTGCACTAACATGGGGGAAAACCACCTGGTCCAGACCTTAAGAAAGTTCCTTTTCCATTTGGGATAGAGGCTCCAATTAGTTTAACTAGGTCCAATTATCTTTTCCCAATTACCAATGGTTTTACAATATATCTTTAACTACCATTAGCTAGGGACATTAGATCAATTTGTCTAGCTTATTAGGAAAGAAGAATGACCCTTAAGTTGTTTTTGTGAAACAAACAAACCAATCTAAAGTTTTGCCTCTTTAAAAAGAGGGCTTCTAAAATGTAAGATATATGATAACACATGCAAGACTAAGTAAACAATGAAATTAATCTAACCTATCTCAATTGAAGGAAAGGGTAACCCTTCTCTCAATTGGGAGCCAACTTACCTTAATGGGAAAAGAATATTTTAAAGAATTAGAATTAAGATGGAGGAATTAGATCAAGGAGATAGCTCACAAGATCTGATTCCTCATTATCATAAATACTAAAAACTAAACACTTAGTAAATAGTTAAATAAGTGCCTATTGAAAATATATCCAATTCCTTATTTATCATAAGCATAAGAACTACAAATATTCACGATGAATTACTGAATTAGTTCAAATAAGACATCATGCATGCAAGCAAATAATTATTATCCTAATTCGGAAGATACCTTGCCGATCTAAGATTATAATTATTTG
The DNA here is from genome assembly GCA_031772625.1 of Pinus tabuliformis. Classification (NCBI taxonomy): domain Eukaryota; kingdom Viridiplantae; phylum Streptophyta; class Pinopsida; order Pinales; family Pinaceae; genus Pinus; species Pinus tabuliformis. The sequence continues at coordinate 616,276,866 of CM062817.1, forward strand.
TTCCTATGAAAATTTCAACTCTCATATTATATCTAAAATTAAGCCTGTAGAATAGTCTAAGCAGACTTTTAAATGAATTAACACTCAAGATTCAATAATAGTGCATGAATCCAATTTTTAACTCATACATTCAAAATATAAACTGAAAGACTAAAATAAGAATTTATTTCAATTAAATCTTGTAAACAATAGTATTAGACATCATTAACTGAAATGATCCTTTATTAATAAATGAAACCAAATTACAAATCCTCATAGAATGACAATAGTGCACAATTCGTCGGAGTCTATAATTGATCTCTACTTGCAGAAAATGTCTCCTCCTTTCAGCAGTAGTGTATGCTAAACAAGAGCTTCTCCATCAACATATATGATCCATAATTACAGTATTACAAGCTTCTCTCCCAAGATTCAAGACCCATCATTATATTAAAAAAACTAAGAGGTACAATAGTGCAAGCCTGCAATGCTTTTTCTTTCGAATTCTGGACTAGTGATTAATGCCAACAACGTGTTTAAATAATCGCTACTCAAAACAACTTCTCTTGCTTCAAGCGTTAAGGGATTTGAACAATTCCTTTCAATCACGCCTCTGAAAAATAGAATTTCATACAAATCTTTGATTTATTTGTTTTGTCAAGTCAGACTTATTTTTCTGAATTGAACAACCACTTATCTACAACACTGTCCTCTTCTGTTGTGTTCCTTGAAAACCGAAAAAGTAGAAATTGATAAGCTAAAAATAAATGAGACTGACAAGCGAGTTTCATTTGAAAGAAATGACATTTCCAGAAAATCAGCCTTAAAACTTGGAGCAAAACAATCGCAATTGTAAACACCATGGAGGAGAAACATGAGTAAGCCTTTAATTTTATTTGAAATGTCACAATTATGGCAGAGCAGATGGAAGAGTGATATGGTGGAGTTATATCGCAATCGGTTATCGAAGCGGAGACAAAGGAATGGGCATGTAGTGGAAAGCAACGTAAGGTCTATGTTTGTTTAATTAAATTGCAATCGCAACAACATATAGAAGCATAATAATCGCAATCGCAATCGAATAACAATCACAAATCCTGAGTGGTGAAGTGATGATGACGTGATGCAGGAAATCACAATCGCAAATCACAATTTTCTATGTACACTATGAAACATGCCTTTTTATTTTTTGTGATTTTCATATGCAGAGTGACATCATGATGATGTAATGAGGATAATCACAAATCACAAATTGGCTGGACTGAAGGATTTTTTATAAGCAGTGTCCCTTTGAAGCTTGCAATTACGAAGTCCCGGGATGATGTGGTAGTGACATCACGAATGATGTCATGATGTGATGTGGTGGGTGGCGTGGCATGTGACATGGAAGATGACATGGCAATTACATGGGAGAATATGTGGTAGCTGACGTGGAGTATGATGTCAGGGATGATGTGGCAGAGATGGCTCTTAATCGCAATCGCAACTTGATTTCGGCAAAGGTTATGGTATGGCGGATTTTATGGAACTTGTGATTGTGATGGATGCGGACAAATTATGTAATGGAGTTAATAATCTCATCGGGTCTAGTCTTGATCGCAGATCACAATCGGTGATGTGAAGGGATCGGGTTAGGCCTTGCGAATATTGTGATTTTCACGGATGTGAGTTTTGTTAGAATGGAGTTAATCATGTCGTCGGGTCCGAGCTTGATCACAATTGTAAATCAACGAAGGTAACAGGGAAGTGATATAGAAATATCACAAACAAAATTTCAGTGGAGGGATGATAGAGTTGAGAACCTTTGCAATTTGCGAGGGGCAATCAATGATATGTGCAATTGTGCAAATCGCAATCGCAAAGGAGCTGTGCGACGGGGTATGCGCTGGTTATTTTTGCAGTTTGCGATGTGATATATTGATGTGACCTTGTGTGTGTCGGTAGCCTTGTATTCATGTGTCTTGCACATCATTCCTTTGTTAAAAATATTTAGAGCTACAACTCATTTCCTTTGTATTTCTGTGCTTTGACCTTAAAATTTAACTTTCAATTGTAGAGGTTGGGTTTTGGCTTCCGGGGTGATTTTTTTATGGATTTTGCAATTTTGACCTAAAAAGGGGTGATTCTTAGTATGAAATGGGGATATATAAAAAAAAATCATTGAAGACAAAGAAAATATTTTTTAATTTTTATGTTTTAAAATTTATTAAGGGTCCCCATTTTAATAAAATAAATTTCATAGGAAATTTATAAAATACAAAAATGGGGATTGTTGAATAGCACAACAATGTACTAATAAAATCACAATGAGAGCCATAATCAAAGTTTGTCATGAACTATGCTTATGACCAACATATATCCAACAAAATAAAAATAATATAACAACCACGAAAGCCACACATTAACAAGTACATTTACACATAAAACACAAGAGGAAAAGAGATCTTATTAACATATGAAAAAGCCAATATATTTGGGTGAACCAAATATTTATTTCAGCTAATAACCCCCATGCAATGTTCCAAGAACAAATGTGTGACTCATAAGATAACCAATCAAGGCTTCCTCTAGCTTTACTGTATATCCACTAATGGATTCCTAAGCTCAAAACCCTCCTCAATACAACCAGGCTTTACCACAATCCAACTAGATCACTAGGCCCTAAAAAAGCATGGATGCCTCCAAATATCTCCACCTAGATTGTGAGGAATATATCTATCTCCACCTCTAGGCTTTACAATACATTCCACCATTCATCAGATGAGGATTCCTAGGCCCAATGAGGCTCCACCATCTAGGATTTACCTTATATCCTTCCATTCACTCGTCGAAGATTCCTAGACCTGATGAGGGAATATACAATAAGGATTTACCACAATCCCTTCTTCACTGATCTGGGGATTCCTAGGCCTTGTGTTTCTCCTCTAAGATCACCCCACTCAGTTTTGAAAACCATCCGAAAATCCAACTCAACCAAAACAAGAGAACCTCATCACACCATGACTATCTAGAAATGGTAAGGCAAGGATAAAAATTACTGTCACACCTGGAAAAACCCATGCCAATGATAGTGAGAAAACCAAATACACACATGCATGTACCATGCATGCCAAAACTAGCAAGGAAATCATACATGCAACTCAATACCTGCAAGTAATCCTTCTATAGCCACTTGAATCCTACTCTTTCTTGCTTTATCCTTGCTTCCTCTTACTTTATTGTCCTTCCTTTTCCTTCTTTCCCCAACGTTAGAATGATCCAAGAATACTCTAAGTGTCTAAGAGTATGAGAGGGAGAGAGAATATAAAGAGAGCTCCAAAACTGAATTGGGAAAAGGTTAAACTGACAAAAGGTTGTGAGTTGATCCTCAAAAGCATTTTTATTAGTGAGGCCTCTATTTTCTTCATTTTCCTTCTCACATGCAACCTGTTACCTTTAACATTCCTTTTCTATTTTCATAAATAAAATGCCAATTAACGCCTCTTTGTGTTTCCTAAGACTTTGTGTGATTTCCTTTGCCAATTTCCTTAGCCATAATAACCCAAATGAACACCCACACTAGGATATTTTGCCTAATATTTAGCTTGGAATATGTGTCCCATGACCTTGGTTATTATTTTTCTTTTATTAACTTTATTATATGGAATTTTGACCATGACTATTACACATTCCACCGTGGTCAGATTATTGTTTTAGTGATTGATTCAAGCTCCAATATGATTTTTTCTCCCTCATCAAGTTATGGTAATATAGTTTTAATTGGGAACTTGCCACCTATAACCTTATTTAAGCATGAAACATAAAAAATTGGGTGCACTCGTGAAGATGTAGGAAACTCCAATTTGTATGCCATAGTACCAATATTTTGCAACACCTTATAAGGGCCATAGTACTAATCTTTTGCAACATCTTATAAGGGTCATAGTACTTGGGTTATGATTTATTATCCTTCTTATCTTTCTTTAGGGATATTTTTTTATATGGTTATAGGCGCAAAAATACACAATCACCCATGTCAAAACTTCTTTCACTACGATGCTAATTTTCTTGTTGTTTCATTTGATTATGCACTAGAGTCAGGTTATCCTTTAAGAGTTGGAGAATTTGTTGTGTATGCTTGATGTGATCTTCCACTGCTTGAACCTTAGAATTGTCTCTTAGAGATGATGTGATGGACGGTGGATGATATCCATAAAGCGTCATAAATGGGGTCATTTTTACTGTAGTATGGAAAGAAATGTTCTACTACCATTTTTCCATAGGTAACCACTTGATCCATTGTGTTGTTTATCATATACAAATAAATGAAGATATCCTTCCAAACATTTGTTCACTATATCAATTTTCCCATCAAATTGAGGACGATAAGATAATCTATGAGCCAATTGAGTACTAAGACAAGAAAATAATTTTGCCCAAAAATTTCCATTAAAAATGGGATCTCAGTCACTTACAATAATCTTTGGGTTTCCATGTAGCTTTTGAACTATTTCCACAATGAAATATCAACCGTGTCAGCTTTGAAAGGATGAGATAGTGCACAAAAAATTATATACTTGGTAAGTCTATCAACTATGACCATGATGACACTCTTTCCTTCAAACTTGGTAGACTTGTCATAAAATCCATTAAGACCTCCTCCCAATGTTGAATTGGAATGGCTAATGGTTGTAAAATATCCAAAGTCTTAATTGTCTCAACTTTATTTTGTTGGAAAACCAAACACTCTGCCACAAACTTCTAAATATAAGATTTAAGGCAATCCCAAAAAATTCCTTCTTGGCCCTATGATAAGTTTTTTAAAATCTTAAGTGCAGTCCTATAGGAGAGGTGTGGAATTATAAAAGAACCTTTTGTTTGAGTTGGGAGTTATTACATAAATATAAGTGATATTTGTACCATAGTGAATCATCTTTCCAAATAAATGTATCGAATGCATCGGGATCTTGCTGCAACTTCTGAATGTGTGTCCACACCTCTTCATCATTCTTCCATTCATCCCTTGATTCAGTTATCCAATCAGGATGGAAAATAGAAATGGCACAAAGAAATGACTCCACATCCTCATCATTTCTTAAGAGTGCATCTACAACAACATTTTTCTTCCCTTTTTTGTAGATGATTACAAAGTCATAACCCAACATATTTGTGACCCATTTTTGCTACTCTTTTGAAGATAATGTTTGTTCTAGGAAGTATTGAAGACTATCATTATCTGGTTTTACCTTGAAGTTCCTTCCCATTCAGTAAGGGTGTCATTTCTTTAGGTCATGTATTATTGCTAACATTTCCTTCTCATAAATAGGTTTGTGTAAATTATTTCCCTTGATTGGATGACTTTTAAAAGAAACGGGTCTTTATTCATGCATTAAAACAACACTAATGTAATCTCACGTGGCATCACATTCCACAGTAAATATTTTAGTGAATTATGGTGTAGCTAAGACCGAAGCTCAACACATTTCCTCTTTAAGATTTCAAAGGCCTTAGTTTCTTTTGGAGTCCAAGAAAATGCACCTTTATTTAGTGATGTTGTTAGATGTTTTGCTATTTTCCCTACAATTCTTAACAAACTTGCAATAATACCCTTTCAATCTAAGATATCCTTAAAGATGTCCTAAGTTTTGGGAATTTTCCATTCCTTTATGGCTTTAATTTTGTTAGGGTCTTCCTTAACACCCTCATGAGATATAATATGACTCAAATATTCCACCTCCTATACCCTAAAGAAACATTTGGAGGATTTTTCACAATTGTTTCTCTTCCAATAGTTTGAGCACCCTGTCAACATGTTGAACATGATATTTCCAAGGCTTTCTGTAGCCCTAGTATATCATAAAAAAATACTAATAGAAAATTTCTAAGGAAGGGTTTGAAAGTGGAAATCATCAAAACTTGAAATGTGGAAGGTGCATTAGTAAGGCCAAAAGGCATGGCCAAAAATTCATAATGACCTTCTAAATGTTGTTTTCAGAATGCCTTCTTTCTTCATTCTAATTTGATGATATCATAAATGGAGTTCCAACTTGGTGAAGTAAATTTATCCATGTAATTCATCCAAAAATTCATCGATAATGGGAATGGGAAATTTATCTTTAATAGTGAGCTTGTTGAGCTATATATAATCTGGTCACATACACCGTGATCCATCCTTCTTGTGCACCAATACTATTGGAGAAGAGAAATAACTTTGTCTAGGTTGAGTTATACCCGCTGTTAGCATTTTTTCAACCATACATCTAATTTCACTCTTCTTGGCATAGGGATATCTTCTGGAATCAAGTGAATAGCATGATCATGATCATGAACAAGTGGGATACCTTTCGAAGTCTCAAATACCTTGGAATGATTGTCAAGGATCTATGGAAATTTTGATAAATGTATTACTTAGATGATTAAAAATCTAGTTATCACAATTGTGCAATTACCCCTCGTTGTTTCTTCTTCAAAATATTTGTCATGCCATTTGAGTTGATTATCTTCCCAAGTTTCCTTGTGATACCCCTTAATTCAATTTCCTTTCTTTCTTAGAAGAATTTCAAGAAAAGTTCTTGAAAATTAAAAGATATTGTCCCCAAATATTGTAACCATTGGACTCCTAATACAACATCAACATCACCCATTGAAATGGAAATCATTGGAACATTCAATACATATTCCCCCATGGTTACATTGATATTATGGCACTTCCCTAAGAAACTTATAGTTCCTCCAAGCCCCAAGGTTTAGATAACCTGGTCAAGTTCCCATTGCTAAGTACCTGATCAATTCTGAAATCACAGGGTCAGTTATCCTCGACGCCCTTGGGGTTAGACCTTGCTATTTTGGCTGACAGGTTGTGATTCCATTCAAGGTTATTTTCCCAAATTTTCTCGTGGATGTAGGGACCAACAGTGTAAGTGAACCACCATATATATATATATGTTTTTTAATATAGTTCCTCCATCTGCAACCATCACTTGACACTCTGGTGCTTGATATAGAAATAAATTCAAATCCTTGGCCATCTTACAATGAATAAAATTATGGGTACTACCCAAATAAATCGACACTATTACCTTTTTCTTCTTTATATATCCTTCTATCTTGAGTGCATTTCAAGGCATGGTCAGATATATTTCATCTTTTTGACCCCTAGGTTTGGTTCCTGGTGTATATCTTCCTATATTGATGTTTCTTGTTCCTTCTCTTCCTCCTCTTCACAATATATGTAAAATAATTTCTTCTCATCACACTTATGACCTTTGGTGTATTTTATATCATAATTTTTAACAAAGACTTTTGCTCTTTTTTTGTTAAGTTTAGGTATGTTCTATGTTAGAGCAATCTATTTAAATTTTCACAGTTAGAAATCACATGAGCATTAAGATAAACTGCATATAGAACATAAATATAAATCACAGAAGACATGCCAATACAAGAGGACACAAGATGTGGTGCTAGCCAGGGACAAACCCCACAATGTGTGGGGAAATCCTTTGATCAAATCTTCTTTTATCTTCAAAGTTCAGCAGAGAAAGAGAGAGAGTACATTTACAATAGAAGTCAACATTTTGACTTATCTAGATCTAGCATAGGTCATTTCGTATAACGATGAGATCAGTTGAATACATTCTGCTCCAACTGATTCTCAAGGTGACTCCTTCACCTATCATTGTGTTGCATTTGGTCCTCTAGTTGCACCACTGCATACTACACCATGCTGTACTAATCATGATTATCATCATGCTGCCCATGTCCATGATCTTATCCATCATCATGCTTCTCAAACTAATGTGCATCATCATCATGCTACTGTCCATGTCAATGATCTTATCCATCATCATGCTACTGCCCATGTCCATGATCTTATCCATCACCATGCTGCTCAAACTAATGTGCATCATCATCATGCTGTTGCCTCTACTCCATGTATCATTGTGCTGCCCATCATGCTGCTGCCTCTGCCTTCTCGTTGCTTCATCATGCTACAACAATTTGCTTTTGTTGATATCAGCCTTAGCTGCTTGCTATGGCTTGCAGCCTAGCACAACAGCGAGGCTATAGTTCCACGCAATCCCATTACACATAGTGTATTGGTATTCTTCAACTATAGGTTCCCTTTCATTATAGCGTGTCTCTTTGACCTGTGCATAAGAGTCTCCATGAACTACGTATGAGTGACTGGAGTCTCTATACCTTGATCTACTCCACACGGTAGCCTGATCTACATCCGCATACATCACAACGACTATCCTTGATGACTGTAGTTGTTCCTTTTATTGACCAGTGTAGATATGTTAAATGTCTCCAGTCATAGAGCGTTGACTTTCTTATGAATGTTGTGCGTGTATATTCTTATTATATATATACACATTGTAATACCATGACAGCGTTTACCTCTTCACTACGGCTATAACCATGACTGCGTTTACATTTTATGACAGCGTGTAACTTAACTGTTTCATTGCAGTGCATGTTATATATATATATATATACCATGACTGCATGTAGAGCATAGGGTTTCCAGCGTATAAGGTCTTAGCGTATGATAGTGTGTAATGCCTGGTATAGCCTGTATGTATCATGGTTTAAACAACATATCACATCCAGCGTGAACTCCATATATGAATCATCTAGCGTATTCGAATAGCGTAATATGTCCACCGTATCACATCTTTTATCAACTGCATATATGAACCATATCACATCCAGCGTGAACTTTGTATATGAAAGATTAGGGCCTGCATGCCTGCGTATGTACGTGGATCATCCTCATTGCCTGCATGGATCTACTAACACGTAGATTAGGGCCTGCGTGCCTGTGTTCTAGACATTTACGTGGATCATCCTTATTTCCGGCGTGGATATGCCTTCATCTGTTGCGTGGATGTTTGCGTGGATCTAGGTCTTCATTACAACGTAATTTAGTAGGGCTTCTTTCAACTACGGCTTCACCATATTACTGCGGCTACCCTTCATGTTACTGTGGCCACCTTTTGTGACTTGTATGGACAGCGTATTAGTATATTAGGCCAGCGTAATCTATAGTGTATCTCCTTCTCCAAAAACCCAAGACGTGGAGAGGAGATCACTTGAAGTGAGTTGCCAAATGACTTCAAATCCTCTTCTATTTATACTAATGTGTAGATGATGAATAGACATGACGTTTGGGCTTCTTGAGCCTACGTAAGAGCTGGTCGGCTTGATAATAATTACATAATAAAAATAAATTCATATCTCCATAAATACTTATCAGAATCAGATGATCTTTAGATCAATCCTACAACTCTCGATGAGAGGGATCCAATAAAAATATCAGCTGCCATAAATAATCTGACCCACATGGAGTTTGGCCCTAGTTGCCAATTTAACTCTCCCTCTCAACTAGGGAGAACTCCATTCGCTCATCCATAAGTCCGACTGTACTGCCTTTGCCATCAGTGCCCTGCACTGCTCTACCCAACTCTGCTCAGCTCTGCTTGCTCTTCTCTACTCTGCTCAGTTTTGTTGGCTCTGCTTAGCTCTGCTGGCTCTGCTGGCTCTGTTATGCTCTGCTCAACTTAGCTCTGCTGAACTATGAAGAAGAAGAATTGATCAAGAATGTCTCATGCCATTCTCCACTGACTCGAAGTCAGTCTCAGAGTGCGTACCACTCCTACCATTGGTCCCAAAATAGTTCACTGACTCAAAGTCAGTCTCAGAGTATGTACCACTGGTCCCAAACCAGTCTCAACCTACCCGAAGTCAGCGTCATAGTCGGTACACCTCGGACCAGTATCTCAAGCTCAGAGAGTGTACTACTGGTCCTAGATTAGTCTCAACCAACCTGAATTCAACATCATAGTATGTACCACCCTCACTAGTCCTAGACTAGTCCTACACTGACACGAAGTCAGTCTCATAGTATGTGCCACTCTCACTGGTCCCAGACCAGTCTCAACCGACCCGAAGTCAACGTCATAGTAGGTATAACTCCTACCACTGGTCCTAGACCAGTATTGCAGGCTCAGAGAGTGTACTACTGGTCCCAGACTAGTCTCAATCGACCCGAAGTTAGTGTCATAGTATGTACCACTCTCACTAGTCCCAGACCAGTCTTGCACTGACACGAATTCAGTCTCGGAGTATGTACCACTGGTCCCAGACCAGTCTCAACTGACCTGAAGTCAACATCATAGTAGGTACAACTCCTACCACTAGTCCCAGACCAGTATCATTAATCCTAGATCAATGGAGGTCATCCTAGCGGAGGGAGTACGATAGATACAGCGATGCATCCATCGGTACTACTATGGTCCCTAACTTCATTTCCCTGCTCATTGATCAAATGAGAGGTACTTCCCATGAGTCCCAGACTGCATGGGTAGGATGCCTCGACAGGAGAACTAATCAATCCTGTCCTCACAAGAGAACACATCAATCCTGCTACAATCTCCATGGAGAACACATCAATCCAAGCCTCATAGGAGAACACATCAATCCTGCTACAATCGCCATGGAGAACACATCAATCCAGGCCTTATAGGAGAACATATCAATCCTGCTACAATTGCCATGGAGAACACATCAATACAGGCCTCACAGGAGAACTAATCATCCTACTACACAGGAGAGCGAATCATCCTATTCCATAAGAGAGCGAACTATCTTGTCCCACAAGAGAGCGAATCATCTTGTTCCAGTACGCACCACTGGGGGAGGGTGAGTCACCCTGTGGTCGTATGTTGCTCCAATAAGAACCACAAGCCCACAGAGCTCTCAAAGCTCAATGTATGCAACATGCAGGACCCTTATACAAGGGTCTCTTGACAACTCCAAGTCATTCAGGAAAATCACAGATTTGATCTTTCCCCTGGGGCTTTATCGACTTGAACATTATCTCAGTGTGATGGAGCCTCCTTTCTCATCGACTTACCATATCCTAGATAAGGTAGTATCTGATGTCTATCTATTGGACCAATCATCGAATACGAGATTCCTCAATAATCGAGTCCCACCTTTTGTTGTTATAGAGAATCACAATGGTATTCATCATGTGTACAAACAGCTCACTAAAGAGCTTCCCCAACCAGGCAGCTTCATACGAGATCATACTTGTAGATATGTATCCGGTCTCGGCGGTGCTTATAAAACAGCTCATCCATGATATCAAAGTAGAATCCAAATAGAAACAGCTCTAAGAAGTGCTCCAGTGATCCTCCACACTGCCTACCCAATCAACATTCGAATAATCATGCAGTTTCATATTTCCAGCAGTGTATCTCAATCCATGAGAGATTGTGTCTTGAAGACATCTCAGAAGATTCTTGGCACCAATCTAGTGAGGCTCAACCAAATATGAGCTCACCATGCTAACTGTAGCGCATGTGTCTGGACGAAGGTTCTTTAAGAACATCAACGCGAATGAGCTTATGAAACTCAGAGGCATTTCCCAAATCTGGTCCAACATTACTACCATATAACTTCTTGAAAGTTAAGATCCTCGAGGTAGTCACAGGCTTGCAATTTATCTTTCCACATTCGGAATCCAACTCCCTTTGTCTTCTACAAATGAGAGGATCTGCACCTGTCAGACATAGGTGCCGATATGAGAGGTCTATCATCCACAACCTTCAGATGGTTTGGATCGATTTCACTCCTAGTGAATCTCAGCTTCATCAGATAGCTGCTGATCCTCTCATACTATGCCCAGGGTGCCTTGCTTCAAGCCATAGAGGGATTTCTATCACCTGCATGCATGAGATTCCCGATCATGAATCAAACTCCTCGGGTTGTTCCAAACCTATGGACCTGTGGCATGAGGGGGATGGTCCCCTTATAAGATTTTCCTTCGGTACATCTCAGACATGTACCTTCATGCTCTTTTTGAATTCAGGCTTCCCTGTCACCATCTAACTCACAGACCTCCGGTGCTATGTGTCAATGGATATGGTCCCCTAGTGAACTTCCTGTAACTTAATGCGACCCTAAACTCAAAAGCATTTTTTGAAAATTCTATTTTCAAACACATACCTTTCCATCGATGAATGCCACCTTAAAAACTTTCGACTTCCATCCCAAGGGTTCCTTGCTTCCTTGAAGAGTCGGTCGTGTCCTAGATGACCTGCATCTCTACCATTCATACACTCCTTCACATAAGGGCTGAACTTATAACCAAGACATCTCCCTTTCCTTCCACCCTTAGATCCGAACTTCCCAATGAAGTGATCTTAAGATGGGCCATCAGAAACTTTCGCTGCGCCATTCTCTACTTCGACTTCACCTTGGGTGAATTATGAGGAACCCATTGATCCTTTTGACTTGTCCCAACTATATTTGGTGATTTCTCTTTCACTCTTGATTGGGCATTGTCTTCACCTCAACTATGATACCATGTTAAGTTTAGGTATGTTCTATGCTAGAGAAATTTATTTAAATTTTCACAGTTAGCAATCACATCAGCATTAAGATAAACTGCAGATAGAACATAAATATAAATTGCAGAAGACTTGCCAAGACAAGAGGACACAAGATGTGGTGCTAGCCAGGGACAAACCCCACAATGTGTGGGGAAACCCTTTGATCAAATCTTCTTTTATCTTCAAAGTTCAACAGAGAAAGAGAGAGAGAGTACATTTACAACAGAAGTCAACACTTTGACTTATCTAGATCTAGCATAGATCATTTCGTATAACAATGAGATCAGTTGAAGACATTCTGCTTCAACTGATTCTCAAGGTGACTCCTTCACCTATCATCGTGCTACATTTGGTCCTCTAGTTGCACCACTGCATACTGCACCATACTGTACTAATCATGATTATCATCATGCTGCCCATGTCCATGATCTTATCCATCATCATGCTGCTCAAACTAATGTGCATCATCATCATGTTGCTGCCTTTGCTCCATGTATCGTTGTGCTGCCCATGCACATGATTTCATAGTGCTGCCCATCATGCTACCGCCTCTGCCTTCTCGTTGCTTCATCATGCTGCAACAATTTGCTTCTGTTGGTATCGACCTTAGCTGCTTCCTATGGCTTGCAACCTAGCACAACAGCTAGGCTATAGTTCCACGCAATCCCATTACACACAGTGTATTGGTATTCTTCAGCTATAGGTTTCCTTTCATTATAGTGTGCCTCTTTGACCTGTGCATAAGAGTCTCCATGAACTGCGTATGAGTGAATGGAGTTTCTATACTCTAATCTACTCCACACGATAGCCTAATCTACATCCACATACATCACAATGACTATCCTTGATGACTGCAGTTGTTCCTTTTATTGACCAGCGTAGATATGTTAAGTGTCTCCAGTTGTAGAGCATTGATTGTCTTATGAACGTTGTGCGTGTATATTCTTATTATATATATACACATTGTAGTACCATGACAGTGTTTACCTCTTCACTACAGCTATAACCATGACTACGTTTACATTTTATGATAGCGTGTAACTTAACTGTTTCATTGCGGTGCGTGTTATATATATATACCATGACTGCATGTAGAGCATATGGTTTCCATCGTATAAGGTCTTAACATATGGTAGTGTGTAATGCGTTGTATATCCTATATGTATCATGGTCTGAACAACATATCACATCCATCATGAACTGCGTATATGAATCATCCAGCGTATCTGAATAGCGTAATATGTCCACCGTATCACATCTTTTATCATCTGAATATATGAACCATATCACATCCAGCGTCAACTTTGTATATGAAAGATTAGGGCCTACGTGCCTGCGTATGCACATGGATCATCCTCATTGCTTGCGTGGATCTACTAACACGTATATTAGGGCTTGCGTGCCTGCGTTCTGGACATTTACGTGGATCATCCTTATTTCCGGCATGGATATGCCTTCATCTACTACATGGCTGTTTGCGTGGATCTAGGTCTTCATTACAACGTAATTTAGTAGGGCATATTTCAACTGCGGCTTCACCATATTACTACAACTACCCTTCATGTTTGTGGCCACCTTTTGTGACTTGTATGGATAGCGTATTAGTATATTAGGCCAGTGTAATCTATAGTGTATCTCCTTCTCCAAAAACCCAAGACGTGGAGAGGAGATCACTTGAAGTGAGTTGCCAAATGACTTCAAATCCAATTCTATTTATACTAACGTGTAGATGATGAATAGACACGACGTTTGGGCTTCTTGAGCCAACCTAAGAGCTGGTTGGCTTGATAATAATTACATAATCAAAATAAATTCATATCTCCATAAATACTTATCGGAATCGGATGATCTCTAGATCAATCCTACACCTCTCGGTGAGAGGGATCCAATAAAAATATCAGGTGCCATAAATAAGCTGACCCACATGGAGTTTGGCCCTAGTTGCCAATTTAACATTTTTTCTCTAGTTGTTGTGGTGTTAACCTTGTTGGGTGTGGAGCCTGATTATTTTCCTGATTGAGAGGTCTTGTTTCGATGGAATTTAGATCACAATCCCTGATGAGGGAGTGTGGGGGGGCTCCCCCCCCCCCGCCCCCCAAATAGTGCTACTATGGGGTTCAGGGGGGAATTTAGATAAAAAAATCCCTTGCAAAATATTATAATTTCGTAATCAATATGGCCCATTCATTAGGTGGAAGATCTAATAATAGAAGTTATGTTAATTTATGTTTTTTTCCCTATAAGGCAACCCTCAATTTGTATGAGGGAATTGTATTGTGGATGTGCATTATACAATGTGAGAAAAAGAGTGGAGAATGTGTGAGAGTGAAGAGGAAGTTACATCAAATTTTCTATAGGTTGTATCCCTTCAATTTGATGGATAACATAAAAGGAATGACTAGTTATTTCTCCATGGACGTAGCCCAAATTGGGTGAACCACATATATCTGTGTATCTCTTGTTTTATGCGTTTATGTGTTTATTTTTCCATAATATTGTATGTGTTCCATTGCTCTATTATTTAATTTCTAATAGCCGATATCAGAGGCGAAGGTCTATTTTGCTAGTTATCTCATAGGAAAGAAGGATTCCTATTTTGAGAGGGAGCAATGGCGAAATATGCTAGGTTTACAGTTGTGAAATTAAACAACAAAAATTACCAGCTACAAAATATGCAAATGGAGGATTATTTTTATCAAAAATATCTTTACCTACCATTGAGAGAAAAAGTAAAGAAGCCGACAAGTATCATGGAAAAAGATATTCTCGACATAAAGGCTCTAGGAAAAATATGACTGTGCATGGAAACATTGATATCCTTCAACATTTCAAAGGAAACAATAATGGAAAATGTAATGAAGGCATTGACCAAACTATATGAAAAACCCTTAGCCTCAATCAACTTATGAAGTGTTTATTTTATATGAATATGTCAGAAGGTGGATATGTTGCTAATCATTTAAATGAAATTAACACAATTCCCAGTTAATTAAGTTCTGCAGTGGTGAATTTTGATGATGAGGTTAGGGCTCTATTGTTTTTGTGCTCATTTCCAGAAAGTTAGAATGGCTTAGTCACAGCTATCAATAATTATGTCTTTGGATCCATTACTTTAAAGTTTGATGTTGTTGTTGGTGCTATCCTTAGCGAGGAAATGGGACAAAAAATCTCAAGTGGGATATTAGGCAATGTTTTGATTGCAGAGACTAGGGAAATAAAAATAGAGAGAGGAAAGAGCTTAGGATATCACAGTAAGTTAAGGAAAGGCATATCCAAATCCAGATTGGGGATAGTGTGCTTGAAATGTGGGAAGAAGGAAACTTGAAGAAATAATGTAAATATCGGAAGGGATAAGAGGAAGATGGATAGCAAGAGTACAATGAGGAAGTGAATGTAACATGTGATGTGTTGCGATATTATTTGATTCTTTCATTAGAAAATATTATTGATGCATGGGTGGAAGATTCATGGGTGTTGATTGGAAAAAATGACCTTTCAACATTTTAAGGGAGACCACCTGGTCAGGAACTTAAAAAATTATTTTTCTGTTGAAATGGTTGTTCCAACTAGTTCAATTGGTTCCAGTTACCCTCTCTCTATCTCTACTAGCTTAAAGTATGAATTTCACCTACCAATAGAGAAGAGACATTAGATCAAATCTTCTTGTTGATCAGGAAAGCAAGTGATCCTTAAGCTAAATTTATGGCCCAACCAAACCACTCTAAAGACTTCCCGTGTATGAGGGGACTTTTAGGGTGCAGAAAGTAGAACTACATGCAAAGTATAATACTATATCTATGTTGATTGAAGGAAGGATTAGTCCTTCTTTCAATCAAGAGAAAGATAAAAGAAAGGGAAAAGAAACAGAAGCATATTGAAATTGGAATGAGATAAAAGAAATAGGCCAGAGAAATAGTTTTGATACCTAATCCTAGTTCGAGAAAATGTATACAAATAAATTCCCATTCAATAGTTAACAAACATCTCCAATTCCTAATAAAACATATGCATAAGAACAAAAAGATTCATGTCAGAATACTAAAATAGTTCAAATACGTGACATGTGGAAAGTAGGAAATCTATAAGATTAACTTGTGATATAGCTAGCAGCTCAAGGAGATAAAGGTATGTCCTTATGCAAGTTCCAGTTTTGAAACTCATCTACCATTAACTCTGAAAGATAGCTTGACCAGATTCTAAATGAGAATTTTAGTAAACAATCAAAAGTAGTGCTAAAATGTCACATACATACTCATACTCCAGAAATGATTTTGAAATCTAAAAAATTTATTTTCAATAATAGAGCAAGAAATAGTTTTGTACATCTGATTACAGAAATAAATCTTATTATAAAAATGAATCAATTACATAAAACATCAAAGAATTACAATATTCCAGGTCCTCTGCTGTCTCTAAACCGATTCGTCGTCTGCATATATGGATCCGATCTCAATACAATAGTGAAAATGAGTCTTAACTCCTTCTATACAAATAGGTTTTAAGATCCAGTATTACTCTACCTCTTTTCTATCAGATTCGAATCCTTAGCTTCTATCTTAGAGATGGGTATTAATACATAATGGAAACATTAACATTCCCCCTTTTGTTTCTCAACCAAATGATATATAAAAAGTAAATAAAACAATAAATTTGTTGCAATTGATGTTATGGTCTAACTTAGAAGATCGTTGCAAAAAATTCCTGATCAGATTGACTGGTCTAGTATAAATCGAAGGGTTGATTTGCCTTTTAATAGGCAATACAACCACTATTCCCAAATTGTGTCTTTCTTTAAACTTTGCTTCAACCATCTCTACCCATTTTATACTCTGTTGTGTAGCTTCGAATAATGTCTTTGGAAGTCATTGATCACATAGATCTTAATCGACCCTGGGCTCTTCCCTCTATCGCAAGTAACATAGATCATATTAAAATAGGTGAAGAACATAATCAGAAACCAAACAAAAACTAAATTCCGCAAAACCATTGGATATAGTGTAGAATTTCCCACTGTAGATCACCAGATAATGCAATATACTAAAGCAAAATACTTGATCTACTTCTACAAACAAACTTGCGGAAGCTTAATCAATTTTGAGCAAGATCAAATAGAACACATATAACAGAGAATGAGAAAGAAATCACACATGAACACAGAAGAATACTCTGGGGAATGCCTCAGCTAAAAACCTCGATATTTGTATTATCATACAAGTGGAAATATCTTCAGATTACATAAAGCTTTAGGTCACAAGATATCCAGCTCTTAGTACAATCCCTCAATGCTATTCATAGACAGAATAGACAACACATATACCTTCCTTCAGTCCTCCAAGCCTCCTATTTCCTTGCACAGTTTCTCCTGGGGTCCAATGCTGCCACCTGTGTGAATTCCCACATCACACACTCATCAGAACTCAAAAATAACTGCGGAATCCTCAAGGAATGAATTCCTTCTGCATGCAAGAGATATCCTCAATGGAATATTCCTGCAACTGATAGTACACTATCGCATCATCTGATCTCAATTGGGTCTCTTACTGAATTGACATGCATGAGTTATTTATGAGAGAATATTCAGTTATATGAAGTGCAGCAGTTACATGCATGCATGCATTAACTAACTAAACTCACAATTAGTTCCACAAATTGTTGGAACTAATCTAAGGAACGGGAACCAAAGGAATGGGTTCCAGGTGTCCATATTCCATATGTTCAGGGGACTACTGATAGGATTGGAAGGATTCTCAGGAGGCATAATGTCCCTGTGACCTTTAGGCCCCTGAACACCATTCGTGCGTCCCTTAGATCAGTGAAGGATCCTATCGACCCTAAAGATATGAAAGGTGTGTATTTGATCCCTTGTTCCTGTGGGACCCCCTATATTGGGGAGACTGGTCGCTCCATTAATCAAAGGATTAGTGAGCATTCAGCGGACCTTAAACATAGGCGAACTAAGTCTTCCGCTTTAGCTGAGCATGCTGAGAAAACCAATCATCATGTTTGTATTGAGGAGGCTAGTGTTATTGCTAAGGTTTCGCACTTCCATCATCGGAAATTTAGGGAAGCGCTTGAGATTGAAAAGAGGCCTAACAATCTCAATAGAGAAGATGGCTGGAAAATCAGTAGGTGTTGGGTCCCAACACTCCTTTCTTAGTCATTTTTCTGCCTCCTTCCTCCTTTTCCTCTTTTTTTTTTTTTTCGTGTATGTTAAGTTTCTAATTTTATTTTTTTTATCCTTTTGTTTTTATTTATTTATTTTTATTTATTTATTTATTATTTATTTTTATTGTTATTTATTTTATTTTTATTTATTATTATTATTATTATTATTATTATTTTTATTTTTATTTTTATTTATTTTTATTGTTATTTATTATTATTATTATTATTTATTTATTATTTTATTATTTTATTATTTTATTTATTTATTTATTTTATTTTTATTTTATTATTATTATTATTATTTATTTATGTATTTATTTATTTTTATTTTATTTATTTATTTATTTTTTAACTTGTATTCACATTTAATTTATTCATAGGAGAGGTCCTTTACAACCAATTTCCTTTTAAATAATAATTAACCTATAATTTTTAATTTTTTAACTATTTATTAATAACTTGTGACTAACTATTATCACTAATTTAAATTATTTATTTATTAAGGATGTATAACTTATCTCCTGATCCCATCCAATTCAATATTATTGGTCAAATTTTTGCTTGGTCTATTAACATGCTAAGTTGGATCTGTTTCTTCAACTTGTCCTGACGATGAACCACACTGGTTGGTTCGAAACGCGTCGACAAATGATTTTTCATGTGATCTTCGCCGAAAAATCTTTTGTAGACTTAACTCAGTTAACTAAGCTAACTAATTACAACTCATCCTTATCTCCTTCATCAAGGGATAACTTCCTCAATCAAAGGAGAGACTGTTGCATGTCTTCACATAGACTTCACATTTGATTTTCTACAACTAATTAACTCAAGATGAATTAATTAATTATTTTACAAACAATTGCTAAGATCAAATTCGAATTTTAATTCTCAATTTTAGTTCAGGGACTAATTAAAATTGGAATGTATCCCGAAATGCTATTTATAACAGTGCTATTTTTATCACTTCTATTTTTAGCATTTCTTGTTGCTATTTTCAACACTCCCTCTCAACAAGAAAGGGATTATCAGTCGCCCCAATCCTGTCTCTGTGGAACTCAAACTTGAATTTTGACAATGCCTTAGTCAAAATATCTGCATCTTGTTCCTCGGTCGAAACATACAACAATAACATGATCCTCTTCACCACATAGTCTTAAAGATGATGATACCAGATATCTATGTGCTTGGACCTATCATGAAATATTGGATTATCAAAGAGTTTGATACAACTCTAATTATCACAATAGATCACAGTTGGATCCATCCTCTGACCAAAAAATCCCACTAGAATCTTCCGCATCCAAATGGCCTCGCATGTTGCATGACTGGTAGCCATGAATTCAGCCTCTGCTGAGCTAAGTGCAACTGACCTCTATTTCCTGCTGTACCAGGAAACTATAGTTGAACCAAGGTTGAAGATTCCTCCAAAAGTGCTCTTTCAGTCTGATGGACTCCTTGCCCAATCTGCATCTGTGAAGCCCTGAAGCTTCACTCCCTCTATCTGTCTATACCACAATCCATACTGAGATTATCTCAGCACATGCTTCACTGCCTTCCAAAACAACTTGGTAGGTTGAATCATAGCTTGACTCAGTTGGTTCGCCGCAAAGCACAAATTTGGTTGTGTATTCACTATATACATCAATGAACCCACAAGCTGCCGATAAAAAGTAGCAGCTACTACCTCACCTGAAGTAGCATCCTCCTTCCTCCAGTTACCAGCTAGAGGAGTCTACATGGGCTTGCACTTCTCCATGTGGAATCACCTGAGTATCTCATTGGCATACTTGCCTTGAGACACAAACACTTCCCCATCCTTCCGCCACACTTCCATGCCTAGAAAGTAGTGCATAAGACCCATGTCTTTCATCTCGAACTCTCTTGCAAGGTCCTCCTTGCAATACTTGATCAAATGATCATCACCTGGAAAAATTAGATTGTCCACATAAAGAACAATGATCAATGGCTTACCTTCTACCATGATGTGGTAAAGGTTCACATCTGCTTCACTCTTGGTGAAGCCCAACCTAGTGAAATAGCTGTCGATTCTGGTGTACCAAGCACGAGGTGCTTGCTTCAGCCTATACAAAGCCCTCTTGAGTCGGCACACATGCGGCTCACAATTGAAGGTCTCAAAACCTTCTAGCTGCTCAATTTACACCTCTTCCTCAATCTTCCCATTGAGGAACGTAGTCTTCACATCCATCTGATGGATCTTCCAACCCATCTGAGCTGATAGTGCCAACATTGATTTGATAGATGAGTACCTTTCTACGAGAGCAAAAGTCTCGTCGTAGTCGATCCCCTTGACCTGTGAGAAACCACAAGCAACAAACCTTGCCTTATGTTTCTCAACACTACCATCAGCTGCTTGCTTTACCTTGTAAAGCCATTGGGAACTCACCACTGACTTGTCCTGAGGTCTTGGGAAAACATCCCAAACACAGTTTCAATGATGGAGTCATACTCCTCCACCATAGCATCAACCCAGACTGATTGCTGTACTACTTCCTTGAATGAAGAAGGTTCGGTCTCTACACTCTCCCCAACCAGGGCCATGTAACCAGTGTACCACTCGAGTGACCTTGTTTGTCTGCACTAAGAAGATGGTTGTCCCACATTCTCTCGCACATCCATTATCAACCTGTCAGCTTCCCTTGATCGTTTCTGCCCATCTCTGGAAGAATCAGCATGAGTGGATGTCTCCACTCCTAGATCCTCTACATGCGGCTACTCTGCATCATTCTGAGGCTCCTCCTCTGCATGAAACTTGAGCTCCCTCTCAAGGGACACTCGCATGGCTTTCTAATCGTTAAACTTCAAATCTTTGCACACCACTGTCCTCTGACTGGTAGGTAGAAACACCTGATAGTTGTGGGATGTATCAGTGTACCCCACAAGTATCCCCAACTCAGCTGTTGGATCTAGCTTCTTCCAAGCATCTTTGGTCACATGGCAATAAACTGATGATCCAAAGATCCTGAAGTGACTCACATCTGGTCTCTTCCCAGAAAAAGCTTCCATTGGTGTCTCCATCCCCAGTATATAGTGCGTGCTTCTGTTCTTCAAGTATGCTGTTGTATTGCATGCCTCAGCCCACGAATGAAGTGATAGGCTTTGGTCATGCAACATTGCTCAAGCTACTCCCACAATCGATCTATTCTTCCTTTCAGCCACCCCATTCTATTGTGGGTTATGGGGTGTCGTCAACTCCAATTTAATTCCTTCTGCTACGCAGAAGTCCTTAAACTATTGGGAGACATACTCTCCACCATTGTCGCTATGCAAGGCCCTTATTTTCTTTCTAGATTCTTTCTCTGCCAAGGCTTTAAACTCACAAAACCTTGAGAAGGTCTGATCCTTCTTTTGCATATATTAGATCCAACATCTACGAGAAAAATAATCAATAAAAATAACATAGTACCTTTGTTTAGTGGTGGAGGCTATAGAGAATGGTCCACACACATTTGTGTGAACTCGCTCCAGGATTGCTCCATCTCTACTGTCTCGATCTAAAAAGGAAGATTTCGCATACTTACCCAAGTTACAACCTTTGCATGTATCCATTTGCTCTAGTTTTCCCTTGGGAAGTCCAGTAGAAATCTGTTGCATGATCTTCAAGGCCCCATGGTGCAAGTGGCCCAATCTTCTATGCCATAGCTCGCCAACATCTTGGCTCTACACCAACTCATCTTTGGAACTCAATGCAGCATAGTTGTCTACCTCCAGCTTGTAGAGATTCTTTACTCGAATCCCAATCCTCTTGGTCTATCCAGTGTCGATATGCCTCGGGAATACCTTTCCTTTACTAAAGACTACATCATAGCCTTTGTTTTCCAGCATAATGATGGACACAAGATTCTTCTTTAGACCCAGTACATACTTTACATCAATCAAGGTGAGAGGAGCTCCATGCTCCCTTTGAAACACAACTGTACCTTCACCTGAAACACCATACTTTCCATCATCACCCATCTCGATATGCATCTAGAGATCCTTCTCCTCCAAGGTACTGAAAAGATTCTTGTCACCGGTCATGTGGAATGAAGCTCCAGTGTCCAGGTACCAAACACATCCCACCATCGATGAAAGCATGCATGCGATGAGGGAGAAATCCAATTCAAATTGTGAGGCCAGGGCCTCACCATTTGATGCCTTCGAGGATCCCACCTCATGACAATGAAAGCATCTCACTTTCGATTTGTCAATCTTCTTCCCACCATGGGAAGAAATAGATTTGGAATGGGATGCCTTCCCTTTCCCTCTCCTTGCCTTACTCGCTAAGGCTAGATTTTCTTCATCATCTTGCTTTGATCAAGATCCATCTCTTGTGCTTCTTCTTATCTCCTCCTGTGTCAGATCCGACCAAAGTCGTTCCCAATCTAGCAGTTTCTCTTTTCCATTTACTGAGTCTTGGTAGCTATGCTAGCTCTTAGGAAGACTGAGGAGAGCAAGACTCACCATGTCATCATCGACAGTCATGATCCGTACACTTCCAAGCTCATCCCTGCAGGTGGTGACCTTGTTCAGATATGTAGAGATCATGTCGCCCTTTTCACACTTGATTTTCCGAAGCTTGTCTTTCAGTGCAAGCTTCCTCTGATCGCTATTGTTGTGATATAGATCTTTCAATGTTTTCCACATTGAAAACGATGTCTCCTTCCCATGGATACTCGAGACTATGTGGGCTCGAACTCCATCCAGAAGGACCCTCCTTGCTCTAGCCACACATTTCTTCCATTCCGCCAATTCTATAGCATTAGCTGCTACTGGCTTGGGGAATTCTTGATCAGTGAAGTCATTCATATCGTTGTCCTCTAATATTACCTCCATGCAATCCTTCTAGGCTATATAATTCGAGCTGCCATCAAGGGCATACTCGAGTCTTAAACCATTGAACGTCATTGGTGAAATTTGAGATGTGATAAGAATTCGAATTCTATAATCAAGAACTTCAAACTTCGAACTTCTCCCTTCTTTGTGTACTGTTCTTCGCTTTGATCACCTTTGCTCTGATACCATGTACAATTTCCAACTGTAGATCACTAGATAATGCAATATACTAAAGTAAAATACTTGATCTACTTCTACAAACAAACTTGCGGAAGCTTAATCAATTTTGAGCAAGATCAAATGGAACACATATAACAGAGAATGAGAAAGCAATCACACATGAACATAGAAGAATACTCTATGGAAAGCCTCAGCTAAAAACCCCGATCTCTGTATTATCATACAAGTTGAAATATCTCTGGATTACACAAAGCTTTAGCTCACAAGCTATCCAGCTCTTTGTACAATCCCTCAATGCTGCTCATGGACAGAAAAGACAACACATATGCCTTCCTTCAGTCCTCCAAGCTTCCTATTTCCTTGTGCAGTTTCTCTTGGGGTCCAATGCTGCCACCTGTGTGAATTCCCACATCACACACTCATCAAAACTCAGAAATAACTGCGTAATCCTCAAGGAATGAATTCCTTTTTCATGCAAGAGATATGCTCAATGGAATATTCCTGCAACTGATAGTACACTATCCCATAATCTGATCTCAACTAGGTCTTTTACTAAACTGACATGCATGAGTTATTTATGAGAGAATATTCAGTTATCTGAAGTGCAATGGTTACATGCATGCATGCATTAACTAACTGAACTCACAATCAGTTCCACAAACTGTTGGAACTAATCTAATTGGACTTAACTCAGTTAACTGAGCTAACTAATTACAACTCAAATTACAACTCATCCTGATCTCCTTAATCAAGGGATAACTTCCTCAATCAAAGGAGAAACTATTGCATGTCTTCACATAGAATTCATGTTGATTTTCTACAACTAATTAAATCAAGATGAATTAATTAATTATTTTACAAATAGATGCTAAGATCAAATTTGAATTTTAATTCTCAATTTTAGTTTAGGGACTAACTAAAATTGGAATGTATCTCGAAATGCTATTTATAGCAGTGCTATTTTTAGCACTTCTATTTTTAGCATTTCTTGTTGCTATTTTCAACATATAGTGACTTTTAATTATTTTAACAATGGATGCATAGGAGGGTAACCAATGGCAACGACGGACCCTTGAGGGGAGGTTTGTTTTTACCACAACAATGGGCCTCATTCCATGCCACACTTGATAAGAAACATTTTCATGACTATTTTTAAGGAGATTTTGGACAAGTCCATCTGGGTGATGATGAACCATGTAAGATCATTGGAATGGGTAAGGTACTTATAAATAAATAGAATAAAAACCAATGGCTATTAAAGGAGGTAAGGCATGTTCCAGATTGAAAGAAAATATAATTTCAACAGGGCAGTTGGGAGGTGAAGGTTGTGTAACTACATTTATAGACAAAACCTGAAAGTTACCTAAAGGAGCCCTCGTAATGACAAAAGGAGAAAATCTTGGTACATTTTATATATGCAATGGTATTTCTAATTCGGCTAATGGTTTAAACTCCACAGAGTAGATACGCCACTATGGCATCATAGGCTTGGTCACGAGTTATCAAAATAAACCTAACATCATCAGGCAATTCCCTTTGCCTATCCTTCTCAACTGAGACACATATTCTGATACTTTGTTGATAGTTTCAACCTATAAGAAAATTTTCAGAGAAAAGCATGATATGAGCCTCTTAATATCTCTTATTATCTTCATTTTTTATACTTATTGTTCCTACTTATAATGGAAAAATTTACAGCGCATGAAACTTGTTGGGTGAGAAAGTTTCCCTCAATGAAATTATTCATTTAACCATTGTTAGCCTCTTGGGCTACCTGTTCCCATCAAACCCATGAACCTTCAAAATTATTTCTAACGCAACATGATTTCAAATATTTCAAAGTAACAAGATATATTTGATCAATAGGAAAAAAATTCGCTGATACTTACTGCATGCAAGTTCAGAAGATTTTGATTTACGAGTTTCTCCAAAGACAGACCAAATCCATGGCTGTAACCAGTAGAGATTTAAGAATAGGCCCAAAATGAATTCTGAAAAAAGCAACAATAAAATCCTAATTTAGTTTTGTCCTTAAATTAAATTGGGAATAAAATTGTAATTCCACATCTCATGACAACTTGTATTAGCTTAACTAAGTTAATTTGACTTAGTTGGCTCAGTTAATTCGATTTGAGGGTCTAACTTGAGTCATGTAGAGTGTATCCTACATTATAGGAGCCTTGGTTGAGTTTATTTTGAGTTGTAATTAATTAATTCAGTTCAACTAAGTTAAAGTCAGTTAAACTAGTTGATCTGTAATAAAAACTTGAAGATGATGAGAAAATTTGCAAGTAAAATTTTAAGTCTTTTAGGCAAAGGATCATTTTGCAAAAGAAATTAAAATTATGGTTTTAAAAATTTAGTTAACAAAATTAAAATAGAGACAAATATGTCATATCAGACACACATAACAACAAAAATGATAAAGGAGTTCACCCCTCTTCTGGGCTACATCTCCTAGTCCAACTTCCAATGTTGGGCCTCTTTCATTAAGTGCTCAAACTTATGTTTACATGGATTTAAAGTGATTAGAATGTAAAAATTATGTCTCCAATGGCACTAGAACGGTAAAAAGCCCCTAGTTCGGTTCTTGTTGGGCTCAATTTGGCCAAAAACTGAAGAAGTTATGCTTTAGAGAAGCTTTTCTACTAACTGATCTACAAACTGCACTCACCTACTAACTATCCTATGAATTGCACTTTTTCCGAAACCGTCAAGCGTCATTTTGGCCCGACGCTGACGAGATTCCCATCGGTTCAAGTGTAATTTCTTACCTCATTTAAATGCATAATGACCCCCTCGGGCGGAAAATTTGGGCCACATGGGCCATGCAATTGAGGGCTAGGGCCAATGACCCGCCCCTATTGGGTTAGCCCCTTAAGGTTCAGGGTCGTGGTCATTTGGTGCCCCATGAGCTTGAGGGTTGGGCCAATGACCCACCTTGGCTGTCGGAGCCCCCATCCTTACCGCACGCTAGGTCACATGAAAGGCCATATTGCTTGAACCTGGAGTTACTTCCCATGCCGCTCTTTCTTGGTGCTAAACCACTTGAGCGTCGATCCTGTGGTTTCCATGCGACTAGAGCCTAGGGCTGAGTCTAGCCCACTATCCAAAGCTCCCATTGGTCTTCCACTGTGTGGGCATATGATCGGAATGTGACTCTACATTGGGCCCATTCTCCTCACTCGTCACCAAAATCCCCTCCAAGCTCTCTGCTACGACTACCACTGGTTGTATGCTGCAAGGCTAGACTATGGGCTAGGCATAACTACTAGCCCATCGACTGAGCACTTTGGTCCAATGGTAATTCATGTGGATTCCAGAACCTTGGGCTGGGGCTAAGCTCGAGCCCTCAGCTCCCTACTACTTGAGGTCACGTGAGCGGTAAGGTGACCGGGGGCCAGGGCTTAGCCCCGACCCCTTCTCCCAACACTTAACTACATAAATTATATATATAAATTTGATACCATCGTTTAATAAGTAACACCTTGGGTGCTATGGTAGGGCACTGTATTGCTAGTTATGAGGTCTCATGTTCGATTCCTATGGAGGCCAGTTCAAACCTCACCCAAAATTTTACACGCCAGATGGGTGCCACGTGGCATCCCATGATTGGGCCACATGGCACCTTGCCATTAGACCTTAAACAACACCATTGGCCAATTAGACCTTGCCAACTCGGATCAATCAGACGAGGCTACTTGGAAGCCTGCTATTGGATCCAAATGTAATATAAACTTGCATAGTCACCCTACCCAGTCAGTGTATGAAGTTCCTAGTCAACAGTCCTGCATCCAATCTGTAAAAAAATTGCCTATTTAGGAAAATGATCAGAATGTGATATCGGGAGCATACGATATCGATTTTTATCAATTCAAATTGTGTTGTATTCAGGTCATCGAGCTCTACAATTTGGTATTGGTTCTGAGAATTTTTGAGCACTTTACTGATCCCGTAGATAACTCCTCCCTATTAGAAGCTTTTGGACCTCCAAAAGACTATGAGGGTATTGTTCCCTCACACTTCCAAACTCAATACATTTGGATTTGATTAGATTTGTACCTTCGAGCCTCATATAAAAGTGCTTCACATTCCCTCTCCTTGAAGTTCTTGTTTTTTTGTCAAGGATAGGATCTTGCTACAATTATTCAATATTTTTAGGAGAGATTTTTTTTTTTTGAAAGAATATGAACATTATCTCCTTGGTCTTCAATCAAAGGAGGCTTACCTAATTTCAATTTATTTTCACCTTGAAGCTTTTTTTTGGTGATGCAAAGCCTTACTTCATCTCCAACTGGAAAACTATGGTCAACACGATGCTTATCATGTCTAGCCTTGTATTTGGCTTGACTCTTCACCAAATGTGCTCGCCATCGCCATGCATCATTCTTATTAAAAGCCAAAACATTAGGAGACCCACAAGAAGATGTATTAGAACTAATGTTCCCTTTATCAAGTAACTTCTTGATCCCCGCATTCTCTAACACTCGCATCTTGTTCAAACCAATATTCAAAAGTGATGCATCCTGCTGCAATCAAACTTCATGTTGTTTTCCTCTTTTAGGAGGCAACATGTTGGATTCCTGAAACATATTATCACATGTGTTAACAACTTGAACTAAATCAGCCTTTAATCTTGCATCATATTCTTCAAAAGCTTCAAATTCATCAACATCTTTATGTTTAATAATCAACAATGCAAAATTCTAACTAGCATTTACAAACCTCTTCATTTGTACAACATTCACAAGAGACAAATTTAGCTTCTTTCAATATGCTCTAACAATATACTCAATCACATTTTTAAACAAATGATACTTTTTGTCATGGTGATGAAAGATGGCTTTCCTATCATATAAGTATGGGCTTCCCAAAACAATCCCGCATATGTCAAGTGGTACTACATCATGTTCTACCTCATCAATAAAGTCTGCAGTGATAGCAAATGTAAGTATGCATTTTCTTGTCACTTTCAATTTGGCATTTTCACATACCCAACCCAAAGGTTAAGGTTTACGATGAGGAATGGTTTCCAAATTTAGTTTCTTGACAATGTCTTCTGAAATAAGGTTTCCTTCTGATCCACTATCAAACAAAGTATCTACTTTGTTATGTTTTGTGATGACTCTAATAATATGGAAAAACTCTACTCTTTCTCTTTCATTTTGAGTTTCAATGCACTTTCTAGAAGAACTAGTACTTGCAATAGAATCCTTACCTTTCAATCCCATGGCTATGATTTTTGTTTCATCTCTAGAATTAGATCCTAGATCTTATTCTGTAGTTGCAATAGTCTTTTTTTTCCATGTTATTAAACCTTTTCGGTTTCATCTCAGGATGAAGATTCCAACAATGGTCTTCATCATGGCCTTCTTTTGAATAATGTTTACATGTGAGTTTTTCTCCCTCCTTCTTGATTGAGCATTCTTTTTATCCTTGCCTTTGAACTTCCCTTTTCATTTGTCTCAAGTCTTAAATGAATTATCACTAGTTTCTTCAGAAACATTCTTCCCTCTTGCTTCTAAACGAGTTTCCTATACACAAACTTCATCTAGATTTGTAGGTTTAAACATGAGAATTGTGTGTCTCAAGTAACTATGCAAGCCTCCAATGTACTTTAGTAGAGTGCCTTGGGAGGAAAAATCTATACCCAAAATCAAATATCTTTTCAAAAATTCTTGAGTATAGCTTTGCACATTTTGAACTTTAGCTTGCCTAAAGTTTTTCCAATCCATTATAAATTTTTGCATGTATGCTAATGGATTAAATTGCCTTCATATTGCAACAGAAAAATTATTCCAAAATGATAAAACCTTACCTTGTTTCTTCATGTCCTCTTGAGTTTTCACCTCCCATCAAATAAGTGTTTCACTTTCCAACCTAAGAGAAGAAAGCTGAATTTTGGTTTCATCATCCTTGATTCTTTGTATTGTACAATACACTTCAATCTGATGAACTCAATTATCAAATTTCTCATCATTTACCTCTCCATATACATAGGAAATTCAAAATTTATGTCAAGATTTAACAAAGGAGTTTTACCATGTCCCTTTGGAGAATTTGGAGGTGTTTGTGAAGGGGAAGAATTAGAAGAAGTTGAGGATGAGGATGAGGATGATGGAGGTGAAGGTTGTGGCTTGCCACCATTCCCTCCATTCCCTTTTGGATGTTTGTCTCCTTTTCCTCCATCTCCTTTTGGAGGTTTTGAGCTCTTTCCTTGAAACCCAGAGTTCCTCTCCTCATAAACAAATTCTACCATTTCAGACATTTCAAAGAAAGTTTTTCTAAAAGTTCTTTCATCTTTAGACATCCCTTAAGGACCTTCTTCATGTTCCATGACTGCTGAAGATTGAGGTATGTGTGTTCTCTTTGAAAAATTTTGAGACCTTAGCTCCACAAGTTATACTTCTTCTATTTTGATCGTCAACCTTGTAAGCATCAGAAAACACTTGCAAACAAAATCAAACCTTCAAAATAACCTTGAGCTTTCATACTAAACTGATATGTAATAAAAACTTGAAGGTGATGGGAAAATTTGCATGTAAAATTTTAAGTCTTTTAGGAAATGGATCACTTTGTAAAAGCACTTAAAATTATGGTTTTAAAAACTTAGTTAACAACATAAAAACATAGACAAATATACCATATCAAAAACACATAACAACAAAAATGACAAAGGAGTTCACCCCTCTCATAGGCTACATCTCCTAGTCCAGCTTCCAATGTTGGTCCTCTTTCATTAAATTCTCAAATTTGTTTTTACATGGATTTATAGTGCTTAGAATGAAAAAATTATGTCTCTAAGCACTCTAGAACAGTAAAAAACCCTAGATGGGTTCTTTTTGGGCTCAATTTGGCCAAAAACTAAAGAAGTTATGCCCTAGAGAAGTTTTTTTGCTAACTGATCTACAAACTGCACTCTCTTGCTAACTAGCCTATGAATTGCGCCTTTTTCCAGAATGGTCAAGCACCATTTTCACCCGGTGTCGACGAGATTCCTGCTAGTTTGGGTGCAATTTTTTGCCTCCTTTAAATTCACATTAACCCTGTTAGGCGAAATTTGGGCCACTTGGGCCATGGGACCGAGGGCTAGGGCCAACAGCCCATTCCTGCCAACTTATCCCCTTAAGGTTCGAGGTTGTGGTCATTTGTTGCCCCACGAGGCCGAGGGTTGGGCCAACGAATCCTCCTAACCATCAGATCCCACGTCCTTACCTTGCACTGGGTCACATGAAAGGCCATATGGCCTGAACCTAGAGCTACTGCTGGGCCCCCTCTTTGTTGGCGCTAAAGAACTTCAGCCTCAATCCTGTGGTGTCCATGTCACCAGAGCCTAAGGCTGAGTCTAGCCCACTGTCCAAAGATTTCATTAGTCTTTTGCTATGTGGGCATATGGTAGGAATGTGACTCTGGGCTGATCCCGTTCTCCACACATGTTTCTAAACTCCTTACTAAGGTCTCTGCTGTGACTTCCATTGGTCGTATGCTGTAAGGTTAGACCGTGGGTTGGGCTTAACTGCTAGCCCCTCGCCTGGGTGCTATGGTCCAATCGTAATTCATGTGCATTCCAGAACCTTAGGCCGGGGCTAAGCTTAAGCCCTCGGCTCCCTACTGCTTGCGATCCCATGGGTAGTAAGGTGATCGGGGGCTAGGGATTAGCCTCAACTCCTTCTCCCAACACTTAACCGCATAAAATTTAAATAGAAATTTAATGTCATGGTTTAATAAGTAACACCTTGGGCATTATGGTAGGGAATTGTATTGCTATTTCTAAGGTCTCGTGTTCGATTCTTGTGGAGACCAGTTCAAACCTCACCCAAAATTTTACATATCAGGGGGGTGCGATGTGGCACCCTACCATTGGACCTCAAACAACACCATTGGCCAATCATACCTTGCCAACTCGGACCAATCAGATGAGGCCACTTGGTAGCCTTCCATTGGTCCCAAATGTATAGTCAACTTGCACAGTCATCTTACGGACTGCTCGGTCAACAATATTGCATCTAATCTGCAAAAAATTTGCCTGTTTGGGAAGATGATCAAAATGCGATATTGGAAGCATACAATATCAATTTTGAGCTATTCAAGTTGCATTGTATTCTTTTCATCGAGCTCTACTCTTTGGCACTGGTTTCGAGCACTTTGGAAACTTTAAATTTTGAGCACTTTACTGATCTCCTAGATCACTAGTTCCAGCTATTGGAGGAATTGGTGGGAGGTCTAATAGTGTGGTGTTACCTACAATGTAGTGTGGTGCTTCCTTTAATGATCAACCAAAAAACTGATGAATCACTCATAAATAACTCATGCATGTCATATCTAAGAGTTACCTAGTTGAGATTGGAGTTCAGGGACAATGTACTATAAGTTGTATAATCATCCGAATTGTACAGGTGGTGTATGCAGTCAAAGGAAGGGATCTGAGGATTGCATAATCCCAATTGAGAAATTTCCCTAATTAATAGGGGGCTAATTTCCAAGGAAACAACACAAGGAAATAGGTATTTGGGCAAGCAAAAAATTGGTTAAGTATTGGCATGGGCTTGTCTAGGAAGTTGTGAGACAGATAGAGATAATGGAGAGATTGCTTAGGCTTGAGAAAAACATTGTAATATTATCATATTTTCTGACAAATGCAACATATAGATACCAAGGGTTTTTAGTTGTGGAATTTTCCAGGAAATAATTATGTAATGTGTTGATTAAATTCTTTATCTTATATGTTTCATGGTTTCACAATCGTTTAATTGTTTATGCTAATGAGTAGAGTATATTTAGCATATTACAACTAGAAGTTTGAATCTACAAGGAATTTGTACATGGTATTAGAGCAGAAATCACTCTAGAAGAGGAGAATACAATTTTTTATTTTGTAGGAGAAATCGAATTTGTTGTATCATACTTCAAAGCCAGTAGGATGTCGTTCTACGGATTGAGACTTGAATATGCCCTTAAGGGTAGTTCAAAGTATAATTCTTAGAGGGACAAGATGGAGGCAGTGTTGGAAGACAATGGGCTTAAGGAATTCATAGAAAAATATATTCCTAAGCCTCCAACAGCTGATGATTGAGATCTGGCAGAGTGGAGAAAATGTGTTGCAAAGGTGAGAAGGATTATCCTAGAAAGAGTTTGAGATCATCTTGTATCGAACCTCCATGGTAAGGAAACTCCATATGCTATGTGGAAGGCCTTGACAAACCTGTTTCAAAATAAAAATGACCATAGGAAGCTGGAACTAAAGGACAAGTTGAGGAAAATCAAGATGGAGAAGGGCGACACAATACCAAATTAGTTGACCAAGCTCACCCAATGTCTGGATGAGCTTGGTGATGTTGGTGTTATAGTTGCTAAATATGATGTATCCAACCTAGAACTTCTAGGTCTTCCCAAGAGTGGGAAATACTACCAAGACTAAGTAAATGGGAGGGAGAAGCTACCAAAGTAGGGGTGTTTGTGGTCCAACTTGGTGCAAGAAGAGATTTGGCAGGACACCAGTGATGGATCCTCATCCAAGCATGATGATGAGGAAAATTGTGCCTTCGCTAGAAAGATGAAGAGAGGGAAAGGGAAGTCATCCCATTCCAAATTATATTCCAGTCAGGGTAGTAAGAAGAAGGACATGTCAAAGATTAAATTTTTTCATTGTCATGAGCTGGGACACTATGCCACGAAGTGTTCGCACAAGAAGGCCGAAAAGAAACCCTTAGGAGGAGCGGAAAGTGGAGCTCTTGCTTCACAATTCGAGTTGGATTTCACCCTCATCGCTTGCATGGTGACATCAGTGATGGGTAGTGTGTGGTATATGGATAGTGGAGCCTCATTCCATGTGACTGGAAACAAAGAATTCTTCAGTGACTTAGAGGAGAAGGGCCTCAAGATGCACATCAAAATGGGAGATGATTGGAGGTATAGTGTGACCAACATTGGTAATGTTACCTATCAAAGGGAGTCTGGTTCTCCTCTTACATTAAAAGATGTCATGTATGTTTGAGGTTTGAATGAATTTGGCTTCAGTTTCCATGTTGGAGGACCGTGGGTACAATGTGATATTCAGCAAAGGAAAGGGATTTCCTTCGTCACATAGCCTCAGGAAAAGTGAAGCAGATTGGGGTTCGCGTGAAGAACCTCCACAAATTGGATGTAGAAGACCGTGCTACTTTGAGCAGAAAACTAGAGAAGGTGTAGAGCTGAGACATCGGTGGGTTGTCACATAGAAGATTGGGTCACTTTCACCATGGAGATTTGAAGATCAGGCAACAAATTTATACAAGACTTCCAATGGTACACTAGAGCAAAGAGACACATGCAAAGGGTGTACAATGGGAAAGTACACCAAAAATAGCTTTCATGATAAGGATAGTTGAGCACAAGCGATCCTTGAAAATTTTCACTAATTTGTGTGTGGACCATTCTCGACAACCTCCACGATGAAGAACATGTATTATGTAATGTTTGGAGATGATTTTTCTCATAAGTGTTGGATTTTATTGACGCAAAAAAAGGATCAGATGTTCATTCAATTTTGTGAATTTAAAGAACTTGTTGAGAAAGAAATTGGCATGAAAGTTAAAGCTCTCAAAAGCGATAACGATGGAGAATATGTGTCGAATGAATTCAAGAACTTATGTGCATCATAAGGCATTCGACAGGAGTTAATATAATCCCACAACCCAAAGCAAAATGGGGTGCCTGAAATGAAGAAAATAAGTATTGTGGGAGTTGCACAAGCGATGTTACATGATCAGGGTCTACCAATGCACTTGTGAGATGAAGAATGCAACTGTTGGCTTATTGGGGGCCTAACCCAGGTTTAGAGGTGATTTAGCCAAACAAATCTTGATACTACTGGCCCTTTCGGCAATAGATTGCAGAGCATGGACTGACGTCTCACCCAAGGTAGTATGGGAGGGTGCTGGAACTAGGTTTCCGCACCTTAGAGATGTTTGATGAGTTCAAATGGTCCACAGTCCGACCCGACGTGCACGTTGCTACACACACTTTCCTATACTTCGTAGCCTAAGATGTTTCCTTCGCGCAACCCTACTCAGGGGCTAGACACTGTTATTACACAAGTCCTTACTAGTAATCCAATATTAGTTAATTAACTTAGCTTAATTGCATGCTTTCAGTTATACTTAACAATATTCATAATTCATACAAGTGCGCGCAGTAAATAAACAATATAATTGCAATTTAAATCCAACAGATAATAACCCAAGAACAGATACATGGAATTAAGATAAAACTTCTCTTTATTATTCTCTTCCTTCGGTTACAGACTCGACTTTGCCCTGCACACTCAACTGTAGGGGTCCGCACACTTAGCTATAGACTCTACTAGGCCTCTGCACACTCAACTACAGAGCCTTTTCCTATTGTATGACACAAGACACACTTCACACTTCCAATTAATCTCTAAGACCCTTCATGCCTACTCTCTATTATATTTCTCATTACAACTTAGAGCCTCGCTCTATTTATACAATCCCATGGTCCACAAACCATGGGTAGGTCGACATTACACTCAAAACTTAGGGCAGACAACCCTATGACTCTAACATACATTTCACGCTTGCAATTCGTGAAGATTTACAACAATATTGACTCAAAAATTGGGCTTTGAGCCCCAAAACATGCTATGGGGGGATTCCATGCCCAACAGGCCCCCAACACAAACATCATGACTCGCCCTCGAGTCACTCTATCGGCATGGTGATCTTGGCGTGAAGTCTCTCCAACTATTCTCAAATGGTGCTAATATCTGCAGCGCACTGAGCTGCTGCTTGCTGAACCTGCTACATCTGTTCTTCTGAGATCTCTGTGTCTGGTGTGCTTCCCTGTATCTGCACATGCATCCCCTGTATGTGTGTGAGCTTTCCTTCGATAGTCATTGTGATCGTGAAGGCCTCGTCAATCCTTGGTTGAATGCATGCTTTAAGAACTGCTTCCTTATGGCACGCTGCATCCACCTGTTCCTTTAATGCCTTGGCTTGCTGCATCCTCGCAAGCTGCTGAGTGAGGACTACTATCTGTGCAGTTCCTCTGACACTATTGTATTTCTGCTGGAGTTCACGCGCCTTTGTCTCCAGCCGTTGGATGTTGGGGTCCTCCTGCAAAGTCATGAGGACCTCAAGTGCCTATTCCAACATGTCGATACAGTTGTGCATCGTACCTCCAATTTCTTCCAACCTTGTTGTAATAGTGCTAGTGCATTGTTCTCTAATTTCTGGGGGAGTGGAAGGCTACGCCTTCAACTGCAGCTCGGCGATCTGGAGATTTAGCTCCAACTGCACCTTTGTTGTCTCTTCCCTGGCCTCACGGACTCCGATTGTGAAACTATGGATCTACACTTCTACTGTTAGATCTGCTGTGATGGCCAACTTCGGGACACGCCAACAAGCGTCATCTACCATCTGCACCAATTGTTGATTTTGTGAAACCAACTCGTCGCACTGCAAGCTGAGTTGTTCTATGTTTATTTTCTTCCCGCCAAGAACTTGGATCGCGTAGCTTTCCTTGGCACGCAACTCTGCCATTATCCCATCCTGTAGCTGATACAAAGTTTCTTGCAGAAGGGCAGCCAAATTAAGGCCAAGTCCTTTCAACAAGCTCATTGAAAATCTATTGGTCACATTTGCTGCAATTATGGCCCCTTTTGGAAATACCATCGTATTGTCCATCTATGCATGCAACATCTATTCTGTTGCTGAAGATCCTACTACAAGGTGGGTAGAAAGGGTACCCAACTGAGGGGGCCACACCTGTAATTCCTACAACTGCGCCCTGAGGGCCCCCAACACAGTCTGAAGCTCCACATAAAATCCTAAAGCTCTTCATTTGTGACATCATGAACCGTCTCATCGATGACATGGAGATCACCTTCGGTTAAGGTGATTAGGTCAATGGCTAGCTTCAAGGCCTTGACCTTTTTCCTTGGTCCTGCTCTTTCTGTGATGCGTGTCCACTTTAACTATGTGGACGCGGCCCCTAGGTCCACGCTCCCTTTTACTATTTCTACTTCCTCCGCCTCCTGCCTTGGCAAGGACATTGCTTGGCCCTCATCTTCCTGTTTTTTTGTTGCCCCCACTGCCTGTGTTGTTGCTGCTACTTCTGCAGCCTTCTTCTACTCTGTGGCTTTCTATGTTGTTTCTCACACTACCCCCACCTCAGCTGCTACTTTTTCCTTTCGCCTTTTCTCTACCAATTAAGTGACACACAGCTTGGCATCGTCTTTTTTCTTTTGTGCTGTTGCCTTCTCTAGTTCTGGCAGATCCCAGGCACGCCATTTAGGAGGCCATGTCTCTAAGACAGTAAAAATCGCATCATCAGTGACTACAAATGGTAGCTTCATCCACTGCTTCATCAAATCCTTTCGCACCCTCATATAAATGTTGTGTATATCAGCTTTGAAGTCTACAAAACTCTGCAAACTATTGTGCATCGTAGGTGACAGGCACGGCCTTCGATTGATCCACATCCAAATGCTCGTCTCCATGAGCACACAGAAAATTTTGGTGTCACAAATATGTTTCGTGTCCTTTGTGGCCTAGAGCGAAGCGTACTTCATGGCCTCTTGTAACTCTCTGTCAATGTTGGGGAATTGACTGTCCTCCAGCAATTCTCCCGCTACTAGCAATATGGATAATAGCAACCACGCGTAGTGGAAGGTTTTACCCTACTCCTGAGCTTTGCAATAGTTTGTCAAAAATTCCTCACAGAGGAATTCGGACCAGTTGAAATGTAACCCCTATGTGCACTGAATGCAACCACCAGTGCTGGTACCTCATCGGCGTGACACTTTCTCATAATTTTTCCAGCCAGGAGTTGGGTTACTACGCGCACCCCTTTTTCCTTGATGTTGGAGATGGCATAGCCCCACTTATTCTTCTCCAGCTTATATTTTTCCTTCATGGCCTCTGTAAGAGCCAAATCGCTACCTTTTCTAGTTATGGTCATGGGGTCCCTTCCTTTATAGGGGAGTCGAGAGATATGATGAATGAGGTCTGCTATGATGGGAATATGCTCCTCCAGCCATAGATACCCATCATACACTAGGCAGAGCAGCTGCCTGATGACGAAAATGGTGATGGGCACATGATGGAAATGTGGTATCCACAATAAGTGTAGCAACCCAGCCTCTTCCACACCACGCAACCACTTCCATGGCTCTAATGTTATCACCACCCCCTTGGTGTTCTGCTTCATTAAGTTCCCAGTCTCTAGGTGTGGGAACTTCTCACAGTTAGCAAGGTCCCAGTCTTCAAATTTCATGGTTGGCGCGCAGCCTAAGTGTGTGCCCTCAAATACAATGCCATCTGG
The DNA here is from genome assembly GCA_031772625.1 of Pinus tabuliformis. Lineage (NCBI taxonomy): Eukaryota > Viridiplantae > Streptophyta > Pinopsida > Pinales > Pinaceae > Pinus > Pinus tabuliformis. Next base: position 616,314,725 of record CM062817.1, read on the forward strand.
GAGGAGCGAGGTCTGGAGTGAACTCTTTGTTTCTTCCAAGTCCTTCGGCACCTTGCTTTTTCCTTGCTGTGGATGGACATACGTGGGCAGTTTTGTTGCCTAGCGAAATGGTTGGGTATCCTCCTCCATGTCTTCTTCTTCTTTTGCTGCAGTGATCAGGGTCTGCAAGTCTTCTTCTTCCTCATCTGTTTCTATTGTGACTGCTTCCCCTTCTCTACCATGGATAGTTTTTTGTGCTGTTGATTCCTTGGGGACATGCGTACTGGACCCATTTCCTGTTTATCCTTCTTGGGCCTCGGTGTTCGTAGTGATTTGGGGATTTTTGTCACCACCCCAGTGCCTTCTAGAACATCCTCCACCATTTGGGTCTGTGCGGCCTCACCGGCGATTACCTCTTCAATTCCCAACCCATCCTTAGTGGTCATCATCATATCTAGGCTGTATTCTATCACTCGCAAACTTAAGGGCTCAATTATCACTCGGCTCTCAATGCTCAGTGCTCTGCTCAAGCACTCAGTTCTCAAATGACCAAGTGTTGTTTGCTGGCCAGCCCTTTGAGTTTTATAGTGCCTTTCAAATTCAAATTCGAACGTTCCCCCCAATTTTGGGCCATTAATGCTTTCTTGGCAGCAGATTTTTCCAAATCTTGCCCATAACTCGCGTCTTAAATGCACATCACCTGCTCCATTTGGCCTCAAATCAAACATCCCATCATGAATAGTGACACCAATGGTCACTTCCCAGCCAACCCATGTAGCAATGAAGCCCTTCGTGTGCGGTCATGAACCTTGTGATGTTCTGATTCTGTGCACATCTCCAATATCGCGCAGCCCCCAGGCAGAATATTTTATAGTCCCGCACTCCCTTTCAACTGCCTAGAGCGCTAAGACTATTCTTCCTACGGCTAATCAGGTGGTCGCACCACCCGTGCGGGGCTCCATCACGTCCTCTACCATGGTTCGTGGAGAATCCTCATCTTCCATTGTGGTGATTGGCACCAAGCACTTTACTACTTACAACATGCTACCATGGTTACTTCATTTAGCAATATGCAATCTAAGCTATGGCAGCAGACTAACCAGTTCACGACTATAGTCCTCCAACTTTTCAGTATGATCATATGCACCTTGCCTTGCCATCCTCGGTTTTTCAACAAGAAATTCTTCCTTTATTTCATTTTCCAGCTTCTTGATCTCTGTGTCCATTAAGGTGCTTTTCTCCCTTAGCTGTACCCAGTCTTTTCCAAGTTTTTGAAGCCTAAAGTTTCCCTGTTGGATTTCTTCCTCAAGTCTTATATGTTCCATTTCTCGTAGATACGTGATTTCTTCATTCCGGTCTACGCGAACCATTGTATCTACGAGTGTTGTTACGCGTGGACTCAGCTTCACGTGCTCCACAGGGACTACAGCTCCTGCTTCATACTTCAACTTTGGAAGCGCTTGCACGGTCAGAGTTTTGCACATGATCCTATAAGCCCATACAACCTCTAGTACATGTAAGTCCTAGTTGGTGCATCTCACATGGTGGACCCTATTCAGTACTTCGCACACCTTGTCCAAGGCTTCCCCATGTATGATTTTTTGCGTGCCAGGTCTTATCATACTTCGTCGTTCGTGCACTTGTCTTACCTGCTTCTGCTTGTTGTTCCTGTTTCCTATCATGAGAGCGATGTGCATTCATGTGGGCTGCATACCATATGCCTGTACCCATCTAGAAAGGTGGGCATGCAGGCTGTTTCATTCATGATGCCTGGCTTCCATCCGCATCTGAGGCTTCCCAAATTGTAAGTGCATCATCTTTGTGCATTCGTGCTAGTCCTCGAAATTATGTTTTTGTGTACCCACCACTTTGTGGGCTTAGTGCATAGTGTCCATTTTAGAGCATTAAACCGCTACTGTTCTAGCACTTCTCTTTCAAATTTGTTCAGGAATTCATCCACCACTGTTAACCCATCATACATAGGTAGATCCCTTACCTCTGTTGCCATGTAGCGTAGTGATCTTACCATCATGTTACAATGTAGCATGGTTACCTCGTGTAACTGGTTCTACCATCGTTCTATTTCCTCATCTGAATCTGATGTGCAAGAGCTTTCGCGCTCCCACAAAATCCTGCCATCGGTTGTTGGATTTACCCAATCCTGTTCTTGAGCGTTTATCTTGTAGATACTGTCTAACTCATCATTTCTCTCGTTGTCGCGCACTGGTTCAATAGAGCGTGATCCTTCCACAGGGTCTAAAGGTACCACTACGCTTAGTGACTTTTTCTCAAAGATCATTTTGCGCTTCTTTAGATTTATCACTCCATTCATATCAGTGGCCCAATCTATTCCCAGTAGCATGGGATAGGGATTATTTTCATCGACAATCTCTATCACTTCGAAATCTGCAAGCGCGCCTGCACCTTCGATGTCTATCATCATCCCCTGCAATCTTCCCATCGGTAGGATCTTCTATTGGTTCACCATTTGCAATTGGATAAGATACCACTGTAACGTGGGCTTGCCCATGTGTTCCCATGTCTATTTTGGTAGTACATTCACGTCTGGTCCTAGATCTAGAATCACTTGATCCATTTCATACTCTATGATTTTCCCAGTCAATCTCATTTCCCTTCCTGTTTGCAAGTTGTGCTTTCCGAGCTTTCGAACTACGTGCGGTTCTCCTGACCCAACACACCTAGTGATGAGTTCCTACAGTCCCTTCACAGCCTTGCTGTCATGCAACAGCTTCATGCATGTCTCCAGAAAGATAGTGAGCATTGAAGTATCCATCCCTGGCTCTAGTTGATCCTTACTACCTGAAGTGGAGGCCTCTGTGAAGCTCTTCTTAGCTTCCATGAATGTCTCCTTCGCACGTTCCAAATCAAATTCAGGTTCCTTTGTAGGAGCCTTGTGAACCCACGCACTTTCTTCAAGCTTCTTACCTTTGTGATCTCCTATCGTGATACCACTTCGAAGCATGATGTTTACATTCGGGTCCTCTTCGCGTGGCTCAGACCTCATCATTTGTAGGTTCTAAGTCGGGGGAGGCTGGAGTATTCCTTTATCGCGCAACATCTCTATCAATTTAGGGCAGTCCTCCATCTCATGATCAAACTGGGTACAATATAAACATGATTGTCTCATCAGATTTGTACAAACGCAGGCATAATTCCCTAGTCCTCCGCAATTGTAACAAATCAGTTGTACATGACCCCTTCCTAGTCCCATTCCACCTCGACCTCATCCGTGCCCCTGAAATCCAGTGCGCGCCATTCCTACATTTGGATCGAGGGCTCATGTTTCGGTCTGCACTCTATAGGCAGGAGTCCAATCCATCATTAGCTCGTAACTTCTGCAAGTGCATTCATCATGGCCTACCGACCTATAGAAATTATAGAACAATTGCTGGGACGTCTGCGTATACTTCTGTAATAGGTGACAGTTATCTGTAGCATGTTTTCCTACTATTTGACAAATCGCACACCATAATGTTGGTGCCACGCTCATTCCTACTTGTGCCTCTGGTCTTAATGGCATCAGCCCTCCTCTCACCAAGTAGTTCATGAATACTAGACAATGGTCCTTGTCATGCCCCTGGCCTTTGCATTTTATGCACCATACCTCCTCGCACGCCTCTGACCGAGTTGTCTTATCCTATTTTAAACTCTGTATTTCCAAACACAAATTTTTCAGTTACGTGTGGATTTGTTAGACTCCCAGACCAGGATCTTGTATTGGGGTCTCGTGCAGTCTCATTGCAATCTCAAAATCTTTGGCCTGGGTGGATAACTTCTACTGTGACAGCACTATCCTTAGATGCGACATTAGTGACACTACAAACCATGCGCGGTGTTTCCCATTTGTTAAGGTCATTTTGGCTTCACGAATCATACTCTTTAGTCTCTGATCCAACTCCCCAGGAGTCTCACTTGGAAGCATCATGATTTCCCTAAATCCAATAATCCACTGTGTCTCCGATTTTGGCCTGCTAATTACCCTATTTAGCACAACCTGGATATCTGTGATCCCCATGTTTGGTTGGTCATTAGAATGCTTAATTTACCATGTAAGTGCACGATCCTGCAACGTGCTTACCGGCATTTCCTTCTTTATATTGTCATCCATGACTTCTTGTGCTTCCGATACAGCCTTTACTATGAACCAAAATTGATCTGTATCTTCGTTCCCTACTCCTTTTAACACTGACAATTTTATTTCACTCGCCATATTTAACTGTGGTGGTGGCGGAGGTGGTGTGGGTGGATATGGGGGTGATGATGGTGAAATCGGTGGCGGTGTAGGTGGGCGTGGTATGCGTGGAATTCGCTGCCTTATCAGACTAATCGTGCTTCTCGGAGAAACTTTCGTGAGTTCTTCCTCACTTACCTGCCATGGCGAAATCAAGGGGCTATTTTCTATCTCTGTGCTACCTTCATTTCTATAGATCCTCCCACTTCACGTAGCCCCAAACATCAATTTATTTGCATAACCTACTTTTCACACAATAGCATTTTAATCCAAGTGTTCAACGATTTAATGTACTTACCTCACAGTCCTTTGAGGAAGCATCATTCTGCCTCATTGTAGCTAACTGTCGTGTTTATCGCGAACTCGGTGATAAACCATCCTCTAATTCAATCGAGCCAATGGTCTACAGTGCACACGATCTTATCTCCCGATGCTTCTAGTCTGTGCACCAATTTTGGAGTCCACACAATTGGTTTGTCGAGCCTACACCTTCCCTAACTGTCTGCTAGCTTCGCGATCCACTCATATAACTCAGAGGGGAAGGATGTAAAGAAAATTTCATGGATTTCTGTATATAAGTAGTGGTCTAACCACTGTTCCTTTTATACTCACAGATTCCTATTTTGCTGTGCCACGAACTCGTGAATATTTCTATCCAACCACCCTTCAATTTATTTCTTTGATGGATTCCAGTGACACGACATCATAAATCCCTTATGCAGATCCCAGTCCCAGTAATGGAACCATTTGTTGGCTTGTTGGGGCCTGACCCAAGTTCAGAGGCGATTTTGCTAAACAAATCACGGTACTACTGGCCCTTTCGGAAATAGTCCGTAGAGCACGGACTAAGGTCTCACCCAAAGTAGTATGGGAGGGTGCTAGAACTAGGTTTCTGCACCCTCGAGATGTCTGATGAGTTCAAGTGGTCCGCGGTTCGACCCGGCATGCATGTTGCTACACCCACTTTCTTGTACTTCACAGCCTGAGATGCTACCTTCGCACAACCCTACTTGGGGGCCGAACACTGTTATTACCCAAGTCCTTACTAGTAATCCAATATTAATTGATTAATTTAGCTTAATTGCATGCTTTCAGTTATACTTAACAATATTCACAATTCATACAAGTGCGTGCAGTAAATAAATAGTATAATTGTAATTTATATCCAACAAATAATAACACAAGAACAGATACATGGAATTAAGATAAAACTTCTCTTTATTATTCTCTTCCCTCAGTTATAGACTCGACTTCGCCCTGCGCACTCAACTGCAGGGGTCTACGCACTTGACTGCAGACTCTACTAGGCCTCTGCGCACTTAGCTGCAGAGCCTTTTCCTATTCTACAACAAAAGACACACTTCTCACTTCCAATTAATCTCTAAGACCCTTCATGCCTACTCTCTATTAGATTTCTCTTTACAACTTAGAGCCTCACTCCATTTATACAATCCCATGGTCCACAGACCATGGGTAGGCCGACATTACATTCAAAACTTAGGGCGGACAGCCCTATGACTCTAACATACATTTCGCACCCACAATTCGTGGAGCTTTACAACAATATTGACTCAAAACTTGGCTTTGATCCCCAAAACATGCTATGGGTGGATTCCATGCCCAACAAAAACACAAACGTATATGTGAAGAATAGTAGTCCTCATTGGATTCTCGAGATGAGTACACCAGAAGAATATTTTTTAGGTAAGAGATCATATGTGGCACACTTTGGGCTGTTTGGTTCATCAGTCTACCGTCATGTTACCAAGGATGTAAGAAAATATAGAACCAACAACTGAGCTGGGTATATTTGTGGGGTACACAGATACACCTCACAACTATCAGGTGTACCTTCCATCTCACAGGATGACAATGGTTCATAGAGATATGAAGTTTGATGAAGTGAAGGTCATGAGATGTTCCCTTGAGAGGGAGATTTAGTTTCATGGAGAAGAGGAGCCTTTAGCTCCAAAGGAAGAACCTTAGGATGAAATGGAGCAACCACATGCAGAGGACAAGAGAGTGGAAGAACCCACTCATGCAGAAAATTCTAGAGATGGAAGGAAGCGCACTAGAGAGGTTGACAGATTGATGTATGATGCTAGAGAGAATGTGGGAGCACCCACATCACAACGCAAGCATAGGAGGTGACAAAATCAACACACTGGTTACATGGTTGCAATGAGCGAGAGTGTAGAGATTGATTCATCCTCATTCAAGGAAGAAGTAAAGAAACTAGTATTGGTTGATGCCATGGTTGAGGAGTATGATGCCATTATCAGAAACAATGTTTGGGAAGTGGTCCCAAGACCACCAGACAAGTGAGTGGTGAGTTCAAGATGGCTTTACAAGATAAAGAAAGAAACAGATGGGAGTGTGGAGAAACACAAGGCTAGATTTGTGGCTAGAGGGCTCTCTCAGGTGGAGGGAATTGACTACGAGGAGACCTTTGGTCCAATAGCAATGTGCTCTTCAATCACATATATTCTAGCACTTTTAGCACAGATGAGATGGAAGATAGATAAGATGGATGTGAAGACATTATTCCTCAATGTTGTGATAGAGGAAGAGGTGTACATTGAGAATCCAGAAGGATTTGAGACCTTCAACAAAGATTTGTCCATGTGTAGACTTAAGTGAGCAATGTATGGATTGAAATAAGCACCCCATGCTTGGTACACCAGGATTGGCAGTTATTTCACTAGGTTGGGCTTTACCAAAAGTGAAGTAGATGCGAACCTTTACCATATTGTGGTTGAAGGTGAATTTTTTATTATAGTATTATATGTTGATGATTTAATTATAATAGGTGATGAGAAGCTGGTAAAATCTTGCAAAGAGGATCTTGCAAGAGAATTCGAGATGAAGGACCTGGGGCTCTTGCATTATTTCCTTGGTATGGACGTATGGCAAGGATATAACGAATTTTTTTCCTCTCAAGGAAAGTATGCCAACGAGATATTGAATAAGTTCCACATGGAGAGCAACAAATCCATGGAGACTCCTCTAGTAAGGAATTGGAGGAAGGAAGATGCTACTTCAGGTGAAGTAGTGGAGGCTACTATTTACAGGTAGCTTGTGGTTTCACTTATGTATTTGGTGAACACATGAGCAGACATATGCTTTGCAGTTAACCAATGTATTCAAGAAATTGTTAAGCCAACCAAAATATATTGGAAGGAAACTAAAAATGTGTTGAGATACCTCAGAGGCACCACTCAATTTAGTCTTTGGTACAAACATACAAAGGGAGTGAAGCTTCAAGGCTTCATAAATATAGATTGGGTAGGGATTCCGTTCAACAAAAAGAGAACATCAGGGGAATATTCATTATTAGGTTAGCAACAGTTTCTTGGTACAGTAGGAAGAAAAGATCAATTACACTCAATTCGGCATAAGCATGGTACATAGTTGCTAGTCAAGAAACTTGTGAAGCTATTTGGATGAGGAAGATCCATGTTGGGTTATTTGGTTAGCATACAGATAATACAGAGATTTACTGCGAAAATAAGAGTTGTATCAAGCTCTATGAGAATCCAATTTTTCATTATCGTTCCAAGCATATCGACATCTAGTATCACCATCTACGATATTGTGTGTAGAGGAGAATCATGTTGCTAGAGTACACTCCTACATAGGAACATGATGCATATATTTTGACCAAGGCATTTTCAAGATAAAAATTCAAGTTTCATAGAGAGAGGATCGAGGTAGTAGATAATCCCTTTATTTTTGAGAGGGAGTGTTGAAAATGCAACAAGAAAATAACAATTTAATTTTGTCCTTGAATTAAATTAGGAATAACTAAGTTAATTTGACTTAGTTGGCTCAATTAATTTGAGTTGAGGGTGTAACTTGAGTCATGTAGAGTTTCTCCTACATTATACAAACCCTAGTTGATTTTATTTTGAGTTATAATTAATTAATTCATTTTAACTGAGTTAAAGTCGGTTAAGCTAGTTCCAACTATTGGAGGAACTAGTGGGAGGTCTAGTAGTGTGGTGTTGTTTGCAGTGTAGTGTGGTGCTATTTGCAGTGATCAACAAGTAAAATAATGATTCACTCATAAATAACTCATGCATGTTAGATCTAAGAGTTACCAAGTTGATATTGGACTTCAGGGACAATGTACTATCAATTGTATAATCATCCGAATTGTACAGGTGGTGCATGCAGTCAGAGGAACGCCTATGAGGATTGCACAATTCCAATTGAGGAATTTCTTTAATTAATAAGGATTTAATTCCCTAGGAAACAATGCAAGGTAATAGGGACTTGGGAAATCAAAACATTGGTTAGGTATTGGTCTAGGCTTGTTTAGGACGTTGTGAGATAGATAAAGATAGTGTAGAGGTTGCCTGGGATTGAGAAAAACATTGCAATCTTCTCATATTTTCTGACTAATGCAATATACATATAGCATGGATTTTTAGCTGTGACTTTCCCCAAGAAATCATTGTGTAATGTGTTGATTTAATTCTTTCTATTGTATGCTTCATGATTTCACGATCGTTTAATTGTTTCTGTTGATGAGTAGAGTAGATTCAAGTATATTGTTTTAGCATATTACAATTAGCAATTTGAATCTATAAGGAATTTATACAAAAAAAAAAAAAACGTATTGTCATGTTAGGTCACATTCAACCAAGAAAAATGACACGAAACATGCATGTTGCAAAATACAAGTGAACAAAAAATATAGAAGTTTATGGATTGAACTCACCATAAAGGGCTTCACCCTTCTAAGCATTTTCAAACTCCATGATGACAGGCATCAAAATAGATTGTAGTTTAAATTTTTCATCTATGATGTGCTGCTCAAATAAGTCACCAATATAGAGAAAAGTATCAAATACGAGGTATAACAACAACTTGACTAAAGTTCAAGACATAAAACAAACGAGACAAGTAAAACCCTTAACCACAAAAACCTGATATTTCATGAGATTTTTTGCATCATCCTACTCTTTGTCACAAAAAGAACAAGCTATCTGTAAAGAATTTCCCAATGCACAAATAAAAATTTAATCCCAGACTAGTTCCAATATTATATTCCTTGCAAAGGGTGAAGATAAGGGGAACATAGAAATGATAGGAAGATTTGAGAACCTTTGAATTTTCAAGGCAAAGTGAACAGATCATAAACCCATAGTCAAACAAATCTTCGTTAATACCTTCCTGACCTCACAAGAAGACCACCTGTCAAGAAAAATCTATCATCCAAGGCAATCGTAAAGGTGGGAAAAGTGGACAGATGGGAAAACCATAGAAAAATAATTCTTTGTTAATACATTCTCAACCTTACAGTAATACCACCTATCACAAGATTTAATTTCTTTGCTTGTACTATGTAAGACAACCTTTATCGAGAAAAATGGGGGGTAAATCTTGATATTTTCTCTTGGTAATGAGAAGAGGCATTTGGAGTTAGGTCATGGGGTATTTCAGGTCATCCTTTCGGCATCAGGGTCTTCATACAATAGATGACCAACTATGGAAGATGGAAATTGATACTACAACAACTGAGGCTGTTGCAAAGGAGGCTGAGAAGGACGAACAACTTGTAGGGGTGGAAGGTAGACCCTGTGCCAATGGTGTTAACAACCCTTTGTTGGACCTCAGAATTACTCTCTCTTTGACAACTTTTCTCATTTCTTTCTCTTCTTTTCCATAAAAGACAGATCCCCATCACTGATAAATGATAGATTTTGTCTCAAGGAAGATATTAAATGATGGACATGTTATACTTTTATGTTTTTTCTATTTTAAATAAGTTTTTTCAAATTAGCTACGAAACACAACCTATTCTACAGTTAACCGTGTGTTCTGTAGCTACTTCCATGGTTGAACAGGTTACAGGTGTCAAATGAAGAAACTGGCCACATGGGCATCTCTGGAATCGTCTCGACATGGATCCTATCCTTGTCACCTAGCCTAGATTGACAAAAAATCCAGCTCAAGACCACAGTCAAAGGTGGATTCAAATGAAGAAACCCGAGAGCAATAGAACTCTATGTCCACTCTTCGTGGCTAATTAATAAATCTGACAGTTTTATTGTAGCATTAACTTGGATTAGCCACGGGTGTTAACAGTTTTATGCAGCCATCTTGCTTGATTTAAAGTCACCTGTAGTTGATCAACCATTTACGCAGATCTGTTGTAATACGTGGAGACCACCTGTAGCTAAATTTTCCCAAAAGACAGTTATGAATGTTTTCTTTAAATATCAGTTGTACAGAACTTAAAAGAGTTCAAATTTTTGGATATATTAAGCTCAGACTTACAACTCTGTAATTTTGGAACTTGTTTTCCTGTTAATAATATGAAGCCGTCTTTGACCAAGTGATCATTTGAAAGAATATCTTTAGCTAATTAGCAGCTCAACTTAGTCAGTTGCAGAGGGCCCTTGCACTGAAGGAGGTTTTTCTTTTTATTTTTATTGTTGAATTTAGTTTCATTATTTACTTTTAGTAGTATTTGTAGTTTAGGTTGATTCCCTGTAGTTTGTTTTCTTTTATTTATGATCAATAGAATAATGTTAGAATTCGATGGTGAAGTCTTGTTTCTTCAATCTATTTCATAAAGGAAACAACTTTGTTTTTAAATAGGGTAAGGTTGAAAAGTAATAAGGATGCATTGTTGATTAGTTTAATTACTGTTTGTTTCCTCTGTTATTTATTTCCTAGTTCAGATTGCCAATTCACTGTGTGAATAAATGTTTTTGGTCACCATTTCAAGATGATATCTGTCCTAAACTAAATGGTTAAACATTCACTTCACACGGGGATTAAAATCAATTAGTTACTCTCTGCATATTTGATTTAGTTCTTTGGAATATAAAGTACAATAAGTTGCTTATATGCCATCTCAAGAAAGTTATCTTTTAAAATTGAAGGCTTGGACAACTAAAAGTGCTTTAGTCAGTTTCATTCTTTGTAATTATTTCGATTGGCCTTACAAATTTCACCTTTTAATTTTTGACTTAGGATTAAATGACAAGATAGGATAGATGCTTTGTTTTTCCTTCCTTTAACTTAGATTTTGATTAGTTCACATTTAGGAAATTTAGACTTAGTTTCTCATAATTCAGACTATACATCATTAGGAATCAAAGAATAGAAACCCCTGAAACAAAACAATATAAAAATACAAACAATGAAGTAAGAAGGGTTAACTAGCACATATAGTGCACTACACTTCATTGGCTTACGAACCTCAGTTGATAATTTATGCAAAGCAATTTCGGATACTAAATTGACTAAACATTTTGGCACCATTGTCGGGAAGTGTAACTAGGTAACCTTATCTCTTACATTCAAAAAAAAAATGATATGCATAGAGAAAGAGACTCTAGGGGTAGATTTATAGCTAGAGGCAGGAGTTCAATTCCTAAAACACCACCTACTCCACCAAGAACCAGAAGAGATACACCTCCATCCCAAAGTCATACTCCCAGCCATAGAACTCCTAAAATTACGAGGGCAGAAATCCAATCAAAAGAATCTCCTACTTCATCTACCAAGTCAGTCATAGAGGAGAAAAATCTTGAATCTCCAACAACAGGAGTAGCCGTTTTCACCTCTACAGGGGAGCACATTTTAGTTGAAGAATTAGGAATACCTGGTGAAGAAGAAGAACTAGAACCTCTCTCCCATATTCCATTAATAGAAGAACCAGAGGAGGAGAAGGTAACCTTGCAGGTTGAACCCTATACTGACCCTAAAGAAACTATAATGGAAGAAGAAGGAGAGGATGGAGAATTCACACTGTTTGGAGGAGGGGGTAGAGGAAATAATGGACGTGGCAGAGGAAATAATGGAGGAGGCAAAGGAAATAGGGAAATAGATAATTTTTTTGGATTCCCTATAGTGGATGAAGAAACAAATGTCACAATGAAAAATATCTCACCTTCTGTCCTCCCAAACTTCCATGGGTTACAAGGTGAGGATCCTGAAACATTTTTATTTGAGTTTGAAATCTTGTGCAAAACCTATGATTATCTAGATGACTCTCAAAAACTTAAGTTTTTCCCTTCAACAATGAAAGGAGTTGCTCATGGGGTTAGTCACTCAGTCCATTAGAACATGGAATGACATGAAAAAAGTGGTTTTGGATAGCTATTTGGATTATTGCATGCCTACCAATCACAAAGATGAAGTGTTCAAAATGATGCAAAGAGAGGATGAAAATTTAGAGGATTTGATTGAGAGATTCAACTATAATTTGAAAAGAGCAAAGATGGACAATTTAGATGAAGATATCTTAAAAGCTCTTTTATTAAAAGCCATTACAAATGAGTGGATAGATATCCTTAACATGATGGGGAAGGGAGATATCTCTCAACTCCCATTAAATGATATAGGACAATTATGTGTTCATCTCTCAAGAGGGAAATCCAAAACTGGGAAAGGTCCAAGAGATCCTTCTCTTGTTAGAGTAAATAAATCTACAACTAGATCAGTGAGTAGGGCAAAAATTGGTAATATTCTTGATGAATTTAAAATAGATATTCTAGGGAGTCTTAGTGAGCAAATAGACACCCTTAAGTTGCAAAACAAGCAAAAAACCGAGGGTGATGCTTTAGCTATTTTCTATCCAAATTGCAGAAAAAAAACATGCTCTAAGAGAATGCCCTTTATATGCAAAAATTATAGAGACTTTTACGATTTTCTCAGAGAATCATGAAACCAAGGGTTGTCCTTTGATTCTAGGTCTTAAGGCTATTTTTCAAGAAGAAACAGTTCCAAATTCAGCAAAACCTCTTTACTTTGTCTCTAGAAAACCTTGGCAGGGGCCATAAAATCATGGATTTAACAATCTAATGTATCTTCAGCCCCCACCAAATTGGAATTCTTGGCAGCAACCTTGGCCTCAACCTCAATCTCCATCTCAAACTTGGCCTTAACCTCAATCTCAATCTCAACCTTGGGCACAAGGAGTACAAAATCCTTATGGGAGATTTTCTAAATATTATTAATATCCTCCATAATATCAGAATTATCCTCCTCCACACATTCCACAACAAAATCAGCAGCCACAACTTCAAAATCAGAACCCTCAACTTTCATTACCATTTCCACAACAAAACCAAAGTCCTCAACTCTTACTGCCATTTTAGCAGAGACCAAATTAGCTACTTGCCCAACCATTACCAAACCCCAACAATAAAAATCCTCAGAATACTTACATGGTGAAAGGACAACAATTTCCAACTTATATGATCACTCCTCTAGATCTCAATGATGTTCAACTAAGATCTGGTAGGATATTAGAAAAGGAAAGACCTTCTATAGTTATTCAGGAACAAGATAATTCTGAGGAAGATTCTCTACAGCCCAATAAAAGTTTTAAGGGAACATCTCTCTGAAACCAAAATACTGAAAATGAAAAACAAAAAGAACTAGTGAACTCAACTCCTATCATTGAGCAACCAATGTCTACTTCTACACCTCCTTTTACTGAAAGATTACAAGTTGATTGAGGAGTAGAAAAGCAAATCATGTTGCCTAATTATGATTTTCTAGATGAATTAAAAAATGTATGTATCAAAATTCCTTTGTTACAAGCCATTAAGGAGATTCCAATCCTAGCTAAAACAATAAAGGAGTTAAGCATGAAAAAACTAGGAAGAAAAGAAAAATAAACAAAAAGAATTCACCTGGTAGGAAAAATAGCAGACATAATGATGGGAAAAATGACCATACAAAAATATGTAGATCCAAGAAGTCCAATTGTGAAAACACATATCAATGGAGTTGAAATTCCAAATACATTGATTGATTTAGGGGCAACAATAAACATCATGAGCAAACAAACCATGGAACAACTCAAGCTTCCTAATCTTCTTTACACCCCTAAATTATTGCAATTAGTGGACAGATCTGTAATCAAAATAGATGGAGTGTTAGAACATATTTCAGTATCCTTAGATTCTTGGGAATATCCTGTTGATTTTATGATATTAACCCCCAAGAACAATCTAGGAGGAAATCCACTCATATTAGGAAGACCTTGGCTAGCCACAACTGATGCTTTCATTAACTATAGATCTGGTGATATGTATATTTCTGATGGGAATGCAACAAAGAAATTCACTCTATTCTCCAGCAAGAACAATCACATAAATAGATGAAAAAGAATGGATTGGTGATGAAAATGACATTTAGCCTTTCTTTACTATTTCAGATATTAGTGAAGATAGTCAAATCTTAAATGCAATGGAAAATTTTGAATCATCTCCACAATATGAACATGATCAATTTCAAGAAAAATCCAATATTGAATATTTTTCATCTAGGTAGATGTCTCTTTATTCTATGAAAGAATTTGGTAGCTCTACAATTGAAATCTTTCCAGGGAGAACATTGAACATAAACAATAACTTGGAGAAATCACAACAGGAAAAGCTAATCAAGACATTGCAACAACATTCTGTTGCATATGCATGGTAATATACTGACATGAAAGGAATTAGTCCTAAGACTTGTATACATCACATCTACATTGAGGAAAATTGTAGACCTATCAGATAACCTCAGAGGAGGATGAATCCAAATCTTAAGGAAATTGTGAAAGAAGAGCTGCAAAAACTGCTGAATGTAAAATTCATTTACCTAATTTCAGACAGCCAATGGGTTTCCCCTTTAGTAATTGTGCCTAAAAAGAATGGTAAATGGAGGGTGTGCATCGATTACCGAGAATTGAATAAAGCTACCCTTAAAGATCATTTTCCTTTTCCCTTTATAGATCAAGTGTTAGATACATTAGCAGGTAAGAAGTATTTCTCATTCTTGGATGGTTTTAGTGGTTATAATAAGATTCAAGTGGCACTTGAAGATCAAGATAAAACCACATTTACTCATCCATGGGGAACTTATGCCCGTCGAGTACTTCCTTTTGGGTTATGTAATGCACTTGCAACATTCCAAAGAGCAGTACTAGGAATTTTTTTTTTCTAATCTAATACATGATTGTGTAGAGGTATATATGGATGATTTTACAGTCTATGGGAATACATTTGAAGAAGATTTGGAAAATTTGGAAAGAGTTCTCAAAAGATTTAAGGAAGCAAACCTTTCATTAAGCCATGAAAAATGTTTTATGATGTTTACAGAAGGTATTGTTTTAGGGCATCACATTTCAAGAGATGGGATTAAAGTTGATAAATCTAAAGTTGAAGTCATCTCTAAATTATCAATTCCAAATTTCCAAAAGGATGTTCAAAGTTTTCTAGGATTCACAGGATACTATAGACAATTTATAGAAAATTTCACTAAAATAGTATCCCCACTCTTCAAATTACTCACCAAGGATTGTGCATTCAATTGGAATCCTGATTGCCAGTTAGCATTTGAGACTTTAAAAAAAAAAAATCTGAAGCACCCATCTTGAGAGGTCCAAATTGGAAAATACCTTTTCACATTTCAACAAATGCTTCAGATACAGCTCCGGGAACTGTATTAGGACAAAAAGAATTGATTCCCTATGCCATTTTTAAAAAGAAAAATTCTAAAGCACCCATCTTGAGAGGTCCAAATTGGAAAATACCTTTTCACATTTCAACAGATGCTTCAAATACAGCTCTAGGAGCTATATTAGGACAAAAATAATTAATTCCCTATGCCATCTACTATACAAGTAAGAATTTGACTCCCACTGAGTTGAACTATATTGTAACTAAAAAGGAATATTTAGCTGTTGTTCATGCAATCAACAAGTTCAGACATTATATAATAGGCTATGAAACCTTTGTTCATATAGATCACTCTGCAATTAGATATTTAATTAATAAACCTATTACTAATGGCAGAGTTACAAGATGGCTTTTACTCTTGCAAGAATTCAATATTACTATGCTAGATAGACCTGGAAAACAAAACACAGTTGTTGATTTCTTGTCCAGAATTCAAAATATCAAATATGAAACTCCGGTTGAAGATAAATTTCCTGATGAATATAATTTTGCAGTGAATACTCAAACTCCTTGGTTTGCAGATATTGCTAATTACTTAATCATAGGGAAATTACCTTCACATTTGTTTCCTAGAGAAAAAATGAAAAATCATTTAGATAAGTTCAAGATACTTATGGATCACTAATGAATTGTATAAAATAGGCCCAGATTTTATGATCAGAAGATGTGTTAGGGAAGATGAAATGCCTGAGATTTTTAAGGCATGCCATGATGAGCCGTGTGGTGGACATTTTGCTGACAAGAGGACAACCTATAAAATTCTTTCTTTAGGATATTGTTGGCCATCCATCTTCAAAGATGCCAAAGAATATGTCAGGAGGTGTGACAGCTACCAGAGGGTAGGGAAACCTGCTCCTTCAAATGAAGTGCCACTACAAATTTAGGTACTCATTGAACCTTTTGAAAAATGGCCCTTATATTTTGTTGGGCCAATTAATCCTTCATATAAGCAAAAGAAGTATATATTGGTATTCACTGATTATATCACTAAATGGGTAGAGGCCAAAGCATTACCTTTTGCTAATGAAAAATTTGTAGTTAATTTTCTTTTTGAGGACATGTTCACTCGTTTTGGTGTTCCAAGAGAAATTGTGACAGATCAGGGATCTCAATTTACATCTAAAATGGTGAAGGGTCTTGTGCAAGATTACAAGATCTAACATAGGAAATCTACTCCCTATCATCCATAAGCAAATGGTCAAGTTGAATCTACAAATAAGGTGATTGAAGGAATTCTCACTAAGACTGTGCATCTACATAGAAGAGATTGGTCAGAAAGGCTTCCTGAAGCCTTATGGGCCTATAGAACTACATGGTGGAACACAACGGGACATACGCCCTATGAACTTGTTTATTGGAAACAAGCTCTATTCCCTATAGAGTTTCAAATCAAAGCCATTAAGATGGTAGTCCAATTGCAATTGGATTTATCAGAGTCACAATCACATAGATTTGATCAACTCAATGAACTTGATGAAATCAAGCAAGATGCAGTCCAAAGAACTAGTATAGTCCAACAATAGAGAGCTAAATGGCATGATAAATATATTGAGGAGAATAAGTTTCAAGCAGGATATTGGACATTGTTGTTCGATTCAAAGTTCAAAGATTTTCAAGGGAAGTTTCAAACTCATTGACTTGGGCCATATGAGATTGAAGAAGTCTTTAATAAAGGAGCAGTAAAGATAAGGACAATAGATGGAAGAAAAATACCTCTTCTTGTGAATGGTCATCGGTTGAAGATATATCAAAAACCAGTTTCAAGAGAGGATTTCATTAAGATTTTCCAGGATAACTCTGAAATGAAGCTAGTGAAGAAAATTCTTCTTCTCGAGTAACTTAGTCTTTATTTTTCCTAGAAAAATAATAATAATAGTAATTAAAAGAAAAATTGCATGAGGTTGAAAACCAATCATTAATTGGCATCCTTATACAGAAAATACAGGGTGAAAATCAGAGATTTCTAACATCCTATATTTTCCATTTCCTTGCTATAATAAGTAGTGACAAAAAGCTACATTCATTTACAGTTTAGAGTCTGCAAATTTATCATCTCATTCCATCTCATTCTGTCTTCATTTTTTTCCACAGTTCCACTTCATCTCACTATCATATTTCATTTACATTTTATCTTCTTACAGTTTTACCCCATTTCACCATATTTTTCATTTTATCTTACATCTCATTCCATCTCACTATCATAACTCATTTCCATTTTATTTTTACATCCATATTTCATAAACCATATTTCACTTTTCCTTCTTTTCACATTCTGCAGCTAATTCCCTTCCGCAACTAATCTGATTTTGTAGCTACAACTTACTTATCAGCACTGTCACAATAGTACAGCTTACAAATAAATCATGAATGTAGGGAAACAAGTTTTGGAGATCAACCATGCTCAAAGTACCTACGGATCAACACCAAAAGAATTATCAAGCAAAAGGTTAAGTTCTAAAGGTAAAATGCAAATTTATTTCAAACAACAAGTCATAAACATAAGTTATGTATAATATGAATGATCATATGTCTCCTTAACAAGTCATCATTTGATTTGACTTCCACTGCATGATACCACATCCTTGCCACATCTTCCACATTCGATACCAAACAGTCTATAATGATTTCATCATACCACACCTCCGCTACTCTGTACTTAAATGGTCTCTAATAACTCCATCTATTAACGGTCAAAACTGCGATGTGGCCAACATATTCACATCTCTCCAAACCCTCACCGTCTACTTATTCCATACAAACCCATAGTTCTTTTTCACCATACCCGCAGTCAGTCCATTTCATATACCAGGAGAGTAATTTTGAAGGTTAGAAAATTCTATGAAACAAATTCCATGGGACTCATTGTCAGGGCAGAGCCCGTAGGGGCAAAGTTTATGGAAGGATACCCACAACTCAAGGAGATGTTGCGGAAGATTGGATGGCTCAATTTCATTGAAAAATTTGATGGATATCACAAGGAGATCACAAAATATTTTGCTAGATCATTCGATGGTACAAAAGTAGAGATTGGATACATTAAGTTTGTAGTAACAGAATATTACATAGCAGAGGCTACAGAACTGCCAAGACTTGGTGAGAGATGGTTCAAAAACAAAGAATTTCATAGTGAATCATGGAAGGTAATCCTCAGGAACCCAGGTATGGATGTCACTATGTTTAGAAAAGGAATTCCTATTTTAGCACTTAAAAATAAGTGGAGAAGCATCCTTTTGATATTACAAAAATTTATTACCTATGAGGGAAGATTCAGATGCATCTATGTTTATCATATACATTTATTGATGAACTTTATAGAAAATGGAAACATCAACCTCCCTTTCTTCCTTCTAAATAGCCTAAGGAGGATGGCTTCAAATGTACAGAAGAAAATAAAATTCATAGACACAACTATGTACCATCATGGGTTGGTAAAAATACCGATTGAGTATCATCTAAAAAGAATAGGAGATACTTGGGAAAACTTCTTGATAAGAAACTATTTCCAAGAGACACCAAAATCACCTGAAGAGGGTAATGTTAAAAGGAGTAAGAGGAAAAACACTAGTATGACCATTCAAAGCAAACCTGAGTCCTCCACACAGAAAAATGATGAAGAGACAGTCTCCTAGATAGAGATTAGGGACTAGATCAAGCAAAAAGGAAAGATAAAAAAGAAAGCTGGTGGAATTACTAAGAACAAACCTGAATCTTCATTACAACAATATGATGAACAACTAATCTATGAAAAAATGACAAAGATTAGGAAAAAAATCAAGAGGAAGGAAAATATAGGAAAGGAGAAAAAGGGTACAAAGGAGGAGAACATAAACCCCCTACAACTTAGAAGGAGCTCTAGACTCTGAGGTATGGTAAAGAAGGTATCATCAAAGGGAACATAGTTCATAAATCTAGAAGAAGAAACCCTAGTACCATCTCCTGAAAATGTTCCATTTACATACAGTCCTCAAAACTCTCCTAAACAGTATTTTGAAGGCAGCCCCAGTAGAGGATCCCTAGGCATAGACCCAGTGCAGCAACAAATTTATGATTACATAGAATCACTGGAAAAGAAAAGTGCCTCAATGGATCCAAGATCCTCAACCAATCCAGAACAACCTGTCAATCCACAAGAACCTCTGACTGACTCTCTCAAACAGGAAATCTATGAGTTAGAGATATTGAACAGGCATATCAAGAAAGAAAATGAAACCCTGAAGGAACAAAGAAAATTGGATAAAGCCATTCATGATAATACAATACTGCACCTAGGGCTATGGTACAAGAAGAATAGGAAGTTGAAGAGGAAGAGAGGAAACTTGAACAAAACAGTCATCAACCTTAAATACATACTTGTCATGAAGAAACCCAGGATGGAAATCACATCAAAGAGGAGCAAGAGAAGAAAGTTAGATGTACTAGTAGAGGTATATGAGCAGATGCAATAGGAAAGAAGAGTATAGAGTTTTGGAAAAATTGCATGGGGACATGCAATGATATTGCAGTGGGGGTATGTTGGACCTCAGAATTACTTTCTCTTTGACAACTTTCCTCACTTCTTTCTCTTGTTTTCCATAAAAGACAGATCCCTATCACTAATAAATGATATATTTTGTCTCAAGGAAGATATTAAATAATTGACATGTTATACTTTTATGTTTTTTTCCATTTGAAATAAGTTTTTGCAAATTAGCTATGGAACGCAACCTATTTTGTAGCTAACTGTGTGTTCCATAGTTACTTCCATGGTTGAATAGGTTATAGATGTCAAACGAAGAAACCAGCCACATGGGCATCTCTAGAATCATCTCAACATGGATCCTATCCTAGTCACCTAGCCCAGATCGAAAAAAAGCCAGCTCAAGACCATAGTCAAAGGTGGAGTCAAACGAAGAAACCTGAGAGCAATAGGGCTTTGTGTCCACTCTTCATGGCTAATTAATAAATCCATCAGTTTTGTTGCAGCATTAACTCGGATTAGCCACCAGTGTTAACAGTTTTATGCAGCCATCTTGCTTGAATTAAAGTTTCCTGTAGCTGATCAACCATTTACACAGATCTGTTGTAATATGTGTAGACCACCTATAGCTAAATTTTCTCAAAAGACAGTTATGAATGTTTTCTTTAAATATCAGTTGTGCGGAACTGAAAAGAGTTCAAATTTTTGGATGTATTAAGCTCAAACTTAGAGCCCTGTAATTTTGGAACTTGTTTTCTTGTTAATAATATGAAGCCGTCTTTGACCAAGTGATCATTTGAAAGAATATCTACAGCTAATTAGCAGCTCAACTCAGTCAGTTACAGAGGACCCCTCCACTGAAGGAGGATTTTCTTTTTATTTTTATTGTTCAATTTAGTTTCATTATTTACTTTTAGCAGTATTTGTAGTTTAGGTTGATTCCCTATATTTTGTTTTCTTTTAGTTCTGATCAATAGCATAATGTTAGAATTCGATGGTGCAATCTTGTTTCTTCAATCTATTTCATAAAGGAAACAACTTTGTTTTTAAACAGTGTAAGGTTGAAAACTAATAAGGATTCATTGCTGATTAGTTTACTTACTATATGTTTCCTTTGATATTTATTTCCTAGTTCAAATTGCCCATGCACTGTGTGAATAAATGTTTTTGGTCACCATTTCAAGCTGATATCCATCCTAAACTAAATGGTTAAACATTCACTTCACACGGGGATTGAAATCAATTAGTTACTCTCTGCATATTTGATTTAGTTCTTTGGACTATAAAGTACAGTAGGTTGCTTGTATGCCATCTCAAGAAAGTTATATTTCAAAAATGAAGGCTTGGACAACTAAAAGTGATTTAGTCAATTTCATTCTTTGTAATTATTCCAATTGGCCTTACAAATTTTACCTTTTAATTTTTGACTTAGGATTAAATGACAAGATAGGATAGATGCTCTGTGTTTCCTCCTTTAACTTAGATTTTGATTAGTTCACCTTTAGGAAATTTAGACTCAATTTCTTATAATTCAGACTGTACATCATTAGGAATCAAAGAATAGAAACCCCCAAAACAAAACAATATAAAAATACAAAACAACGAAGTAAAAAGGGTTAACTAGCACATATAGTGCACTACACTTCATCAGCTTATGAACCTTAGTTGATAATTTATGCAAAGCAATTTAGGATACTAAATTGACTAAAAATTTTGGCACCGCTGTCGGGGAAGTGTAACTAGGTAACCTTATCTCTTACATTAAAAAAAAAATGATATGCATAGAGAAAGAAACTCTAGGGGTAGATTTATAGCTAGAGGCAGGAGTTCAATTCCTACAACACCACCTACTCCACCAAGAATAAGAAGAGATACACCTCCATCCCAAACTCATACTCCCAGCCATAGAACTCCTGAAATTCCAGGGGCAGAAATCCAGTCAAAAGAATCTCCTACTTCATCTACCAAGTTAGTGGTAGAATCTCCTACTTCATCTACCAAGTCTCTCCCATATTCCATTAATACAAGAACCAGAGGAAGAGAAAGTAACCTTGCAGGTTGAAGCCTATACTGACCCTGAAGACACTATAATGATAGAAGAAGGAGAGGATGGAGAATTCACATTGTTTGGAGGAGGGGGTAGAGGAAGAGGTAGAGGAAATAATGGAGCAGGCAGAGGAAATAGGGAAATAGATAATTCTTTTGGATTCCCTATAGTGGATGAAGAAACAAATGCCACAATGAAAAAATATCTCACCCTCTGTCCTCCCAAACTTCCATGGGTTAAAAAGTGAGAATCCTGAACATTTTTATTTGATTTTGAAGTCTTGTGCAGAACCTATGATTATCTAGAAGACTCTCAAAAACTTAAGTTGTTCCCTTCAACATTGAAATGAGCTGCTTTGAAGTGGTTCATGGGGTTAGTCACTCAGTCCATTAGAACATGGAATGACATGAAAAAAGTGTTTTTCGATAGGTATTTGGATTATTGCATGCCTACCAATCACAAAGATGAAGTGTTCAAAATGATGCAAAGAGAGGATGAAAATTTAGAGGACTTGATTGAGAGATTCAACTATAATTTGAAAAGAGCAAAGATGGACAATTTAGATGAAGATACCTTAAAAACTTTTTTATTAAAAGCCATTAAGAGATGAGTGGATAGATATCCTTAACATGATTTGCTCAGAGAATCATGAAACCAAGGTTTGTCCTTTGATTCCAGGTCTTAAGGCTATTTTTCAAGAAGAAGCAGTTCCAAATTCAGCAGAACCTCTTTCCTTTATCTCTAGAAAACCTTGGCAGGGGCCACAAAATCAAGGATTTAACAATCAAATGTATCTTCAGCCCCCACCAAATTGGAATTCTTGGCAGCAACCTTGGCCTCAACCTCAATCTCAATCTCAACCATGGCAACAAGGACTACAAAATCCTTATGGGAGATTTTCTCAATATTATCAATATCCTCCATCATATCAGAATTATCCTCCTCCACACATTCCACAACAAAATCAGCAGCCACAACTTCAAAATCAGAACCCTCAACTTTCATTAACATTTCCACAACAAATTCCACAACAAAACCAAAGTCCTCAACTCTTACTGTCATTTCAACAGAGACCAAATCAGCGACCTGCCCAACCATTACCAAACCCCAACAATAAAAATCCTCAGTATACTTACATGGTGGAAGGACAACAATTTCCAATTTATATGATCACTCCTCTAGATCTCAATGATGTTCAACTAAGATCTGGTAGGATATTAGAAAAGGAAAAACCTTCTGTAGCTATTCAGGAACAAGATAATTCTGAGGAAGATTGTCTACAATCCAATAAAATTTTTGAGGGAACATCTCTCTGAAACCAAAATACTGAAAATGAAAAACAGAAAGAACCAGTGAACTCAAATCCTATCATTGAGCAGCTAGTATCTACTTCTACACCTCCTTTTCCTAAAAGATTACAAGTTGATAGTTGAGTAGAAAAGCAGATCATGTTGCCTAATTATGATTTTCTAGATTAATTAAAAAATGTTTGTATCAAAATTCCTTTGTTACAAGCCATTAAGGAGATTCCAATCCTAGCTAAAACAATAAAGGAGTTGAGCATTAAAAAACCAGGAAGAAAAGCAAAAGAAACAAAAATAATTGACTTGGTAGGAAAAATAGTAGATATAATGATGGGAAAAATGACCATACAAAAATATGTAGATCCAATAAGTCCAATTGTGAAAACACATATCAATGGAGTTGAAATTCCAAATACATTGATTGATTTAGAGGCAGCAATAGACATCATGAGTTAACAAACCATGGAACAACTCAAGCTTCTTAATCTTCTTTACACCCCTACATTACTGAAATTAGCGGGAAGATCTATAATCAAACCAGATGGAGTGTTAGAAGATATTTCAGTATCCTTACATTCTTGGGAATATCTTGTTGATTTTATGATCTTAACCACCAAGAACAATCTAGGAGGACATCCACTCATAATAGGAATACCTTGGTTGGCCACAGCTGATGCTTTCATTAGCTGTAAATCTTGTGATATGTATATTTCTGACAGGAATTCAACAAAGAAATTCACTCTATATCCTCCAGCAAGAACAATCATAGAAATAGATGACAAAGAATGGATTGATGATGAAAATGACATTCAGCCTCTCTTTACTATTTCAGATATTAGTGAAGATATTCAAATCTTAAATACAATGGAAAATTTTGAATCATCTCCAGAATATGAACATGTTCAATTTCAAAAAAAATCCAATATTGAATATTTGTCATCTAGGCAGATGTCTCTTTATTCTATGAAAGAATTTGGTAGCTCTACAATTGAAATATTTCCAGGGATAACATTGGACATAAATAATAACTTGGAGAAATCACAATAAGAAAAGCTAATCAAGACATTACAACAACTTTCTGCTGCATATGCATGGGAATATACTGACATGAAAGGAATTAGTACTAAGACTTGTATACATCACATCTACGTTGAGGAAAATTGTAGACCTATTAGACAACCTCAGAGAAGGATGAATCCAAATCTTAGGGAAATTGTGAAAGAAGAGCTGCAAAAACTACTGAATGTAAACTTCATTTTCCCAATTTCAGACAACCAATGGATTTCCCCTTTAGTAATTGTGGCTAAAAAGAATGGTAAATGGAGGGTGTGCATCGATTATCAAGAATTGAATAAAGCTACCCTTAAATATCATTTTCGTTTGCCCTTTATAGATCAAGTGTTAGATACATTAGCAGGTAAGAAGTATTTCTAATTCTTGGATGGTTTTAGTGGTTATAATCAGATTTAGGTGGCACCTGAAGATCAAGATAAAACCACATTTACTTGTCCATGGAGAACTTATGCCTACCGAGTACTTCCTTTTGGGTTATATAATGCACCTGCAATGTTTCAAAGAGTAGTACTAGGAATTTTTTCTAATCTAATACATGATTGTGTAGAGGTACATATGGATGATTTTACAGTCTATGGGAATACATTTGAAGAAGCTTTGGAAAATTTGGAAAGAGTTCTTAAAAGGTGTAAGGAAGCAAACCTTTCATTAAGCCATGAAAAATGTTTTATGATGTTTACAGAAGGCATTGTTTTAGGGCATCACATTTCAGGAGATGGGATTAAAGTTAATAAATCTAAAGGTGAAGTCATCTCTAAATTATCAATTCCAAATCGCCAAACGGATATTCAAAGTTTTCTAGGATTCACAAGATACTATAAACTATTTGTAGAAAATTTCACTAAAATAGTATCCCCACTCTTCAAATTACTCACCAAGGATTGTGAATTCAATTGGAATCCTAACTGCCAGTTAGCATTTGAGACTTTAAAAACAAAAATTTCTTAAGCACCCATCTTGAGAGGTGCAAATTGGAAACTACCTTTTCACATTTCAACGGATGCTTTAGATATAGCTCTGGGAGCTGTATTAGGACAAAAATACTTGATTCCCTATGCCATCTACTATACAAGTAAGAATTTGACTCCCACTAAGTTGAACTATATTGCAATTGAAAAGGAATTTTTAGTTGTTGTTCATGCAATCAACAAGTTTAGACATTATATAAACGACTATAAAACCTTTGTTCATACAGATCACTCTATAATTAGATATTTAATGAATAAACTTATTACTAATGACAGAGTTACAAGATAGCTTTTACTCTTGCAAGAATTCAATATTACTGTGCTAGATAGACCTGGAAAACAAAACACAGTTGTTGATTTCTTGTCCAAAATTCAAAAGATCAAAGATGACACTCCGGTTGAAGATAAGTTTCTTGATGAATATCTTTTTGCAGTGAATACTCAAACTCCTTGGCTTGTAGATATTGCTAATTACTTAGTCACAGGGAAATTACCTTCACATTTGTTTCCTAGAGGAAAAAGAAAAATCATTCAGATAAGTTCAAGATACTTATGGATCACTAATGAATTGTATAAAACAGGACCAGTTCTTATGATCAGAAGATGTGTTAGGGAAGATGAAATGCCTGAGATTCTTAAGGCATGTCATGATGAGCCATGTGGTGGACACTTTACTGACAAGAGCACAGCCTATAAAATCCTTTCTTTAGGATACTATTGGCCATCCATCTTCAAAGATGCCAAAAAATATGTCAAGAGGTGTGACAGCTGCCAGAGAGTAGAGAAACCTACTCCTTCAAATGAAATGCCACTACAAATTTAAGTACTCATTGAACCTTTTGAAAAATGGGCCTTAGATTTTGTTGGGCCAATTAATCCTTCATCTAAGCAAAAAAAAGTACTTGAAGTGTTTTTTTCTTAAGTATTATTTTGTTTCAATTTATGACGAGATTAGGATGTGTTACAATTAAAGATATAAACAAGCTACAAAGTAGCTAGCACCTGCTGCTTAGTTTAAATATCGCTAAATTAAAATAAAAATGTTGAATTCAATTTAGTGTTAAGGTTTAAAATCTAGTCAATTTAGGTTTTACTAATTGGTAGATTGAGGTATTTTATTAATTGTAATTCCATGTTATTTGCAGGTATCAACAATTTTGTTGCTAATCTCATTTGTTGAAATATGAATTCATCCACCATAAACCCTTCTCATTATTAAACTAAATCTATTTACATAAAATAATACACTTTATATATAATATGAATCAAATATTTTTATATACAAAAACAATCAATTATATTATAACATTAATAACCGCTAAATAAATTAAACCAAATATTTATAAATATAAAATTAGTAAAATATCCTCTAATAGTAATAATCACTAAATAAACTAGGGCCTAAACTTATCATAAATAACTTGTTTATGATAATTATAAAAAGTAAATATATAATATCAGTTATTTTGAACCCAATTAGCTCCCATTAACATCACTTTCTATCTGTTCAAAGTTGTGGAGTGCAATGTCACTCTATACAAGTTGTAATTCTACACATTTACCTATGTATAGTGTTTTTATGGCATATTATGTGGCCGAAGAATGTTGTTGGAATTTGGACAGAGTTTTAATAGAAATCATTTCATAATGATATTGGCCACATATCCTAGCTCACCAAGACATCATTAAGGAGTTGTCTATGAAGGTGGAGTAATTGCCTGGACCGGAATCCACAAAAAAATTTCAAAAAATCTTGTAGAGGCAATGTTTGAATCATGTTTTTGATGGTGGAATTAGATTCAACACTATCAAAAACGTCTAAAACACCTAAAATTATGAATTTAGACAGCTTTTACTTAAATTTATAAAAATCCCTACTAAATTTTTTCAAAATATAACTGGGATTTCCATAACTTTCAAAACAAAAAAACATAATTATTAAACTATGTTCATCATTGATCTTAGAGGAATCCCACTTCTTGAGACCAAGAAATACATGCTTATCCCATGACCATAAAATAATAGCCCGTAACATCGCTAAATTTGGCTGAGAAGATAGATATTCTCTAAAGGCCGCCATATTTGATGGACCCCGACGTGGAAGTAGAAAGACAAGTATCCCACATGTCGAGGAATAGTCTAAGGTAAGTCGCTCCCCAGTTGCCATATGGCAACAACGTAAAATGGTGGGCTGGCCATGTGCCAAATTAGCGGGGTGCTAAACCGGTAGCACCGACATCAACAAAGTGGATCACGAGACAAAGTGGGCAACGCGAGTGAGGTCTATAATAACGTATCCACTGCCAAGTATATGCCATTAAATGTCTCATGAGACTTATGCCCACAACTCTTCCTCTGTCAAAAGCTTGTGAAATTGACAGTTAGAATGTAGACGTAAGCAGATAAGGTACATTGAAGACGTAAACATATTTGAAATTTGAGGGTTGGCAAGTTAGGAACCGAATAACGTGACAATCGACTTTACTTTTCGTGCACAGAAATTAAACCGATGAATTAAAACAAATAAATAAATTAAATCTTATGATATAGTTGTCGTAAGAAATTGTGATTTTTTAGGGTGGGTTAAAATGTTTTTAAATGGATTTAATAACTGAAAAGCCTTTTAAAATATTTAGATGGTATAATATAGATTGCATAACCACCCCATATAGTATGTTTTAAAACTAATTTGATGGGTTAAAAGCTCTTCTTTTTTTTAGGTTTAGGTTTAAAGAAATAGGTTAATAGTATCATTACTACGTGGCCTGAAATACCAACGCATACGTTCAGTCATTGAACGTCCCTTTAGTGAGTTGCAGTTATGAAAGATGTATCCAATCAGGGATGGGCTGGCTTTTCCTCCCTCCACCTTCTACTACCTAGCAGCAACAATAGCGTCTCGATGCATTGTATAATAAATATTTCACTTTCCTATCATCGACTACATAGACTAAGAGGTTGGTTATATCAAGACAAAAAGAAACTGTGAGATAAACCCTAGACCGGGTGATACTAGAGACAAAATTAAACTTTATGAAGAGATACCAAATTCCACTGGTACGTTCAAATTTCCAGTCATTAAAAAGTTACTGATTGAAGTCCATATTGACTTGTCATTTATTGTTTCACACATTCCACATTTTTACCTAATCACGGCCACACTAGTTGTAAATGAAGCTGTAATGTCCGTAAAACTTAGCCTGAAACGAAAGAAAACTTTACAAGCAAACATAAAAGTTCATAATTTGAAGGCAGCTCGAGTCATATGTCCGTTCACGAAAGCTAAGAATCTGAACATTTTTTTGGTTCCCTCTTCCCTTACACACAAAATATAAGTCAGAGAACTAAAACAACATAGGCCTTTATAGTCACCTAGTTTACCCCATCACATGCCTATGATAACACAAGGAATAATCATGAGATGTTCCAGAAAGTCTTTGGGTAATGTTGAGAGGAATAATGATGAGATGTTAAATGTGTATTTGTAATGATATGTCTTTTTAATGGCCAATTATGGGAGATTTCTGATGGCAAATTATTGGGGATTTATAATGGGATGTTGAAATTATTTTTGGTAATGTTTTATGAAGTGTAAAGTTAATGATATTAGAAAATGAAAGGATGTAGAGTGTAAAATACAATACATTTCTTACACTAATTAAAGAGATTATTTAATATTTTAAATAAATAGTTTTATATAATAAGGTGAAAACAAATTAAAACACAAAGATTATTTGCTAAAACTCTTATGTGAAGAAAACCTTACACTCAACATTGTGCTCGATGTATTATTTAACAATTGAATAATTACAATATATTATAGTCTTCACTCTCTCAACAAAATTGTTTAGGAGTAGCATATAGGTTGCAAATACTTTTTTTAGCATGATATAGTAAGCTAAAACTCGCACATTGTTTCCTCCAACACTAACACACAATAAATAGACATAACAAAACCATAAACTATTTATGATTTTCCAATTCTACATGTTGGACAATTAGTTAGCCAACTATTTTTTCTTAGCATTCATTGCCTACTAGTGATCTCTTTTTATTTTTCACCACTATTCGATAGTTATGCTTTGATACTCCTCAATATTTAACTATTTTTTCTGAGCATTCATTGCCTACTAGTGATCTCTATTTATTTTCCACTAGTATTCAATAATTATGCTTTGATACTCCTCAACATTTATTCCTTGCTCCAGTGTAGGTCTACAAGGTGTATGAAACACCTCTTCCAACATTATCTCAATTGTCATATACCTTGCAAGACTATAAGGGAGAATGCATTAAATTGCAAGCTAATTTCTAGGGGCCATAAGGCCCATCTAATTAGAACACCACTTGAAGTTTCCTATGCTCATTGATTTTTATCAATGCATCCACAACATTAGGCAAAGTCTCAACTTTATTTAATATTACCTTTACATTTTCTATCACACCCCTAATGAAATGTTAATGTATCTCTATATGTTTGTCTTTGCTTGAAAGGTCAAGTTTCTAACTAGACAAATGACATTGTCACTATCTTATTGAATTGTTATAGCTCTTTGACATAGCCCTACTTTTGAAGATAGTTCATAATCTAAATAACCTCTTTACAAGCTTGAGTAATTGTCATATACTTTGCCTCTACAATGGGAAAAGAGACCACAACTTGTTGCTCTCTCACCCAACGTACTAGCTTACCAAACAATCGAAAAATGTATGCACTCATAGATATCCTTCTATATACACCCCTTGCCTAATCAAAATCGACATTAACTTTTTACATCAAGTGTGCATCCCCTCAAACGTCACTATGATAGCGAATGGAATATTATAAATTACCTTTTAAATACCTAAAGACCTTTCTCACTGGATCCCATTGCTCGCATCTAAGATTATACATAAATATATTCAATAATCTCATTGCTTGGGCAATGATTAGTCTAGTACATTGAGAATATTACATGCATCGAACTACCCATTTCATTAGCATAAGGAATATAATCCATATCCTCCATCTATGTGGGTGTTGTAGGACACTTCTCAATTGAAATTTTAGTTACCATAGAAACCAAAACACTAATCCATATCCTCCATCTATATGGGTGTTGTAGGACACTTCTCAACTGAAATTTTAGTTACCATAGAAATCGAAACACTCAATGGTCTGCAATATGCCATTTGAAAATGTTGTAGAACATAGTTTATATGCTTACTCTAGCTTAACCAAAGATTTGTATTCACTCTATCTCTCATGATCACCATTTTTAAGATATATTTTGCAGTCCCCAAGCCCTTCATATCAAATTGTGATAAAAGATAATACGTCAAATCATGAATCACATATTTATTATTACCAAAGAATAACATCTAATCTATGTGTAGACTAATAACAAAGGAAATGTCCATCATCTTTTTGGTAATACACATAATGCTTTGATATGGGTCTTAGAAATCCTAATTGCGATACAAAAGAATAAAAATTTGGTTCCACAATTTGGGAGTTTTTTTAAGACCATATAAGTACATTTTTCAACATAATGCTATAGGTTGTGTCATATAGATCTCCTTCTTCAAGTCACCATGTATAAACGCATCCATCTATTCTATCTATAAATACAAAGCTATGTTAGGAACCTAACAAATGTTAAATTGGCAACAAATGAAAATATCTCACCGTAGTCTATCCCCTCAAAGTAGTAATATCCTTTTGCAACCAACCATGCTTTTATGCTTTTCAACATTGCCATTTAAATCAATATTCTTTTTGAAAAATAATTTAGATCCAACTATTTTCCCTCCATCAAGTAACAATACGAAGTCCCATGTATCATTCTTTCTAAGTGAAACCATTTCCTCACCAATAACAAATACCTAGTCGTCCTTATCTTTCATGTCCATTCGATCCTCTTTCAATTTCATAGTTGTAAGCTCATTGATGTTAGAAAATAAAGAAAATATACATTTAAAAGTAGAGTAATAACAATTCTACATGTTTGGATGCCTTCATTACCTAGTGTAATTTCTTAAAATCTGAGGTGGAGATGCTTCCTCTTCTAAACTCTTTGAGCCCTCCTTGTTATTAGGATCATCATGAAATTATTTTCCATTTTTTAGTTCAATTTTCTTGCTCTCAGGTGGTTGATGAACCCATGACTTCTTCTCATCCTCATTTGACCACATGAATATATGAGAAGGCTTAACTTCTTTGAAAATATCATTCCTACGGTATAATTTTGTTGGGCATAGGATCCTAAATCTTGTACCTTTTCATACCAATACCATAACTAATAAAGATACATTTCATAACCTTGTTATCCAACTTCCACTACTCCTCCTTGGGCACATCAACACATGCCTCACAATAAAAAACATGAATATGTTAAAGTGAGGGCTTCTTACCCATATGTACCTTCATAGGAGTCTTTCCCATGAGAAGTAGTGTTTGAGGCCTATTTGTTGATTAACATGATATAGCAACCACGTTTTCCTAGAATGTTTTCTCTAAGCTAGCTCCACTAAACATCACACTTCGCTCTCTCCATCAACATTTTGATCATTCATTCCACTACTCCATTCTATTAAGGGGTATATAGAGTTGTATTATGTCTTTTAATTCCATTTTCTTTACAAAACTTATCAAGTTATAGAGTTGTCTTGTGTATCTAGTGGAAGGGACATCCAACCACTCCTCAAGCAAAGTTTTCAAATAAGAACTTTCTAGAAATGGTCACATGACCCTTCCACCATCATGGCATTCTCATTGAGGTGGAACATGGTGAAGGGTTAACTAACTCTTCCTTGATGATGGTATTATAATTGCATGGTGTCTTGTGCAAATTTCACTCACCTTTCTTCAAGCATTATGTTCTCATGGAGGGTTAGCATGGAGAAAGGTTGATGGACCCTTACTGAAGGATGGTATTCAGGCTCAGAAGTATCTAGTGGAAATTTTATTTGAATCTTCCTTAAGTAAATTTTCAAATAGGAGGGTATTATGGAAGGGTTAACTAATTATTCATTGACTACATGATTCTCATATAGGGTGGGTATGGAGAAGGGATACAAGACCCTTCTTTGATGATGGTGTTTGTTATCATTGAAATATTGGGCACTTAGTTACACTAGACAAAACACTCAACACTGAAGAATGACATGTGTAAATGTGCTATTGATTGTTGGAAAATGCCAAAAATCAAGAAAACTAAAGGTTCCTAACATTTCCATTTAAAAAATAAAACCACACAAATTCACCTCAACAGTTTTGCATGAATCATTACAACTATTCTTTGATAGATGCAAAAATCCATAGAAGTGTCATCTTAGAAATCCTACAAGATCCTCCATCCCTTATGCTCCCCACCAATTAGTGTTGCCTACCAACCCAGAGAGCTCAGTGAGAAATTTTCTCTCTCAAGATATTCTAGATGGAAGTGCGAATATGGAACTCGATTCTTTAGATATGTAAGAAATGGTAGCCAACTAGAAGAACAAGGATCACAAGGCCATTCTTAAACATCAGGTCCATGTATTAAACAAAGTAATCCTCAAAGATAAGACCAAGATACACTCATAATGGGCACACTCCAACCATTCTCCCAGTAATATTGGGGTCAATGTTTAAAACCCCAAAGACCAACATAAACCCTTAAGAGAATATAAGTGCAGAGGTAGGCCTAGTAACAAGCAACTCTTGCAATAATTATGTCCTTTCTTGGTCAATTCAGGAAAAAATACTCTCATGACTGAGGCTTTTTCCTCAACTCCACCTTCTACTCAATGAAAATCATCCCATGGAACATAAGAGGCCTAAATTTATTAAGTAAGCTAAGGCTTATTAAGACACATATTCTCCAAGATAAACTTGATATAATGATTATTCAAGAAACAAAATTCTCTCACGAAAAAGTCTCCTCTATTATCTCCAAATATTGGAAAGAAACCCATAACCTAGCCATTGATGCAAATAATCAAGTGAGAGGTCTAGCTATATGTTGGCATCTTAAAGAGGTTTTTCTCATGGATTGTTGGGGAAAAAATAGAGTTTTAACAACTAAATTTACAATTTCAAGCTCAGATCAAGAAGGATATATATCCAACGTATATGTACCACATATTGAGGATGAAAGATCATAATTCCTTCGCACTCTAAAGCCTCTAAGTTGGATGTTGAAAGATCTCCTATGGATAATTGGGGTTGTCTTTAATATGATAAAATTCCTCTTTGAGAAAAGGGAGGCATTCAAAGTCTAGATCTAAAGGCAGGATACTTTAAATAGGCCATAAATGTCCTTGGAACTAGTTGATCTAAAGACCACTAATGGCACTTTCACTTGGAACAACCAACGTAAAGCAATGTACTAGGTTGCCTCCACACTAGATCACTTCCTTATTTTTTAAAATGTCATGGAAAAGGATATAATTTTAGAAATAATTCATCCTTCCCTAAAGAGGCTTCGATCACTAACCCATATATCTAAGTATGGACATGTTGACGGTGCTGGACCTGCCAACATGTAAGAGGATCTCCCCGGTAAGAAGTCCTAATTAGACCTCAGACTATTTGGTGTAGGATTCCCAACAGTGGGTCGTATGGTAATGCCTTGACTGTGATGTCGCACAGAGGCAAGTAAGATAACTCTGTCAGTAGCAAGGGTGTGACCTCTGCAATGAGCCAAGGAAGGTGTATGAGAGGTTCTAACACAAGTGGGTTGAGATGAGTTCCAGGTTGAAAGGGATCAATCCCAACTCGGCTAGGAACACACAATGCACAAGACATACATAGCTTCCGGTGGAGTAGTCCACTCGGATGTGATAGTCACAACATAATAGGTAAGATAACATGTACAACACTCATGGATCAGTTCGAACGAGTGCAACGGTTGTTACAGCAAGGTGCATGTGAAAGGTCTGTCTGATGTTTGGCAGAGCAGTCGACACGGACGAGACAACATTAGCAGCATATACAACACATTTCCATTAATGTATTATGCATTGCAACAAATGAATCAGTTCAGATGTAGAGCACAAGTTAAAGCAACATGCATTACAAGTGTTAAAGATTAGTCTTACAACATATACAATACATGTGTGAAAACGTGTTGGCTCTTATTATATAAAGAAGTGTAAGTTCCAATCATACAATACATCCATGTAAACCCGCTAGCCCCAATAATGGAATGTTACAGCCACATCCGCCTGCTCCTCCAAAGAGATGAACTAGCTCCATGTAGTGGAGAAGCCAAGGTGCATTACAATACTATCCAAGCTCTTTCCAAGATAGTCTTATCAAAATCTTGGTTGACCAAAAGCTTATACAATGAGTAATGAGGGACTATTTATAGCAAAAGGTGGGGTGACCCTTGACATTCTCCTTTGTGATAATTCAACTACCCTCATGACTCTTCACCTACTCTATGACTGTTATGTCCAACTATTGACACTTGAATTACACTTGACATGACTCAACATTAAAATGCATATGTACTCATGTGAGACAACATGGCTTTAGAAAGCCATGCAAGACATCACTGACACTTGATCCACTGTGATCAGACCAACTCTTTGACATGCTTGTGATGGTGAAGGTGGTGAGTTGATGCCAAGATTGGTCATCTGTGATGGTGTGCATGCACCTCATGGTGACATCTTGTTGAAACGAACTCTTGTCTTCATTGCAACTCATGCATTATTTTGGCCCCTTCATCCAACTCGTCTACAAACACGCGCATGCATAGCGTCCATACTGATCTTCAAGTGTGTGTTGGTGGTCATGCGCATCAACTTGCCAAAGTACATGTTCATCTCATGTTGGACTTGCTTCTTGTCTTTGCCTTGGCGAATGTGTTGAATGGGTTGGATTGCATGCATGTGCACAATGACATACATGTTGTTGAATCCCTTGCATGCTAGCAACAACATTGATCACCATCTCTTCTCTGTGTTAGCTATTGGGATGGATCTTTAACTTGTACAAGCGCAGTTTCATCTATGAGTGCATGTTGTGCCCACTGTTGTTCTTGATCTTGCTGCAACTCATTAATCTATCTGTGGAGCTTCATGTTCTTTCTTGAGTTGCTACTTCAGTACATTCAACTCCTTCTTTGTTCCATCCTCTGTCTTCATGTGACCTTCATGTCACGTTGTCACCTCATAGCCCGAGTCTCCAAAGTTTCTTTCATTATCAGTGAATCTGCGTGATCTTGCAACTTTGTCTCACCTATGTGTTGTCAACAACCTTCCTCTTGCATTCGTTGTGTTCACTGCATTCGGTATACTGCCTTTAGCTGTTGTTCATGATGTTGCTTCTGTAATATCTTGATCTCCTTGTCTACAAACAACTTGATGTCTTTGTGAGTAGGCAAGCTCATAGACACTTAATCGAATGCATCTCGAGGTATGCTCTGAATGGTGT
Organism: Pinus tabuliformis; assembly: GCA_031772625.1. Taxonomy (NCBI): domain Eukaryota; kingdom Viridiplantae; phylum Streptophyta; class Pinopsida; order Pinales; family Pinaceae; genus Pinus; species Pinus tabuliformis. Next base: position 616,350,684 of record CM062817.1, read on the forward strand.
CTTTGACTCTGCTCTCTTGGAAACCATTGTACCTGCACTGCTGAGAGGAAGATGAGCACCTACAATACCTAAGGACATGGAAACACTCACAGTGAGAAAAATGTTGGTCGAAAACCAAAATGAACTTGAGAACTGACTTGCAACATACTTGTGTGACTGATCATAAAGGTTGCGCAATTTCAACTGAGAGGTTAGGAGACTGACTACCAAGACTACACAAGGCACAGTTTGGGCTGCTGGGAGACTCATTGACTGCTAGAAATGTGCAATGCATAGTCTAGTTTGGTTGTTGACAGATGGAATTGTGCAATGTGCAATCTTAGATAGCAATGACTACAGGCTCAGTGATTGCATTGCACAATTTTCTTGGCCAGAAGTCAATATCCCTCAGGATTGCATAAAGCAAGCTTGCAGAATAGTTGCTGGGTAGAAATGCACATTTCTGGAGAGGAAGGTAGAGCCTTCCCTCTCAGGATTACGTAATGTTGTCTTGGTGAGGCAGAGTCTGGGCTGAGATTGGCTAGACTCGCCAATGGGCAACTGAAAGTGATTGTGAGTGTGAATGCATGCTGATATTAAGTGTAAGCATAAGTAAATGATCATGCATGAAAACATCAAATGATAGATTTAGAAAACAGGACAACATGCATGTGGGTGAGGCGAGTCACTGAATCAACGATCGTTCGTGAAAAATAGTTTCATGCATGCGACAACAGTGAGATAGCAACGAAAACTGAAATAGTGCTAGGGAAATCTAATATAAATGCAAACAATAGCAAGAACTCACTTAAATAAATCAAACAATACTCACACAAGCGAAAACACAAAAAGTGACAAAAATGCAACACAAGGCATGGGAAGTGGGCTTTCCCCAAAACAACTGAGCTGAGTGTGCCAACTGCTCCTAGATGTAATGTAGGATGTTAGAGCTATAAGGTTGATGTGGGGAATGTGCTCTGCAGCATCTAGTTGATGAGTTTTGATAACATCAAGGTTGTGACACGCATGCCACAAACATAGGGAAAGTGAAACTTTGTGCAAGGTTTTTGAAATGACCCTTGCTTGTAACCTCCAATTGCTAAAAATAGATCCTTGAAAGAAGGGATGCATTTGCATGTTGCCTTGGGAGAAGCAACCCATGCATGCAAGTTAGTTTTTCTCAGTCCCGGAGGGAACCAGTCAACTCAGCTGCACATGCAAGAGACTGCTTGAAGGAAATGTGCATTTCTGGCTGGGAGTTGGGTTTACTACCTAGGGGGTTTGCACAATTTCTAGGCAGAGCAGTTGACTGTTGCCCAAATTTGTGTAAAGTCTGGGAAGAGGAACCCTGCTGGGGAAAATTGTGAAATTCCTGCTAGGAGTGTTGACTGGTAGGACTACGCAATCCTGGAGCCTAGCAGGCTGCCAGAAAGGATTGCACAACTTCTGGAGGGAAGGCTAGTTTCCCTCTAGAAATGCCTAATTTTCTTGGGGAAGCTTCTCAGCTTGCAACTAGACCAAGTCTGAGTGAACAACCTATGAGGGGGATGGATCAAGTTGTGATCGATAGGCTGACTTTGTGCAAGAAGAGACTGAAGCTTGTGAACTTGACTAAGCAAGGCAAGTTGTTGTGAAGGTTGGAAGAGAGGCTCCAAAATGAAGCTAAGGAAAAACTTTGGAGGTTGTTTGTAGCAACTACAACAGTTCACGACACACTGGTAGAACTCCAGCTCTCTGAATAGACCTTGTTCATGAAAATCAAGTCTAACACCTTGCAAAGTATTGCTCAGCTCTCGGCTCATCTTGGTTTCACACTAGCTTGATTGTAAGATGTAGCATCTACTAAGCTCTTGGTTGATTGACACACATTCCAAGCCAAGGTAGCATAGTAATTTCAATTGAGGTTGAGGGGTATATTGGTGCATAAGCAACATAGTCGTCAGAGTCTTGGTTTCATCTCTAATGTTGCTCCGCTACCAACAGGCTTGGAAAATACCCTAACGGAATCACATAAGAACACAAGAATGGCTCTGATACCAGCGAGCTTGGTCAGTACCTTGACAAAGTTACTTGCATCATCTCCCTATGCAAGAAGCCTTTCTCTTCTTTCACCTTATTCATTTTTCAAAATTTTCAAACTTTTTTCACTTTTTTCATTTTTGTAACTATGCACAGCACTTATTTATTTCAAAGGCGGAAGAGGGAACCCAACTTATTGAGAGAAGAATAGGTTGTTTTAGCAGATAAGTAGTTTATTATACCTCTAATGTGTCTGTTAAGGTTTTCCCCCTCACCTTACTCTACTTTACTGAGCTGACAAGGGTTAACCCAAAAACAACTGACTAGAGTAGGTGACACTAGTTAGCGCACAAGCATTTTGTTTTCACCAAGGTTCACTTCGAACAATACGTATTTTCCATCAATGTATCATGGAATGAAAGTAACAAGTTCTTCATACAGAGGAAAGATGACAGATAACCAAGTAGTGATAGTTGTACAAGCCCTCTTTCACTTCACCCAGTTCATTTCAAGAGTCATACATGGTTTCACGCGAAGCTAACCTATGAATGAAACAAGTGAACTATATGAACAAAACAAGCGAACTAACAAACAAAAAAGCACAACAAGAGTAGAAGCAAAATCAAAAGCAAAGCAAGTAAGCAAGCAAGCAAGCAAACAAACAAACTAAAAAAGAAAGTAAGCAAATACGCATGCAAGCAAACACTACTCCTACTCCTAAGCTAACAGTGCATGGGTCATCTCATGTGAAGTGATACTTCAAGTGCAGCCACCGATGCATTAGTTGACACATGTTGGTGAAGGCAAGGTTCGCGAACAAGACAACTGTGCAAACCAGCAAACAAGAAAGATGTAACAATGAAGACAAAAACACTCCAAGCTTATAAGTGACCACGGAACAAAGATGAGTGATAGTGCATGACATGCATTCTATGGTGCTGCCATGATGTTGTGATACACTGCGTGCAGATGTTGAGTGTATGCATTCTCTTGACTATGACATGCAAGAAATCATGAGAAAGGTAGACCACTTGTGTTGTGCATGTGTGCTTGTTGTGTAAGATTCCTCCAATGCATGAGCGATGGGATCATGTAGTTCGAGTGGAGGAAGAAAAATCTAGGTGTTTGGTTGATCTTTAGTGCAAAATATAGAGTGATGAGGAGCCTTGATTGTTTTAACAATTTCCTGACCAGAAGTGAGACCAACCTCAGAACAACAAGGGCTTGACATAACCATTAGCTTAGGCTGAAGTTCCTCGATAGTCGGGGGGTTTTGACCTCATGGACAGATATATCATTGTAGACCAATGTCTTGGATAGATTAACAATGGTTGAATCAACATCGTGAACAAATGAGGAAGTGAATAGATCACGACAACCAAGATCAAAAAATTCAGGATGTTTGTCGGCATCCTCATGATTTGATGAATTAGGAAGAGGGGTAGATGAGAAGCAAAGATGTTCACCCTCTGTGTTTTCAAGAAAGATAAATGAAAGATTGAATGTATTTTCTGAGGAATATGTGTCCTCTCCACACTCTAATGACAGGCTGACATCTGAGGTGTCCTATGAATGATCGAAATTAGAAGCATCTGGAAATGAGTTTTCACAAGAGAAATCAGTAGTGGCAGAATCACAAGGGATGTGAGGATGAAGCGGATGAGGTGCAGCTAGAAGGGAGTCATCCTCCACCATAGAATCTTCTTTAGATTCCCACACACACTCATCATGAATGATGGTGTAGGTTGGCTACATAACAACAACTTCGTCAACAACTTGATCCTCATACACAACAGGTGAGGAGTTCAAAATGGGAGAACACAAGACAGTACAATTTGGAGGATCAACAGAATGTGAGGATGGAGGTCGAGGGAAAGAGTCCACATGACAACCAACAGGTTTGCAAGCCAAATCTACGCAAATCTTAAGAGCAAGTAGTGTGGGAGAGTGTGATAGTTCAACAAAGGCATGAGCATGATCTCCTACATCACTCCACAGTGGTAGAGATGTTTGGTAAGGTGAAGGCGGACAGTCACTTGTGACAACGACTATGCCTGCTTGTGATTGCACAGCTCCATCACCGAAGTGTGCTAAGCGGGGTTTAGATATGTGAGGAAGATACTCAAATCTTCCATAAATAAATTCCCAATCAATTTCATCTTCAAGAAATCAGTATGCAAGATTACAAAACCATGTGTAAAATTGATCAACGGATTCATCGGGCGCTTTTCGTAATTTCAGAATTTCTTGATCAAGCGCTTCATGGTCAAAGTGATTGAAAGCACGGTTGTTAGGACTCCGAATTGACCACTTTTGACCTTGTATTTTTGCTATAATATTACCCTCTTCAGTCCATAAGTTAAAAGCTTTTGATTATATAATGACCTAATCAATCCAAGGTATGAAGCAACTCTCCTGATTACTATATGTTTAATCATTCATTACATATTCATGTTATCTTTATAATTAATCTTTGGAGAAGTTAACCAAGTTGCTAAGTAACCGTTGAACTGTCTAAAGTCTGCAGAAATTATAGTTTGTAGTTGCTGCAACACCAGAAACAGCAACTACGCAGTTGCTGCAACACTAGCAACAGCAACTATCTAAAGCAAGGAAAACGTTATACCGGAAATGACAAACAACAACTATCAGAAGATCGGCAGAGTTCCATGCTGACACAACACGATCAGCAACTATCCAAAAAGGGTAAAACACAGTTACAGTTGCTGAAACACTAGGAACAACATGAGTTTACTAAATCAACAACAATGGTGAAGTGGCAAAGGATAGTACGAGGATTCCAAGTAGACAGTTGAGGTTTGTTTACCAGCTGTGTAACAGTAAGAGACCCAAGAAAGAATACACTGTCACACTGTTGTAATGGCATCCTGTAACAAGGATGGATTTCTTATTTTTGACAAAAAGGTTAAACTGAATGAACCATGATAGTATATTGTAATAGATGTCTCTTCTATAAAGAGGAGACATCTACATTAGAAGGGGGAGAGAAAAAACAAGTTGTAAGGGAAATTTTGAAAAACAAAAGCAAGTCTGAATCTTTATTGTAAACTGGACATTTTGGCAGATGAATAAAAGGTTGTTCTGAGCATCTAATCCGGCCTCTGTGTTCCGGGGAATCTTGTGAGAGGGATAGGGCCCACCTTCTTCACAAGATTCACCCATTTATTTTCTGTTAGTGTGTGAGTGTGTTTGAATTCTGTAGTATTATCCCTTTTGCTGATACTCTGTTTGGATTCTGTAGCATTACCTCTGATAATTTCCTTTTGCTGATACTCTGTTTTGTTAATACTTCACCGGTGATTAGAAATTGCAGTGTGTGTTGGCAATTTGGTTACAGGGGCAGGTGTTGAACATCCTTACCCTGAGGATAGGGTCCTGATCCTCTGCTAACAGAGCAGCCATTATTTTTCTTTGCAGATTTGTATTCTTAGTTAACTGCTTTCATTTCATCTCTGCAATATATTTTAACTACTATAACATAGAGTAAGGAGTTGACAGAAGATAGAATTGTGTATACTACAGCTTTTAATGCTTTTAGAATTAAGTACATACAGTACGAGGTCACCTTTGAAATAAAAGGACTTTCCCGGGTTGACAAATTAATGTGGTACTCGACTGTTTAATCAATAAACAATTCAAGTAGCCAACATTTTGGCGTCGTTGCCGGGGAAGGCGACTAGAGATTTTAAAAGCATTAATGATTTCTTTTTAAGAATAACAGGTGCATGAGAGGACGCAGGAAACCTAGTTTCACAGGCGGCAAAGGCGGGGGAGGAAGAAAGACCTACATTGACGAAATTATTTCAAAGGCCGAGACATCACAGAGGACGAGTTCCCGGAGACCTCAGATCTAGTATTCCTCACAAATAGATCGACAGACGGAGGAGGTACTAAGACCTGAAAGGAAGCTAGAAGTACCAGAGCACACTAAGGAACCGATAGAAGAACCTGAAGAGACAGAAGATACTGAAGATAGAGCAAGCGATTCAGGAAAAAGACCAATGGAGGATAACAGAGCAGAAGGAAGGGGGGAAAACTCACTCTCTACCCTGGAGTTCCCTATTGGGGAGCTCCCGAGAGGGGCAACCCCTATGAAGAACATTCCACTTTCAGCATTACCCAACTTTCATGGGTTATCCTCTGAAGACCCGGATGAATTCCTCTTTGAATTTGATATACTATGTAGGAGTTATGATTATGTGAGCCCTAATCAGAAACTAAAACTGTTTCTAGCAACACTGAAAGGGAATGTGTTAAGGTGGTTTATGAGCTTAGGAGCTCAGGCAATCACTACCTGGGATCAGATGAAAGAAAGTTTTTTGGCCAAATATCAGGATTACTGCCGAACAAGAGAGAGGAAGGAAGAGTTGTTTAAAATGGTTCAGAAAGAGGACGAGAATCTGGAGGACTTTGTGGAAAGACTGTAGTATAATCTGCAGCGGTTTGACCACCCTACCATGAGTAAAGATATTTTGAAAACAATACTGTTGAAAGGGGTACGAGATGACTGCTTGGACATGTTAAACATGCTTGGAAAATGGGATATTTCCAAGGAACCATTTGATGAAATTATCAGCCTCTGTATGAGATGTTCAAGAGGAGCAGTAAGTAGACCAAAAAGCAGGGACAACGTATATTCAAGAGTCCAGAAGTCAGCAAGTGGAGGAGCAACAAGGGCTGAAATAGGTAATTTGTTGGAAGAATTTAAAACTGAAATGTTAAGCTCTTTTGCTTCACAAATTGATGCTCTGCAGGTAAAAAAGAAACAGGCAGAAGCAGAAGCTGCCCTAGCTATTTTTTGTTCTAAATGCAGAGAAAAACACCCATTGAGGGAATGCCCACTAGATAAGGTACCAGTCTGCACGATCTGTGAAAAGGACCATGAGACCCAGCAATGCCCCTCTCTGCCGGGAATAAAAGCAGCACTGCAGTCAACTGAAGAAGAGGCTGAAGCAGTGTATCTGATGACACAGAGGAGGCAATGGCCACAAAGACAAGGTATGAATTCTAACACAACATTTAGTCGTTGGAATAATCATTCTCCTTTTCAAACGAATTACCCACCCATGAACCAAATGCAGTACCCACCCTTTAATACGATGAATTTTCTACCCATGCAGCAACCAAGTCTTCCTTTTCATGATCCTACCATGTGGAATCCTTGGGCTCCCCAGCAATCGTATTTTAATCAATGGAATCCGAACTGGGCAGCCCAGCAGATGCCATTTCCTCAGCATCAACAATCTCTTTCCTTACCATCCAACACTCCTCCGAATAACCAAGCAATTAGACCATAGCTGCCTGTGCAACCTAACCCCAACCCAAATAATAATAAAGCTCTGCAAGTAATTGATGTTCAAAATTAGCCTGTCTCCCCTATGCAATGTAACGATATCCATCTCTGTTCAGGGAGAATTGTTGAACCCATCATTGATGACTTAACTGACTCTGATAAAGAGGAAGTTGGAAAAGAAAAACCAGCTAACAATAATGCTGAAACAATTGAATCAGCATCTAACAACAATGCTCAAACAGCAGATCCGCCATTCCCTGAACGTCTAGCTCTCACCAAAACGCTTGAGCAACCTGCTTTTAACCTTTTAGGCGAACTGCAGAATTTATATGTTAAAATTCCATTGTTGCAAGCACTAAGAGATGTTCCCATTTATGCTAGGACTGTTAGAGATATATGTATAAAAAAACCTGGAAGAAAAGCTAAGGACCCCCTCACAGTTCATGTGATGGGAGAACTGACTGCTTTAATGACAGAAAAAGATCCTCCTGTGAAATATGGTGACCCTGGTCACCCTACAGTAACAGTTTAGGTTGGAAAAACCTTTGTCTCTAAAGTTATAGTAGATTTGGGTGCTGCAATAAACATTATGACGCTTGAAACAGCACAATTACTGCAGTTAAAAAACTTTATTAGGGAAACTCCAACCATTCTAGAGCTGGCTGATCGCTCTACAATTAAACCTGAAGGAGTCATTGAAGACCTAATAATTTCTGTAGAATCCTGGAATTACCCAGCTGATTTTGTGGTGTTACAAACTAAAACAAAGTTGGGGGGTCATCCACTGATTCTAGGAAGACCTTGGCTAGCTACAGCAGATGCTTTTATCAGCTGTAGATCAGGATCAATGACCATCTCTAATGGGCAGGAAACCAAACATCTTACCCTTTATCCTCATGCTACACCCATGATTAATAATGACAATTTTGTATTGGTAGATTATGAGGATGAAGAAACCCAACCTATCCTGACTATCGGACAAGCTTTAACTTTCAAAGATTCTACCGAAGATGAATTAATCAGTAGCTTCATTTCTGAACCTTCTTCTGTCAGCCCAGAAATGTATAATCACTTCACTGCAATCTTGGAATTTGAATCTCAGCAGAACCTGAAAACTAAAAATTTATCTCAGACAATAGTAGGCAGCTCCTCCAAAAGTACAACAATAGAAATTGAGCCTGGCAAAACATTAAATATAAATCCTAACTTAACTGATAATGAAAAACAACAGTTAATAAAGTTAATCCCGGAGAATAAAGAAGCATTTGCATGGGATTATACAGACATGAAGGGGATTTCTCCTGAGCTATGCACCCACCGCATTTATATTAAAGAAGGATCTCACCCTGTCTGTCAACCCCAACGACGGATGAATCCCAATTTAAGGGCAATTGTGAAGGAAGAACTTCAAAAACTGTTGAATGCAGGATTTATATATCCTATATCTGACAGTGAGTGGATTTTCCCACTTGTAATTGTACCCAAGAAAAATGGCAAATGGAGAGTATGTGTGGATTACAGAGCCTTAAATAAAGCCACCCAGAAAGACCATTTCCCTTTACCATTCATTGATCAGGTATTAGATAATTTGGCAGGTAAGAAATTCTTTTCATTTTTGGACGGATTTAGTGGATACAATCACATTAAGATTTCACCCCAAGACCAGGACAAGACCACGTTTACTAGCCCATGGGGGACCTTTGCTTACATGGTTCTTCCATTCGGGCTACGTAATGCTCCAGCAACATTTCAAAGAGCAGTGATAGGGATTTTTTCTGATATGCTAAATGATTCCTTAGAAATATTTATGGATGACTTTACTCCTTATGGAGTGAATTTTGAGGATGCACTGCAAAACCTTGAAAAAGTACTTAAGCGATGTATAGAAGCACACCTTGCCTTAAGCACTGAAAAATGTCATATGATGATGAATCAAGGTATTGTATTGGGTCACTTCATCTCATTCCTAGGAATTCAAGTCGATCCAGCCAAAATACAGGTAATTCAGACCCTCCCTATCCCCAAAACACAAACTGATGTAAGAAGCTTTTTAGGACATGCTGGATACTATAGAAGATTTATCAAGAATTTTCCCAAAATAGCTTCTCCTCTATTTGTGTTATTAACAAAAAATGCTGAATTTAAGTGGACTGATGATTGTGAAAAAGCATTTAATGAACTTAAACATCAGTTGTCTACAGCTCCCATTTTGAGAGGACCTGATTGGACACTACCCTTTCAATATCCTCTGATGCCTCAGATACTGCAATTGGAGCTGTCTTGGGCCAAGAAGAAAATAGTCTTCCCTATGCTATTTATTTTATCAGTAAGAATATGACACCAGCTGAACTGAATTATAAAGTCACTGAGAAGGAATTCTTAGTAGTCATTTATGCTATCAATAAGTTTCGACATTATATTACTGGCTATATTACTTTTGTGCATACTGATCACTTGGCCATTAAATATCTAATGAATAAATCAGTTACAAATGCTCGAGTTACTAGATGGTTATTATTATTACAAGAATTTGACATCACAATTGTAGATAGGCCAGGAAAAGAAAATGTAGTTGCTGATTTCCTTTCTCGATTAAAAACTGATGAAAATATTCCAGTAGATGATTCTTTTCCTGATGAATATTTATTTGCAGTATCTGCTCACTCACCTTGGTATGCAGACATTGCCAACTATTTAGTTGCAGGAAAATTACCATCGCACCTATCACACAGGGAAAAAAGAAAGATCATTCAGCAAAGTGCTAGGTACAGCTGGATAAGCGGGTGTCTTTTCCACACAGGACTCGATCAAGAAATCCGGAGATGCATTGGTGAAGATGAAATTTATGATGTGTTAAAAGCTTGTCACGATGGCCCTTGTGGAGGGCATTTTGCAGATAAAAGAACAACACACAAGGTACTCAGAATGGGTTATTATTGGCCCTCACTCTTCAAAGATGCAAAGAAATATGTGAAGGCCTGTGATAGCTGTCAAAGAATGGGCCAGCCTAATCACAGGGATGAAATGCCACTCAAACCCCAGGTAATTCTCGAACCTTTTGAGAGATGGACATTAGATTTTATAGGTCCCATTAATCCCCCATCCAATCAAAGAGTGTACATATTAGTGTGCACAGATTATATGACTAAATGGGTAGAAGCTAAGGCACTCCTTAAAGCTAATGAAGAATCAATACTAACATTTTTATTTGAAGAGATCTTTGTTAGGTTTGGATTGCCTAGAGAACTAGTCACGGATGGAGGACCTCCTTTTAACTCTCATGGCTTCAAGGATACACTTCAGAAATATCATATTAAGCACAAAATGACTACACCTTATCACCCCCAGGCAAATGGGCAGGTAGAAAGCACCAATAAAGTCATAGAAGCCATCTTGACAAAAACAATAAAGGAGAATAGAAGGGACTGGTTTCAAAGGTTGCCTGAGGCATTATGGGCCTATAGAACTACGTGGAGGAATACTACGGGCTTTTCACCTTATGAATTAGTTTTTGGAAAAAATGTTGTTTTCCCTGTAGAGTTTGAAATCAAAACTTTAAGAACTGCTTTAGCTGTTAACCTTGACTTGACTGATGCACAGACAGCCAGGTTGCAGCAGCTTCAAGAATTGGACGAGAAGAGAGTGGATGCCATCCATCAAACAACCATGATACAACAACAAAGAAGTAGGTGGCATGACAGAACCATCAAGCAAAAGCAGTTCCAGAAAGGTAACTGGGCTCTACTCTATGACTCCCATTTTGAGAATTTCCAAGGTAAGTTAAGAACAAGGTGGTTAGGGCCTTATGAAGTAGATGTTGTTTTTCCAAATGGGATAGTCAGACTTTTAACGATTGATGATAGAAGAACTCCACTACTAGTGAATGGGTATCGACTTCGTTTGTATCAGCGGCCTGTTTCTAAAGAAGTTTTTAAAGCTACTTGCATGGCAGATATACACTATGCTTTCCTGGGGGAACTTGCTGTCCCTCAAAGCACTTAAATTTCTGTTTATTTATGTATTTTTTTTTTTTTTAAGATTAGATATTCTTTTCAACTAATAATCCCTGCCAAGGGTTGCCATATTACAATTCATTATTTTGCAAATCTTAGTTTTGGAAAATTGCGGAGAACAAAAACTTCAAAAGAATCACTTTGCGGACTTGGGAACGTTTTTTGGACCATAAATCAGTCTTTCATCATTTTCCGTTGATGCAACACCATTTCCCGTTGCTGCAACACCATTTCCTGTTGTTGCAACCCAACTCCCCGTTGCTGCAACACCAACTCTTGTTGCTGCAACACCATTTCCTATGGTTGCAACCCACTCCCCGTTGCTGCAACACCAACTTCCGTTGCTGCAACACCAACTCCCATTGCTGCAACACCACTTTCCGATGCCGTAATAACTTTTTCAGTATTTCTCTCATTTATACTAAAAAAAGCACCAGTTTCTCCACTTCAGTCCCCAAGAAATGAATTATTATTTGCATAAAATATACCATTTCCTACCAAAAGAACCAGCCATACACTATGATGATTACAATCCTCCACTATTACTTCTCGTCAGTAATAAAAACCGCTGGTATTCTCATACTTTTAGACCCGCTTTAATCATTATTAATCCAGCAAAAGACAAGACAACACTTTTTGACGCAGCAACTAAAAAGGTAAAATATAAAGGTACGCATGATTATGCATGGATATTAAATAATAGTTAATGTGGAGACGTTGATAGGACTACCGAATAATCGTACTTCCAATCATATCACTTAGTCGTAGCTTTTGGGGGGGGGGGGGGATTACCAAAGCGTTGTCATAATTGTATAGCACGCCAACTGCCGCCGCCCTTAAATCTCCCGGTAATATGTAAAAGTCACCTCATCGTGTCATGTTACCATTTGCAACGGTTTACTCTGGACTGAACTCAGAAACTCGGCTCTGTACTGAGAATTCTCACTGAAACAGTAGCTATGGGAGGAAATCTCATCACATACAAACCTGGCACAACAACACTTCTTGAGCTCTATCCCGAGGCCTACCAAATCTTCCGGCAAGCGGGATGGCTAGATTATTTTAGGAGACTTCTAGATTTCGACGCACAGCAAGTCCTTGAGTTTGCATGCAATTTAACAGAGGGGTTTTCCGTCGTTCAGGGAGTACAAATTCCAGTCACAGAGGAAGTCATAGCCCAAGCTACCGGGCTACCAGCTAATGGCACGCGCTGGTTCAGTAGGAAGCACCTGATCCTCAACGCGCAGCAGGATTTTCTTCAACCAGGCGAGCAGGTGGAACCCAAGGGCAGAGGCGTAGCACTTCAATCACTGCCTCAACCATGGCCGAAAGTTGCTGAGTTTGTAAAGCAATACTTGACGTGCGAAGGCCGGTACCAGGTAATTTACCAGCACGATTTCATCTTATTGAATCACTTGAGGCATGGTCAGTTGATAAATATGCCATACTATCTATTGGGATGTCTTAAAAATATGTCACGTTATACTGTCAACGCAAAGCATCTGCTCCATTCCTTGAAACACCACCGTCTAGCTCAATTATTGATAAATAAAGGCCTTGCCTTAAATAACCCCCCTTCCCTCATTAATCCCCACCAAGAGGAAGAAATCCCTCAGCCAGAGCAGGAAATTCCTCATCAGGAAGAGGAAATCCCTCATCAAGTTGAGGACATACCTCAGCAGGATGAAGAAATTCCTCAGCAAACAGAGGATACTTCAGAGCAAATACCCCAAGAAATTCCCCAGCAAACTGAAAAAACTCCCCCACAAGTAGTTGAAAATGTACAATCAGCAGTAGAAATACCCATGCAAACAACCCCATACCCCAATAAAACCGACCCATCCACTCCCATACTTGGTATTTCTACCGACGACTCTGATGATAACATCCCTATTATCCTTCTCAAACGAAAGAAGCAGCAGAAAAATGAAACCCCACCGAAAAGAAGAAGAACTAGGGCTTTGGTCAAGGCAGCTGTTATTTCCGCCACTACCCCTATTTTAAATAAAGCTAGCCGAAAAAGAAAAATATCTGAATTCCCTGCTTCTCTACCCAAGAAAAGGACTCGGTCGTCTGTAACAGCTAAATCCCCTAGCCCCACTCTCCCTAGCTCTCCAACCATCATGTTAAGAACCCGTACTCCCACCAGCCCTAAAAACTCCCCTTCCTCAACCTCTGGGGCTGAGATGCAGAGTGTTCACAGTTTTGTGACATTATCTTTTGAGGCAGCTGTTACACAAGAACCAGCTGCCGACACCCAAGGTAATATTGGCCAAGTGACTGCAACACAAGAAACAGCCACTACCCCACCAGGTGACACACAAGAACCACCTGTTGGGGGTATAAATGTTCAAATGAATGTTGAAACACAACCTCTTCCTCCACTGGAACCTGCAGTTCCACAAGCTCAGCCTACCATATCTACCATGCAGGAAGAAATTGAATTTCTGAAATCCCAAATTTAGGATTATCAGGAGGAAATAATAAGGGTCAAAGAAGCTTATCAAAATGAGAGCAACCTGCACATTTTAGCACAGGTAGCATCTGCAGTGGAGAAGAGTAAAGAGAGTGAGTATATGTGCGCCGAGTGTGGTGAGCTCTAAACTCAAGCAGGATACAAGATAGTTGCAGTACCAGTGACTGGAGTCATTCCAGAACCTTCTGCTGTTGTAGTTGAAATGAAAGAACCCGCTGTTACACAAATTGCAAAAGCAAAAACAGAACCACCACAACCCTCTGCTAATATAGAGCAACCTGCTGCAACACAAGAACCAGTAGGCTCTCCAAAAACTGTGCAGGAGGAAACAGAGCAACCTGCTGCAACACAAGAACCAGCAGGCTCTCCAAAAACAGTGCAGGTGGAAACAGAGTAACCTGCTGTAACACAAGAACCAGCAGGATCTCCAAAAAGTGTAAAGAAAGAAGAAGAAGAACTTGCTGTAACACAAGAACCAGCAGGCTCCCCAAAAATTACAGAACAAGAAAAAGAAGAAGCATTGGCTGTTACACAGGAATCAGCAGGAAATGGAGAAGAAGACATAAAATCACCCCGGCATACCCTAACTGTTATGGAACAAGAAGAAGAAGCATTGGCTGTTACACAGGAATCAGCAGGAAATGGAGAAGAAGACATCGAACCACCCCCGCCTTCTCTAATTATCATAGAACAGAAAATTCTTGTTGATGCCTTTACACAAACTAAATCTCCCTCTGTCAGTGATGCATGCATAGAGACCGCTAGTTTTTAGGAATTAAAGGGAATATGGTGGAAAGAATATGAGCTGTTACAAGGGAAAGCATTCCAACAACAAAAGGGAATCTGGTTCAATTATGCATATAAGAATTGGGAAGCACTTGAGCAGTCTAGAGCTCAGTACAAAGAAATTAAGGAACTAAAAGCCAGACTGTCCCAGATCTTTGATTTGGTTCAAAGAATACTTGCTACAAGAAAACCTTCCTTCAACTATGTAGCATTTTTGAGGGAACAACTAACATTCTTACATATAAAGGCAGTTAGAGATGGCAGACCTCATCAGGTGATTACATCAGAACAATTTATTGAAACCTTTGCAGAAGCACCCAAGAATGATCAGAATTTGTTGTGTGAGCTTTATCTCCACAACGAAGCTATGTCTGAAGACAGAAAAATGAATATACTCCCTCTTGTTGGCGACATACAACTCAGAGCTTTCATTTCCTTTCTAGCCAACCAACTCACTTGGCAAAACGCTTTCATCTCAGCACAACACAATGAACAGAACTGCCTCCTTTGGATTAGGGCTGAACCCCAAAATGCATCTACTTTCATTGCACAGCACCAAGAATGTTAAGTGAACCTGGAATGACTGATCACATTAGGCAACTACAAGCAGTGGTCTTGCGAGATTGCCAACACTATGTGAAAACAAAGGCACCTTTGGCTATTAAAGCCAACAACCTATTCTGGGAAAACTGTCCCAAGGAAAGACAGGAGTATCATCCCTACAATCCCCCTAATCTACATGCAACAATTTCAAGGGTACCTTACTATGTAAGATGTATGGAACAATGTGCTGAGAAATGGATTGGCTACAGATTTAAATTTCCCCTCTTATGGTTATCTGGTCAGCAATACAAGGGTCAGTTTAGATCATCCAAAAAGGAAGAGGTGGCAGCATGGACACAACTAGAGACTGTCTGTGGGTCAGAGACAGGTTTGATAACACATTCCATAGCTACTGTATCAGTAATTTACACTGTTCATCCCAGTACTCCGACTCAGATTCAGAGTAAGCATTGCATGAGGACATGCAACCCTTTCAGTTGGGGGGGATGTCAGGACTCCGAATTGACCACTTTTGACCTTGTATTTTTACTATAATATTACCCTCTTTAGTCCATAAGTTGAAAGCTTTTGATTATATAATGACCTAATCATTCCAAGGTATGAAGCAACTCTCCTCATTACTATATGTTTAATCATTCATTACATATTCATGTTATCTTTATAATTAATCTTTGGAGAAGTTAACCAAGTTGCTAAGTAACCGTTGAACTGTCTAAAGTCCGCAGAAATTATAGTTCGTAGTTGCTGCAACACCAGAAACAACAACTACGCAGTTGCTGCAACACCAGCAACAACAACTATCTAAAGCAGGGAAAACGTTATACCGGAAATGACAAACAGCAACTATCAGAAGATCGGCAAAGTTCCATGTTGACACAACACGATCAACAACTGTCCAAAAAGGGTAAAACACAGTTACAGTTGCTGAAACACCAGGAACAGCATGAGTTTACTAAATCAACAACAATGGTGAAGCGGCAAAGGATAGTACGAGGATTCCAAGTAGATGGTTGAGGTTTGTTTACTAGCTGTGTAACAGTAAGAGACCCAAGAAAGAATACACCGTCACACTGTTGTAACGACATCCTGTAACAAGGATGGATTTCTTAA
This sequence comes from Pinus tabuliformis, assembly GCA_031772625.1. Classification (NCBI taxonomy): domain Eukaryota; kingdom Viridiplantae; phylum Streptophyta; class Pinopsida; order Pinales; family Pinaceae; genus Pinus; species Pinus tabuliformis. The sequence goes on from CM062817.1 coordinate 616,366,945, forward strand.
TTTTGACAAAAAGGTTAAACTGAATGAACCATGACGGTCTATTGTAATAGACGCCTCCTCTATAAAGAGGAGACATCTACATTAGAAGGGGGAGAGAAAAAACAAGTTGTAAGGGAAATTTTGAAAAACAAAAGCAAGTCTGAATCTTTATTGTAACTGGACATTTTGGCAGATGAATAAAAGGTTGTTCTGAGCATCTAATCCGGCGTCTGTGTTCTGGGGAATCTTGTGAGAGGGACAGGGCCCACCTTCTTCACAAGATTCACCCATTTATTTTCTGTTAGTGTGTGAGTGTGTTTGAATTCTGTAGTATTATCCCTTTTGCTGATACTCTGTTTGGATTCTGTAGCATTACCTCTGATAATTTCCTTTTGCTGATACTCTGTTTTGTTAATACTTCACCGGTGATTAGAAATTGCAGTGTGTGTTGGCAATTTGGTTACAGGGGCAGGTGCTGAACATCCTTACCCTGAGGATAGGGTCCTGATCCTCTGCTAACAGAGCAGCCATTATTTTTCTTTTCAGATTTGTATTCTTAGTTAACTGCTTTCATTTCATCTCTGCAATATATTTTAACTACTATAACATAGAGTAAGGAGTTGACAGAAGATTGAATTGTGTATACTACAGCTTTTAATTCTTTTAGAATTAAGTACATACAGTACGAGGTCACCTTTGAAATAAAATGACTTTCTTGGGTTGACAAATTAATGTGGTACTCGACTGTTTAATCAATAAACAATTCAAGTAGCCAACAACGGTTTATCTCTCTAACCAGATGAATAAGAGAATGAATATATTTTTCAGGCAGTGTGGCACACCAGTGCATTAGGTGCCCTTGAAGTGTGTAGATGAACAACGCGTAGCTCATGTATTCCTCAAAGAGTCCACGTCTTTCGCATGAGCCTATAACGCCGACTGCAAGCCTAACTAAGGCTATGTAGCCTCCACCATCATATGTTTTATGAGAAAAGTTATCCAAGATCTTTTTCGAGATAATGAAGTAATTTCCATAGGACATGCACTCTAGAAGAGCAACTCGATAGGTAGTCATGATAGATGTGTAGAGATTCAAAACAGATGTGAGGACTCAGCTTGTCATCTGGCCCTCCTTCTACTACAAAAATATTGACGGTGCTAGAACCACTAACATGTAAGGGGACCTCCCTGGTAAGAAGTCCCAATCAGACCTCAGACCGTTTGGTGTAGGAGTCCTAGCAGGGGGTTGTATGGTAATGCCTTGACCACGATGTCACATAGAGGCAAGTAAGATAACTCTGTCAGTAGCAAGGGTGTGACTACTGCAGTGAGTCAAGGAAGGTGTATGAGAGGTTCTAACATAGGTGGGTTGAGATGAGGGTGAAGATGAGTTCCAAGTTGAAAGGGATCAGTCCCAACTCAGCTAGGAACACACAACACACATGACATACACAACTTCCGGCGGAGCAGTCCCATCGAATGTGGTAGTCACAACATACAATATAAGATAACATGTATAGCACTCACAGATTAGTCCAAACGAGTGTAACGGTTGTTACAGCAAGGTTGATGTGAAAGATTTGTCTGATGTCCGACAGAGCAGTCGACATGGATGGATAGTGAGTGACTTCGTCGATGGCGGCTGGGTGGTTCTTCAAGTTCCTCTCCTTATATGTTGAGCCCCTATCAGTCTTCTCTTTTGGGGCCCCTCCCCCCAACGTTAGCATCATATACAACACATTTCCATTAATAGATTACACATTACAACAAATGGATTAGTTTAGATGTAGAACACAAGTTAAAGAAACATGCATTATGAGTGTTAAAGATCAGTCCTACAACATATACAATACATGTGTGAAAACGTGTTGGATATTATTATATAAAGAAGTGTAAGTTCCAATCATACAATACATCCATGTAAACTTGGTAGCCCCAACAGTGGAATGTTACAACCACATCTACCTGCTCCTCCAAAGAGATGAACTAGCTCTGTGCAGTGGAGAAGCCAAGGCATGTTACAATACTGTCTAAGCTCCTTCCAAGATAGTCTTAATAGAAGCTTGGCTGACCAAAAGCCTATACAATGAGTTATGAGGGACTATCTATAGCAAAGGGTGGGGTGACTCTTGACATTCCCCTTTGTGACAGTTCAACTACCCTCATGACTCTTCACTTACTCTATGAATGTTATATCCAACTATTGACACTTGACTTACACTTGACATGAATCAACATTACAATGCACATGTATGTACTCATGTGAGACAACATGGCTTGAGAAAGCCATGCAAGACATCACTGACACTCGGTCGACTGTGATGAGACCAACTCTTTGACATGATTGTGATGGTGAAGGTGGTGAGATGATGCCAAGCTTGGCCATCTGTGATGGTGTGCATGCACCTCATGGTGACATATTTCTAAAGCAAAATCTTGCCTCTGTTGCAATCGGTGCATTGGTTCAGCCCCTTCATCCAACTCTTCTACTAACATGCGCATGCATAATGTCCATGTTGATCTTCAAGTGGATGCTCGTGGTCATGCACATCAACTTGTCAAAGTACATGTTTAGCTCCAGTTGGACTTGCTTCTTGTCTTCACCTTGGTGAGTGTGTTGAATGCATTGGATTGCATGTGTGCACACAATGAAATTCATGTTGATGAATCCCATGCATGCGATCAACAACACTTCTCACCATGTCTGCTCCGTGTTAGCTTTTGGGATGGATCTTTAACTTGTATGGGCATTGTTTCATCAGTGAGTGCACGTTGCACCCACTGTTGTTCATGATCCTATAGCATCTCATTTTTCTATCCGTGCAGCTTCATGTTCTTTCTTGAGTTGTTGCTTCAACACATGAAACTCCTTCTTTGTTCCATCCTCTATCTTTGCGTGACCTTCATGTTGTGTTGTCACCTCATAGGTTGAATTTCCAAAGTTTCTTTCGTTATCAGTGGATATTCTTAATCTTGCAACTTTATCCCGCCTTTGTGTTGTCAACAACCTTCCTCTTACATTCGTTGCATTCACTGCGTTTGTTGCATTCGCTGCGTTCACTGCATTCAGTATGCTGCCTTCAGCTACTGTTCATGATGTTTCTCGTTGTGATGCTACTATTGTCATATCTTGATGTCCTTGTCTACAAACAACTTGATGTCTTCGTGAGTAGGCAAGATCATAGACACTTAATCGACTGCATTCGAGGTATGCTCTGAATGGTGTATTCAACTCTTCTCTCTTGGAAACCATTGTTCCTACACTATTGAGAGGCAGATGAGCACTTGTAATACCTAGGGACATGGAAACACTCATGGCGAGCAATCTTTCATTCGAAAACCAAAATGAACTTGAGAACTGACTTGCACATACCTATGTGACTAATCATGAAGGTTCCACAATTTTGGCTAGGAGGTCGACAGACCGAATTCCAAGACCACACAAGGCACATTTTGGGATTCTAGGAGACTGACTGACTTCTAGAACTACGCAATGCATAGTCCAGTCTAGTTGCTGACTACTGGAATTTCGTAATGTGCAATCTCAGCAGGCAATGGTTACAGGCTCAGTGATTGCATTGTGCAATTTTCTTAGAAAACAATCATTGTCCCTGAGGATTATACAAAGTAGGCCCGGCGAGTAGTTTCTGGGAAGAAATGTGCATTTCTGGAGAGGAAGGAAGAGCCTTCCCTCTCAGGATTGTACAATGTTTTCTTGGTGAGGCTCTTGGTGAGGCAAAGTCCAAGTCAAGGTTGGCCAAAGTCGCTGACAGGCAACTGAAAGCGACTGTGAGTGTGAATGCATGTTGATACTAAGTGTAAGCATAAGTGAATGATCATGCATGAAAATGGTGAATGATAGATTCAGAAAATAGGACAACATGCATGGGGGTGAGGTGAGTCACCAAATCAGTGATCATTCGTGAAAAATAGTTTCATGGATGCGACAACAGTGAGATAGCAATGAAAACTGAAATAGTGCTAATACAAGCTAATATACATGCAAATGAAAACGTAGACTCACTGAAATCAAGCAAACAGTACTCACACAAGCGAAAACACAAAAAGCGACAAAATGCAACACAAGGTATGGCAAGCATGCTTTCCCCAGAAAAATTGAGCTGAGTGTGCTAGTTGTTCCTAGATGTGATGTGGGATGTGAGAGTTACAAGGTTAATGTGAGGAATGAGCTCTATAGTATCTGGTTAATGAGTTTTGGTAACATCGAGGTTGTGATGCACATGCTAAAATTCTAGGGAAAGTGACACTTGGTGGGAGGTTTCTGAAATGACCCTTGTATGTAACCTCCAACTGTTAAACATAGATCCTTGAAAAAAGGGATGCCTTCACATGCTACCTAGGGAGAATCAATCCATGCATGCAAGTCAATTTTGCACGGTCTTAGAGGGAACCATTCAAATCAGCTGCACGTGCAAGAGACTGCTTGACTGCTTGAAGGAAATGTGCATTTCTGGCTAGGAGCTGGGATGACTACCTGGGGGGTTTGTGGAATTTCTAGGCAGAGCAGCTGACTGCTACCCAGAATTGTGCAAATTCTGGGCTAAGAAACCTTGTTGGGGAAATTGCGCAATTCCTACTGGGAGTGTTTACTGGCAGGGTTGTGCAATCTTGGAGCCTAGTAGGCTTCCAAACAGGATTGCGCAATTTCTAGAGGGAAGGCTGGTTGCCCTCTATAAATGCGTAATTTTATTGGGGAAGCTGCTCAGCGTGTAGTTGGAGCAAGTCCGAGTGAACAGCCTGTGAGGGGGATGGATCAAGCTGTGATCGACAGGCTGCCTTTGTGCAAGAAGAGGCTAAAGCTTGTGAAGTTGACTAAGCTAGGCAAGTTGCTGTGAAGGTTGGAAGGGAGGCTCAAAAATGAAGCTAAGGCAAAATTTTGGAGGGTGGTTGTAGCCGCTACAACAGGACATCAAAACTAGCCCTATGAATCCACCTTTTCATTTTAAGAGTTTTTGGCTCTTGGATTAATGCTTCCTAGACAAGGCCAAAATATAGAACATAGAAGCTCCTTCATATCTAAGCTCTCCCATGAAGTATTTTCAACAAAAACTAAAATATCTCAAAAGTTTCATCAAAATCTAGAATAAGGAAGAATTTGGGAACATCTTTCAAGCTTAGTGTTCTCTTGATAACACATGCAAGAAATGAAACAACAAATAAGCATGGATGATAGATAAGAAGAACTTGTTCCAAAGGAAGAAAATATCATCACCCATCTCAAATATCGGAGAAAACAAGATGAGATTCTTTGGTTTTAAAAATCATACATAAAATGGCTCAAAGAAGGTGAGAAAGATTATACACTTTTCCATCACTCCATGCTTAATCATAGAAGAAAAAAACACAATATCCTCCATAAAAAGGTTGGTAGGAATTAAGATCTTAAAGCACGCTGATATTAAAGCTGAGCTTGTTTTTTATTACCAACATCTCTTATTGGAATCTTCCCCCTCCAGATCCAAATCCATAAGCAAAATCACCCATTTCATCCTTGCAATAGTCATTTCAGAGAAAAATGAGTGTCTACTTCATCCTACTACCATATATGAATTATAAGAAACCATATTTGGAATACCTAAAAAACAAAGCATAAGGTCATGATGGCTTTACCTCTAATTTCCGTTAGGCACAATGGTCATTCATAAAATAAGATGTTTGGAGAATTATAGAGGAATCTTGATGAATAAAATTTTTCCTATGAGCCCTCAATGCTACTCTTCTTACCCTTGTTCTAATAAAATCTAATTTGGAGGACCCTAATGGTTTTTGTCCTATTTCCCTTTGCATATCAATATTCAAAATTATCTTTACAGTCATTGCCAATCATTTGAAACCACTTCTTCCATTAATCACCTCTTCAGAGCAGATAGGATATGTTGAAGGAAGACACATATTAATTAGGATGATAATAGACAAAGAGTTGCTTCATTCCCTTTATCATTAAAAAAAAAGGTTTTTCTCATCAACCTTTATTTATCTAAGGATTTTAATAAATTAAGTTGGTTTTACATTTTTCAAATCCTCAAAGTGTTTGGTTTCTCAGAAGCTTAGATCATCTAAATTATTTACCTTATCTCCTCCTCCTTTTTATCTATATTATTTAATGACTCTCACTATAAGGCCTTCAAACCTTCTAGAGGATTTCATCAAGTGGATCCTCTTTCTCCCTTTATCTTCATCCTCACAGTTGACGAGCTAGGATGGGCCCTAGAACAAGTTGTTACAACTGGTGCTATCAAGAGTCTATGCTTCTCCAACTCTAATGAGAAATATTCTCCCTGACCATTTGTGAATGATATGATGCTAATGGGAGTTCCAACTATCCAAGAAGCATTAGCCTTTTGAAAAGTCCTAGATGATTTCACAATTGCCTCAGTCATAGACATAAATTCATAAAAGTTCAATATCTTCTTCTTCAATACTCCCCTTGTTCTTCAATGTCATCTCACTAATCTCTTGGGATTCAATAAAGGCAACCTGTCTACTATCTATCTAGGTGCTCCTTTAGCTCCCAATCCCCTACCTACCAATTTTTTTTTTAACCTCATTCAAAAATTTACCAATCGATTGGATAGTTGGACTTCCCACACACTTAACTTAGTTGGCAGAACTATCCTATTTAAATTTGTCATGTATTCCTTACCAATGTATCTTCTCTTTTCCCGTATAGCAACCAAAAGCATCATTCATCAAATCAAACTCCTTCAATGAAATTTCTGATGGGGAGGAGTGAAAAGGGAGAAAAAATGGGCACTAGATTCTTGGGAGGAATTATGTCTCCCCAAAAACATAGGAGGACTAGGCCTTTGAGATTCAAAAAATCTGAACACTATCTTAGGAGCCAAACTTTTGTGGTGTTGGTTACAAGAATGTCAAGACTTAAGGAATAAATATGGACCAGTAAATAAAAAAACCACATTCCTAATGAATAGTGTGTCTGTACATCTATCTCTCCAATGGGCTCATCTATTTGGAAACTAGATTGTAAAGGAAAAGATTTAATACAAGAACACTACTTTTGGGAAGTAAAGGATGGAAAAATTTCTTGCTTTTGGGATGATTCTTGGCATCGATTTCCCAAAATTTCTTCCCACGAACATCTTCAAGTTATATACTATGCTATGTAATCTCAGGGGAAATTCTTGTGTCTAATTTTTGGGAAAACATCTCCCTATAGACAAATTATTTCGAATGGAAATATCCCTCCGCTTGGGACATCCACTTATGAACCCAAGCTCTTGAAAAATGCAAGGAAACGTTTCTACATTATAAAATCCACTTTTATGAAGATCTAGATAATATTCATTGGGGATATTGTTCACAGGGTTCTTTCACCAGCGAAAAATCTTACTTCCTTGTAGCCAATCATACTCACACTTTGAATCAACAGGTATGGTCTAAAATATGGTGTTATAAGCCTTGGCCTAAGATAATTTATTTTGTTTGGCTTCTCCTCCATAGAAAAACTTTAACATGGGATAAGCTTCTCTCTAGGGGTTATGTTAGTCTGTCACCTTTTTTCTTATGTTGAGCCAATGAAGAAAACTATGAAAATATTTTCCACTCTTGTCCTCTGGCTTAGGATATTTGGCACTATTTGTTCGATCTCGTTTGATCCGAGATCTAGGAGGCAACCGATCCCAAACTTGATTTGGGTGAAATCCCCTTGAATATGACCAATTCTTATTGTTGATATTCAGACTTAATTGCATTAACAGGTTTGAATTCAATTTGAATATTAAACTTGTGAATCTGCTGACAGTCTCAAATTCATTACTTAATGCATTTAGTGGTCATAATTTCAGAAATAGCATGCATAAGAAAACATGAGATAAGAGATCAATCACATAAGGGAAGAGATCACCAAGTCGGTAATGAATTTCACCTATTGTGGGCTGTCTCTGGGCTCTGCTCAACTACGTAGCCACTTTATTAGTTTCTCTTCAATAAGGATGCTCTTCTTTGTTTGTAGAAAAAGACATAACTCTCACTTCAATTGGCAATGTCTCTCCTCTAATGGGATGTTCTCCTTTGACAACATAAAAGGACTGAACTCTCACTTCACGTGGTAATATATCTCTTAAAAAGAGACGTTCTCCTTTGACTAAACTCTCACTTCAAGTGGAAATTTATCTCCTTTAAAGAGACATTCTTCCTTGATATAAAAGGATTGAACTCTCACTTTAAGTGGAAAAATGGCCCTTTCAGTACCACACCATCTTGGTTTGTGTATACAAGCTGACTTCAAGTGCCAAAGTGACCCTTTAAATACCACACCATCTCATTTTATGTGTACAGGATCACTTCATGTGTCAAAATGGCCCTTTCAACATTGCACCATCTTGGGTTGCGTGTACAAGATCAAATAAATAATTCCCTACAATAATTCACATCTTTTTGCCTTGTTGAAGCATATAAAATTATACAAAATCTACAAGTATATGTTCTCCCTTTTACAATTTTCAAAAAGGGGAAATCAACAATAAATGAGACTTACATTGGTTTCCATGGCAAAACACTCAATCAAAAACTCAAAACTTAGTAAACACAACACTAGCAGGCATATCTCATTATTTTACAACTTTTGACTGTAAACATGACCAAATTTTGAAAGTGAATCTCTATCTTGAAACTTGTGCCAAGAATTAATGCAATATGTGGGATCTAAACCATGATCCCTTAGATTCATTTCCCAAAACATAGAAAACACAACATCAATAGGTTTGTCTCAAAATTCTACAACTTTTGACTATAAACATGCCCAACTTCTAAAAAGTGCATCTCTGTCTCAAACTTCATGCTAAGAATTAATGACAAATGTAGGATTTTAACCATGGGCCCTCAGATTCACTATTCAAAACACAACAAACATAGTTCGAGTAGGTCTATCTCATCATTCTACAAATTTTTGTTGTAAACATGGCCAACTTTTGAAAAATGCATCTCTATCTCAAAATTTGTGCCAATCATTAATGGCACATATGGGCTTTTACCCATGAGCCCTCAATTCCACTACTTAGATAAAAATTATGTCTGTACCAGGGGACTCATCTCAAAATTTGTGAAGAATGACTATAAACACCCTATGGTATATCACCATAACCTCAACACCCCTTTGAGATCCTCTTCCTCATAGGCTATGTCATGTAGACAAAATATTCTCTAGAATATTTAGTACCTCATAAAATGTTCCCATACTAGGCATGCGTTCCACCACCTTCTAGCTTGTATGTGGGCCCTCTCTTGCTGCCATGCTTCTTTTTTGTCTTCCCGTTTGACATGTCAAGTGAGAAATGTTAAATAATGTTCGTGGGCAGATAAGACAAAATGGTATATTTTATTTTAACCTTTGTTAAAACCATATTATATATGACGTATGGTTGAACCAGGTGTGCTTGTTATATTAAACATAACCATACAAAACATAATCATTATATGTTGTCAGCCCCACAGTCTAATCAAAACTCAACTTGATGTATAGGTGTGTTGGATTCCAACCATTGGCATAGCAATACGTGGAGGTATCTGCTAGCTAGCGGTTAGGCAGAGGTCCCATTTGGTGGTTTTGTTGTTGAATATCGAATGAACCATACTAAATACGCCTCTGAATGCGTGTTATGTGGCATTCAAATGAGCCATCTATTTTATGTTACACCAATGGCATGCTTCGAACCATATGTGACCACATGGGTTTTATCGTTGGTGAGTTGTTGGTTAATATGGGGAGGTCATGCACAGGTCTTGAGGTCAAGTCTACAAGCCTCCCATTTTTTCAATTTGATTGTAACAAATATCCAAATATATAGTTGTGCCATTCACTCAAAAAATTAAGCTCCTGGCCCATGATGTTGGAAATATGTAGTCATTGATGGCAAAGACAATGGAAAAGGTGATAATGGCAAAGAAAATGTAAAGTAAAAGGAAAAGTCAATGGAAAAGGTGTCATAGGCAAAGAATAGGCAAAGGCAAAAGCATTGCAACTGGTAAATGCAATAACAAAGAGTGGAAAAGGTAGTTGAAATGGTCTAGAGGCTTTGGAGCTAGGTTTGGAGCACTAGACCATCTCAGAAGCAAGTGTAAGCCACCCAGATGGATAGAGCTCTGAAATAGATTTCCAACGATATATGGAAGTAATAAAAATTCCTCCTCGATCAAAAGATAGATCCAATCAAAGTTTAGTGACACTAAGGCCTTCATAGCAGAGTTAAAGGTGGCTAGAGTCTTTGGAATAAGTGCCAAACTTGGTGCCAAGACTGGCAGAGCCTCTAAGTGAGAGCTACGGGCAGACAATGTTGTAATAGGAATCATTCTTATTGACCATAGGTGGATGAGATAATTCGATCCTAACGGTGGTACACCGATAGGAGCACCCTAGAGGATTCATCTATGGGGCAGATGTAAAGCACTGGGATCCATTGAGCGAGTGGAGCCCACTCAATAGTGGTAGCCCAAAATTTTGTGTAGGGTGAAGACAGATAAGTGCCAGGAGGAAAGGGCCGAGTGACATTTTGACTTTCTGATGGCACTAGAGAAAACCTTTTAGATGGGATTTGTGGTCATGGGGAGTGGTTTCTCACATAGTTGATTGTGCATATCAAACACTGAGACATACTCTAGGGACATTCCTCCCAAAACCATAATCCACTTAGGAGTTGTGTCAAGGATAAGAGTTATTGAACCCGATGGTTTTTAAAGTTAACAAAGGAATTTAGTGTAAACCAAGGCCTTGAGGACCCCTTCTCTCTCCTCACCGACAGGTACATATGGTAGCATATGATTTTTTTGGATGACAGTACATGATGATGTCAGTATGGACACGTGGCAGGTGGATTGAACATTTTTGGGTAGCCAAGTGACCCTTTTCTAGGTGACATGTGTCACCATTCACAACTCGACACATGGCAGGAGTGAGGTCATGGTGACATCATCCCGGTGGGATGAGCCCAAAAGTTTAAAACGGCACAGAGAGAGAGCACCAGGTAGTGAGAGCCTAGACATGTCACTAACTAACTAAGCCTGAATAGTCGTTTCATTTGATATTGTTGTAGAGGGAGGACCCCACAGGAAAACTCATCCCGTAAGGTAGAGCATGACGGGTTTATTATGGGAGCACAAAGTAATGCATTGGGTTATAGGGCGCTAGGACATGGTGGCAATTGACAGAGCGATGGCTAACAAAAAGGGTGTTGGGTGGGCCCCATTGACATCTCATCCCGCTAGATGGAGGCTAGAAAATTAATATGGAGGCACATGGGAATGTGGCAGGATAGAAGGGGCTACGAGATACGTGCTCGCAAAGGGACTCATGTAGTCATTAGAGACAAAGGGTGTGAGGGACAATAAAAGGAGCATGGTTTGGGAGCTTCGAGCTTCGTGCTTGGACCCAACCCTTGGGTTATTTCATGTAGAAATGAACCCCAAGTCATAGAGAATAGAGTTGTGGAGGCTCTTTGGAGTTGTTGGCTAAGCGCTTGGACTTGTCCCTTGGTTGTTTCACATAGAAACATGACCAAGGGTGTGGGGGAAATTATAGAATGTGGGGCCATCCCTGGAACTCAGAATCTTGTAACTTGTTAAGAACTGCAACTAATATAAAAGTCAAGATCTTTGACCTTAGCGTTGGGCATGGTCACTTCACGTAGAAGTGGGAACAACAACATAAGAGCTATTAACAAAGGAAATTGGCCTGCTTAAGGCTAAAAAGGGCTTAACTCCCAAGGCCTAAGCCAGTGGTCGCGGAGAGCAGGTCTTATGGGAGAAACACAGGTAAAGGGCCGATATAAAAGGGGATTAAAATAAAAAAGTGGAACTGTTAGTTTAATTGTAGTTTTGGCGGAGAAATTTGATAGTTAAGCCAAATTAATTGCAGATAAAAATAGCAGATGCACTGCTAAATTATGTAAAAACTAGAATGCAAAAAATAAGTAGAAAAACTAAGTTCAAGTTGCAAAAAAGGTAGTAAAGGTCAGTTTTACTTGGATATTAATCCCATAGAAACAAACATAGTTTAGAAGACTGAGATGAATAGGACAGAGACAAAAAATAAGACTTCATGCACAAATTCAAAAATAAACAAAGTCAAAGTTAGGAAAAAGAAAAATCTATAAAAGCGGGCCTAATTAAGAAGAATTCGAGTAGAATAATTAATAGGTTGCATAGAGGAGTGTATGGAAGAGAGTTGTTGGTGCGACATGATGCATAATAGTCTGGTTATGCATCAAAGGTGAATCAAAGAGAAACCTTTGTGTTTCAAAGGTTTTTTTAAAGATGTAGGGAAGTGCATTGGTGATTGTTGTTGGTGTTGTTGGTGCATGATTTGTTCTGTAATTATAAATTGTTGAAGGTGATCTTATTAGTGTTTTGTATTAGTAATCAAAGATTGTTGAAGATTTTTGCATCAGTAATAAGAAATTATTGAAGGTGTTTGCATGGTGGCTTTGGTGAGTAGTTGCAGTGAGCAAAATTTGTTTGATTATGAGGCAAGACATCTCTTGGTTCTAGTATGAAAATGGATGAATTATGGATCAACAAGAAAAACAAGTGGTAGCTTACATATTAGGGGTAGGAGCTACTTGTAGTGGGTGCTAGTAAATCTTTGGGGGTAAGAGTCCCTTTCAGTAGATACTGATAAACGAGTAGGGACAAGTGTCCCTTCTAGTGAGTAATGGTAAACAAGCAGGGGCAAGAGTCCCTTCCATTGAGTGCTCGTAATCGAGCAGGGGGAGGAGTCCCTTTATTGGTAGTTGATAAACGAGAAGGGATTGAAGTTCCTTTTAGTAGCATCTGATAAACCATGATGTAATTAAGTTGAACCTTGTAATAAAAAGAAGATTGGTGTCTTATGTATATGTTGCTCATGTGATTGATGTTTATGATCACTAGAGAAATTTTGATGTAAAAAATGGGCCTCCTAAGGAAAATGTACAATCAAAATTCACTTTATGAGAACTAATAACATTTTAAGGGATGTCATCATCCCCCATGGTTGAGGTGGCATTGCTTGAGTTAAAGGTACTTGTCACATTATCAATGGTGGATAAAAACTCATGGTTAACCATGGTAGTGCTCTAAGTACTTTTAAAGTCATAAAGTAAAGTACTCATAATAAAGATCATTTCACATTTTTTGAATAAAATATTATTATTGTCATTTCATATTTTTTGAAAGAAACAATGCATATCCCTATACAATCTTCATGTTTTTACACACTTTTAAATAAATATTATATTTGTATATTTGTATACATATATTTTTAAATTATACATTCATCTCGTTTTATTTAATATTACAATTTCAAATTAATTATAAGTTAATATTTATACATATATATTATACATATGAAATAAAAAGAAATAAAAATGTAACCTTGTAATTTTATGATAAATCAAATCCACGATAATATTATTATAATATTAATAGCAATATAAGCATATTAAAATTAAAGGAAAAAGTATAATAGTTTTGTATGATTTATGTTTTTTTGTAATAAATTGATCTTACAAATTTTGCTTAATGTCAAGTTATTGAATAATATGTAAATTTATGTTATTATACCTTTCTTAAACAATTCAATGTTATAAGAATTATAAAAAAAATATTTTGTTTTTCCAAAATAGAAAATAATAGAATTTTATTATGTTAATTACAATAATAATTTTATTAAAATATTTAATGATTAAAAAATACAATATAATCATATCAAATTGTATAGTCAATTCAATATGTCATATAAAATTAATACATAAAATAATATATTACATTTATTATATTATATTATTTGATTTTATATGGTAGCTTAATTACATGTTATATAATTTAGTTGTATAATTTAAATAATGTAAATTTTAATTAATAGTATATTATACAATTAAAAATTTATGAATTTATATTTATATATATATTTTTTAAGTTATTTAAGTACAAAGGACAAATGCATTAGTTGTTCAATGATAATGACTTTTTCTTGAAAAACTGAGTTTTATTTATAGTCATATCAATACAATTTTTTAATTAATTTTATTTTGGTACAATTTTTCAATTGAATTTAACCATGGTTACATGGATTGTGGTGCAAAAAGTGAATTGCAAATTCATAAATATTATTTTATTGATTTAGATATTATTTTATTATTTCCTTAGGAGACCCATTTATTTGTGTCGTTGATCCATGAATAATTGTTAAAGAGATTAAAAAGTGAAATTTTAAATCATTGTATAATTTGGCCACACTATTGATTCAACCCCCCTCTTAGTAGTGTCCTGGTTTCCATTGTTTCTAACAATTGGTATCAGAGCCAGTGTCCTTTAGGATCAATTTAGTAGCTGGAAGGAAGATAAGGGATTATGGAGAACCAGAACTGGATTACCTGAGATGGAGTTCCATTTTTGAATGGATTAAATTACACAACTTGGAAGGTAAGGATGAGAATCTTCTTGCAAGCTCTTGATCTCGATTTATGGCTATTTGTGGAGAATGGAGTAATAAATAATAAGTTTGATAAATTATCCAGGAAGGAAATCATGAGAGAGTTATTTAAGGCAGACATTGAGAAAGTAATATGCTATAAGAATGCGAAGGAGATATGGGATAAATTGCAATCCATATATGAAGTAGATATGAAAATTGCATGTGGTGTCAAGATTCTTTCCATGGGAGATAAAGAAGGCAAAGATTCAAAGAGCGTTGAAAATCATGAATTGAATGATGATTCTTATGTATCAATAGGCCAAGCCAATGATCAACACCGAGAGAAGATGCAATCTCTATGTAAGTTATTTTTTTGTTGTTAGTGTAGAACAACAAACCATTTATCTTCAAACTGCTTAGCTACAAGTAATGGTGAAAGTAAGAGTTGCTCATCAAGTTGTAATGAAGATAGAGATACCTTAATAGTGATAACAGATTTTGACATTGGTAACGAAGACAATGGGTCCACCTCTGGTGAAGAGGAAGAGAGGGCATCTCACGTATCAACAAAATAATCCCTAGAGTCATCAAGGGAACACACTTTTGAGAGTGAAATAAACACTAGTGCTAAATATAGTGGCTCCTCAATTGAGTTGGAATATATTGAAGAAAAGGTTTGTTTGAAGAGGCAATTCATATTAGGTGTTGAAGAGATTAATAAATTTAAAGCTATAAATGCGAAGCTTGAAGAAGAGAACAAGACATTAAATCAGAAAGTGTTGAATCTTTAGAAGCATGCAGAGAATTCTAAAGTGTTTAAAGGAAATCAAACTAACGATTGTTCCTCTCAGGCCAATATAAAAATTGAAGATGATGGTGACTAAACAACAAAATTAAAGGGACCCATGAATTTGGCTAAAATAAGGTCTTAGAATGCTGCAATGGCAAAGAAAAGAACACAACAAAATAAAGGGTCTTCCGGGAGTCAAAATAAAGGTATGTAGCCCCTCATCTTCTTCTGTAATAACGCGAGGAATTTTTCCTCCATGTATGTGTCCAGAAAGGAAAATGAAGGTGCATCAACATATATGGAATGCATAATTTTAGCCACAACCACAAATTCTTCAGAAGAGAAATTCGACCAACCAAGCACAAAGAGCCTTTTCTCCTCAAAGTCCATATTTTCAATGGCGTAAGAGCAGGAAGTGAAAAAATTATAGTCCAAGAAATTAGACAAGCACAAGATTTGGCAAGAAGTATAACTCTTGTGTCCCCTTCTTGAATAAAGTTGAATGTTATAGCTGTAAGAATTTTGGGCATAAAGCAGGTGCACGCAAATCTAGCAAGATCTTTTATTTTTATTTTATTTTATTTATTTATTTATTTAGAATGCCGCAATAGAGTTGAGAGCCAACAAAAAGAACTGCACAGGAGTTATTTAAACATCTAGAAGAAAGGAAAATAGAATGGTGCATAAAGGCAGTGCAAAACAATGTTTGGATTTGAAGATAATCAATAGAATATTGGCACATCAAACTCTAAAATTTCACTGGTTGATCTATCATATATTACTTGTAATAGGCAGAGATTCTAATCAGACAAAAGAAGCAACATCAACCATGACATTCCTCCAAAGAAATACAATGAGAAAGAAGAACAACAAGTAAATTGAAAATTAGCTTTAATTAGTACTAACAGGAAGAATGACCAATGATCTCTATGCTCAGACATTGGTAGAAAGTCACTTAGTCAGGAAAACTAGCACAAGAAATCAACTCATATCCAGGTGTGGAAGAAAAATGAAGATAATATACGTAGTGGGAGTAGATCCCTTGTTCCTCTACATTGAAGAGAAGAGTCTGGCTTCAAGGGAAGCCGTAAAGGTGAGATGCAAGGATAAAAAAGGAACATGCCAATGAATGCATCTGAAGGATAAGAGAAGTATTGAATCTTGTTGTCAAATTGTATTGATAGATAGTTGGTGATGATTTGTTTACAAAATTTTCTAGAAAGTATTGCTTACATATTTCTAATGAAAAGAAGGAGCATGTCCATAGGGGGAGTATATTCAAGTCAATATTTTAGTATCAGATTATGCATTGAAAATTGATATCATTAATTGGTACTAATTATGTGCTGCAGAGGCTAATGTTGTTTACTACATATGTGAGTAATCAAAATGGATTGGTTTTTATGATGTTGTTCCAATTGGTAATTGATATCACATGGTATCAAAGGTATTGTCAAATGGTATTTACAATCATAGTATGGTGTTCGTGTTGTCTAATGTTGATTTGAAAATATTGGTTGATATGACTATTTTTCACAGTGAGTTTGTTGTCATTAGAAGTATACCAAGTGAAACACAAGCTGAGTTGTTGGTCTAGGCGTGCATTGGTGAGAGTCCCTCTATGTTTGTCAAGTAAGAACTCCTAAGTGTTGTTGTTCAGCAACTGACAATTGATGGTGTCATGTACGAGGTCATGTGTATGTGTCTAGGTAGGCACTATTATGAATGTAATCATAACTGAGACTCTCATGATCATGAATCATTTTTCTCATGACTCAGTTGCACAAGCATGTGTTGTTTTAGTAAGAGAACCCTCTTGCCCTCTTGAAGCAGATATTGGGAGTAAATATTCTTTTCCCTTTAACTCAATCTTCTTCATAGGACAAAGAGAATCTCCTTGGATCAGATTAGAGGTACCCAAGGTTTTCAACATAAGAAGAAGTAGTTGACAGGTCCACACGATCAGAAGATAGAGGAAGATTGGACGGGGGGAGCATGTTAGTATATTTTCCATTGATTTCAAAGGGGGAGAAGTATTGATGATCAAACACAAGATGGTAAATGATCATTGGAAAAGCACAAGGAGAAGTATCAAAGAAAAGTATAGATCATTGGTAAAGATGCATTGTTTGATCTTGGTGTTGCCATCAATGCCAAAGGGGGAGATTGCTGGAAATATGTTGTCATTGATAATAGATGCAATGACAAAGGTGATAATGGAAAAGAAAATACAAAGGAAAAGGCAATGGTAAAGGTGGAACATGAAAAGAAAAGGCAAAGGAAAAAGCATTGCAAATGGTAAAGAAAATAATAAAGAGTGGCAAAGGTAACTGGAATGATGTAGAGGCTTTGGAGCAAGTTTTAGAGAACTAAACCATATCAAATGCAAGTGTAAGCCACCCATATCGATCTAAGAGCTCTGAAAGATATTTCCAATGATATATGAAAGTCCTGAAAAGGTCTCCTAGATCAAAATATAGAGCCAATAAAAGTTTGGTGGCCCCAAGGTCTTCATAGAGAGTTAAAGGTGGCTGGAGTACTTGGCGCATAGATAAAGTTGGCACAAGTGCCAAACTTGGTTCCAAGACCAGTAGAGCCTCTAAGTGAGAGCTTTAGATAGAAGTTGTAGACAACTTAATAGCGAAAATCATTATTATTGGCCACATATGGAGCAAGATGACACCATCCTAGCAGTGGTATCCCATTGGAAGAACCCCAGAGAATTCATATATGGTGCAGATGTAAAGTGTTGAGATGAATTGAGCTAGTGGCACCCACATGGCAATGGTAGCCCAGAAGTCTATGTAGGGCACACACGGCTAAACGCCGGGAGGAAAGTGTTGGGCCACATTCCAAATTTTTGATGGAATTGGAGACAACCATTTAGATGGGCTTTGTGGTCACAAGCAGTGGTTTCCTGCACAGTTGATTATAGAGATCAAGAACAGAGAGCTACTCTAGGGACACTCCTCCCAAAACCATAATCCACTTAGGAGTGGTGTCGAGGAGAAGAGTTATTGAACCCAATGGTTCTTTGAGTTAATAAAGGAATTCAATATAAACCAAGGCCTTGAGGACATCAGCATAGGTGGAAACATATGATTAGCCTAGACTATAGAAAATGATGACATTAGCATGGACACGCGGCAAGTGGATTCAACATTTTTGGGCACCCAAGTGGCCCTTTTATGGGTGACACATGTCACAACTCATAGGTCGACACATGGAAAAAGTGATATCATGGCGATGTCATCCTGATGGGATGGGACACATCAATATTTGACTAAGCCTTGAGAGTCATTTCATTGTCTCTTGCTATAATGGGAGGACCCCACAAGTAAACTCATCCCCTAAGGTATAACCTAACGAGTTTATTATGGGAGCACAAAGTAATGCACCAGGTTACAGGGTGTCGAGACACTGTGGCAATTGACAATGTGGTGGCCAATAAAAAGGGTGTCAGGTAGACCCCATTGACATCTCATCCTGCTCGATTAAGCCTGGAAAATTAATATGGAGGCACACGGGAATGCACTAGGATAGACAGTGCTATGGGATACGTGCCCACACGAGGTCTCGTGCAGCGATTGGAGACGAGGGGTATGAAAGATAATAGAAGGAGTCAGGTTTGGGACCTCCAGGATTTGTGATTGGACCCAACCCTTGGGTAAGTTTGCATAGAAATGAACCCAGGGTGTAGAGAATAGAGTCGTGGAGGCTCTTGGGAGGTTTTGGCTAAGTTCCTGGACTTGTCCCTTGGTTTTTTTACATAGAAACACAACCAAGGGATCGACGGAAATAGAATGTACAGCCATCCCCGAAACCTGAAATCTGTAACTTGTTAAGAATTGAAACCAATAAAAAATTCGAGAGATTGGGAGCTTTGGTCTTAGTGCTACTTATGGTCTCTTCGCATAGAAGTGTGACCAACAACATAAGATTCGTTAACAAAGGAAATTGCCCTGTGTAGGGCTCAAAAGGGCCTAGTGCCTAGGGCCTAAACCGGTAGTCGTGGAGACTTGGTCTTATGGTGGAAAAATAGGTAAAGGGCCAAGAGAAAAGGAGCTCAAAAGAAAAAAGGTGGAATTTTTAGTTTAACTGCAATTTTGGTAGTGAAATTTGGCAATTAAGCCAAATTAACTGCAGATAAAAATAGCAGGCACATTGCTAAATTCTTTAAAAAGCCAGAATGTAAAAAATAAGCAGAATAACTCAGTTCAAGTTGTAGAAAAGGTAGTAAAGGTTAGTTTGAATTAGATATTAAGCCTAAAACAACAAACACAGTCCATATTATTGAGATGAGCATGACAAAGGAAAAAAATAAGGTTTCATGCAAAAATTAAAAAATGAACAAAGCCAAAGTTAGCATAAAGAAAAGACTATAAAAGCAGGCCCAATTAAGCAGAATTCAAGTAGTAGAATTAAGAGATTACAAAGAGGAGTGTGTGGAAGAGAGTCGTTGGTGCAACATGATACATAATAGTATGGGTATGCATCAAAGGAAAATTAGAGAGCAACATTGGTGTCTCAAAGGTGTTGTTAAAGATGCAAAGAAGTGCATTGGTGATTAGTGTTGGTGTTGCTGGTGCATGATTTGTTCAGTAACCAGAAATTGTTGAAGGTGATATTATTGGTGTTTTGCATTAGTAATCAGAGATTATTGAATATTTTTTCATCAATAAGAAGAAATTGATGAAGGCGTTTTTATGGTGTCTTTGGTGAGTAGTTGCAGTGAGTATAATTTGTTTGATTATGATGTAAAAGGTCTCTTGGTTCTAGTATGAAAATAGATGAAGGATCGATGAAAAACACCAACAAGTGGTAGCTTACAGATCAGGGGTAAGATCTCTTTCTAGTGGGTGCTAGTAAATTTTTGGGGGCAACAGTCCCTTTCAATAGAGATTGATAAACAAGTAGGGGCAAGTGTCACTTCTAGTGAGTACTAGTAAACGAGTAGGGGCAACAGTGCCTTTCAGCGGTATTTGATAAACGAGAAGGGATTGTCATTCCTTTTAGGAGCAGTTGATAAACCTACAAGTGGTAGCTTGTGCGGCCATGACATAATCAAGTCGAAGCTTGTAATAAAAACAAGATTGGTTTCTTGACGTAATCGAAGGAACTATACCTATAGTTCCCTTGTGCACTTCCAAATTGGACACACATTTCATACATTAATTTATTTATTTACAAGTCTACCCTAGTCTTAGTCGATGATACAAGTATGGTGATGTAGTCAACATTGAGTTGTCTCCTTCTTAGGTTAATATAACCTTCATGGTAGACCATATGTTGATATCCTAATAGTTATTCATACTCTTTACTATGTATATTTTTCATTAACACTCGGGACTTTGGTGTAACATCCACACTTCTATTTACAATATATTTATGTATAAATTCAAGCGAAATACTTTTGTCACTATTTTACATCGCATTTTTAGGGACAGAACATCCAATCATCATAAGGCACCTCACCTTGTTCATGTGATACGCCTCACTCTTCCACATGATCACTATAAGGTATATGTACCATAGGTATGTGGATGATACTGATGTTTTCCTTGGAGCCCACAATTTACACTCCCAATTGTAACCCTAGCCTCCTTTTTCGTGTTCCAACCCCTTCCATTTGGTTGTCGAAAACTTGAAGGTGTTCCACGACACTTTCGCCACTGAGTCTTGCATCACCTGCTAACACCTGAACAATGCCATGATAGTCAAATGCTCTATGAGGTAAGTTAAGTCATAGCAAGAGGCTTTGTTCATCCTCCAATTTTTTTCTTTCGATTTATTTCACATTCACTTCCTAATATGTGGTTCCTGACTCCATGACTGCATTCCATTCTAGGTTTTAAATGAATGCTAACTGGAGGGTCAACCTACAGGAGAAATGGCATTGTCACTAAATTGATTGTTAGATGATTAGATTTATTTTATTCTCTGGTATGTTCATTGAGGGTCTGTGATTTCCCTTTAGTTCATGAACCAACACCAAAATTATTTATGGTGTTACGGGAAATTTCTTCTCGGGTAGTGTACTGGTATGATCGCTAGTGGTGTTTCTTGGCCTCAAATGATCACAGATAAGTCAACACCTTAACCACCAAATTTTACTACACGGTATTTGATTGTATTATTAATTCATTTTACCCTGAATTTTCTCCTCTACTGTTTTCACCTTCTTACCCCCAGTTCCCTTATATTGTC
The DNA here is from genome assembly GCA_031772625.1 of Pinus tabuliformis. Classification (NCBI taxonomy): domain Eukaryota; kingdom Viridiplantae; phylum Streptophyta; class Pinopsida; order Pinales; family Pinaceae; genus Pinus; species Pinus tabuliformis. The sequence goes on from CM062817.1 coordinate 616,388,349, forward strand.
TATAAGTGCCGAGACGACAATGTCTCATGACGAAAACAGGTGTGTGCTGCCTCTTTATTTTCCTTGATACTCTGTTATTTTTTTCCATGGTTCGCTTTTATCTTCATTACTCTCATGTTAAGCAATGTACGACTACTCCTTGTTTTGTTTACAGGTATATCCATTTGCATCTCCGTGTCTTTTGCAATGAACTTCAAATTTATGACATTAGTCGATGTAGTTCTCCCTTTATCAGGTTGGTGTCATATACGACCTCCTAAGGTGTTTTCTTTGAGGTATGAGTCATTCGTGGGCATGGAGACAAGTCGTTAATAGTGGCTAACCAGAGTTCCAAATGGTTTTCTCACACTTCGTAATTTCCTGCTATGTGACGCCTCACTAAATAGATGTTAAGGTGTTTGGTAGACATTCAACTTCTCTACAAGCTGTGAATTGTAACTAATAACTCCAGAATGAAGGTTTTGCTTTTAACTTATCTTTTCTATGCATAAAATTAAATCTTGATTATGTCATCATGGCCTCATAAGGCTCTAATCTATAATTTCTCTTTTTATTTTTTTCATTTTAACTATCTATTGATTTATGTCAATGTTATTCTATGGATATCTCATGACATTAGAGTATATAGATATGTATTTATTACTTGCTTGTGTTGGTAGTTTACATTACCGTGGATATAATTCATTTCTTTAAAGAGGAAGAGTTTCCTTGGTTGTAATTATGTTTACCCTTTTAATTACCATTGCATATGAATTATTGGTTTGTAAGAATCTCAATTACCCTTGTTCCATTGCGTCGATCTTTATTGTATATATAGGCTTACATGCATATTGTCTAGTGAATATTGTTTTAACCTAACATTCAATAAGTTAATGTATATATGTTTTGACGGATAAGATTTATTTCTTGCTTCTACTATTCTAGGATGCACAATTGTTGGATAATACTTGCATATTGATTTTCTCTGCATCGAGTCTCGGTATTCCTTGTAAAAGCCAAGACATTGTTTTCCTCAGCATTGAATGATTATCCGGCCTCTAACCATATATTACCCTCGTATTCTTAGTTTACTTCTTATGCACATTCCAGATCATATACCTAGCCTTCAGAGGAGCATAGTCCTTTCGTTTAATGATAAAAGAAAATTATATAACTTGCGGTTACTTTTGGTGGTTTTGCTTTGCGCCCTCGTCTTTTTGTTCTCTGAGTAATAAATTGAGGTAATATCCTTACCTTAAATTAGTTCTTCTTTCGAGATTTATACCCTTGGGTTACTGATTACCATCAACGGTTAATCAATATAATTTTTCTTTATTCTTCAAATATGCTCATGCCTTTCTAGCCACTTAATTATAATTTTGTATTTGCCTAAAAATAAACCCCTTGATCTCAACTCTCTTAATTCCTTTAGTCAATTTTTCTTTGCCTGAGTCATAAAATGTAAGAGTATCCCTTCCCCTAAACTTTATGTGCTTAACTTATTTATAATGTTACATACTTATTTATGATCATATAGTCTATAATAAATATCTACTCTCCACGATGACTACACTTAATTTTCTCTCTAGTTCACAATAATTATGTACCTACTATGCATTTTCCAAAGTCAATCCTTCATTACCAGAGGAAAATCCACACTTGCTTAACCAATAACATATATCGGATTTTGTATCAGTCAATAAGCACACTGCACAAATTCCATAACCATTAGTAACTTATATGGTCCAATAATTTTAGTATAAATACAGATATGACCAGCACAAATATTTCAATCTAACCAACCACTATTCCTAATATTTCCAAGAGTTAATCACACCAAAAAAATTAAAATTACCTCCGAACTCGGGCTATATAAAAGATTTACATCAATACGTTCATCAAAATAATTTATTTTAAAGGTAATCAAATTCTAACCATCAAAATCTATCTTAAACATAATTGGATTCTTACCAGCAAAGTCCATCTTCAATATAATTGAATTCTAGTCTGTGAAATCTATTTTAAATATAGTTAGATTCTAACCATCAGCATGACTCGAAAGAAACCACTGGAAATTCCTTAGTCGTGTTGTATACTACTGGAAATTATCTCAGAAAGAAATAATTTCCACCCATCCATGAACTGATTTCCCCCAGTTCATCTCAAACAAATAATATTCTTATCCTTTGGAATCAACAACCCCTATGATTTCTTATGAGGTATATTTATGCCTTTCTTCCTTGGCATATTTTTCTTTTAACAACGTCCCGCTTTTCAGGGTGTGCCAACCCACTCACCTAGGCACCTAGGCTTTTCTTCCTTTAAAGCGCCTTTCTCTCTTGTGGTGCTTTATCCGCTGCTTTTCCTCATTGTTTTTTTACAACTAAGTGATTTAATACTTTTTTCCCCATGATATTACATCTTACTAATCAACTCCTAGAGATTTTTAGGAGTGACTTAAAGGAAGATTATCCTAATCTTATCTCTCAATTTCCATATCTTAGCAATAATCTAGTTTACTCTAGTGTTTCTTTTCCAAATAATTTCCAATTTTCTTTTTCATTAGTAAATTTATTTATTACATTATTATATTCCATGACTTTCTAGCCACCACAACTAAAATAATTAACTCTAAAAAAAAGAAGCTATTTACATAAAAACAAAGCGGTATTACATTAGTTATTTTAGAAAGTAGAAAAATTATAAAATGTCTAAAAGCTTGGATACTCATTTATTACATTATTATATTCCATGGCTTTCTACCCACCACAACTAAAATAGTTAACTCTAAAAAAATAAAAGCTATTTACATAGAAACAAAGCGGTGTTACACTCGTTATTTTGGAAAGTGGAAAAATGATCAAATGCCTAAAGACTAAGATACCTACCTGGAGAAGTGCTACCACATCAACTAGCGATTGCCAAGTCATCATATCAACTCATACATAGCTACCACCTATCATATTTTCTATATAGATTCCATGTCATCCTTGCTCTAAGGAAATTCAAAAATCATATCATTTTGAGTGTAATTTTAATTATACTATAAAAAGTCCATATATATTTGTAGTTATACTAAAAAAAATTTAGATGTATTTTTAATTATATTACAAAAATTCAGATATTACCAAAAATACTTTCAACATCACATCATAATCTCATTACTATTAAAAATACACATTTAACATCTCATCGTTATTCCGCTCAATATTGCCAAAACACTTTCTCATATCCTTGTGTCATCTTGAGCATGTGATGAGGTATACTTGTATACCAATGTATTTTTAGTTATACAACAAAGAGTCTAGATATTACCAAGAATACTTTTAACATCACATCATAATCTCATTACCATTAAGAATACACATTTAACATCTCATATCTCATCATTATTCCTTGTGTTATCTTGAGCATTTGATGGGTAAACTTTGGTGTCTCTAAAGCTCTCTTTTGCTTTCATGCTACCCTAATATATATTTTGTCTGGAATGTCACAGGGAAGCATTAAAGTATAGGAACCAATAGACTACAAACTAGTAATTTTCGTGAATGGACATATTACTAAGTTCAGATGAAATTATTAATTTTGGGAGAAGAAGCAGAACAATCAGAAGCAACAAAAAATAATGTAGAAAAGTAATTACAGAAGGACCAGAACAACACACAAAAGGAGGAGACAGACCATACCATTGCCTGCATTTTGAGGCCCAACAACCCCTTGCCACATTAGGAGTCCCAAATAATAGGAATGGAAGTACATAGAAGCAAACGAACTCATGGATCAGAGGGATATGATTCTGACAAAGAATATCCTATACACATAGATGAAAATCAAATGTCCATTGTAACTTCCACTCCCAACATAGGAGGTTGGAGAAAAGTGGAAAAGAAGAAAGATAGAAAAGAATAGGATGTTGTAATTTCTAGGTTCTTTTATGTATTTTGTGTTAATAGAATCAACTCATTTTGCATATGCTATTTAGCATCTACAACATGTAATTTTGTCTTTTGAATAAAATTATGAATTTTCCAAGGGGAAAAAGTTAATAATTTAAAATGAAGTTATAATTTAGTTAATTTTTATGATTTTTTATTTTATTTTTTTGACAATATGAAATATATCATTAAGAAAGTGTTTTTCATACTTATCATGAATTGAAGCTTCTACAAATTTACCAACAATATAATATATATTAGTTTTTATTTGTTTTCTCAATCATATAATTTATATAGCTACACTAGTTTTTATTTATTTTATCCTTTACCATATACAACTATTCATATATACAACTGTATTTTATATTTTTAATTTATGTTTTTTTCAAATATCTTTCCACTAAATACAACATTACCATCAGATTAGAATATCATTACCATTAAAATTACATAACTGCAACTCACTCCTGATTGGATATGTCTTTCATAACAACAACTCACTTCTGATTGAATATGTCTCTCATTACTACAACTCACTCCTAATTGAATAGGTCTTTCATAAATGGAACTCACAAAAGGGGTGTTCAATGACGTTCCTGCCACGTAGTAATGATACTCTTGTTTAGTTGACATTGTCAATTAGAATTGACATCTACATGTGTTTGGGGTTGTTGCTCTTCGACGAAATGGAGTAAATTTACTTTAAAAGCAAGATTCACATATACTACGGTGAAAATCATACAAAAACTAATCCAATGTCGGAAAATAATGTTGGAAAATAGCGTTGAGTTTATCTCGATTGCTAATTTGTGGATTATTTGGAAATTAGACAGATATGGGCACAGTCAAATAATTGACTGTGCCTATATATTTGACCGTGCCTATGTCTGTGGCCATGTTCGTCTGATTACCTAATATTAGTTAAATCAGCAATCGAGATACCGAATATTAGTTAAATCAGCAATTGAGATAAGGATGCCTAGAAAATAGAGATTTTATGGGCTTCATGCTTTCGTCATTCATCTTTGTTGTTGGAGAATCTAATTCCAAAAATCTACTGGGTGTCACAATAGTCAGTTTGTTTTAGTATAGTCCAATTATGCTGAGTTCAGTTCAGTCTCACTACAGTAATTTATTACTGATGTCTCCAATGTAATTTGATTTAATTGACTGAGAAGAGCAATGATGCTCCATGTTTTAAATTACTTAACATAGTATCATAGCACCAGGTTGCATAAGAATCGAGAGCAACTTGTCTTCACAGGAGCTTGACTTCACAGAACTCGAAAACTGAAAATCCAAATTGTGGAAAAGCTGCTGCCATCCAATTTTTTTTTAATTCTTTTTAAGTGATCAATGCACTTACTATCTCTACTTACTGTCTCAAAATCAATGTTCATATTAGTATGATCACCCATTAAAATACACTTCTCCAAATTGATTGATGTTATAAATCCCTTTAATGCTTCGAAAAACCTACAATGAAACAATCATTCCCACAGGAATCTCAAACACAAGTGCCTTGTGTAAAGAGAGGGAAAATGGGGAGGAAAACTACATAGAAGTCAAAGAAAAGTGATAAAATGAGGACTCTAAGTGAATGTAGTGAAAATTCACATTGGAGGTGAAGAGTGCATGAATTCTACATATACAATTTCCATGAGGAGTGGTTAACCACCTCTAATGCCAAAGAGTGCATAAATTCTGCATATTGAGCACATCTTTTCCTTCGCATAGATTTTCCACTGGGAGTCGTTAACCACCCCTAATGCCAAAGACAGTTGTATTCTAAACTCTATCCATTTATGGAAAAAAAGTTGTTATGATAATCAAAATTCGGGACATTAAATTTGCAGCATTCCATGTCATTCTCCAAGTTCAGCCTATTCGTACATCCCATTGTTCAAGTTCTGATTCTTGAAAATGGACATTATGGCATTTTTATCTTTGTTTTTTTTAACATATATAGTATTTTTGTCACTTATATATTTACCAAAATATTTTTGTCATATTTTTCTTTTATATATTTACCAAAATATTTGACTAGAAATTTGCTAAGTATAGAATGTTGAACAAAGTATATTTCTTTTAGGAATAATTATGGTCATATTATTTTTGTTTTCATTAGTTATTATTTTTTCTTATTTCTAGTGTTTATGATAGCATGAAAAAAGTTTTGATGTGTTGTTATAGCTTTTGTTGCTATTGTAAGTCCAACAAAAACATCTAAAATATGAATTTTGAATGGTTTGTAGTGTGAGTCAATTGTGTTCGCAATATAATTACCAGATATGGTTGTTTCTAGGCATGGGGTGTAGAAATATGGTATGACCCTGTGTTGGCCTTCATTTGGCATTGGTATTATCCATATATATACACATATATGAATTATAAGAAACTATATTTGGAATACCTAAAAAACAAAGCATAAGGTCATGATGGATTTACCTCTAATTTCTGTTAGGCACGATGGTCATTCATAAAATAAGATGTTTGGAGAATTATAGAGGAATATTGATGAACAAAATTTTTCCTATGAGCCCTCAATGCTACTCTTCTTACCCTTGTTCTAATAAAATCTAATTTAGAGGACCCTAATGGTTTTTGTCCTATTTCCCTTTGCATATCAATATTCAAAATTATCTCTACAGTCATTGCCAATCATTTGAAACCACTTCTTCCATTAGTCACCTCTTCAGAGTAGATAGGATATGTTGAAGGAAGACACATATTAATTAGGATGATAATAGACAAAGAGTTGCTTCATTCCCTTTATCATTAAAAAAAAAATAGGTTTTTCTGATCAACCTTTAATTATCTAAGGATTTTAATAAATTAAGTTGGTCTTACATTTTTCAAATCCTCAAAGTGTTTGGTTTCTCAGAAGCCTAGATCATCTAAATTATTTACCTTATCTCCTCCTCCTTTTTATCTATATTATTTAATGACTCTCACTATAAGGCCTTCAAACCTTATAGAGGATTTCATCAAGTGGATCCTCTTTCTCCCTTTATCTTCATCCTCACAGTTGACGAGCTAGGATGGGCCCTAGAACAAGTTGTTACAACTAGTGCCATCAAGAGTCTATGCTTCTCCAACTCTAATGACAAATATTCTCCCTGACCATTTGTGAATGATATGATGCTAATGGGAGTTCCAACTATCCGAGAAGCATTAGCCTTTTGAAAAGTCCTAGATGATTTCACAATTGCCTCAGTCATAGACATAAATTCATAAAAGTTCAATATCTTCTTCTTCAATACTCCCCTTGTTATTCAATGTCATCTCACTAATCTCTTGGGATTCAATAGAGGCAACCTGTCTACTATCTCTCTAGGTGCTCCTTTAGCTCCCAATCCCCTACCTACCAAATTTTTTTTAACCTCATTCAAAAATTTACCAACCAATTGGATAGTTGGACTTCCCACACACTTAACATAGTTGGCAGAACTATCCTATTTAAATTTGTCATGTATTTCTTACCAATGTATCTTCTCTTTTCCCGTATAGCAACCAAAAGCATCATTCATCAAATCAAACTCCTTCAATGAAATTTATTATGGGGAGGAGTGAAAAGGGAGAAAAAATGGGCACTAGATTCTTGGGAGGAATTATGTCTCCCCAAAAACATAGGAGGACTAGGCCTTTGAGATTCAAAAAATCTGAACACTATCTTAGGAGCCAAACTTTTGTGGTGTTGGTTACAAGGATGTCAAGACTTAAGGAATAAATATGGACCAGTAAATACAACAACCACATTCCTAATGAATAGTGTGTCTGTACATCTATCTTTCCAATGGGCTCATCTATTTGGAAACTAGATTGTAAAGGAAAAGATTTAGTACAAGAACACTACTTTTGGGAAGTAAAGGATGGAAAAATTTCTTGCTTTTGGGATGATTCTTGGCATCGATTTCCCAAAATTTCTGCCCACGAACATCTTCAAGTTATGTACTATGCTATGTAATCTCAGGGGAAATTCTTGTGTCTAATTGTTGGGAAAACATCTCCCTATAGACAAATTATTTCGAATGGAAATATCCATCCCCTTGGGACATCCACTTATGAACCCAAGCTCTTGAAAAATGCAAGGAAACATTTCTACATTATAAAATCCACTTTTATGAAGATCTAGATAATATTCATTGGGGATATTGTTCACAGGGTTCTTTCACCAGCAAAAAATCTTACTTCCTTGTAGCCAATCATACTCACACTTTGAATCAACAGGTATGGTCTAAAATATGGTGTTATAAGCCTTGGCCTAAGATAATTTATTTTGTTTGGCTTCTCCTCCATAGATAACTTTAACATGGGATAAGCTTCTCTCTAGGGGTTATGTTAGTCTGTCACTTTGTTTCTTATGTTGAGCAAATGAAGAAAACTATGAAAATATTTTCCACTCTTGTCCTCTGGCTTAGGATATTTGGCACTATTTGTTCGATCTATTTTGATCCGAGATCTAGGAGGCAACCGATCCCAAACTTGATTTGGGTGAAATCCCCTTGAATAGGACCAATTCTTAATGTTGATATTCAGACTTAATTGCATTAACAAGTTTGAATTCAATTTGAATATTAAAATTGTGAATCTGTTGACAGTCTCAAATTCATTACTTAATGCATTTAGTGGTCATAATTTAAGAAATAGCATGCATAAGAAAACATGAGATAAGAGATCAATCACATAAGAGAAGAGATCACCAAGTTGGTAATGAATTTCACCTATTGTGGGCTATGTCTCTGGGCTCTGCTCAACTACGTAGCCACTTTATTAGTTTCTCTTAAATAAGGATGCTCTTCTTTGTTTGTAGAAAAAGACATAACTCTCACTTCAATTGGCAATGTCTCTCCTCTAATGGGATGTTCTCCTTTGACAACATAAAAGGACTGAACTCTCACTTCACGTGGTAATATATCTCTTACAAAGAAACGTTTTCCTTTGACTGAACTCTCACGTCAAGTGGAAATTTATCTCCTTTAAAGAGACATTCTTCCTTGATATAAAAGGAATGAACTCTCACTTTAAGCGGAAAAATGGCCCTTTCAGTACCACACCATCTTGGTTTTTGTATACAAGCTGACTTCAAGTGTCAAAATGACCCTTTAAATACCACACCATCTCATTTTATGTGTACAGGCTCACTTCATGTGTCAAAATGGTCCTTTCAACATTGCACCATCTTGGGTTGCGTGTACAAGATCAAATAAATAATTCCCTACAATAATTCACATCTTGTTGCCTTGTTGAAGCATATAAAATAATACAAAATCTACAAGTATATGTTCTCCCTTTTACAAATTTCAAAAAGGGGAAATCAACAATAAATGAGACTTACATTGGTTTCCATGCCAAAACACTCAATCAAAAACTCAAAACTTAGTAAACACAACACTAGTAGGCATATCTCATTATTTTACAACTTTTGACTGTAAACATGACCAAATTTTGAAAGTGCATCTCTATCTTGAAACTTGTGCCAAGAATTAATGACATATGTGGGATTTAAACCATGATCCCTTAGATTTGTTTCCCAAAACATAGAAAACATGACATCAATAGGTTTGTCTCAACATTCTACAACTTTTGACTATAAACATGCCCAACTTCTAAAAAGTGCATCTCTGTCTCAAACTTCATGCTAAGAATTAATGACACATGTAGGATTTTAACCATGGGCCCTCAGATTCACTATTCAAAACACAACAAACATAGTTCAAGTAGGTCTATCTCATCATTCTGCAAATTTTTGTTGTAAACATGGCCAAATTTTGAAAAATGCATCTCTATCTCAAAATTTGTGCCAATCATTAATGGCACATATGGGCTTTTACCCATGAGCCCTCAATTCCACTACTTAGATAAAAATTATGTCTGTACCAGGGGACTCATCTCAAAATTTGTGAAGAATGAATATAAACACCCTATGGTATATCACCATAACCTCAACACCCCTTTGAGATCCTCTTCCTCATAGACTATGTCATGTAGACGAAATATTCTCTAGAATATTTAGTACCTCATAAAATGTTCCCATACTAGGCATGCGTTCCACCGCCTCCTAGCTTGTATGTGGGCCCTCTCTTGCTGCCATGCTTCTTTGTTGTCTTCCTACTTGACATGTCAAATGAGCAATGTTAAATAATGTTCGTGGGCAGATAAGACAAAATGGTATATTATATTTTAACCTTTGTTAAAACCATATTATATATGACGTATGGTTGAACCAGGTGTGCTTGTTATATTAAACATAACCATACAAAACATAATCATTATATGTTGTTAGCCCCACAGTCTAATCAAAACTCAACTTGATGTATAGGTGTGTTGGATTCCAACCATTGGCATAGCAATACGTGGAGGTATCCGCTAGCTAGCGGTTAGGCGAAGGTCCCATTTGGTGTTTTTGTTGTTGAATATCGAATGGACCATACTAAATACACCTCTGAATGCGTGTTATGTGGCATTCAAATGAGCCACCTATTTTATGTCACACCAATGGCATGCTTCGAACCATATGTGATCACATGGGTTTTATCGTTGGCGAGTTGTTGGTTAATATCGGGAGGTCATGCACAGGTCTTGATGTCAAGTCTGCAAGCCTCCCCTTTTTGCAATTTGATTGTAACAAATATTCAAATATATAATTGTGCCATTCACTCAAAAAATTGAGCTCCTGGCCCATGATGTTGGAAATATGTAGTCATTGATGGCAAAGACAATGGAAAAGGTGATAATGGCAAAGAAAATGCAAAGGAAAAGGAAAAGTCAATGGAAAAGGTGTCATAGGCAAAGAATAGGCAAAGGCAAAAGCATTGCAACTAGTAAATGCAATAACAAAGAGTGGAAAAGGTAGTTGAATTGGTGCAGAGGTTTTGGAGCTAGGTTTGGAGCACTAGACCATCTCAAAAGCAGGTGTAAGCCACCCAGATGGATAGAGCTCTGAAATAGATTTCCAATGATATATGGAAGTAATAAAAATTCCTCCTCGATCAAAAGATAGATCCAATCAAAGTTTAGTGACACTAAGGCCTTCATAGCAGAGTTAAAGGTGGCTAGAGTCTTTGGCATAAGTGCCAAACTTGGTGCCAAGACTGGCAGAGCCTCTAAGGGAGAGCTACGGGCGGACAATGTTGTAATAGGAGTCATTCTTATTGACCATAGGTGGAACGAGATAATTCGATCCTAACGGTGGTACACCGATAGGAGCACCCTAGAGGATTCATCTATGGGGCAGATGTAAAGCACTGGGATCCATTGAGCGAGTGGAGCACACTCAGTAGTGGTAGCCCAGAATTTTGTGTAGGGTGAAGACAGATAAGTGCCAGGAGGAAAGGGCTGGGTGACATTTTGCCTTTCTGATGGCACTAGAGAAAACCTTTTAGATGGGATTTGTGGTCATGGGGAGTGGTTTCTCACATAGTTGATTGCGCATATCAAACACTGAGACATACTCTAGGGACATTCCTCCCAAAACCATAATCCACTTAGGAGTTGTGTCAAGGATAAGAGTTATTGAACTCGATGGTTTTTAAAGTTAACAAAGGAATTTAGTGTAAACCAAGGCCTTGAGGACCCCTTCTCTCTCCTCGCCGACAGGTACATATGGTAGCATATGATTTTTTTTGACGACAGTACATGATGATGTTAGTATGGACACGTGGCAGGTGGATTGAACATTTTTGGGTACCCAAGTGACCCTTTTCTAGGTGACATGTGTCACCACTCACAACTCGCCACATGGCAGGAGTGAGGTCATGGTGACATCATCCCGGTGGGATGAGCCCAAAATATTTAAAACGGCAGTGAGAGAGAGCACCAGGTAGTGAGAGCCTAGACATGTCACTAACTAACTAAGCCTGAATAGTCGTTTCATTTAATATTGTTGTAGAGGGAGGACCCGACAGGAAAACTCATCCCGTAAGGTAGAGCCTGACGGGTTTATTATGGGAGCACAAAGTAATGCATTGGGTTATAGGGCGCTAAGACATGGTGGCAATTGACAGAGCGATGGCCAATAAAAAGGGTGTTGGGTGGGCCCCATTGACATCTCATCCCGCTAGATGGAGGCTAGAAAATTAATATGGAGGCGCACGGGAATGCGACGGGATAGAAGGGGCTACGAGATACGTGCTCGCAAAGGGACTCATGTAGTCATTAGAGACAAGGGGTGTGAGGGACAATGAAAGGAGCAGGGTTTGGGAGCTTCAAGCTTCGTTCTTGGACCCAACCCTTGGGTTATTTCATGTAGAAAGGAACCCCAAGTCATAGAGAATAGAGTTGTGGAGGCTCTTTGGAGTTGTTGGCTAAGCGCTTGGACTTGTCCCTTGGTTGTTTCACATAGAAACATGACCAAGGGTGCGGGGGAAATTATAGAATGTGGGGCCATCCCTGGAACTCAGAATCTTGTAACTTGTTAAGAACTGCAACTAATATAAAATTCAAGATCTTTGACCTTAGCGTTGGGCATGGTCGCTTCACGTAGAAGTGGGAACAACAACATAAGAGCTATTAACAAAGGAAATTGGCCTGCTAAAGGCTAAAAAAGGCTTAGCTCCCAAGGCCTAAGCCAGTGGTCGCGGAGAGCAGGTCTTATGGGAGAAACACAGGTAAAGGGCCGATATAAAAGGGGATTAAAATAAAAAAGTGGAACTGTTAGTTTAATTGTAGTTTTGGCAGAGAAATTTGATAGTTAAGCCAAATTAATTGCAGATAAAAATAGCAGATGCACTGCTAAATTATGTAAAAACTAGAATGAAAAAAATAAGTAGAAAAACTAAGTTCAAGTTGCAAAAAAGGTAGTAAAGGTCAGTTTTACTTGGATATTAATCCCATAGAAACAAACATAGTTTAGAAGACTGAGATGAATAGGACAGAGACAAAAAATAAGACTTCATGCACAAATTCAAAAATAAACAAAGTCAAAGTTAGGAAAAAGAAAAATCTATAAAAGCGGGCCTAATTAAGAAGAATTCGAGTAGAATAATTAATAGGTTGCATAGAAGAGTGTGTGGAAGAGAGTTGTTGGTGTGACGTGATGCATAATAGTTTGGGTATGCATCAAAGGTGAATCAAAGAGAAACCTTTGTGTTTCAAAGGTTTTTTTAAAGATGCAGGGAAGTGCATTGGTGATTGGTGTTGGTGTTGTTGGTGCATGATTTGTTCTGTAATTATAAATTGTTGAAGGTGATCTTATTGGTGTTTTGTATCAGTAATCAAAGATTGTTGAAGATTTTTGCATCAGTAATCAGAAATTATTGAAGGTGTTTGCATGGTGGCTTTGGTGAGTAGTTGCAGTGAGAAAAATTTGTTTGATTATGAGGCAAGACATATCTTGGTTCTAGTATGAAAATGGATGAAATATGGATCAACAAGAACAACAAGTGGTAGCTTACATATTAGGGGTAGGAGCTACTTGTAGTGGGTGCTAGTAAATCTTTGGGGGTAAGAGTCCCTTTCAGTAGATACTGATAAACAAGTAGGGACAAGTGTCCCTTCTAGTGAGTAATGGTAAACAAGCAGGGGCAAGAGTCCCTTCCATTGAGTGCTCGTAATCGAGCAGGGGGAGGAGTCCCTTTATTGGTAGTTGATAAACGAGAAGGGATTGAAGTTCCTTTTAGTAGCATCTGATAAACCATGATGTAATTAAGTTGAACCTTGTAATAAAAAGAAGATTGGTGTCTTATGTATATGTTGCTCATGTGACTGATGTTTATGATCACTAGAGAAATTTTGATGTAAAAAATGGGCCTCCTAAGGAAAATGTACAATAAAAATTCACTTTATGAGAACTAATAACATTTTAGGGGATGTCATCATCCCCCATGGTTGAGGTGGCATTGCTTGAGTTAAAGGTACTTGTCACATTATCAATGGTGGATAAAAACTCATGGTTAACCATGGTAGTGCTCTAAGTACTTTTAAAGTCATAAAGTAAAGTACTTATAATAAAGACCATTTTACATTTTTTGAATAAAATATTATTATTGTCATTTCATATTCTTTGAAAGAAACAATGCATATCCTTATACAAACTTCATGTTTTTACACACTTTTAAATAAATATTATATTTGTATATTTGTATACATATATTTTTAAATTATACATTCATCTCGTTTTATTTAATATTACAATTTCAAATTAATTATAAGTTAATATCTATACATATATATTATACATATGAAATAAAAAGAAATAAAAATGTAACCTTGTAATTTTATGATAAATCAAATTCATGATAATATTATTATAATATTAATAGCAATATAAGCATATTAAAATTAAAGGAAAAAGTATAATAGTTTTGTATGATTTATGTTTTTTTGTAATAAATTGATCTTACAGATTTCGCTTAATGTCAAGTTATTGAATAATATGTAAATTTATGTTATTATAACTTTCTTAAACAATTCAATGTCATAAGAATTATAAAAAAAATATTATGTTTTTCCAAAATAGAAAATAATAGAATTTTATTATGTTAATTACAATAATAATTTTATTAAAATATTTAATGATTAAAAAATACAATATAATCATATCAAATTGTATAGTCAATTCAATATGTCATATAAAATTAATACATAAAATAATATATTACATTTATTATATTATATTATTTGATTTTATATGGTATCTTATTACATGTTATATAATTTAGTTGTATAATTTAAATAATATAAATTTTAATTAATAGTATATTATACAATTAAGAATTTATGAATTTATATTTATAATTTATTTTAAAGTTATTTAAGTACAAAGGACAAATGCATTAGTTGTTCAATGATAATGACTTTTTCTTGAAAAACTCAGTTTTATTTATAGTTATATCAATACAATTTTTTAATTAATTTTATTTTGGTACAATTTTTCAATTGAATTTAACCATGGTTACATGGATTGTGGTGCAAAAAGTGAATTGCAAATTCATAAATATTATTTTATTGATTTAGCTATTATTTTATTATTTCCTTAGGAGACCCATTTATTTGTGTCGTTGATCCATGAATAATTGTTAAAGAGATTAAAAAGTGAAATTTTAAATAATTGTATAATTTGGCCACACAATTGATTCAACCCCCCTCTTAGTAGTGTCCTGGTTTCCATTGTTTCTAACAATTGGTATCAGAGCCAGTGTCCTTTAGGATCAATTTAGCAGCTGGAAGGAAGATAAGGGATCATGGAGAACCAAGACTGGATTACCTGAGATGGAGTTCCATTTTTGAATGGATTAAATTATACAACTTGGAAGGTAAGGATGAGAATCTTCTTGCAAGCTCTTGATCTCGATTTATGGCTATTTGTGGAGAATGGAGTAATAAATAATAAGTTTGATAAATTATCCAGGAAGGAAATCATGAGAGAGTTATTTAAGGCAGACATTGAGAAAGTAATATGTTATAAGAATACCAAGGAGATATGGGATAAATTGCAGTCCATATATGAAGTAGATGTGAAAACTGCATGTGGTGTCAAGATTCTTTCCATGGGGAATAAAGAAGGCAAAGATTCAAAGAGCGTTGAAAATCATGAATTGAATGATGATTCTTATGTATCAATAGGCCAAGTCGATGATCAACACCGAGAGAAGATGCAATCTGTATGTAAGTTATTTTTTTGTTGTTAGTGTAGAACAACAAACCATTTATCTTCAAACTGCTTAGCTACAAGTAATGGTGAAAGTAAGAGTTGCTCATCAAGTTGTAATGAAGATAGAGATACCTTAATAGTGATAACATATTTTGACATTGGTCACGAAGACAATGGGTTCACCTCTGGTGAAGAGAAAGAGAGGGCATCTCACATATCAACAAAATAATCCCTAGAGTCATCAAGGGAACACACTTTTGAGAGTGAAATAAACACTAGTGCTAAATATAGTGGCTCCTCAATTGAGTTGGAATATATTGAAGAAAAGGTTTGTTTGAAGAGGCAATTCATATTAGGTGTTGAAGAGATTAATAAATTTAAAGCTATAAATGCGAAGCTCGAAGAAGAGAACAAGACATTAAATCAGAAGGTGTTGAATCTTCAGAAGCATGCAGAGAATTCTGAAGCGTTTAAAGGAAATCAAACTAACGATTGTTCCTTTCAGGCCAATATAAAAATTGAAGATGATGGTGACTCAACAACAAAATTAAAGGGACCCATGAATTTGGCTAAAAGAAGGTCTCGAAATGCTGCAATGGCAAAGAAAAGAACACAAAAAAATAAAGGGTCTTCCGGGAATCAAAATAAAGGTATGTAGCCCCTCATCTTCTTTTGTAATAACGCGAGGAATTTTTCCTCCATGTATGTGTCCAGAAAGGAAAATGAAGGTGCATCAACATATATGGAATGCATAATTTTAGCCACAACCACAAATTCCTTAGAAGAGAAATTCGACCAACCAAGCACAAAGAGCCTTTTCTCCTCAAAGTCCATATTTTCAATGGCGTAAGAGTAGCAAGTGAAAAAATTATAGTCCAAGAAATTAGACAAGCACACGATTTGGCAAGAAGTATAACTCTTGTGTCCCCTTCTTGAATAAAGTTGAATGTTATAGGTGTAAGAATTTTGGGCATAAAGAAGGTGCATGCAAATCTAGCAAGTTTTTTTATTTATTTTTTTATTTTTTAATTTTATTTATTTATTTATTTATTTTTTTAGAATGCTGCAATAGAGTTGAGAGCCAACAAAAAGAACTGCACAGGAGTTTTTTAAACATCTAGAAGAAAGGAAAATAGAATGGTGCATAAAGGCAGGGCAAAACAATGTTTGGATTTGAAGATAATCAATATAATATTGGCACATCAAACTCTAAAATTTCAGTGGTTGATATATCATATATTACTTGCAATAGGAAGAGATTCTAATCAGACAAAAGAAGCAACATCAACCATGACAGTCCTCGAAAGAAATACAATGAGAAAGAAGAGCAACAAGTAAATTGAAAATTGTCTTTAATTAGTACTAACAGGAAGAATGACCAGTGATCTCTATGCTCAGACAATGGTAGAAAGTCACTTAGTAAGGAAAACTAGCACAAGAAATCAACTCATATCCAGGTGTGGAAGAAAAATGAAGATAATATACGCAGCGGGAGTAGATCCCTTGTTCCTCTTCATTGAAGAGAAGAGTCTAGCTTCAAGGGAAGCCATAAAGGTGAGATGCAAGGATAAAAAAGGAACATGCCAATGAATGCATCTGAAGGATAAGAGAAGTATTGAATCTTGTTGTCAAATCATATTGATAGATAGTTGGTGATTATTTGTTTACAAACTTTTCTAGAAAGTATTGCTTACATATTTCTAATGCAAAGAGGGAGCATGTCCATAGGGGGATTATATTCAAGTCAATATTTTAGTATCAGATTATGCATTGAAAATTGATATCATTAATTGGTACTAATTATGTGCTGCAGAGGCTAATGTTGTTTACTGCATATGTGAGTAATCAAAATGGATTGGTTTTTATGATGTTGTTCCAATTGGTAATTGATATCACATGGTATCAAAGGTATTGTCAAATGGTATTTACAATCATAGTATGGTGTTCGTGTTGTCTAATGTTGATAGGAAAATATTGGTTGATATGACTATTTTTCACAGTGAGTTTGTTGTCATTAGAAGTATACCAAGTGAAACACAATCTGAGTTGTTGGTCTAGGCGTGCATTGGTGAGAGTCCCTCTATGTTTGTCAAGTAAGAACTCCTAAGTGTTTTTTTTCATCAACTGACAATTGATGGTGTCATGTAAGAGGTCATGTGTATGTGTCTAGGTAGGCAATATTATGAATGTAATCATAACTGAGACTCTCACGATCATGAATCATTTTTCTCATGAATCAGTTGCACAAGCATGTGTTGTTTTAGTAAGAGAACCCTCTTGTCCTCTTGAAGCAAAGATTGGGAGTAAATATTCTTTTCCCTTCAACTCAATATTCTTCATAGGACAAAAAGGAATCTCCTTGGATCAGATTAGAGGTACCCAAGGTTTTCAACATAAGAAGAAGTAGTTGACAGGTCCACACGATCAGAAGATAGAGGAAGTTTGGACGGGGGGAGCATGTTAGTATATTTTCCATTGATTTCAAAGGGGGAGAAGTATTGATGATAAAACACAAGATGGTAAATGATAATTGGAAAAGCACAAGGAGAAGTATCAAAGAAAAGTATAGATCATTGGTAAAGATGCATTGTTTGATCTTGGTGTTGCCATCAATGCCAAAGGGGGAGATTGTTGGAAATATGTTGTCATTGATAACAGAGGCAATGACAAAGGTGATAATGGAAAAGAAAATGCAAAGGAAAAGGCAATGGTAAAGGTGGAACATGAAAAGAAAAGGCAAAGGAAAAAGCATTGCAAATGGTAAAGAAAATAATAAAGAGTGGCAAAGGTAGCTTGAATGATGTAGAGGCTTTGGAGCAAGTTTTAGAGAACTAAACCATATCAGATGCAAGTGTAAGCCACCCATATCGATCTAAGAGCTCTGAAAGATCTTTCCAATGATATATGAAAGTCCTAAAAATGTCTCCTAGATCAAAATATAGAGCCAATAAAAGTTTGGTGGCCCCAAGGCCTTCATAGAGAGTTAAAGGTGGCTGGAGTACTTGGCGCATAGATAAAGTTGGCACAAGTGCCAAACTAGGTTCCAAGACCAGTAGAGCCTCTAAGTGAGAGCTTTAGATAGAAGTTGTAGACAACTTAAAAGCGAAAACCATTATTATTGGCCACATATGGAGCAAGATGACACCATCCTGACAGTGGTATCTCATTGGAAGAACCCCAGAGAATTCATATATGGTGCAGATGTAAAGTGTTGAGATGAATTGAACGGGTGGCACCCACATGGCAATGGTAGCCCAGAAGTCTATGTAGGGCACACACGGCTAAATGCCGGGAAGAAAGTGTTGGGCCACATTCCAAATTTTTGATGGAACTGGAGACAACCATTTAGATGGGCTTTGTGGTCACAAGGAGTGGCTTCCCGCACAGTTGATTATAGAGATCAAGCGCAGAGAGCTACTCTAGGGACACTCCTCCCAAAACCATAATCCACTTAGGAGTGGTGTCGAGGAGAAGAGTTATTGAACCCAATGGTTTTTTGAGTTAATAAAGGAATTCAATGTAAACCAAGGCCTTGAGGACATCAGCATAGGTGGAAACATATGATTGGCGTAGACTATAGAAAATGATGACATCAGCATGGACACGTGGCAGGTGGATTCAACATTTTTGGGCACCCAAGTGGCCCTTTTATGGGTGACACATGTCACAACTCATAGGTCGACACATGGAAAAAGTGAT
This sequence comes from Pinus tabuliformis, assembly GCA_031772625.1. Lineage (NCBI taxonomy): Eukaryota > Viridiplantae > Streptophyta > Pinopsida > Pinales > Pinaceae > Pinus > Pinus tabuliformis. The sequence continues at coordinate 616,407,555 of CM062817.1, forward strand.
ATCATGGCGATGTCATCCTGATGGGACGGGACACATCAATATTTGACTAAGCCTTGAGAGTCATTTCATTGTCTCTTGCTATAATTGGAGGACCCCACAAGTAAACTCATCCCCTAAGGTATAACCTAACGAGTTTATTATGGGAGCACAAAGTAATGCACCAGGTTACAGGGTGTCGAGACACTGTGGCAGTTGACAATGTGGTGGCCAATAAAAAGGGTGTCAGGCAAACCCCATTGACATCTCATCCTGCTCGATGGAGCCTGGAAAATTAATATGGAGGCACGCGGGAATGCACCAGGATAGATAGTGCTATGGGATACGTGCCCACATAAGGTCTCATGCAGCGATTGGAGACGAGGGGTATGAAAGATAATAGAAGGAGTCAGGTTTGGGAGCTCCAGGCTTTGTGATTGGACCCAACCCTGGGGTAAGTTTGCATAGAAATGAACCCAGGGTGTAGAGAATAGAGTCGTGGAGGCTCTTGGGAGGTTTTGGCTAAGTTCCTGGACTTGTCCCTTGGTTGTTTTGCATAGAAACACAACCAAGGGATCGACGGAAATAGAATGTGGGGCCATCCCCAAAACCTGAAATCCCGTAACTTGTTAAGAATTGGAACCAATAAAAAAGTTGAGAGATTGGGAGCTTCGGTCTTAGCGCTACGCATGGTCTCTTCGCGTAGAAGTGTGACCAAAAACATAAGAGTTGTTAACAAAGGAAATTGGCCTGTGTAGGGCTCAAAAGGGCCTGGTGCCTAGGGCCTAAACTCGTAGTCGTGGAGACTTGGTCTTATGGTGGAAAAACAGGTAAAGGGCCAAGAGAAAAGGAGCTCAAAAGAAAAAAGGTGGAATTTTTAGTTTAACTGCAATTTTGGTAGTGAAATTTGGCAGTTAAGCCAAATTAACTGCAGATAAAAATAGCAGGCACATTGCTAAATTCTTTAAAAAGCCAGAATGTAAAAAATAAGCAGAATAACTCAGTTCAAGTTGTAGAAATGGTAGTAAAGGTTAGTTTGAATTAGATATTAAGCCTAAAACAACAAACAGAGTCCATATTATTGAGATGAGCATGACAAAGGAAAAAAATAAGGCTTCATGAAAAAATTAAAAAATGAACAAAGCCAAAGTTAGCATAAAGAAAAGACTATAAAAGCAGGCCCAATTAAGCAGAATTCAAGTAGCAGAATTAAGAGATTGCAGAAAGGAGTGTGTGGAAGAGAGTCGTTGGTGCAACATGATACATAATAGTATGGGTATGCATCAAAGGAAAATTAGAGAGCAACATTGGTGTCTCAAAGGTGTTGTTAAATATGCAAAGAAGTGCATTGGTGATTAGTGTTGGTGTTGCTGGTGCATGATTTGTTCAATAACCTGAAATTGTTGAAGGTGATATTATTGGTGTTTTTCATTGGTAATAAGAGATTATTGAATATTTTTTCATCAATAAGAAGAAATTGATGAAGGCGTTTTTATGGTGGCTTTGGTGAGTAGTTGCAGTGAGCATAATTTGTTTGATTATGACGTAAAAGGTCTCTTGGTTCTAGTATGAAAATAGATGAAGGATCAATGAAAAACACCAACAAGTGGTAGCTTACAGATCAGGGGTAGGATCTCTTTCTAGTGGGTGCTAGTAAATATTTGGGGGCAACAGTCCCTTTCAATAGAGAGTGATAAACAAGCAGGGGAAAGTGTCACTTCTAGTGAGTACTAGTAAACGAGTAGGGGCAACAATGCCTTTCAGTGGTATTTGATAAACGAGAAGGGATTGTCCTTCCTTTCAGCAGCAGTTGATAAACCTACAAGTGGTAGCTTGTGCGGCCATGACATAATCAAGTCGAAGCTTGTAATAAAAACAAGATTGGTTTCTTGACGTAATCCAAGGAACTATACCTGTAGTTCCCTTGTGCACTTCCAAATTAGACACACATTTCATACATTAATTTATTTATTTACAAGTCTACCCTAGTCTTAGTCGATGATACAAGTATGGTGATGTAGTCAACATTGAGTTGTCTCCTTCTTAGGTTAATATAACCTTCATGGTAGACCATATGTTGATATCCTAATAGTTCTTCATACTCTTTACTATGTATATTTTTCATAAACACTCGGGACTTTGGTGTAATATCCGCACTTCTATTTACAATATATTTATGTATAAATTCAAGGGAAATACTTTTGTCACTATTTTACATGGCATTTTTTGGACAGAACATTCAATCATCATAAGGCACCTCACCTTGTTCATGTGATATGCCTCACTCTTCCACATGATCACTATAAGGTATATGTACCATAGGTATGTGGACGATCATGATGTTTTCCTTGGATCCCACAATTTACACTCCCAATTGTAACCCTAGACTCCTTTTTTGTGTTCCAATCCCTTCCATTTGGTTGTTGAAAACTTTAAGGTGTTCCACGACACTTTCGCCACTGAGTCTTGCATCACCTGCTAACACTTGAGCAATGCCATGATAGTCAAATGCTCTATGAGGTAAGTTAAGTCATAGCAAGAGGCTTTGTTCATCCTCCAATTTTTTTCTTTCGATTTATTTCACATTCACTTCCTAATATGTGGTTCCCGACTCCATGACTGCATTCCATTCTAGGTTTTAAATGAATGCTAACTAGAGGGTCGACCTATAGGAGAAATGGCATTGTCACTAAATTGATTTTCAGATGATGAGATTTATTTTATTCTCTGCTATGTTCATTGAGGGTCTGTGATTTCCCTTCAGTTCATGAACCAACACCAAAATTATTTATGGTGTTACAGGAAATTTCTTCTCGGGTAGTGTACTGGTATGATCGCTAGTGGTGTTTCCTGGCCTCAAATGATCACAGATAAGTCAACGCCTTAACCACCAAATTTTATTGCACGATATTTGATTGTATTATTAATTCATTTTACCCTGAATTTTCTCCTCTACTGTTTTCACCTTCTTACCCCCAGTTCCCTTGTATTGTATATAAGTGTCGAGAGGACAATGTCTCATGACGAAAACAGGTGTGTGATGCCTCTTTATTTTCCTTGATACTCTGTTATTTTTTTCCATGGTTCGCTTTTATCTTCATTACTCTCATGTTAAGCAATGTATGACTACTCCTTGTTTTGTTTACAGGTATATCCATTTGCATCTCGGTGGCTTTTGCAATGAACTTCACCAAATTTATGACATTAGCCGATGTAGTTCTCCCTTTATCAGGTTGGTGTCCTATACGACCTCCTAAGGTGTTTTCTTTGAGGTATGAGTCATTTGTGGGCATGGAGACAAGTCGTTAATAGTGGCTAACCAGAGTTCCAAACGGTTTTCTCACGCTTCGTAATTTCCTGCTATGTGACGCCTCACTAAATAGATGTTAAGGTGTGTGGTAGACATTCAACTTCTCTACAAGCTGTGAATTGTAACTAATAACTCCAGAATGAGGGTTTTGCTTTTAACTTATCTTTTCTATGCATAAAATTAAATCTTGATTATGTCATCATGGCCTCATAAGGCTCTAATCTATAATTTCTCTTTCTATTTTTTTCATTTTAACTATCTATAGATTTATGTCAATGTTATTCTATGGATATCTCATGACATTAGAGTATATAGATATGTATTTATTACTTGCTTGTGTTGGTAGTTTACATTACCGTGGATATAATTCATTTCTTTAAAGAGGAAGAGTTTCCTTGGTTGTAATTATGTTTACCCTTTTAATTACCATTGCATATGAATTATTGGTTTGTAAGAATCTCAATTACCCTTGTTCCATTGCGTCAAACTTTATTGTATATATAGGCTTACAGGCATATTGTCTAGTGAATATTGTTTTAACCTAACAGTCAATGAGTTAATGTATATATGTTTTGACGGATAAGATTTATTTCTTGCTTCTACTATTCTAGGATGCACAATTGTTGGATAATACTTGCATATTGATTTTCCCTGCACCGAGTCTCGGTATTCCTTGTAAAAGCCAAGACATTGTTTTCCTCAGCATTGAATGATTATCTGGCCTCTAACCATATATTACCCTCGTATTCCTAGTTTACTTCTTATGCACATTCCAGATCATATACCTAGCCTTCAGAGGAGCATAGTCCTTTCGTTTAATGATAAAAGAAAATTATATAACTTGCGGTTACTTTTGGTGGTTTTGCTTTGCACCCTCATCTTTTTGTTCTCTGAGTAATAAATTGAGGTAATATCCTTACCTTAAATTAGTTCTTCTTTCGAGATTTATACCCTTGGGTTACTGATTACCATCAAAGGTTAATCAATATAATTTTTCTTTGATCTTCAAATATGCTCATGCCTTTCTAGCCACTTAATTATAATTTTGTATTTGCCTAAAAATAAACCCCTTATCTCTGAATGATTGATCTCAACTCTATTAATTCCTTTAGTCAATTTTTCTTTGCCTGAGTCATAAAATGTAAGAGTATCCCTTCCCCTAAACTTTATGTGCTTAACTTATTTATAACGTTACATACTTATTTATGATCATATAGTCTATAATAAATATCTACTCTCCACGATGACTACACTTAATGTTCTCTCTAGTTCACAATAATTATGTACCTACTACGCATTTTCCAAAGTCAATCCTTCATTACCAGAGGAAAATCCACACTTGCTTAACCAATAACATATATCAGATTTTGTATCAGTCAATAAGCACACTGCACAAATTCCATAACCATTAGTAACTTATATGGTCCAATAATTTTAGTATAAATACAGATATGACCAGCACAAATATTTCAATCTAACCAACCACTATTCCTAATATTTCCAAGAGTTAATCACACCAAAAAAAAATTAAAATTACCTCCGAACTTGGGCTATATAAAAGATTTACATCAATACGTTCATCAAAATAATTTATTTTAAAGGTAATCAAATTCTAACCATCAAAATCTATCTTAAACATAATTGGATTCTTACCAGCAAAGTCCATCTTCAGTGTAATTGAATTCTAGTCTACGAAATCTATTTTAAATATAGTTAGATTCTAACCATCAACATGACTCGAAAGAAACCACTGGAAATTCCTTAGTCGTGTTGTATACTACTGGAAATTATCTCAGAAAGAAATAATTTCCACCCATCCATGAACTGATTTCCCCAGTTCATCTCAAACAAATAATATTCTTATCCTTTGGAATCAACAACCCCTATGATTTCTTATGAGGTATATTTATGCCTTTCTTCCTTGGCATATTTTTCTTTTGACAACGTCCCACTTTTTAGGGTGTGCCAACCCACTCACCTAGGCACCTAGGCTTTTCTTCCTTTAAAGCCTGCCTTTCTCTCTTGTGGTGGTTTATCCCTGTGCTTTTCCTCATTGTTTTTTTACAACTGAGTGATTTAATACTTTTTTCCCCATCATATTACATCTTACTAATCAAATCCTAGAGATTTTTAGGAGTGACTTAAGGGAAGATTATCCTAATCTTATCCCTCAATTTCCATATCTTGGCAATAATCTAGTTTACTCTAGTGTTTCTTTTCCAAATAATTTCCAATTTTCTTTTTCATTAGTAAATTTGTTTATTACATTATTATATTCCATGACTTTCTAGCCACCACAACTAAAATAATTAACTCTAAAAAAATAAAAAGCTATTTACATAGAAACAAAGCGGTATTACATTAGTTATTTCAGAAAGTAGAAAAATTATAAAATGTCTAAAAGCTTGGATACTCATTTATTACATTATTATATTCCATGGCTTTCTACCCACCACAACTAAAATAGTTAACTCTAAAAAATAAAAGCTATTTACATAGAAACAAAGCGGTGTTACATTGGTTATTTTGAAAAGTGGAAAACTGATCAAATGCCTAAAAACTAAGATACCTACCTGGAGAAGTGCTACCACATCAATTAGCTAGCTCGATTGCCAAGTCATCATATCAACTCATACATAGCTACCACCTATCATCTTTTCTATATAGATTCCATATCATCCTTGCTCTAAGGAAATTCAAAAATCATATCATTTTGAGTGTACACTATAAAAAGTCCATATATATTTTTAGTTATACTCCAAAAAATTTAGATGTATTTTTAATTATATTACAAAAATTCAGATAATACCAAAAATACTTTCAACATCACATCATAATCTCATTACTATTAAAAATACACATTTAACCTCTCATCGTTATTCCGCTCAATATTGCCAAAACACTTTCTCATATCCTTGTGTTATCTTGAGCATGTGATGAGGTATACTTGTATACCAATGTATTTTTAGTTATACAACAAAGAGTCTAGATATTACCAAAAATACTTTTAACATCACATCATAATCTCATTACCATTAAGAATACACATCTCATATCTCATCATTATTCCTTGTGTTATCTTGAGTATGTGATGGGTAAACTTTGGTGTCTCTAAAGCTCTCTTTTGCTTTCATGCTACCCTAATATATATTTTGTCTGGAATGTCACAGGGAAGCATTAAAGTATAGGAACCAATAGACTACAAACTAGTAATTTTCATGAATGGACATATTACTAAGTTCAGATCAAATTATTAACTTTTATGATTGGACACATGAGCGGGTGTTTTCCTGTAAAGTTTTCTTTTGTTTCTGTATTCATCTTTCACAACGGCTGGCTGAATGTTGTTCGACGACAGAGTGTATGCGGTGGTGTTTCAGCTAAGTAGTACGGATGCGATAACTTCGTTTACAACAATGTTTGGCGGTGAAATGATTACAAATGTGAACTGCGTGGAACAAAACATGACAGCCGGTTGGTTAGTCTATGGTTTACTGTTGTGACAGGGTTGGAATTTGAAAAAAGACACGTTTTTCAAAGTTCTTCAACCAGTTTTCATAGTTTTAAGCGAAAACATTAACTGTTTTATAATTTTTAATTTTTTTAAATGTATTTCACAGCTGTGACCAACAATTTGCTCGTCAAATTTCAACCCAGTGTTCACTCATCACTGGCTACTTTATTTAAAAAATTCTACTTTATCTCAGTAAAGTTATCTTTCACAGACGAGACGCGATTGTTGAGCCTAGGGAGTAGATGGTAGAGGCAGGAAAAGCCAGCTCAGCCCTGATTGAATATGTCTTTCGTAGCTGCAACTCAGTAAAGGGACGTTCAATGACCGAACATATGGAGTGAAATTTCGGGCCACGTAGTAATGTTACTCTTGTTTCGTTGACATCGTCATTTATCATTCACATCTACCTGTGTTTCGGGTTCCTGCTCTTATATTCACAGATTCTACGGTCACAATCATACGGAATCAAATCCAATGATTGGTCGGTTGCCATGTGCGACTTTGGAAAATAGAAGGCTTATGGGCTCCATGCTTTCGCCATCCATCCCTGTTGATCGCCATCGCTCTACTTGTGAATTCGTCTATATATCTGCCACGAGTTGATTCCGAAGCCCAGATCAGCCAAGGTACGAGAACTCACCGCCGAACTGAGTTACTCGCAGAGAAGATCCATTGGCAGGCAAGGGTAAAAATGAGGTGCACACAAGGGCAACTAGATGGAGCCCCCGTTTCCTCCAAACCGAAGATAAGAAAAGGTCTTTGGTCACCTGAAGAAGACGAGAAACTTATCAATTATATGAAGAATAACTGCCATATCGGCTGCACCTGGAGCTATGTGGCCAAGCATGTTGGTAATTAATGAAGTACCCAGTTCCATTCTGCTTTATTTCAGTTCTACTCTGCTTTATTTTAGTATTTTAACAACGTTAATAATATTAATTTAGTTTGCATTCATTCCAATTAAATTAAAAAAAGTCAAAAAATCAAAACATAAACCTGAAACATAAGATTTGCATTTCATTTTACTTAAAACAGAGTAGTTCATTAATTTTTATGAAGTACGTTTTTAACGAAGTCTTTATAACGAAATGCAAAGTTTGTTTTTGTAGTGAGTGCCCTATCCTCTATATAATATCTCAGTGAATACCCTTTTCCTTGTCTGTACAAATATAGTACTTTCAGTGACTACCGTCTGCTTTTGGTTCAAGATCGATAATAAGTTAAGTCTCCTTTTTATAATCAAGAATTTTCAAGCATATAGTGAATAATAAGTAAATTTTATATTTGAGAATTTTCAATTCTATAATAGGCTTTGGAAATTTGATGAATATAAAAAAATATGATAAACTTCTTTCATATTTATAGGATTTCCAAAATATACATTACCTGAATTGCAGACCTTTCCAATTTTATTCATAAAAAGAGCTTCCCAACCAAACTAAGTAAGACACCTTAGACTAATTCATGGTCATGTATATACAGGTCTGCAGAGATCCGGAAAGAGCTGCAGGTTGAGATGGATTAACTACTTACGACCTGGCCTTAAACACGGAGCAATTTCACTCCAAGAAGAACAATTGATCATACACTTACACTCTATTCTGGGCAACAGGTTTTCTTTTGATCCATTCATGCACATCTGCTCTCTTCTATTAACTGCTACTTTTTGTCCATCGATCTGGAAAAGTGAATGGTGTTGACGACGCAGGTGGTCTCAAATTGCCTCCTATTTGCCTGGACGCACGGACAACGAGATCAAGAATTATTGGAACTCTTGTATCAAAAAGAAGTTCAAAGAATTTCCCTGCTCCTCCACCGAAGCCAACGGCAACAGCAGCACAAAATTTGATATCCCCTCGCAATCCGATCCCACATACAATACTAATACAGTCCCTGCGCAGGCTCATGGTGGTTATATGGGGTTTCACTCTGGCAAACCTTTGGACGTCATTCCTGAAGGGTGCCTGCAGTCCCTTGATACCATCTTGAATGCATTGATCAGTGAAGAAAATCAGCTTTATGGTGTTCAGAACGGATTGGATTTGAAGTATGAGCAAGAACTTGAACAAAACAATGAGTTTGCAATTGATATACACCCCACCAACAACCAGCTTATTTCTTCCTCACCGCTGTGGACTGATTCTACTTCAACTCAGGCCAGTGAGAGCTTCTCTCAGGCTTTTACATTTCCCAGTCTGCAAGCGCAAGGGCATACTTATAAGACCGCAAAATCATTGAGATGCGGTCAATTCATAAACTCGCGGATTACATTGCCATCTAATGAAACGCCTGCTCTTGATGAGATCAGTGACTCGATGAAATGGGAAATTGGAAAAGATGGCGAGATGCTTAATATTGAGATCGACTATTCTTTTTTGACAGCATCTCCTGGAACAACTGCACGGAGCGCTGGCCATTCCTACTCAAATGCAGCTGATTTTAGCAATGTTTACCCAGAAGCTGAGTCATACCCACCACATCATTCCCGCTCCCAATTTAGTGCACCACAAATTCTATGGGCCGACGTTGATCAGTACTCTAAGATCCAGTCTCAGGATCAGGACGATTGCGACCGCGTATCATACGAAAATTGACTTGAATGTTTCTTAATCCATGAGTTAATTTTCTTGTGCGACAAGTAGAGTCCACTGTCACGTGATTCATCAAAGTTGTATGCCATAGATTTACATCTTCAACGTATGTCATCTGCTTACGTCTGCATTTAAACTGTCAGTTTCACAAGCTTTTCACAAACCTAATTAAAGAAAAGTTATAATATATTTAAATTTGTACACTTACTGTGAAAATGAACTTGCTAAAAAGCATATGGACCGGTTGAAAAAGCTCATTAAAAAGGTTCTTGAGGTGTAATAATCTCATTGCGAAGTAGCGTCACGTATTGGATTTCACAATTTCCACCGACTATGTACAACAATTTGGTGAGGACGGGTGACTTAATGCTTAGGCAGCCCATCATACATGAATATCTAGAAAGAGCTTATTGTCTTGTAGTCCTCTCCTTTTGAGAGAAACGGATAACAACTCTGATATAGTTTTAAACAAAATTACTATCTCAAACTCAAATTTATGATTTTAACCCATCTTATTTGGTCTTATACAAAATTAACATTTATCTTACTTTGAAATGGGAATTAGAGTAACACATGACAAATTGTTCTTTTTATATGTATTTATTTGAATCTTAAGAACAAATCTTTGAAAACAAAACACTTTATCTTCTTCGCGTTTTGTTTGTTTTCTTCGAATTTGGTGATATAATTGGTAATGAAATTCTATATACATAGATAATATGTCTTAATTTTTTTTTAAATATTTAACTTATATAAATTTGCAAATTCACATTTAAATTTGTAATTTTAATAATTTATTTTTAATTTTAAATAAAATTAATTAACTTTTAAATAAATTTTAAAATAAAAATCAAAAATCAAAATTTTAAAAATTTCTTATTATTAAAATTCTAATTCTAAATTTATAAATTTATGACTTTTCCAATTTCAATTCAATTCCCCAATAAAATTAATAAAATATTCAATTCAAGAATCCCAACTAAATATCAAACTTCCGTTAGCATAGATGGTTAGTCATCTTTTCGAAGGAAAATTCTTTGAAAATATTCGAAACTAGAAGGTTTTCTTTTTATAGTATATTTAATATATATATATATATATATATATAAATTAAATATACTAATAAGTATAAATATGTTTTATCATAAATTGCTAGATTTAAGGATAAATATAGACATTCTGAATTTGGATACATTGGATGGTTTCAAAATTAAAAATATTATTTAGAAAAAAATATATATAATGTATTAGAAGACATTAAGATTTACAATTAAAAAAAAAAATGTTTAATAACATTAAAGTTTTTAAGTTGGATTAATGGTAGTCTTTATCTTATATATATCTATATATATATATATATATATATATATATTCTAAATTTTGGAAAAATAATTTATTCCTTTTCAAAAGGAAAAGTTTGTAATTTTATTCATCTTCAAACAAACAACAAAATTACATTTTGCATATGCTGTAAGCATTTCTTAAGATAAATATAGTTTATGAGATAAAGAGAATAAAACATATGAAAATTTGGAGATTAAATGTAATAATAATCACAAAACTTTTCTTTCTTTCCTTTTTGTTATTCCCCTTTGTTTGGACTGGACCAACGGGAACCATTGCTAGTTCATATCTTGTTTATTTTGGTGGGAATCTTGTTGACTTTGGTGGGGATCCATTGCTAGTTCACATCTTGTTGACTTTGGTGGGGGTCTTGTTGACTTTGATGGGGATTATTTCTGAGTTAGAGCTCTTAGAAACCTTAACTCTTTTTGAACCCCCCGTCCCATTTTTTGTATGTGCCTCATTTTTTTGTTGTTTTGATGTTTGAATCTCTTGTCATTCAATGCCATCCTACATATGGGATATGCTACAATGTTAGATCCATGCTTCAAGTTATGGTTGGTTTGGATGGTCCTTTATGATTTCTTCTTCTTCTTCTTTTGAGAGGTGAGGATCATAACCCTAGCATCCTTTTGATTTATGGTCCTGCCTCTTTTTCCTTTTTGGGATCTTATTTTCCTAAGGGCATGTGTTTTGCAAGCGTCCTGTTTGGAAGCATATTCAACATGTGAAGGCCATGTTCTCATATTCTAATACTTGCGTCCACTGAAATTTTTTGTTTTAGTAGTATGTGTTCAAGTAGAGCTTTGTTGAGGTCTCTCTCTATGCAAATTTTGGCAAAGGAAAAAGGCCTTTCTTTGTTTTTTTTAGGTCCATATTGTTGAATTTTCCTAGTGTTTCCAATTTCCTCTAGAATAATGTGATGCCAAAAAGAAAGGGGGAGATTTGGTAGCCCCATTCATAACGGCATAGTTGAGACCACCATGTTTGTGGCATCAAAATATGGGAACCATGGGGTAATGAGGAGTCCACATCTACCCCAGAACTAGGGCCCATCATTCAATACTTTTTTCCAGATTTGCTTGAGTATCAAATTGGATAATAAAAAACATTTGGAACATAAATAGATCTCACAGTTGGGGGTTCGGGATGAAAAGACCCAGTGGTATAAAATGTTAGATCTAGGAAAAAAACCATCAGACCTGCATATCATAATCTTGGATTGGAGAGAAGAAAAAAGGGAGTTTAACTCTGGAAGATTAACCTACATGGTAGACACATGCTTCATTTTTTCTACAATGTAGGGACCTGGGTTGATTTAAGGATGATTTGCAGGTATGGAACTGTTTCCCTATGTGAGATCCTTGTAGGAAGCTGATCCACTGGAGGTCCCTAGCCCCAGAGCTCCACCATGAAGCTTGAGGTTCAATATTATGGTAGAGTTCCTTGATATTCAATAGTCCTTCATCATAGAAAGATCCTAAAGCATACTCATTTCAAAAGGAAGACACTACATTTTTACAGGAATGCCCAACCTATACATGACGTGTTGCTTCAGATTTCCCACTGAGTCCAAAGACTCGACCCAAAATAGGGAGGATTTACCATTTATATTTTTAATGAGGATCTGAAATATTTCCTCGTACGACTCTTCCTATCTTTCTTCCAACATAAAACTATGAAAGGGAGGAAGTTCTCCTTGTGAAATCATATCACTCATGCGCACAGGTAGCAACATCTATGCAGGTTTCATATCCATCATGGCTTTATCAACTAGGGTTGCTTGGTTACCCATAGAACGGGGAATAGTGAACGATATTTGGATATGATTCCAGTCAACCAATTGCATTCAACATAACAATGTAAGGGCATCCTTGCCATGACCATGCATCACATAACAACCAAATATTGCTTTCCATGATGCTAAATTTATCTAATTCATTTTTTTAAACACTTGGTGTTCCTTCTTAGTGCACCCACATTTAGCATACATATCTACCAATGCACTTGTCGCATTAAAATCTCACTCAGTTTGACTTCTAATCGTATAACCATGCATTTCCTTACCATGACTTAGAGCTACAAAGTCAACACATATTGGGATAACACTAGCTATGGTAACTGAGTTTAGTTTCATGGTGAAAGCACTCATTTCTTTCAAGAGGTGTAAAGCCCCCTCTCCATGTGTATTTTGTGCATAAGTCACAATCATTGAAGTCCAAAAGATCACATTAGGCTCAACACCTACTCACTACATTTCTCAAGATAGTATCTTGACATCCTTAGGCATGCCTTTCTATCTATACCTTGCAAATTGTGAATTCCATGCAGCAATTTTTCTCTTAGACATTTTGTCAAATGTATTGCACGCATCCTTCATGCTTCTACACTTCACATGTTTCTACAAGGGCACTTCCCATAGAAACATATTATTCAAGACAACCTTTGATAGTGTAATTATGGATGCCCTTGTCTTGTTGTAGATCTACTAAGCTTCCACAGTCAGGATGAATGCTCACGATAAAAAAAGACTTTGGTATTCCACCTTATTCATGCATTCGAAAAAGTAGCTTCGGAGCCTTTTCTCCATCCCCATTCAACACACACCCTCCTAATCCAACGATGGATGACCTTACACCAGCCCACCAGATCGCTTGAGAAGAAAGTGAAGAAAATCCCTTGTGTGTTGTCATTGTCATTCTACTCCTACACTCCCTTGAAAGTCAACTCTCGAGAATCGGTTATATACACTCAATGTATAGCAATGTTCTATCAATTTTGGAAAATTAATTGTATGCAAAAACACTTTGTTCTCTACAACTCCACAAGTTTTTATAGCAAGATTCAATAATTTAAATACTCAAAAGGTTGTACTAATAAAAATATATGCATTATATATTTTCAAGAATATTAACATACTTGTTAGGAAAATTCAAAATTCACATAGTTAGGCACAACTTTAATAAACAAAAATATATTTGGAAAACAAACTCATTTTCCTACATTTTATTTTTTACACCAACTTCAAATTCATTGCATAGGTACCTCTAATCATCTCTTCAAGTTAACATATTGTTATTGGGATGATCTAGAAGTTGGTTAACTAGCTTTAATGCAATGAGATTTTTCATATGAAGCTCATTCAAATATAGACTCAATATTTTCATTCTTGACTGGAATTTTTTATATGGAAAATTTTGGTCATCTCCTTCTTTTAGTGCTGAAGGCTACTTGGGTTCACGTCCTTCAACATTAATGTGCAAACAATTTTCTCACCTATATCAAAGTTGTCGTCCACCTAGAATCTATAGATATAGGATTTTTTTCTTTGTATACTTCTTATGATTCTATGAAATTTTTCTTCTTCATATTTTTTCTTTATGATTCTTTGGATTCACAATAATTTTTTTAAAATAAATATTTCAAAGCTACCATCAACTAGAATCTATAAATATGGTATTTATTTTTCTTTGTAACCTTCTTATGATTCTATGAAAAAATTCTTTTTTGTATTTTATTTATTTATGATTATTTGGATTCAAAACTGTATTTTAAACAATAAATCTAACATAATTTAAAGTATAGAGTTTTTCTTTTGGAAAAATTGTATAATAATTTATTATTTTTTGTTCTCATTATTTAAAACTATTTGTTTAAAATATTGCTTTCTACGTGAAATATATTTTTCACTTTTAATATCACTGACTTTCCATTAAATACAACAATACCAAAAATACTATCAAGATCACATCATAATCCATAACCATTAAAAAGAATACACCATTTCGAAAATCTATTTAGCATCCTGTCGTTATTACTCTCTAACCATACCAAAACACTTTCTAACCTCTTATAATTACGCCGAAGGTGTCCCTTTTTGAAAGTCAAGCTGACTTTCATCTACAATTTTATTTTCCAACGTTAGTTGGGAGCAAACAACTGTCATTTTTTCCACTAGATTTGAACATTGCATGGTTAGTTATGGTTAGTTTTTCCTTTGGTTTAGGGTTTGAATATTGTATTCTATTTTTTTTAAGCACCTGTGACTATTTTAGAGTCTCAAAGAGATCGTGTTGGAAAGGTGGAGGAGACAAAACACAAATTCACACAAAAAACATACAAGTTACGTCTCTTCTATTGATCAAACAAAACTTGATACTTACAGTGAACCCGATGAAGAGTATTTAACCTTTTCGACTAGCGACTCACCTAAAATATCTTGACATGCAACCACACACTAAAAGTCATCTATCACTTAACTCGACTTGACTCAACACTCCAATATTCAACCCTCAACACTTAGTTAACTGACTCTATAGTCTTAGCCAACTCCTCATGCGGGAGTAATTAGCTTATTTTAACACTCCACCTTAATTACAACTGCTAAACTAAAGCTTGACTCATGACAATTCAAACATGCCTACTCGTCTATGTCTCAGCTAGGCTTACAACACCCAAGTTTCTTCTATGAAACTCAAACACATATTTTGTAGAAATTTTGAATAATTTAACACATATTCAACAGAGATTATCCTGATCATGTACTATTGCGGAATACATACACAACACATAAACTCCTCTACGTTGATCATCAATACAGCAGCATCAATAACAATAAAACATCAAGAGCATTCACACATTAACACAGTATGTAACCCGGGGAAAGCATCTCGCTAAAAACCCCACACTATCTGTATATTAATGATTGAGACCATGTAACATTACAAAGTACAATGCTTATCACAAGCAATCCAGTACCAGCTCCACCTGTTACACACAATACAGCTAAGATCTGATCTCCAAATCTATTCCACTGCTTGCCTGCCTCCACTGCTCAATACTTGCTCAAGAATGAATGAGAATGGTCTACCAAACTCATATTTCACCTCCAAAGAATCACTCACAATGTGTAAGACATGAGCAGAAGCTACAAACTGGGCAAATACATGAACAAACTCATTGGCATACTCAATCCCTTGATTGTGCAAGATCTGATGCACAACTATAGTCACAACTGATAGCAATCTGATTCTCTAACACCTGTCCCTGCTGAACTGAACATGCACTAACATGAAACTAAGTTAACTGATGTATTCTATAGTTGTATTATGAGTTAATAATTATTTTAACAACTCATCATTAGTCTATTTGCAGTTAGACTAACTACAACTAGTTTAACCAAGTCAAACTGAACACAACTCCATCAACTCCACAATCAACTCCACCAAACTCAACTGATTGAGTTCTAACTGAAGTCATGCATGCAACAACTCAAATGACTCATAAGAAAAGCATACTTCCTTCTGACAGCTGCATGGGCCACATCTGTAGCTCAAACTGAAGTGCTCCAAGAGAATAAGATCAAGTTTATAGTCCAAATATTATTATGAGACAATAATATTTGACTTTTCTATTTTTGACAGACGGTCTAAAAATAGACTTTGATCACCCACACTGTGGTCACCCACACTTTGGTCACCCACATTGTGATCACTCACACTGTGGTCACCCACACTGTGATCATCCACACTGTGATCAAAAATAGAACTTGCGCCATAATTTTCCTGCGGGCCCACTTAGTGAAGGCGACTCTTTTCACTAAGCTCCATCATCTTGTTGCAATCTCAACACTCCCTCTCGACAAGATATGGATTATCAGCAACCCCTATCCTGCCTCGGTGGTATTCGAATTTGCTCCTAGTGAGAGCCTTCGTAAGAATATCAGCATCCTGATCCTCCGTTGGAATGTATGAAAGCAACATGATCCTCCGCTGCACACAATCTCTGATATGATGGTACCTGATGTCAATATGCTTAGATCTATCATGAAATACATGATTAGCCGAGAGTTTAATGCAACTCTGGTTATCACAGTAAATCACAGTAGGATCCAAATGAGAACCAAACAAACCAACCAGGATCTTCCTCATCCATATAGCCTCGCATGCAGCCAAACTTGCTGCCATATACTCGGCCTCCGCTGAACTGAGTGCCACGGATCTTTGCTTCCTGCTGTACCAAGAAACTGCTGTCGATCCAATACTGAAGACCCCTCCTGATGTGCTCTTTCTGTCCGTTGGGCTCCCTGCCCAATCTGCATTTGTGAAGCCACATAGCTTCACCTCATCCTCCTGTTTGTACCACAAACCATATCCCGATGTGCCTCTCAAGCAGCGCAATACATGCTTGCCCGCCTTCCAGAAGAGCTTGGTAGGCTTAACCATAGCTTGTGAAAGCTGGTTAACTGCATAGCATATATCAGGTCGTGTATTGACCAAATACATCAGCGACCCCACCAACTATCGATAAACAGTGGCATCCACTTCTTCTCCCGAAGTGGCATCCTCCTTCCTCCAACCTCCAGGAAGAGGAGTATCAACAGGCTTGCAGCCATGCATGTTGAACTTCTCCAGTATCTCCCGAGCATACTTGCCCTGAGAAACAAACAGTCCACCACTGCGCTGCCATATTTCCAATCCTAGGAAATAGTGAAGGAGGCCCAAGTCCTTCATCTCAAACTCTGTAGCAAGATCCTTCTTGCATGACAGTATCAATAGCTCATCACCCGTTAGAATCAAATCATCAACATACAGTACAATGATAAGCAACTTACCCTCCACCACAATCTGGTATAGGTTAGGATCCGCCTCGCTCCTGGAGAATCCAAGTCCTGTGAAATAGCTGTCTATCCGTGTGTACCAAGCACGTGGTGCTTGCTTCAACCCATACAGCGCTCTCTTGAGCCTGCACACATGCGACTCGCTGCTGAAGACCTCAAAGCCTTCGGGCTGCTCAATGTACACCTCCTCCTCAATGACTCCATTGAGGAACGCAGTCTTCACATCCATCTGATGAATGTGCCATCCCATCTGCACTGAGAGAGCAAGAATCGTCCGTATGGAAGAATACCTTGCGACAGGTGCAAAGGTCTCCTCATAATCGATCCCCTCTATCTGTGAAAAGCCTCGGGAAACAAATATTGCCTTTTACTTCTCCACACTCCCGTCAGCTGCCTGCTTGACCTTGTAGATCGATCTCGAACCCACCACTGATTTCCCTTCCGGTCTAGGAACAATCTCCCATGCACTGTTTCTGACAATAGAATCATACTCTTCCACCATGGTGTCTACCCATGCGGGATCCTCCACAGCTTCCTCGAAAGAGGATGGCTCAGTCACAACACACTTGCTCATCAGAGCCATGTATCTAGTGTACCGATCAGGTGACTGTCTCTGCCTGTGTTGGGCTGTAGGTGGTCCTACAACTTTCTCTGCATCTTGAGCCAGTCGCTCAGCTTCTGTCAAGCGCTTTCGCCCTCTGATGGTTGGCGCTACATGAGTGGTCTCTTCCACTCCATGAACCTCGTCCTGTGGCTAATCCACGTCCTGAAGCTCATCCTTAGGAACTAATAGCTACTCATCTGCATGCAAGTGTAGCTCCCTCTCAAGCGAACACTTCATGGCTTTCTCCTCCTGAAATTTTATATCTCGTCGCACAACAGTTTTACCACTGTCTGGCAAATACACACGATAGTTGTGGGGCGTATCAGTGTACCCCACAAATATCCCAACCTCTGTGGTCGGCTCCAACTTCTTCCTGGCATCCTTCGTCGCATGCATGTAAATGTTAGCACCAAAAATCCTCAAATGAGAAAGATCAGGCTTCTTACCAGAATAAGTCTCCTCAGGTGTACTCATGCCAAGTATCCTATGAGGACAATGGTTTTGCACATAAACTGTTGTATTGCATGCTTCCGCCCAGAAGTGAAGGGGTAGGCCCTGATCATGCAACATTGCCCGTGCAACACCCACAATCATTCTATTCTTCCGCTTAGCTACCCCGTTTTGCTGTGGGTTATGGGGAGCTATGAGCTCTCTACGAATCCCTTCTGCCTTGTAGAAATCCTTGAACTCATCCGAGATGTATTCACCACCATTATCGCTCCTAAGAGCCTTCACTTTCTTCCCCGACTCCTTCTCGACCAGTGCTTTGAATTCATAGAACTTTGAATATGTCTCGCTCTTCTTCTGCATGAAGAAGATCCAGCACTTATGAGAGAAATCATCAACAAAAATCACATAATACCTGTGTTTTGCTGTCGAAGCAATTGAGAAAGGTCCACACACGTCTGTGTGAATTCTCTCAAGGATCGTCGTGGCGCGACTATCCTTCTCGTGAAAGGTGGCTTTCACAAACTTCCCCAAGGTACACCCCTTGCACTGATCTGACTGCGCAAGTGTGCCTTTAGGAAGCCCTGTAGTGATCTGCTACAGTATCTTCAAGGCTCCATGGTGAAGGTGACCCAATCTCCTGTGCCACAACTCGCCATCATCTCGGCTCACCAATCCTTCTGCCTTGCCCGCCATTGCTGCGCATCCATCTACATGCAACTGATAAAGGTTCCTCACTCGAACCCCTATCTTCCGGGTCTCACCAGTTGTCTTGCTGCGCAGGAAAGCCTTTCCCTCGCTGAAAACAACATCATACCCCTTGTCTTCTAACATCGCCACTGAGATGAGATTCTTCGTCAATCCTGGAACATGCATGACTTCCTTCAATACGAAGGGTTTACTAGATTCCCTCTCAAAGGAAATGGTACCGATACCGGTCGCACTGCATCTACCATCATCGCCCATCTCGATGTGCACTCCAAGATCTTTGTCCTCCAGATCAGAGAACAAATCTCTATCTCCCGTCATGTGAAAAGACGCACCACTGTCCAAGAACCACACTGATCCCATCACACTTGAAACCAAGCATGCGATCAATGAAAAATCAAGCTCAAACTGTGAGGCTAGAGCCTCTCCTGCTGAAGATCCATCAACCTGCTTGTCCTTCTTCTTCTGCGGACAATTAGTGGCATAGTGTCCGTGCTGGTGACAGTGAAAACACTTCACCTTAGACATATCCTGCTTCTTGCCTTTCGCACCAGACTGAGAAGCTTTCTTGCTCTTCCCTTTCTTTGCTTTGGCAGCCAAAGCACAATTCTCTTCATCAGCTCCCTTTGACGAAGATCCATTCTCACCTTTATTGTTTCTGAGTTTATCCTTGAGCGCCAGGTCACTCTTGCTTTGGAATAACATTTGCAATCCGTTGAAAGACATTTCAACAACACTGTTGCAAATTCGATTTCCACCAGCTCCAACTCAACTGCCTCGGATCTAAGATTCGTGAGAACAAAATATTTCTCGTACAGAGATTGACTGTATGAGCATTCACCGGATATCTCACCTTCCAAAGGAAGGATGAATCCAGAGGCTACCTGGCCCGATTATAGACTCTGCCTGAAGAAATAGAATGTAAACACTTCCTGAATAGTAGATCTGATGATCAACAGCTCTGATACCATGTGGAAATTTCGAATAATTTAACACATATTCAACAGAGATTATCCTGATCATGTACTATTGCGGAATACATACACAACACATAAGCTCCTCTACATTGATCATCAATATAGCAGCATCAATAACAATAAAACATCAAGAGCATTCACACATTAACACAGTATGTAACCCGGGGAAAGAATCTCGCTAAAAACCCCACACTATCTGTATATTAATGATTGAGACCATGTAACATTACAAAGTACAATGCTTATCACAATCAATCCAGTACCAGCTCCACCTGTTACACACAATACAGCTAAGATCTGATCTCCAAATCTATTCCACTGCTTTCCTGCCTCCACTACTCAATACCTGCTCAAGAATGAATGAGAATGGTCTACCAAACTCGTATTTCACCTCCAAAGAATCACTTACAATGTGTAAGACATGAGCAGAAGCTACAAACTGGGCAAATACATGAGCAAACTCATTGGCATACTCAATCCCTTGATTGTGCAAGATCTGATGCACAACTATAGTCACAACTGATAGCAATCTGATTCTCTAACACCTGTCCCTCCTGAACTGAACATGCACTGACATGCAACTGAGTTAACTGATGTATTCTATAGTTGTATTATGAGTTAATAATTAGTTTAACAACTCATCATTAGTCTATTTGCAGTTAGACTAACTACAACTAGTTTAACCAAGTCAAACTGAACACAACTCCATCAACTCCACAATCAACTCCACCAAACTCAACTGATTGAGTTCTAACTGAAGTCATGCATGCAACAACTCAACTAACTCATAAGAAAAGCGTACTTCCTTCTGACAGCTGCATGGGCTACATCTGTAGCTCAAACTGAAGTGCTCCAAGAGAATAAGATCAAGTTTATAGTCCAAATATTATTATGAGACAATAATATTTGACTTTTCTATTTTTGACAGCCAGTCTAGAAATAGACTTTGATCACCCACACTGTGGTCACCCACACTGTGGTCACCCACACTTTGGTCACCCACATTATGATCTCTCACACTGTGATCACTCACACTGTGGTCACCCACACTGTGATCATCCACACTGTGATCAAAAATAGAACTTGCGCCATAATTTGCCTGCGGGCCCACTTAGTGAAGGCGACTCTTTTCACTAAGCTCCATCATCTTGTTGCAATCTCAACATATTTTTCTAATGACTTAGTAAATATATCAGCGAATTGATCACTAGATTTACAAGGCTTCAAGTGAACTTCTCCATTGCTCACAAATTCTCTAATAAAGTGATATCTAGTATCAATATGCTTTCTCTTTTGATGAAACACACTATTCTTGGATAGTGCAATCGCTTATGTGTTGTCACAATATATTGTTGTTGATCCTTTTTGTTTCTGCTTGAGCCCATCAAATACTCTTGTTAACCACACTGCTTGACATGCTATTGCTACATATTTTGCTTCTACTGACGAAAGTGTCACAATGGGTTGCTTCTTAGATGTCCATGAAATCACACCTGAACCAAGATGGGACATAAAACCAAAAGTGCTCTTCCTATCATCCAAACTGCTTGCAAAATCACTATCTATGTATCCAATCAAATCCTTATTTTCTGTGCTTGCATACATTATGCCAAAATCTCTAGTTCCTACTATGCATCTCATAATTCTTTTTCTTTCACTTCAATGTGTGTCTTTTGGAGTCTCCATAAATCTAGAAATCAAACTCACTCCTTGCATGACATTCGGTCTTGTAGCTGTGAGATACATGAGGCTGCCAACCAATCATTTGAATAGAGTTGGATTGACATCTGATCCTTCATCATCCTTGCTTAACTTTGTACCTGTTACAACAAGTGTAGGGACATGTTTGCAATTTTCCATCTTGAATATTTTCAACAAATCTTTGGCATATTTATTTTGACAAATAAAAATTCGTTTTTTAGATTGCTCAAATTCTATGCCAAGAAAATATTTCATGAGACCAAGATCTGTCATCTCAAATTATTTCATCATGGCCTCTTTAAATTCATTTTACTCAAAATCATCTAAAAAATCATGTCCTCAACATATAAGCAAACAATCAAAATTTGTCCATACTCATTTACCTTTATGTACAAGGTAGGCTCAATGTTGCTTCTGCAAAATCCATTCTTAATCATGTAGTTGTCAATTCTACTATACCAAACTCTAGGCGCTTACTTCAGTCCATAGAGCGCTTTCTTCAACCTGTAAACTTTCTCTTCGTTACTTTCAAATTCATAACCTGGAGGTTGTTGCACATAAATTTCTTCTTCTATAATTCCATTCAAGTAGGTTGATTTCACATCCATCTGATATACTTTCCACTTGTTTTGAGTTTCTATGGCTAGAACTACTCTTACAGTATCCAATCTATCTACCGGAGCAAACGTTTCTCCAAAATCTATTCCCGGTTGCTACGAGAATCCTTTTGCTACAAGTCTAGCTTTAAATCTATCAATTTCACCTTTCTCATTCAACTTTGTCTTGTACACCCACTTTACACCATTGATATTTTTATCCTTTGGCAAATCAACCAAATCCCATGTATCATTCTTTTCAATAGCTTCAATTTCTTCATCCATGGCTTGCACCCAATTTTCATCTCTGGTTGCTTCTTCAAACGAAGAAGGTGGGAATGACAACAATGAAAAATTTAAACTAACATCCAAATCATCATAAATATCTTTCAAACTTCTCATCTTTCCTTTACCATTGTTTGATTCATCACCTGATTGATTGTCAGGAGAATCTCGATCTGTTGATCTGCTTGAAGATCCATGATGCTCTGAAAATCTTGGAGTCCTTGTTGGTGTGTGCCTGTTTGGTGTTTTCACTTGTGATTCTCACTGCTCCTTTTCTGCTACATTATATTCTTCCATCAGTGGCACTTGTGCATCAACTATTTTGTCTACAGTTCCATTCCATGACTCTTGTTCGTTGAACATAACATTTGTGCTAATTATGGTCTTCTTGGTGATAGGGTTATAAAATTTGTAAGCTTTTGATTGCTCACTATAACCAGTAAATATGCAATTTTCAATTTTATCATCCAATTTACCTCTTTGCTCCTTAGGCACATGTGTATAAGCTACACATCCAAATACTCTAAGATGAGATATGCTACAAGATATACCTGACCATGCTTGTTCTGGTACTCTATTCATCACACTGTTTGTAGGAGATCTATTGATCACATAAATAACACATGCAATTGTTTCTGCCCAATACTCATTAGACAAGTTTCTACCTTTCAACATGCTTCTTACCATGTTCATAATTGTCATTTTCTTTCTCTCTGCTACACCATTATGATGCGGTGTGTACCTGGTTGTAAACTATCTTTTGATTCCATGTTGTCCGCAGTAATCATGGAATGCCTTTGAGTGATATTCTCCACCATGATCTGACCTCATTACCTTGATATGTCGATCACTTTGGTTCTCTGCTAATGCTTTGAATTCCTTGAACTTTAAAAAATTTTCAGACTTCTCCTTCAAGAAGTAAACCCAAGTATTTCTACTATAATCATCAATGAAAGTGAGGAAGTAACAATTTCCACCAATCGACTCTGTCCTCATAGGTCCACACAAGTCTGTATGCACTAGCTCAAGAGGTTGCTTTTATTTGTATGCAACACTCTTTGGAAAACTTTTACAATGTTTCTTTCCTAAGATGAAACACTCACTAGTACTAGCAGGTTCTTTGATGGGAGGTAATCCTCTAACCATCTATTTTTGCCATAACCAATAGTCATCAGAACATTCAACTATAAAAGAACTAACCTGATCACTATAATTCATAATTAGAGGAAAGAGTTTGTTCCTCGTCATCTTTACCTTCGCTATTAGTTGCTTACTTGGGGGCTTTTCATATATAACACATTCTTAACCTTAAAAGATAACTTTGTATCTTTTATGTGTCAATTAACCAACACTTATCAAATTATGTTTGAGACTAGGAACATAATATACCTCTGAGATTGTCTTCGGCTCCCCCTGCCTAGTTAGAATGTTGACCACTCCTTTTCCATCTACTTCCACAGTCTTGTCAGTCCCCAACATTACCTCTTTTTTCTCAGATTGATTGAAATTTGCAACCAAATTCTTATTGCTATCATGTGGTTACCGTAACCACTGTCTAACAGTTGCACACTGGTAGAAGGTTCATGCATGGTACGATAAACTGGGAACATTGAGCTAGTACTCTCTGTAGTGAAATTAACTCTCTAGTTCTGTTGATTAGCTATCTTATTCTTGCAATCACAAGCATAGTGACCAAATTTATTGCAATAATAGTATCTCACCTTTGATTTTTCAACTCTTTGATTATTGTTGAATATTTTGTAGTTTCTTCCACTTTCATGTTCATGCTCTTCTCGGCCATCTCTATGACCAAAACGTCTTCCGCCTCATCCTCTGCCTCTCGATATACTTGTGCCTCAACCTCTATCTCTTGAAATAGAAACCTAACTTTTGAAAGCGATTTCTAAAGTGGAATCCTTATTTCTATCTATCCTTGCCTCATGCAATAGAAGTGATCCCATCAGCTCATCAACTGTCAATGATGCCAAATCCTTGGCTTCTTCTATGGCTGCTACCACAACATCAAATTTGGTAGACAAAGATCTAAGGACCTTCTCAACCACTATTTTATCTTTAATTTCTTCACCATAAATCTTTTACTGGTTTACAATAGTTATGACCCGATTCATGAAAGAATCGATGTCCTCTATCTCCTTCATCTGTAGACTTTCAAAATCTCTCCTAGTATTTTGCAACTTAACAATATTGAGTTTGGCCATACCTTTATAGTTTGTCACCAAAGTATCCCATGCTTCCTTTGTTGAAGACGTGATCATAATTTTTTGGAGCACTGCTCGGTCCACTCCTTGCTGGATAAGCTGCAATGCTTATGCATTATTCTTCTTGGCTTTCTTACATTATTCCCTCTCCACTTTAGTGAGAGCTCGTGCTTCTGATTCATTCTTAGGTTTTGAAAACCCAAACTGGACTTAATCCCAAACATCATGAGCCTGCAACATGGTCACCATCTTAATTTCCCACACATTGTAATATTTCCCTGTAAACGATGGGCACTAGGACTGGAAATTTGAGAAAGCCATCTTTCTCCAAAAATTTCTCTTCAAAAAAACCTAAAATTTCTCCTTTAAGAAACTTGTTCAAAAAATTCTCCTTTCAATAAAACCCTAAGTTTTTATTTTATGTATATAAAAAATACACCGTCTACATATGTCATCTACTTACAACTCCATTTCAATTGTCGATTTCACAACCTCTTGACAAAGGAAGCTTTCTAATTATGATAGACACAATTTCCATCGACTGAGTATGACGCTTTTTGGATGTTAGACATCTCCTTAGGGTAATCTCCAACGATGGGTAATTTAGATTTTATCTGAATTTTTTAAAACTATATGTTTTAGTCAAATTTGATTGAAATTTGGTAAGGATTAGTTAGAATCAAAAATTTAAAGTATGAAATATATATATATCTTAAATTCATTTATATATTTAAAAATGCATTTTAAATATTAAAAAGATAACATCTAATAAAAAATTATTTCATCAACTTTAATTAAAATAATAATAATAATAATAATAATAATTCACTCTTTTTTTAATTTTATGATTAATAATGGAATTGTATTTTTATTTGTTTAAATTATATATTTGAAAAAATAAATTTAATATTAAAAAATATTTTAATTATATAAAATTTTCTATATAAATGAATTTAATATTTGGAATAAATTTTTAAAAGTACATTTTGGTAATGGAAAGTAATTAATTAATTCTAGAATATTTTTAATGGGAGTGATTGATCAAATTTTGAAATTTATTTCAAAAACAGTTAAGTCATTTCTTGTCTTTAAATCAAATTGATTAATTAAAAAAATCACCATATCAAATGAACTATGTTTTTTTATACATAAGGTAAGCCATGGTATTGGCCCATGTATTGTAACACAACACATTTATAAGTTAATGATCTCCATGGTAAAATGGAAATCAATTTCCATGAATAAGATTATTATTACATGTTTATATATATATATATCTATATCTATATCTATATATATATATATATATATATATATATATATATATATATATATATATATATAATTTATTCATTAATTCTTTTTATAATTAATAATAATAATCTAAAATGAAGTATTAATAATAATAATTTAAAATGGAACATATAATACAATTGTATAGGGCTCCCGGTGTGAGCGATGGCTAGGCTTACCGAGACCACTCTCTGCGCTGATGCCGCACTCCAGACGAGAGCTCTGAGCAGCAATGGAGAATGATGGATGGGCCACAAGAAATCAAACATTGTTGAGGGAGGGACAGATGGAAAGAGGAAGAGGGAAGCGGCTCTGCTTTCAGCATGCTTGTGATATGAATGGAATTGGACTCAGGGCGGTCCCTTGCAATGGAGGCTCAACTG
The DNA here is from genome assembly GCA_031772625.1 of Pinus tabuliformis. Taxonomy (NCBI): domain Eukaryota; kingdom Viridiplantae; phylum Streptophyta; class Pinopsida; order Pinales; family Pinaceae; genus Pinus; species Pinus tabuliformis. The sequence goes on from CM062817.1 coordinate 616,434,122, forward strand.
GAACCATGCACAGACGATCCTAGGCAGGAAGGAGGCATTCAACACTTGTGGCCCCCAATACCCAGGAAACTTAGCTGACTGCTGAAGGTGACTCAAGTGGCAACTCGTTAAAGAGGAGCACAAAGCCGCCGTATCTGGCCCCGATCCTATGCCATGCGGCCACCCTTCCTCGGCTGCTATTTTGAGATATGTCCACGATCCAGATCTAGAGAAGAAAAGACCAGCTAGGGCATTGATCAGGCTAGATCCAACATACTCATTTTCTTTGGCAGTAGATCGAGCCATACAACAAGTAGATCCAGTCAACCCTGACCTAGATCTAATCCAAATCTTCATAAAAACGCCAGAAGGAAATCTATAGGAGAATGGCAAGAGGGAGACGGATCCAAGATTTAAGACGAGAAATCCAAACACACTTAGGCATACTAGCAAGCATGCAAAACCTGATTTACTCAGGACACAGCCTACGAGGTAACCACACGCTATAGGATTATGGTATTGACATAGACTCGAATATCATGGTCAATTTGCAGCTCCGAGGTGGATGCTGTGGTACTAGTTTAAAGGGCACATGCACGTTTAAGGATGCAGTCAAAGGAAAGGAAAAATCCCAAACCAAACCAGCATTATCCCCTGAACTACCAGGGCCCTACATAGTGGAGCAAAAATCTAAGAATCCTACCTTCACAGTCTCAATACCTAAGGTAAATGGTTGTACTCTGATTTTCTTACCAAAGCAGTCATATGCAGATTTAATGGGTTTTGGCCCAAATCTTTTCTTTTGCACCAATGGATTTTCGCTGCTTGGTCACCAACTTGTGAAATCCTTTTATGTTCCAAAGTGTCTTTTGTTGTCAGATTCACCACAGTTCAAGAAAAGGAATACATACTTAATAAAGGACCATGGTTCTAGGGCAACATAGGGCTCTTCATGACCCCTTAGTTCCTAGATTTTGGCACCAACACAATGGTGGTAACAAAAATGCCAATTTGGGTCAGATTACACAACCTCCCATTGCACTTCTAGCATCATCATGTGTTAGAAGGTATAGGGAACTCCTTGGGGAAGTTCCTAAAGATCGATGTGGACAGATTCACAAGGGGCATATTCACTTTCGCCAGGATATGTGTCGAAGTAGACCTTAGTCAAGGATTACCAAACAACATTACATTGAAATTCAATGATACACACTGGACACAACCTTTGGATTATGAAAATACAAATTTTCGATGTCATGGATGTTTGAAGATAGGCCACCTTCACAATGCCAGCCCACAAGCACAAAAAGATCCCAAAAGGAACAAAAAGCAACCCAAAAAACCAAAAGGCTGCCAATGCACAAACATTTTGGGAGAAGAAGCAAAACAATCAGAAGCAACAAAAAATAATGTAGAAAAGGAATTATAGAAGGACCAGAACAAAACACAAAAGGAGGAGACAGACCATACCATTGCCTGCATTTTGAGGCCCAACAACCCCTTGCCGCATCAGGAGTCCCAAATAATAGGAATGGAAGTACATAGAAGCAAACGAACTCATGGATCAGAGGGATATGATTCTGACAAAGAATATCCTATACACATAGATGAAAATCAATGTCCATTGTAACTTCCACTCCCAACATAGGAGGTTGGAGAAAAGTGGAAAAGAAGAAAGATAGAAAAGAATAGGATGTGTTAATTTCTAGGTTCTTTTATGTATTTTGTGTTGATAGAATCAACTCATTTTGCATATGCTATTTAGCATCTACAACATGTAATTTTGTCTTTTGAATAAAATTACGAATTTTCCAAGGGGAAAAAGTTAATAATTTAAAATGAAGTTATAATTTAGTTAATTTTTATGATTTTTTTTTTTTTTTTTGACAATATGAAATATATCATTAAGAAAGTGTTTTTCATACTTATCATGAATTGAAGCTTCTACAAATTTACCAACAATATAATATATATTAGTTTTTATTTGTTTTCTCAATCATATAATTTATATAGCTATACTAGTTTTTATTTATTTTATCCTTTACCATATACAACTATTTATATATACAACTGTATTTTATATTTTTAATTTATGTTTTTTTCAAATATCTTTCCACTAAATACAACATTACCATCAGATTAGAATATCATTACCATTAAAATTACATAACTGCAACTCACTCCTGATTGGATATGTCTTTCATAACAACAACTCACTTCTGATTGAATATGTCTCTCATTACTGCAACTCACTCCTAATTGAATAGGTCTTTCATAAATGGAACTCACAAAAGGGGTGTTCAATGACGTTCCTGCCACGTAGTAATGATACTCTTGTTTAGTTGACATTGTCAATTAGCATTGACATCTACATGTCTTTGGGGTTGTTGCTCTTCGATGAAATGGAGTAAATTTACTTTAAAAGCAAGATTCACATATACTACGGTGAAAATCATACAAAAACTAATCCAATGTCGGAAAATAATGTTGGAAAATAGCGTTGAGTTTATCTCGATTGCTGATTTGTGGATTATTTGGAAATTAGACAGATATGGGCACAGTCAATTATATCTCTTTTGCTGATTTGTGGATTATTTGGAAATTAGAGAGATATGGGCATAGTCAAATAATTGACTGTGCCTATATATTTGACCGCGCCTATGTCTGTGGCCATGTTCGTCTGATTACCTAATATTAGTTAAATCAGCAATTAAGATAAGGATGCCTAGAAAATAGAGATTTTATGGGCTTCATGCTTTCATCATTCATCTTTGTTGTTGGAGAATCTAATTCCAAAAATCTACTGGGTGTCACAATAGTCAGTTTGTTTTAGTATAGTCCAATTATGCTGAGCTGAGTTTAGTCTCACTACAGTAATTTATTACTGATGTCTCCAATGTAATTTGATTTAATTGATTGAGAAGAGCAATGATGCTCCATGTTTTAAATTACTTAACATAGTATCATAGCACCAGGTTGCATAAGACTCGAGAGCAACTTGTCTTCACAGGAGCTCGACTTCACAGAACTCGAAAACTGAAAATCCAAACTGTGGAAAAGCTGCTGCCATCCAATTTTTTTTAATTCTTTTTAAGTGATCAACGCACTTACTATCTCTGCTTACTGTCTCAAAATCAATGTTCATATTAGTATGATCACCCATTAAAATACACTTCTCCAAATTGATTGATGTTATAAATCCCTTTAATGCTTCGAAAAACCTACAATGAAACAATCATTCCCATAGGAATCTCAAACACAAGTGCCTTGTGTAAAGAGAGGGAAAATGGGGAGGAAAACTACATAGGAGGCAAAAAAAAGTGAAAAAAATGAGGACTCTAAGTGAATGTAGTGAAAATTCACATTGGAGGTGAAGAGTGCATGAATTCTACTTATACAATTTCCATGAGGAGTGGTTAACCACCTCTAATGCCAAAGAGTGCATAAATTCTGCATATTGAGCACATCTTTTCCTCCGCATAGATTTTCCACTGGGATTCGTTAACCACCCCGAATGCCAAAGACAGTTGTATTCTAAACTCTATCCATTTATGGAAAAAAAGTTGTTATGATAACCAAAATTCAGGACATTAAATTTGCAGCATTCCACGTCATTCTCCAAGTTCATCCTATTCGTACATCCCATTGTTCAAGTTCTGATTCTTGAAAATGGACATTATGGCATTTTTATCTTTGTTTTTTTTTAACATATATAGTATTTTTGTCACTTATATATTTACCAAAATATTTTTGTCATATTTTTCTTTCATATATTTACCAAAATATTTGACTAGAAATTTGCTAAGTATAGAATGTTGAACAAAGTATATTTCTTTTAGGAATAATTATGGTCATATTATTTTTGTTTTCATTAGTTATTATTTTTTCTTATTTCTAGTGTTTATGATAGCATGAAAAAGGTTTTGATGTGTTGTTATAGCTTTTGTTGCTATTGTAAGTCCAACAAAAACATCTAAAATATGAATTTTGAATGGTTTGTAGTGTGAGTCAATTGTGTTCACAATATAATTACCAGATATGGTTGTTTCTGGGCATGGGGTGTAGAAATATGGTATGACCCTGTGTTGGCCTTCATTTGGCATTGGTATTATCCATATATATACACATATATGAATTATAAGAAACTATATTTGGAATACCTAAAAAACAAAGCATAAGGTCATGATGGCTTTACCTCTAATTTCTGTTAGGCACGATGGTCATTCATAAAATAAGATGTTTGGAGAATTATAGAGGAATATTGATGAACAAAATTTTTCCTATGAGCCCTCAATGCTACTCTTCTTACCCTTGTTCTAATAAAATCTAATTTAGAGGACCCTAATGGTTTTTGTCCTATTTCCCTTTGCATATCAATATTCAAAATTATCTCTACAGTCATTGCCAATCATTTGAAACCACTTCTTCCATTAGTCACCTCTTCAGAGTAGATAGGATATGTTGAAGGAAGACACATATTAATTAGGATGATAATAGACAAAGAGTTGCTTCATTCCCTTTATCATTAAAAAAAAAATAGGTTTTTCTCATCAACCTTTATTTATCTAAGGATTTTAATAAATTAAGTTGGTTTTACATTTTTCAAATCCTCAAAGTGTTTGGTTTCTCAGAAGCCTAGATCATCTAAATTATTTACCTTATCTCCTCCTTTTTATCTATATTATTTAATGACTCTCACTATAAGGCCTTCAAACCTTATAGAGGATTTCATCAAGTGGATCCTCTTTCTCCCTTTATCTTCATCCTCACAGTTGACGAGCTAGGATGGGCCCTAGAACAAGTTGTTACAACTAGTGCCATCAAGAGTCTATGCTTCTCCAACTCTAATGACAAATATTCTCCCTGACCATTTGTGAATGATATGATGCTAATGGGAGTTCCAGCTATCCGAGAAGCATTAGCCTTTTGAAAAGTCCTAGATGATTTCACAATTGCCTCAGTCATAGACATAAATTCATAAAAGTTCAATATCTTCTTCTTCAATACTCCCCTTGTTATTCAATGTCATCTCACTAATCTCTTGGGATTCAATAAAGGCAACCTGTCTACTATCTCTCTAGGTGCTCCTTTAGCTCCCAATCCCCTACCTACCAAATTTTTTCTTAACCTCATTCAAAAATTTACCAACCGATTGGATAGTTGGACTTCCCACACACTTAACATAGTTGGCAGAACTATCCTATTTAAATTTGTCATGTATTCCTTACCAATGTATCTTCTCTTTTCCCGTATAGCAACCAAAAGCATCATTCATCAAATCAAACTCCTTCAATGAAATTTATTATGGGGAGGAGAGAAAAGGGAGAAAAAATGGGCACTAGATTCTTGGGAGGAATTATGTCTCCCCAAAAACATAGGAGGACTAGGCCTTTGAAATTCAAAAAATCTGAACACTATCTTAGGATCCAAACTTTTGTGGTGTTGGTTACAAGAATGTCAAGACTTAAGGAATAAATATGGACCAGTAAATACAACAACCACATTCCTAATGAATAGTGTGTCTGTACATCTATCTTTCCAATGGGCTCATCTATTTGGAAACTAGATTGTAAAGGAAAAGATTTAGTACAAGAACACTACTTTTGGGAAGTAAAGGATGGAAAAATTTCTTGCTTTTGGGATGATTCTTGGCATCGATTTCCCAAAATTTCTGCCCACGAACATCTTCAAGTTATGTACTATGCTATGTAATCTCAGGGGAAATTCTTGTGTCTAATTGTTGGGAAAACATCTCCCTATAGACAAATTATTTCGAATGGAAATATCCCTCCCCTTGGGACATCCACTTATGAACCCAAGCTCTTGAAAAATGCAAGGAAACATTTCTACATTAGAAAATCCACTTTTATGAAGATCTAGATAATATTCATTGGGGATATTGTTCACAGGGTTCTTTCACCAGCAAAAAATCTTACTTCCTTGTAGCCAATCATACTCACACTTTGAATCAACAGGTATGGTCTAAAATATGGTGTTATAAGCCTTGGCCTAAGATAATTTATTTTGTTTGGCTTCTCCTCCATAGATAACTTTAACATCGGATAAGCTTCTCTCCAGGGGTTATGTTAGTCTGTCACTTTGTTTCTTATGTTGAGCCAATGAAGAAAACTATGAAAATATTTTCCACTCTTGTCCTCTGGCTTAGGATATTTGGCACTATTTGTTCGATCTATTTTGATCCGAGATCTAGGAGGCAACCGATCCCAAACTTGATTTGGGTGAAATCCCCTTGAATAGGACCAATTCTTAATGTTGATATTCAGACTTAATTGCATTAACAAGTTTGAATTCAATTTGAATATTAAACTTGTGAATCTGCTGACAGTCTCAAATTCATTACTTAATGCATTTAGTGGTCATAATTTCAGAAATAGCATGCATAAGAAAACATGAGATAAGATATCAATCACATAAGAGAAGAGATCACCAAGTTGGTAATGAATTTCACCTATTGTGGGCTATGTCTCTGGGCTCTGCTCAACTACGTAGCCACTTTATTAGTTTCTCTTCAATAAGGATGCTCTTCTTTGTTTGTAGAAAAAGACATAACTCTCACTTCAATTGGCAATGTCTCTCCTCTAATGGGATGTTCTCCTTTGACAACATAAAAGGACTGAACTCTCACTTCACGTGGTAATATATCTCTTACAAAGAAACGTTTTCCTTTGACTGAACTCTCACGTCAAGTGGAAATTTATCTCCTTTAAAGAGACATTCTTCCTTGATATAAAAGGAATGAACTCTCACTTTAAGCGGAAAAATGGCCCTTTCAGTACCACACCATCTTGGTTTTTGTATACAAGCTGACTTCAAGTGTCAAAATGACCCTTTAAATACCACACCATCTCATTTTATGTGTACAGGCTCACTTCATGTGTCAAAATGGTCCTTTCAACATTGCACCATCTTGGGTTGTGTGTACAAGATCAAATAAATAATTCCCTACAATAATTCACATCTTGTTGCCTTGTTGAAGCATATAAAATAATACAAAATCTACAAGTATATGTTCTCCCTTTTACAAATTTCAAAAAGGGGAAATCAACAATAAATGAGACTTACATTGGTTTCCATGCCAAAACACTCAATCAAAAACTCAAAACTTAGTAAACACAACACTAGTAGGCATATCTCATTATTTTACAACTTTTGACTGTAAACATGACCAAATTTTGAAAGTGCATCTCTATCTTGAAACTTGTGCCAAGAATTAATGACATATGTGGGATTTAAACCATGATCCCTTAGATTCGTTTCCAAAACATAGAAAACATGACATCAATAGGTTTGTCTCAACATTCTACAACTTTTGACTATAAACATGCCCAACTTCTAAAAAGTGCATCTCTGTCTCAAACTTCATGCTAAGAATTAATGACACATGTAGGATTTTAACCATGGGCCCTCAGATTCACTATTCAAAACACAACAAACATAGTTCGAGTAGGTCTATCTCATCATTCTGCAAATTTTTGTTGTAAACATGGCCAACTTTTGAAAAATGCATCTCTATCTCAAAATTTGTGCCAATCATTAATGGCACATATGGGCTTTTACCCATGAGCCCTCAATTCCACTACTTAGATAAAAATTATGTCTGTACCAGGGGACTCATCTCAAAATTTGTGAAGAATGAATATAAACACCCTATGGTATATCACCATAACCTCAACACCCCTTTGAGATCCTCTTCCTCATAGACTATGTCATGTAGACAAAATATTCTCTAGAATATTTAGTACCTCATAAAATGTTCCCATACTAGGCATGCGTTCCACCGCCTCCTAGCTTGTATGTGGGCCCTCTCTTGCTGCCATGCTTCTTTTTGTCTTCCCGCTTTACATGTCAAATGAGCAATGTTAAATAATGTTCGTGGGCAGACAAGACAAAATGGTATATTATATTTTAACCTTTGTTAAAACCATATTATATATGACGTATGGTTGAACCAGGTGTGCTTGTTATATTAAACATAACCATACAAAACATAATCATTATATGTTGTCAGCCCCACAGTCTAATCAAAACTCAACTTGATGTATAGGTGTGTTGGATTCCAACCATTGGCATAGCAATACGTGGAGGTATCCGCTAGCTAGCGGTTAGGCGGAGGTCCCATTTGGTGTTTTTGTTGTTGAATATCGAATGAACCATACTAAATACACCTCTGAATGCGTGTTATGTGGCATTCAAATGAGCCACCTATTTTATGTCACACCAATGGCATGCTTCGAACCATATGTGATCACATGGGTTTTATCGTTGGCGAGTTGTTGGTTAATATGGGGAGGTCATGCACAGGTCTTGAGGTCAAGTCTGCAAGCCTCCCCTTTTTGCAATTTGATTGTAACAAATATTCAAATATATAATTGTGCCATTCACTCAAAAAATTGAGTACCTTGCCCATGATGTTGGAAATATGTAGTCATTGATGGCAAAGACAATGGAAAAGGTGATAATGGCAAAGAAAATGCAAAGGAAAAGGAAAAGTCAATGGAAAAGGTGTCATAGGCAAAGAATAGGCAAAGGCAAAAGCATTGCAACTGGTAAATGCAATAACAAAGAGTGGAAAAGGTAGTTGAATTGGTGCAGAGGCTTTGGTTGGAGCACTAGACCATCTCAAAAGCAGGTGTAAGCCACCCAAATGTATAGAGCTCTGAAATAGATTTCCAACGATATATGGAAGTAATAAAAATTCCTCCTTGATCAAAAGATAGATCCAATCAAAGTTTAGTGACACTAAGGCCTTCATAGCAGAGTTAAAGGTGGCTAGAGTCTTTGGCATAAGTGCCAAAATTGGTGCCAAGACTGGCAGAGCCTCTAAGTGAGAGCTACGGGCAGACAATGTTGTAATAGGAGTCATTCTTATTGACCATAGGTGGAACGAGATAATTCGATCCTAACGGTGGTACACCGATAGGAGCACCCTAGAGGATTCATCTATGGGGCAGATGTAAAGCACTGGGATCCATTGAGCGAGTGGAGCCCACTCAGTAGTGGTAGCCCAGAATTTTGTGTAGGGTGAAGACAGATAAGTGCCAGGAGGAAAGGGCCGGGTGACATTTTGGCTTTCTGATGGCACTAGAGAAAACCTTTTAGATGGGATTTGTGGTCATGGGGAGTGGTTTCTCACATAGTTGATTGCGCATATCAAACACTGAGACATACTCTAGGGACATTCCTCCCAAAACCATAATCCACTTAGGAGTTGTGTCAAGGATAAGAGTTATTGAACTCGATGGTTTTTAAAGTTAACAAAGGAATTTAGTGTAAACCAAGGCCTTGAGGACCCCTTCTCTCTCCTCGCCGACAGGTACATATGGTAGCATATGATTTTTTTTGACGACAGTACATGATGATGTCAGTATGGACACGTGGCAGGTGGATTGAACATTTTTGGGTACCCAAGTGACCCTTTTCTAGGTGACATGTGTCACCACTCACAACTCGACACATGGCAGGAGTGAGGTCATGGTGACATCATCCCGGTGGGATGAGCCCAAAAGATTTAAAATGGCACTGAGAGAGAGCACCAGGTAGTGAGAGCCTAGACATGTCACTAACTAACTAAGCCTGAATAATCGTTTCATTTAATATTATTGTAGAGGGAGGACCCCACAGGAAAACTCATCCCGTAAGGTAGAGCCTGACGGGTTTATTATGGGAGCACAAAGTAATGCATTGGTTTATAGGGCACTAAGACATGGTGGCAATTGACAGAGCGATGGCCAATAAAAAGGGTGTTGGGTGGGCCCCATTGACATCTCATCCCGCTAGATGGAGGCTAGAAAATTAATATGGAGGCACACGGGAATGCACCGGGATAGAAGGAGCTACGAGATACGTGCTCGCAAAGGGACTCATGTAGTCATTAGAGACAAGGGGTGTGAGGGACAATAAAAGGAGCAGGGTTTGGGAGCTTCAAGCTTCGTTCTTGGACCCAACCCTTGGGTTATTTCATGTAGAAAGGAACCCCAAGTCATAGAGAATAGAGTTGTGGAGGTTCTTTGGAGTTGTTGGCTAAGCGCTTGGACTTGTCCCTTGGTTGTTTCACATAGAAACATGACCAAGGGTGCTGGGGAAATTATAGAATGTGGGGCCATCCCTGGAACTCAGAATCTTGTAACTTGTTAAGAACTGCAACTAATATAAAAGTCAAGATCTTTGACCTTAGCGTTGGGCATGGTCGCTTCACGTAGAAGTGGGAACAACAACATAAGAGCTATTAACAAAGGAAATTGGCCTGCTAAAGGCTAAAAAAGGCTTAGCTCCCAAGGCCTAAGCCAGTGGTCGCGGAGAGCAGGTCTTATGGGAGAAACACAGGTAAAGGGCCGATATAAAAGGGATTAAAATAAAAAAGTGGAACTGTTAGTTTAATTGTAGTTTTGGCAGAGAAATTTGATAGTTAAGCCAAATTAATTGCAGATAAAAATAGCAGATGCACTGCTAAATTATGTAAAAACTAGAATGCAAAAAATAAGTAGAAAAACTAAGTTCAAGTTGCAAAAAACGTAGTAAAGGTCAGTTTTACTTGGATATTAATCCCATAGAAACAAACATAGTTTAGAAGACTGAGATGAATAGGACAGAGACAAAAAATAAGACTTCATGCACAAATTCAAAAATAAACAAAGTCAAAGTTAGGAAAAAGAAAAATCTATAAAAGCGGGCCTAATTAAGAAGAATTCGAGTAGAATAATTAATAGGTTGCATAGAGGAGTGTGTGGAAGAGAGTTGTTGGTGCGACGTGATGCATAATAGTTTGGGTATGCATCAAAGGTGAATCAAAGAGAAACCTTTGTGTTTCAAAGGTTTTTTTAAAGATGCAGGGAAGTGCATTGGTGATTGGTGTTGGTGTTGTTGGTGCATGATTTGTTCTGTAATTATAAATTGTTGAAGGTGATCTTATTGGTGTTTTGTATCAGTAATCAAAGATTGTTGAAGATTTTTGCATCAGTAATAAAAAATTATTGAAGGTGTTTGCATGGTGGCTTTGGTGAGTAGTTGCAGTGAGAAAAATTTGTTTGATTATGAGGCAAGACATCTCTTGGTTCTAGTATGAAAATGGATGAAATATGGATCAACAAAAACAACAAGTGGTAGCTTACATATTAGGGGTAGGAGCTACTTGTAGTGGGTGCTAGTAAATCTTTGGGGGTAAGAGTCCCTTTCAGTAGATACTGATAAACGAGTAGGGACAAGTGTCCCTTCTAGTGAGTAATGGTAAACAAGCAGGGGCAAGAGTCCCTTCCATTGAGTGCTCGTAATCGAGCAGGGGGAGGAGTCCCTTTATTGGTAGTTGATAAACGAGAAGGGATTGAAGTTCCTTTTAGTAGCATCTGATAAACCATGATGTAATTAAGTTGAACCTTGTAATAAAAAGAAGATTGGTGTCTTATGTATATGTTGCTCATGTGATTGATGTTTATGATCACTAGAGAAATTTTGATGTAAAAAATGGGCCTCCTAAGGAAAATGTACAATAAAAATTCACTTTATGAGAACTAATAACATTTTAGGGGATGTCATCATCCCCCATGGTTGAGGTGGCATTGCTTGAGTTAAAGGTACTTGTCACATTATCAATGGTGGATAAAAACTCATGGTTAACCATGGTAGTGCTCTAAGTACTTTTAAAGTCATAAAGTAAAGTACTTATAATAAAGACCATTTTACATTTTTTGAATAAAATATTATTATTGTCATTTCATATTCTTTGAAAGAAACAATGCATATCCTTATACAAACTTCATGTTTTTACACACTTTTAAATAAATATTATATTTGTATATTTGTATACATATATTTTTAAATTATACATTCATCTCGTTTTCTTTAATATTACAATTTCAAATTAATTATAAGTTAATATCTATACATATATATTATACATATGAAATAAAAAGAAATAAAAATGTAACCTTGTAATTTTATGATAAATCAAATTCATGATAATATTATTATAATATTAATAGCAATATAAGCATATTAAAATTAAAGGAAAAAGTATAATAGTTTTGTATGATTTATGTTTTTTTTGTAATAAATTGATCTTACAAATTTCGCTTAATGTCAAGTTATTGAATAATATGTAAATTTATGTTATTATAACTTTCTTAAACAATTCAATGTCATAAGAATTATAAAAAAAATATTATGTTTTTCCAAAATAGAAAATAATAGAATTTTATTATGTTAATTACAATAATAATTTTATTAAAATATTTAATGATTAAAAAATACAATATAATCATATCAAATTGTATAGTCAATTCAATATGTCATATAAAATTAATACATAAAATAATATATTACATTTATTATATTATATTATTTGATTTTATATGGTATCTTATTACATGTTATATAATTTAGTTGTATAATTTAAATAATGTAAATTTTAATTAATAGTATATTATACAATTAAAAATTTATGAATTTATATTTATAATTTTTTTTAAAGTTATTTAAGTACAAAGGACAAATGCATTAGTTGTTCAATGATAATGACTTTTTCTTGAAAAACTCAGTTTTATTTATAGTCATATCAATACAATTTTTTAATTAATTTTATTTTGGTACAATTTTTCAATTGAATTTAACCATGGTTACATGGATTGTGGTGCAAAAAGTGATTTGCAAATTCATAAATATTATTTTATTGATTTAGCTATTATTTTATTATTTCCTTAGGAGACCCATTTATTTGTGTCGTTGATCCATGAATAATTGTTAAAGAGATTAAAAAGTGAAATTTTAAATAATTGTATAATTTGGCCACACAATTGATTCAACCCCCCTCTTAGTAGTGTCCTGGTTTCCATTGTTTCTAACAATTGGTATCAGAGCCAGTGTCCTTTAGGATCAATTTAGCAGCTGGAAGGAAGATAAGGGATCATGGAGAACCAGGACTGGATTACCTGAGATGGAGTTCCATTTTTGAATGGATTAAATTATACAACTTGGAAGGTAAGGATGAGAATCTTCTTGCAAGCTCTTGATCTTGATGTATGGCTATCTGTGGAGAATGGAGTAATAAATAATAAGTTTGATAAATTAGCCAGGAAGGAAATCATGAGGAGTTATTTAAGGCAGACATTGAGAAAGTAATATGTTATAAGAATACCAAGGAGATATGGGATAAATTGCAGTCCATATATGAAGTAGATGTGAAAACTGCATGTGGTGTCAAGATTCTTTCCATGGGGGATAAAGAAGGCAAAGATTCAAAGAGCGTTGAAAATCATGAATTGAATGATGATTCTTATGTATCAATAGGCCAAGTCGATGATCAACACCGAGAGAAGATGCAATCTGTATGTAAGTTATTTTTTTGTTGTTAGTGTAGAACAACAAACCATTTATCTTCAAACTGCTTAGCTACAAGTAATGGTGAAAGTAAGAGTTGCTCATCAAGTTGTAATGAAGATAGAGATACCTTAATAGTGATAACAGATTTTGACATTGGTCACGAAGACAATGGGTCCACCTCTGGTGAAGAGGAAGAGAGGGCATCTCACATATCAACAAAATAATCCCTAGAGTCATCAAGGGAACACACTTTTGAGAGTGAAATAAACACTAGTGCTAAATATAGTGGCTCCTCAATTGAGTTGGAATATATTGAAGAAAAGGTTTGTTTGAAGAGGCAATTCATATTAGGTGTTGAAGAGATTAATAAATTTAAAGCTATAAATGCGAAGCTCGAAGAAGAGAACAAGACATTAAATCAGAAAGTGTTGAATCTTCAGAAGCATGCAGAGAATTCTGAAGCGTTTAAAGGAAATCAAACTAACGATTGTTCCTTTCAGGCCAATATAAAAATTGAAGATGATGGTGACTCAACAACAAAATTAAAGGGACCCATGAATTTGGCTAAAATAAGGTCTCGAAATGCTGCAATGGCAAAGAAAAGAACACAACAAAATAAAGGGTCTTCCGGGAATCAAAATAAAGGTATGTAGCCCCTCATCTTCTTTTGTAATAACGCGAGGAATTTTTCCTCCATGTATGTGTCCAGAAAGGAAAATGAAGGTGCATCAACATATATGGAATGCATAATTTTAGCCACAACCACAAATTCCTTAGAAGAGAAATTCGACCAACCAAGCACAAAGAGCCTTTTCTCCTCAAAGTCCATATTTTCAATGGCGTAAGAGTAGCAAGTGAAAAAATTATAGTCCAAGAAATTAGACAAGCACAAGATTTGGTAAGAAGTATAAATCTTGTGTCCCCTTCTTGAATAAAGTTGAATGTTATAGGTGTAAGAATTTTGGGCATAAAGAAGGTGCATGCAAATCTAGAAAGTTTTTTTATTTTTTATTTTTTATTTATTTATTTATTTATTTTTTTAGAATGCTGCAATAGAGTTGAGAGCCAACAAAAAGAACTGCACAGGATTTATTTAAACATCTAGAAGAAAGGAAAATAGAATGGTGCATAAAGGCAGTGCAAAACAATGTTTGGATTTGAAGATAATCAATAGAATATTGGCACATCAAACTCTAAAATTTCAGTGGTTGATATATCATATATTACTTGCAATAGGCAGAGATTCTAATCAGACAAAAGAAGCAACATCAACCATGACAGTCCTCCAAAGAAATACAATGAGAAAGAAGAGCAACAAGTAAATTGAAAATTGGCTTTAATTAGTACTAACAGGAAGAATGACCAGTGATCTCTATGCTCAGACAATGGTAGAAAGTCACTTAGTAAGGAAAACTAGCACAAGAAATCAACTCATATCTAGGTGTGGAAGAAAAATGAAGATAATATACGCAATGGGAGTAGATCCCTTGTTCCTCTTCATTGAAGAGAAGAGTCTGGCTTCAAGGGAAGTCGTAAAGGTGAGATGCAAGGATAAAAAAGGAACATGCCAATGAATGCATCTGAAGGATAAGAGAAGTATTGAATCTTGTTGTCAAATCATATTGATAGATAGTTGGTCATGATGTGTTTACAAACTTTTCTAGAAAGCATTGCTTACATATTTCTAATGCAAAGAGGGAGCATGTCCATAGGGGGGTTATATTCAAGTCAATATTTTAGTATCAGATTATGCATTGAAAATTGATATCATTAATTGGTACTAATTATGTGCTGCAGAGGCTAATGTTGTTTACTGCATATGTGAGTAATCAAAATGGATTGGTTTTTATGATGTTGTTCCAATTGGTAATTGATATCACATGGTATCAAAGGTATTGTCAAATGGTATTTACAATCATAATATGGTGTTCGTGTTGTCTAATGTTGATAGGAAAATATTGGTTGATATGACTATTTTTCACAGTGAGTTTGTTGTCATTAGAAGTATACCAAGTGAAACACAATCTGAGTTGTTGGTCTAGGCGTGCATTGGTGAGAGTCCCTCTATGTTTGTCAAGTAAGAACTCCTAAGTGTTTTTTTTCATCAACTGACAATTGATGGTGTCATGTAAGAGGTCATGTGTATGTGTCTAGGTAGGCAATATTATGAATGTAATCATAACTGAGACTCTCACGATCATGAATCATTTTTCTCATGACTCAGTTGCACAAGCATGTGTTATTTTAGTAAGAGAACCCTCTTGCCCTCTTGAAGCAGAGATTGGGAGTAAATATTCTTTTCCCTTCAACTCAATCTTCTTCATAGGACAAAGAGGAATCTCCTTGGATCAGATTAGAGGTACCCAAGGTTTTCAACATAAGAAGAAGTAGTTGACAGGTCCACACGATCAGAAGATAGAGGAAGATTGGACGGGGGGAGCATGTTAGTATATTTTCCATTGATTTCAAAGGGGGAGAAGTATTTATGATAAAACACAAGATGGTAAATGATAATTGGAAAAGCACAAGGAGAAGTATCAAAGAAAAGTATAGATCATTGGTAAAGATGCGTTGTTTGATCTTGGTGTTGCCATCAATGCCAAAGGGGGAGATTGTTGGAAATATGTTATCATTGATAACAGAGGCAATGACAAAGGTGATAATGGAAAAGAAAATGCAAAGGAAAAGGCAATGGTAAAGGTGGAACATGAAAAGAAAAGGCAAAGGAAAAAGCATTGCAAATGGTAAAGAAAATAATAAAGAGTGGCAAAGGTAACTTGAATGATGTAGAGGCTTTGGAGCAAGTTTTAGAGAACTAAACCATATCAGATGCAAGTGTAAGCCACCCATATCGATCTAAGAGCTTTGAAAGATCTTTCCAATGATATATGAAAGTCCTGAAAATGTCTCCTAGATCAAAATATAGAGCCAATAAAAGTTTGGTGGCCCCAAGGCCTTCATAGAGAGTTAAAGGTGGCTGGAGTACTTGGCGCATAGATAAAGTTGGCGCAAGTGCCAAACTTGGTTCCAAGACCAGTAGAGCCTCTAAGTGAGAGCTTTAGATAGAAGTTGTAGACAACTTAATAGCGAAAACCATTATTATTGGCCACATATGGAGCAAGATGACACCATCCTAGCAGTGGTATCCCATTGGAAGAACCCCAGAGAATTCATATATGGTGCAGATGTAAAGTGTTGAGATGAATTGAGCGGGTGGCACCCACATGGCAATGGTAGCCCAGAAGTCTGTGTAGGGCACACACGGCTAAATGCCGGGAGGAAAGTGTTGGGCCACATTCCAAATTTTTGATGGAACTGGAGACAACCATTTAGATGGGCTTTGTGGTCACAAGGAGTGGTTTCCCGCACAGTTGATTATAGAGATCAAGCACAGAGAGCTACTCTAGGGACACTCCTCCCAAAACCATAATCCACTTAGGAGTGGTGTCGAGGAGAAGAGTTATTGAACCCAATGGTTTTTTGAGTTAATAAAGGAATTCAATGTAAACCAAGGCCTTGAGGACATCAGCATAGGTGGAAACATATGATTGGCCTAGACTATAGAAAATGATGACATCAGCATGGACACGGGACAGGTGGATTCAACATTTTTGGGCACCCAAGTGGCCCTTTTATGGGTGACACATGTCACAACTCATAGGTCAACACATGGAAAAAGTGATATCATGGCGATGTCATTCTGATGGGACGGGACACATCAATATTTGACTAAGCCTTGAGAGTCATTTCATTGTCTCTTGCTATAATTGGAGGACCCCACAAGTAAACTCATCCCCTAAGGTATAACCTAACGAGTTTATTATGGGAGCACAAAGTAATGCACCAGGTTACAGGGTGTCGAGACACTATGGCAGTTGACAATGTGGTGGCCAATAAAAAGGGTGTCAGGCAGACCCCATTGACATCTCATCCTTCTCGATGGAGCCTGGAAAATTAATATGGAGGCACGCGGGAATGCACCAGGATAGATAATGCTATGGGAAACGTGCCCACACAAGGTCTCGTGTAGCGATTGGAGACGAGGGGTACGAAAGATAATAGAAGGAGTCAGGTTTGGGAGCTCTAGGCTTTGTGATTGGACCCAACCCTGGGGTAAGTTTGCATAGAAATGAACCCAGGGTGTAGAGAATAGAGTCGTGGAGGCTCTTGGGAGGTTTTGGCTAAGTTCCTAGACTTGTCCCTTGGTTGTTTTGCATAGAAACACAACCAAGGGATCGACGGAAATAGAATGTGGGGCCATCCCCAAAACCTGAAATCCTGTAACTTGTTAAGAATTGGAACCAATAATAAAGTCGAGAGATTGGGAGCTTCGGTCCTAGCACTACGCATGGTCTCTTCGCATAGAAGTGTGACCAAAAACATAAGAGTTGTTAACAAAGGAAATTGGCCTGTGTAGGGCTCAAAAGGGCCTGGTGCCTAGGGCCTAAACTTGTAGTCGTGGAGACTTGGTCTTATGGTGGAAAAACAGGTAAAGGGCCAAGAGAAAAGGAGCTCAAAAGAAAAAAGGTGGAATTTTTAGTTTAACTGCAATTTTGGTTGTGAAATTTGGCAGTTAAGCCAAATTAACTGCAGATAAAAATAGCAGGCACATTGCTAAATTCTTTAAAAAGCCAGAATGTAAAAAATAAGCAGAATAACTCAGTTCAAGTTGTAGAAATGGTAGTAAAGGTTAGTTTGAATTAGATATTAAGCCTAAAACAACAAACACAGTCCATATTATTGAGATGAGCATGACAAAGGAAAAAAATAAGGCTTCATGCAAAAATTAAAAAATGAACAAAGCCAAAGTTAGCATAAAGAAAAGACTATAAAAGCAGGCCCAATTAAGCAGAATTCAAGTAGCAGAATTAAGAGATTGCAGAAAGGAGTGTGTGGAAGAGAGTCGTTGGTGCAACATGATACATAATAGTATGGGTATGCATCAAAGGAAAATTAGAGAGCAACATTGGTGTCTCAAAGGTGTTGTTAAATATGCAAAGAAGTGCATTGGTGATTAGTGTTGGTGTTGCTGGTGCATGATTTGTTCAGTAACCAGAAATTGTTGAAGGTGATATTATTGGTGTTTTGCATTGGTAATCAGAGATTATTGAATATTTTTTCATCAATAAGAAGAAATTGATGAAGGCGTTTTTATGGTGGCTTTGGTGAGTAGTTGCAGTGAGCATAATTTGTTTGATTTTGACGTAAAAGGTCTCTTGGTTCTAGTATGAAAATAGATGAAGGATCGATGAAAAACACCAACAAGTGGTAGCTTACAGATCAGGGGTAGGATCTCTTTCTAGTGGGTGCTAGTAAATATTTGGGGGCAACAGTCCCTTTCAATAGAGATTGATAAACAAGCAGGGGAAAGTGTCACTTCTAGTGAGTACTAGTAAACGAGTAGGGGCAACAATGCCTTTCAGTGGTATTTGATAAACGAGAAGGGATTGTCGTTCCTTTCAGCAGCAGTTGATAAACCTACAAGTGGTAGCTTGTGCGGCCATGACATAATCAAGTCGAAGCTTGTAATAAAAACAAGATTGGTTTCTTGACGTAATCCAAGGAACTATACCTGTAGTTCCCTTGTGCACTTCCAAATTGGACACACATTTCATACATTAATTTATTTATTTACAAGTCTACCCTAGTCTTAGTCGATGATACAAGTATGGTGATGTAGTCAACATTGAGTTGTCTCCTTCTTAGGTTAATATAACCTTCATGGTAGACCATATGTTGATATCCTAATAGTTCTTCATACTCTTTACTATGTATATTTTTCATAAACACTCGGGACTTTGGTGTAATATCCGCACTTCTATTTACAATATATTTATGTATAAATTCAAGGGAAATACTTTTGTCACTATTTTACATGGCATTTTTTGGACAGAACATTCAATCATCATAAGGCACCTCACCTTGTTCATGTGATACGCCTCACTCTTCCACATGATCACTATAAGGTATATGTACCATAGGTATGTGGACAATCATGATGTTTTCCTTGGATCCCACAATTTACACTCCCAATTGTAACCCTAGACTCCTTTTTTGTGTTCCAATCCCTTCCATTTGGTTGTTGAAAACTTGAAGGTGTTCCACGACACTTTCGCCACTGAGTCTTGCATCACCTGCTAACACTTGAACAATGCCATGATAGTCAAATGCTCTATGAGGTAAGTTAAGTCATAGCAAAAGGCTTTGTTCATCCTCCAATTTTTTTCTTTCGATTTATTTCACATTCACTTCCTAATATGTGGTTCCCGACTCCATGACTGCATTCCATTCTAGGTTTTAAATGAATGCTAACTAGAGGGTCGACCTATAGGAGAAATGGCATTGTCACTAAATTGATTTTCAGATGATTAGATTTATTTTATTCTCTGGTATGTTCATTGAGGGTCTGTGATTTCCCTTCAGTTCATGAACCAACACCAAAATTATTTATGGTGTTACAGGAAATTTCTTCTCGAGTAGTGTACTGGTATGATCACTAGTGGTGTTTCCTGGCCTCAAATGATCATAGATAAGTCAACACCTTAACCACCAAATTTTATTGCACGATATTTGATTGTATTATTAATTCATTTTACCCTGAATTTTCTCCTCTACTGTTTTCACCTTCTTACCCCCAGTTCCCTTATATTGTCTATAAGTGCCGAGAGGACAATGTCTCATGACGAAAACAGGTGTGTGTTGCCTCTTTATTTTCCTTGATACTCTGTTATTTTTTTCCATGGTTCACTTTTATCTTCATTACTCTCATGTTAAGCAATGTATGACTACTCCTTGTTTTGTTTATAGGTATATCCATTTGCATCTCGGTGGCTTTTGCAATGAACTTCACCAAATTTATGACATTAGCCGATGTAGTTCTCCCTTTATCAGGTTGGTGTCCTATACGACCTCCTAAGGTGTTTTCTTTGAGGTATGAGTCATTTGTGGGCATGGAGACAAGTCGTTAATAGTGGCTAACCAGAGTTCCAAACGGTTTTCTCACGCTTCGTAATTTCCTGCTATGTGACGCCTCACTAAATAGATGTTAAGGTGTGTGGTAGACATTCAACTTCTCTACAAGCTGTGAATTGTAACTAATAACTCCAGAATGAGGGTTTTGCTTTTAACTTATCTTTTCTATGCATAAAATTAAATCTTGATTATGTCATCATGGCCTCATAAGGCTCTAATCTATAATTTCTCTTTTTATTTTTTTCATTTTAACTATCTATAGATTTATGTCAATGTTATTCTATGGATATCTCATGACATTAGAATATATAGATATGTATTTATTACTTGCTTATGTTGGTAGTTTACATTACCGTGGATATAATTCATTTCTTTAAAGAGGAAGAGTTTCCTTGGTTGTAATTATGTTTACCCTTTTAATTACCATTGCATATGAATTATTGGTTTGTAAGAATCTTAATTACCCTTGTTCCATTGCATCAAACTTTATTGTATATATAGGCTTACAGGCATATTGTCTAGTGAATATTGTTTTAACCTAACAGTCAATGAGTTAATGTATATATGTTTTGACGGATAAGATTTATTTCTTGCTTCTACTATTCTAGGATGCACAATTGTTGGATAATACTTGCATATTGATTTTCCCTGCACTGAGTCTCGGTATTCCTTGTAAAAGCCAAGACATTGTTTTCCTCAGTATTGAATGATTATCTGGCCTCTAACAATATATTACCCTCATATTCCTAGTTTACTTCTTATGCACATTCCAGATCATATACCTAGCCTTCAGAGGAGCATAGTCCTTTCGTTTAATGATAAAAGAAAATTATATAACTTGCGGTTACTTTTGGTGGTTTTGCTTTGCGCCCTCGTCTTTTTGTTCTCTGAGTAATAAATTGAGGTAATATCCTTACCTTAAATTAGTTCTTCTTTCGAGATTTATACCCTTGGTTACTGATTACCATCAAAGGTTAATCAATATAATTTTTCTTTAATCTTCAAATATGCTCATGCCTTTCTAGCCACTTAATTATAATTTTGTATTTGCCTAAAAATAAACCCCTTATCTCTGAATGATTGATCTCAACTCTATTAATTCCTTTAGTCAATTTTTCTTTGCCTGAGTCATAAAATGTAAGAGTATCCCTTCCCCTAAACTTTATGTGCTTAACTTATTTATAATGTTACATACTTATTTATGATCATATAGTCTATAATAAATATCTACTCTCCACGATGACTACACTTACTGTTCTCTCTAGTTCACAATAATTATGTACCTACTACGCATTTTCCAAAGTCAATCCTTCATTACCAGAGGAAAATCCACACTTGCTTAACCAACAACATATATCAGATTTTGTATCAGTGAATAAGCACACTACACAAATTCCATAACCATTAGTAACTTATATGGTCCAA
Source organism: Pinus tabuliformis (assembly GCA_031772625.1). Classification (NCBI taxonomy): domain Eukaryota; kingdom Viridiplantae; phylum Streptophyta; class Pinopsida; order Pinales; family Pinaceae; genus Pinus; species Pinus tabuliformis. The sequence goes on from CM062817.1 coordinate 616,455,830, forward strand.
TAATTTTAATATAAATACAGATATGACCATCACAAATATTTCAATCTAACCAACCACTATTCCTAATATTTCCAAGAGTTAATCACACCAAAAAAAATTAAAATTACCTCCGAACTCGGGCTATATAAAAGATTTACATCACTACGTTCATCAAAATAATTTATTTTAAAGGTAATCAAATTCTAACCATCAAAATCTATCTTAAACATAATTGGATTCTTACCAACAAAGTCCACCTTCAATATAATTGAATTCTAGTCTGTGAAATCTATTTTAAATATAGTTAGATTCTAACCATCAGCATGACTCGAAAGAAACCACTGGAAATTCCTTAGTCGTGTTGTATACTACTGGAAATTATCTCAGAAAGAAATAATTTCCACCCATCCATGAACTGATTTCCCCCAGTTCATCTCAAACAAATAATATTCTTATCCTTTGGAATCAACAACCCCTATGATTTCTTATGAGGTATATTTATGCCTTTCTTCCTTGGCATATTTTTCTTTTAACAACGTCCCGCTTTTCAGGGTGTGCCAACCCACTCACCTAGGCACCTAGGCTTTTCTTGCTTTAAAGCCTGCCTTTCTGTCTTGTGGTGCTTATCCCCGTGCTTTTCCTCATTGTTTTTTACAACTGAGTGATTTAATACTTTTTTCCCCATCATATTACATCTTACTAATCAACTCCTAGAGATTTTTAGGAGTGACTTAAGGGAAGATTATCCTAATCTTATCCCTCAATTTCCATATCTTGGCAATAATCTAGTTTACTCTAGTGTTTCTTTTCCAAATAATTTCCAATTTTCTTTTTCATTAGTAAATTTATTTATTACATTATTATATTCCATGACTTTCTAGCCACAACTAAAATAATTAACTCTAAAAAATAAAAGTATTTACATAGAAACAAAGCGGTGTTACATTAGTTATTTTAGAAAGTAGAAAAATTATCAAATGTCTAAAAGCTTGGATACTCATTTATTACATTATTATATTCCATGGCTTTCTACCCACCACAACTAAAATAGTTAACTCTAAAAAAATAAAAACTATTTACATAGAAACAAAGCGGTGTTACATTGGTTATTTTGGAAAGTGGAAAAATGAACAAATGCCTAAAGACTAAGATACCTACCTGGAGAAGTGCTACCACATCAACTAGCTAGCTCCATTGCGAAGTCATCATATCAACTCATCCATAGCTACCACCTATCATCTTTTCTATATAGATTCCATGTCATCCTTGCTCTAAGGAAATTCAAAAATCATATCATTTTGAGTGTAACTTTAATTATACTATAAAAAGTCCATATATATTTTTAGTTATACTCCAAAAAATTTAGATGTATTTTTAATTATATTACAAAAATTCAGATATTACCAAAAATACTTTCGACATCACATCATAAACTCATTACTATTAAAAATACACATTTAACATCTCATCGTTATTCCTCTCAATATTGCCAAAACACTTTCTCATATCCTTGTGTTATCTTGAGCATGTGATGAGGTATACTTGTATACCAATGTATTTTTAGTTATACAACAAAGAGTCTAGATATTACCAAAAATACTTTTAACATCACATCATAATCTCATTACCATTAAGAATACACATTTAACATCTCATATCTCATCATTATTCCTTGTGTTATCTTGAGCATTTGATGGGTAAACTTTGGTGTCTCTAAAGCTCTCTTTTGCTTTCATGCTACCCTAATATATATTTTCTCTGGAATGTCACAGGGAAGCATTAAAGTATAGGAACCAATAGACTACAAACTAGTAATTTTCATGAATGGACATATTACTAAGTCCAGATCAAATTATTAACTTTTATGATTGGACACATGAGCGGGTGTTTTCCTGTAAAGTTTTCTTTTGTTTCTGTATTCATCTTTCACAACGGCTGGCTGAATGTTGTTCGACGACAGAGTGTATGCGGTGGTGTTTCAGCGAAGTAGTACGGATGCGATAACTTCGTTTACAACAATGTTTGGCGGTGAAATGATTACAAATGTGAACTGCGTGGAACAAAACATGACATCCGGTTGGTTAGTCTATGGTTTACTGTTGTGACAGGGTTGGAATTTGAAAAAAGACACGGTTTTCAAAGTTCTTCGACCAGTTTTCATAGTTTCAAGCGAAAACATTAACTGTTTTATAATTTTTAATTTTTTAAAATGTATTTCACAACTAAATCACCGCGTGACAAACAATTTGCTCGTCAAATTCCACCCCAGTGTTCACTCATCACTGTCTACTTTATTTAAAAAATTCTACTTTATCTCAGTAAAGTTATCTTTCACAGACGAGACGCGATTGTTGAGCCTAGGGAGTAGATGGTAGCGGCAGGAAAAGCCAGCTCAGCCCTGATTGAATATGTCTTTCGTAGCTGCAACTCAGTAAAGGGACGTTCAATGACCGAACATATGGAGTGAAATTTCGCGCCACGTAGGAATGTTACATCGTCATTTATCATTCACCTCTACCTGTGTTCGGGTTCCTGCTCTCATATTCACAGATTCTACGGTCACAGTCATACGGAATCAAATCCAATGATTGGTGGGTTGCCATGTGCGACTTTGGAAAATAGAAGGCTTATGGGCTCCATGCTTTCGCCATCCATCCCTGTTGATCGCCATCGCTCTACTTGTGAATTCGTTTATATATCTGCCACGAGTTGATTCCCAAGCCCAGATCAGCCAACGTACGAGAACTCACCGCCGAACTGAGTTACTCGCAGAGAAGATCCATTGGCAGGCAAGGGTAAAAATGAGGTGCACACAAGGGCAACTAGATGGAGCCCCCGTTTCCTCCAAACCGAAGATAAGAAAAGGTCTTTGGTCACCTGAAGAAGACGAGAAACTTATCAATTATATGAAGAATAACTGCCATATCGGCTGCACCTGGAGCTATGTGGCCAAGCATGTTGGTAATTAATGAAGTACCCAGTTCCATTCTGCTTTATTTCAGTTCTACTCTGCTGTATTTTAGTATTTTAACAACGTTAATAATATTAATTTAGTTTGCATTCATTCCAATTAAATTAAAAAGGTCAAAAAATCAAAAGATAAACCTGAAACATAAGATTTGCATTTCATTTTACTTAAAACGGAGTAGTTCATTAATTTTTATGAAGTACGTTTTTAACGAAGTCTTTATAACGAAATGCAAAGTTTGTTTTTGTAGTGAGTGCCCTATCCTCTATATAATATCTCAGTGAATACCCTTTTCCTTGTCTGTACAAATATAGTACTTTCAGTGACTACCGTCTGCTTTTGGTTCAAGATCGATAATAAGTTAAGTCTCCTTTTTATAATCAAGAATTTTCAAGCATATAGTGAATAATAAGTAAATTTTATATTTGAGAATTTTCAATTCTATAATAGGCTTTGGAAATTTGATGAATATAAAAAAATATGATAAACTTCTTTCATATTTATAGGATTTCCAAATATACATTACCTGAATTGCAGACCTTTCCAATTTTATTCATAAAAAGAGCTTCCCAACCCAACTAAGTAAGACACCTTAGACTAATTCATGGTCATGTATATACAGGTCTGCAGAGATCCGGAAAGAGCTGCAGGTTGAGATGGATTAACTACTTACGACCTGGCCTTAAACACGGAGCAATTTCACTCCAAGAAGAACAATTGATCATACACTTACACTCTATTCTGGGCAACAGGTTTTCTTTTGATCCATTCATGCACATCTGCTCTCTTCTATTCACTGATTTCTCTATTAATAATTGTTCCATTTAACTGCTACTTTTTGTCCATCGATCTGGAAAAGTGAATGGTGTTGACGACGCAGGTGGTCTCAAATTGCCTCCTATTTGCCTGGACGCACGGACAACGAGATCAAGAATTATTGGAACTCTTGTATCAAAAAGAAGTTCAAAGAATTTCCCTGCTCCTCCACCGAAGCCAACGGCAACAGCAGCACAAAATTTGATATCCCCTCGCAATCCGATCCCACATACAATACTAATACAGTCCCTGCGCAGGCTCATGGTGGTTATATGGGGTTTCACTCTGGCAAACCTTTGGACGTCATTCCTGAAGGGTGCCTGCAGTCCCTTGATACCATCTTGAATGCATTGATCAGTGAAGAAAATCAGCTTTATGGTGTTCAGAACGGATTGGATTTGAAGTATGAGCAAGAACATGAACAAAACAATGAGTTTGCAATTGATATACACCCCACCAACAACCAGCTTATTTCTTCCTCACCGCTGTGGACTGATTCTACTTCAACTCAGGCCAGTGAGAGCTTCTCTCAGGCTTTTACATTTCCCAGTCTGCAAGCGCAAGGGCATACTTATAAGACCGCAAAATCATTGAGATGCGGTCAATTCATAAACTCGTGGATTACATTGCCATCTAATGAAACGCCTGCTCTTGATGAGATCAGTGACTCGATGAAATGGGAAATTGGAAAAGATGGCGAGATGCTTATGATAGACTATTCTTCTTTGACAACATCTCCTGGAACAACTGCACGGAGCGCTGGCCATTCCTACTCAAATGCAGCTGATTTTAGCAATGTTTACCCAGAAGCTGAGTCATACCCACCACATCATTCCCGCTCCCAATTTAGTGCACCAGAAATTCTATGGGCCGACGTTGATCAGTACTCTAAGATCCAGTCTTAGGATCAGGACGATTGCGACCGCGTATCATACGAAAATTGACTTGAATGTTTCTTAATCCATGAGTTAATTTTCTTGTGCGACAAGTAGAGTCCACTGTCACGTGATTCATCAAAGTTGTAACCTCCGATGCATCAAAATTCAAATGTATGCCATAGATTAACATCTTCAACGTATGTCATCTGATTACGTCTTCATTTAAACTGTCAGTTTCACAAGCTTTTCACAAACCTAATTAAAGAAAAGTTATAATATATTTAAATTTGTACACTTAGCTGTGAAAAAGAGAACGCAGTTGTCCCGACTTTTTGAAAGCTTTTCTGGTGGGTTTTTCCGGTCAAAATCTGGCAGGAATTTATTGGCATAGCAAGTTTGATAGCTAGTTTCTGCACAATGAAAATCAAAAATAAAAATTTTAAAATCAGCTATCTTGAATGCATCGATCCGTGACCAGAATCTCCAAAAAAAGTCACATTATACACAACTCCAAAAAGAACTTGCTAAAAAGCATATGGACCGGTTGAAAAAGCTTATTAAAAAGGTTCTTGAGGTGTAATAATCTCATTGCGAAGTAGCGTAACGTATTGGATTTCACAATTTCCACCGACTATGTACAACAATTTGGTGAGGACGGGTGACTTAATGCTTAGGCAGCCCATCATACATGAATATCTAGAAAGAGCTTATTGTCTTGTAGTCATCTCCTTTTGAGAGTAACGGATAACAACTCTGATATAGTTTTAAACAAAATTACTATCTCAAACTCAAATTTATGATTTTAACCAATCTTATTTGGTCTTATACAAAATTAACATTTATCTTACTTTGAAATGGGAATTAGAGTACCACATGACAAATTGTTCTTTTTATATTTATTTATTTGAATCTTAAGTGCAAATCTTTGAAAACAAAACACTTTATCTTCTTCGCGTTTTGTTTGTTTTCTTTGAATTTGGTGATATAATTGGTAATGAAATTATATATATAGATAATATGTCTTATTTTTTTTAATATTTAACTTATATAAATTTGCAAATTCACATTTAAATTTGTAATTTTAAATAAAATTAATCAAATTTTAAATATTTAACTTATATAAATTTGCAAATTCACATTTAAATTTGTAATTTTAATAAAATTAATCAAATTTTAAATAGTTTTCAAAATAAAAATCAAAAATAAAAATTTTAAAATTTTCTTATTATTAAAATTCTAAATTTATGATTTTTCCAATTTCAATTCAATTCCCAATAAAATTAATTAAAATAATTTTATAAAATTTATAAAATATTCAATTCAAGAATCCCAACAAAATATCAAACTTCCGTTACCATAGATGGTTAGTCATATGTTTTACCATAAATTGCTAGATTTAAGGATAAATATGGACATTCTGAATTTGGATACATTGGATGGTTTCAAAATTAAAAATATTATTTAGAAAAAATATATATGATGTATTAGAAGACATTAAGATTTACAATTAAAAAAAATAAAATGTTTGATAACGCTAAAGTTTTTTAAGTTGGATTAAGGGTAGTCTTTATATTATCTATCTATATATATATATATATATTCTAAATTTTGGAAAAATAATTTATTCCTTTTCAAAAGGAAAAGTTTGTAATTTTATTCATCTTCAAAAAAGCAACAAAATTACATTTTGCATATGCTGTAAGCATTTCTTAAGATAAGTATGGCTTATGAGATAAAGAGAATAAAACATATGAAAATTTGGAGATTAAATGTGATAATAATCACATAACTTCTCTTTCTTTCCTTTTCTTATTCCCCTTTGTTCAGACCGGACCAACGGGAACCATTGCTAGTTCATGTCTTGTTTACTTTGGTGGGAATCTTGTTGACTTTGGTGGGGGTCTTGTTGACTTTGATGGGGATTATTTCTGCGTTAGAGCTCTTAGAAACCTTAACTCTTTTTGAACCCCCCGTCCCATTTTTTGTATGTGCCTCATTTTTTTGTTGTTTTGATGTTTGAAGCTCTTGTCATTCAATGCCATCCTACATATGGGATATGCTACAATTTTAGATCCATGCTTCAAGTTATGGTTGGTTTGGATGGTTCTTTATGATTTCTTCTTCTTCTTCTTCTGAGAGGTGAGAATCATAACCCTAGCATCCTTTTGATTTATGGTCCTGCCTCTTTTTCCTTTTTGGGATCTTATTTTCCTAAGGGCATGTGTTTTGCAAGCGTCCTGTTTGGAAGCATATTCAACATGTGAAGGCCATGTTCTCATATTCTAATACTTGCGTCCACTGAAATTTTTTGTTTTAGTAGTATGTGTTCAAGTAGAGCTTTGTTGAGGTCTCTCTCTATGTAGATTTTGGCAAAGGAAAAAGGCCTTTCTTTGTTTTTTTTAGGTCCATATTGTTGAATTTTTCTAGTGTTTCCAATTTCCTCTAGAATAATGTGATGCCAGAAATAAAGGGGGAGATTTGGTAGCCCCATTCATAACGGCATAGTTGAGACCACCATTTTTGTGGCATCAAAATATGGGAACCATGGGGTAATGAGGAGTCCACATCTACCCCAGAACTAGGGCCCATCATTCAATACTTTTTTCCAGATTTGCTTGAGTATCAAATTGGATAATAAAAAACATTTGGAACATAAATAGATCTCACAGTTGGGGGTTCGGGATGAAAAGACCCACTGGTATAAAATGTTAGATCTAGGAAAAAAACCATCAGACCTGCATATCATAATCTTGGATTGGAGAGAAGAAAAAAGGGAGTTTAACTCTGAAAGATTAACCTACATGGTAGACACATGCTTCATTTTTTCTACAATGTAGGGACCTGGGTTGATTTAAGGATGATTTGCAGGTATGGAACTGTTTCCCTATGTGACATCCTTGTAGGAAGCTGATCCACTGGAGGTCCCTAGCCCCAGAGCTCCACCACGAAGCTTGAGGTTCAATATTATGGTAGAGTTCCTTGATATTCAATAGTCCTTCATCATAGAAAGATCCTAAAGCATACTCATTTCAAAAGGAAGACACTGCATTTTTACAGGAATGCCCAACCTATACATGACGTGTTGCTTCAGATTTCCCACTGAGTCCAAAGACTCGACCCAAAATAGGGAGGATTTACCATTTATATTTTTAATGAGGATCTGAAATATTTCCTCATACGACTCTTCCTATCTTTCTTCAAACATAAAACTATGAAAGGGAGGAAGTTCTCCTTGTGAAATCATATCACTCATGCGCACAGGTAGCAACATCTATGCAAGTTTCATATCCATCATGGCTTTATCAACTAGGCTTGCTTGGTTACCCACAGAATGGGGAATAGTAAATGATATTTGGATATGATTCCAGTCAACCAATTGCATTCAACATAACAATGTAAGGGCATCCTTGCCATGCCCATGCATCACATAACAACCAAATATTTCTTTCCATGATGCTAAATTTATCTAATTCATTTTTTTAAACACTTGGTGTTCCTTCTTAGTGCACCCACATTTAGCATACAGATCTACCAATGCACTTGTCGCATTAAAATCTCACTCAGTTTGACTTCTAATCGTATAACCATGCATTTCCTTACCATGACTTAGAGCTACAAAGTCAACACATATTGGGATAACACTAGCTATGGTAACTGAGTTTAGTTTCATGGTGAAAGCACTCATTTCTTTCAAGAGGTGTAAAGCGCCCTCTCCATGTGTATTTTGTGCATAAGTCACAATCATTGAAGTCCAAAAATCACATTAGGCTCAACACCTACTCACTACATTTCTCAAGATAGTATCTTGACATCCTTAGGCATGCCTTTCTATCTATACCTTGCAAATTTTGAATTCCATGCAGCAATTTTTCTCTTAGACATTTTGTCAAATGTATTGCACGCATCCTTCATGCTTCTACACTTCGAATGTTTCTACAAGGGCACTTCCCATAGAAACATATTATTCAAGACAACCCTTGATAGTGTAATTATGGATCCCCTTGTCTTGCTGTAGATCTACTAAGCTTCCACAGTCAGGATGAATGCTCACGATAAAAAAAGACTTTGGTATTCCACCTTATTCGTGCATTCAAAAAAGTAGCTTCGGAGCCTTTTCTCCATCCCCATTCAACACGCACCCTCCTAATCCAACGATGAATGACCTTACACCAGCCCACCAGATCGCTTGAGAAGAAAGTGAAGAAAATCCCTTGTGTGTTGTCATTGTCATTGTACTCCTACACTCCCTTGAAAGTCAACTCTCGAGAATATGTTATATACACTCAATGTATAGCAATGTTCTATCAATTTTGGAAAATTAATTGTATGCAAAAACACTTTGTTCTCTACAACTCCACAAGTTTTTATAGCAAGATTCAATAATTTAAATACTCAAAAGGTTGTACTAATAAAAATATATGATTATATATTTTCAGGAATATTAACATACTTGTTAGTAAAATTCAAAATTCACATAGTTAGGCACAACTTTAATAAACAAAAATATATTTGGAAAACAAACTCATTTTCCTACATTTTATTTTTTACACCAACTTCAAATTCATTGCATAGGTACCTCTAATCATCTCTCCAAGTTAACATATTGTTGTTGGGATGATCTAGAAGTTGGTTAACTAGCTTTAATACAATGAGATTTTTCATATGAATCTCATTCAAATATAGCATCAATATTTTCATTCTTGACCGGCATTTTTTATATGGAAAATTTTGGTCATCTCCTTCTTTTAGTGCTGAAGGCTACTTGGGTTCACATCCTTCAACATTAATGTGCAAACAATTTTCTCACCTATTTCAAAGCTGTTGTCCACCTAGAATCTATAGATATAGGATTTTTTTCTTTGTATACTTCTTATGATTCTATGAAATTTTTCTTCTTCATATTTTTTCTTTATGATTCTTTGGATTCACAATAATTTTTTTAAAATAAATATTTCAAAGCTACCGTCAACTAGAATCTATAAATATGGGATTTATTTTTCTTTGTAACCTTCTTATGATTCTATGAAAAAATTCTTTTTTGTATTTTATTTATTTATGATTATTTGGATTCACAACTGTATTTTAAACAATAAATCTAACATAATTTAAAGTATAGAGTTTTTCTTTTGGAAAAATTGTATAATAATTTATTATTTTTTTGTTCTCATTATTTAAAACTATTTGTTTAAAATATTACTTTCTACGTGAAATATATTTTTCACTTTTAATATCAACGACTTTCCTTTAAATACAACATTACCAAAAATACTATCAACATCACATCATAATCCATAACCATTAAAAAAAATACACCATTTCGAAAATCTATTTAGCATTTATTACTCTCTAACCATACCAAAACACTTTCTAACCTCTTATAATTACGCCGAAGGTGTCCCTTTTTGAAAGTCAAGCTGACTTTCATCTACAATTTTATTTTCCAACGTTAGTTGGGAGCAAACAACTGTCATTTTTTCCACTAGATTTGAACATTGCATGGTTAGTTATGGTTAGTTTTTCCTTTGGTTTAGGGTTTGAATATTGTATTCTATTTTTTTTAAGCACCTGTGACTATTTTAGAGTCTCAAAGAGATCGTGTTGGAAAGGTGGAGGAGACAAAACACAAATTCACACAAAAAACATACAAGTTACGTCTCTTCTATTGATCAAACAAAACTTGATACTTACAATGAACCCGATGAAGAGTATTTAACCTTTTCGACTAGCGACTCACCTAAAATATCTTGACATGAAACCACACACTAAAAGTCATCTATCACTTAACTCGACTTGACTCAACACTCCAATATTCAACCCTCAACACTTAGTTAATTGACTCTATAGTCTTAGCCAACTCCTCATGCATAAGTAATTAGCTTATTTTAACACTCCACCTTAATTACAACTGCTAAACTAAAGCTTGACTCATGACAATTCAAACATGCCTACTGGTCTATGTCTCAGCTAGGCTTACAACACCCAAGTTTCTTGTATGAAACTCAAACACATATTTTGCTAATGACTTAGTAAATATATCAGCCAATTGATCACTAGATTTACAAGGCTTCAAGTGAACTTCTCCATTGCTCACAAGTTCTCTAATAAAGTGATATATAGTATCAATATGCTTTCTCTTTTGATGAAACACACTATTCTTGGATAGTGCAATCACTTATGTGTTGTCACAATATATTGTTGTTGATCCTTTTTGTTTCTGCTTGAGCCCATCAAATACTCTTGTTAGCCACACTGCTTGACATGCTATTGCTACATATTTTGCTTCTACTGACGAAAGTGTCACAATGGGTTGCTTCTTAGATGTCCATGAAATCACACCTGAACCAAGATGGGACATAAAACCAAAAGTGCTCTTCCTATCATCCAAACTGCCTGCAAAATCACTATCTATGTATCCAATCAAATCCTTATTTTTTGTGCTTGCATACATTATGCCAAAATCTCTAGTTCCTGCTATGCATCTCATAATTCTTTTTCTTTCACTTCAATGTGTGTCTTTTGGAGTCTCCATAAATCTAGAAATCAAACTCACTCCTTGCATGATATTCGGTCTTGTAGCTGTGAGATACATGAGGCTGCCAACCAATCATTTGAATAGAGTTGGATTGACATCTGATCCTTCATCATCCTTGCTTAACTTTGTACCTGTTACAACAAGTGTAGGGACATGTTTGCAATTTTCCATCTTGAATATTTTCAACAAATCTTTGGCATATTTATTTTGACAAATAAAAATTCATTTTTTAGATTGCTCAAATTCTATGCCAAGAAAATATTTCATGAGACCAAGATCTGTCATCTCAAATTATTTCATCATGGCCTCTTTAAATTCATCTTACTCAAAATCATCTAAAAAATCATGTCCTCAACACATAAGCAAACAATCAAAATTTGTCCATACTCATTTACCTTTATGTACAAGGTAGGCTCAATGTTGCTTCTGCAAAATCCATTCTTAATCATGTAGTTGTCAATTCTACTATACCAAGCTCTAGGCGCTTGCTTCAGTCCATAGAGCACTTTCTTCAACCTGTAAACTTTCTCTTCGTTACTTTCAAATTCGTAACCTGGAGGTTGTTGCACATAAATTTCTTCCTCTATAATTCCATTCAAGCAGGTTGATTTCACATCCATCTGATATACTTTCCACTTGTTTTGAGTTTCTATGGCTAGAACTACTCTTACAGTATCTAATCTATCTACCGAAGCAAACGTTTCTCCAAAATCTATTCCCGGTTGCTACGAGAATCCTTTTCCTACAAGTCTAGCTTTAAATCTATCAATTTCACCTTTCTCATTCAACTTTGTCTTGTACACCCACTTTACACCATTGATACTTTTATCCTTTAGCAAATCAACCAAATCCCATGTATCATTCTTTTCAATAGCTTCAATTTCTTCATCCATGGCTTGCACCCAATTTTCATCTCTAGTTGCTTCTTCAAATGAAGAAGGTGGGAATGACAACAATGAAAAATTTGAACTAACATCCAAATCATCATAAATATCTTTCAAACTTCTCATCTTTCTTTTACCATTGTTTGATTCATCACCTCATTGATTGTCAGGAGAATCTCGATCTGTTGATCTGCTTGAAGATCCATGATGCTCTGAAAATATTGGAGTCCTTGTTGGTGTGTGCCTGTTTGGTGTTTTCACTTGTGATTCTCACTGCTCCTTTTCTGCTACATTATATTCTTCCATCAGTGGCACTTGTGCATCAACTATTTTGTCTACAGATCCATTCCATGACTCTTGTTCGTTGAACATAACATTTGTGCTAATTATGGTCTTCTTGGTGATAGGGTTATAAAATTTGTAAGCTTTTGATTGCTCACTATAACCAGTAAATATGCAATTTTCAATTTTATCATCCAATTTACCTCTTCGCTCCTTAGGCACATGTGCATAAGCTACACATCCGAATACTCTAAGATGAGATATGCTACAAGATATACCTGACCATGCTTGTTCTGGTACTCTATTCATCACACTGTTTGTAGGAGATCTATTGATCACATAAATAACACATGCAATTGTTTCTGCCCAATACTCATTAGACAAGTTTCTGCCTTTCAACATGCTTCTTACCATGTTCATAATTGTCATTTTCTTTCTCTCTGCTACACCATTATGATGCGTTGTGTACCTGGTTGTAAACTATCTTTTGATTCCATGTTGTCCGCAGTAATCATGGAATGCCTTTGAGTGATATTCTCCACCATGATCTGACCTCATTACCTTGATATATCAATCACTTTGGTTCTCTGCTAATGCTTTGAATTCCTTGAACTTTACAAAATTTTCAGACTTCTCCTTCAAGAAGTAAACCCAAGTATTTCTACTATAATCATCAATGAAAGTGAGGAAGTAACAACTTCCACCAATCGACTCTGTCCTCATAGGTCCACACAAGTCTGTATGCACTAGCTCAAGAGGTTGCTTTTCTTTGTATGCAACACCCTTTGGAAAACTTTTACAATGTTTCTTTCCTAAGATGAAACACTCACTAGTACTAATAGGTTCTTTGATGGGAGGTAATCCTCTAACCATCTATTTTTGCTGCAACAATCTTAAACCATAAAAGTGCAAGTGTTTAAACCAAAAATGCCATAACCAATAGTCATTAGAACGTTCAACTATAAAAGAACTGACCTGATCACTATAATTCATAATTAGAGGAAAGAGTTTGTTCCTCGTCATCTTTACCTTCGCTATTAGTTGCTTACTTGGGGGCTTTTCATATATAACACATTCTTAACCTTAAAAGATAACTTTGTATCTTTTATGTGTCAATTAACCAACACTTATCAAATTATGTTTGAGACTAGGAACATAATATACCTTTGAGATTGTCTTCGGCTCCCCCTGCCTAGTTAGAATGTTGACCACTCCTTTTCCATCTACTTCCACAGTCTTGTCAGTCCCCAACATTACCTCTTTGTTCTCAGATTGATCGAAAGTTGCAACCAAATTCTTATTGCTATCATGTGGTTACCATAACCACTGTCTAACAGTTGCACACTGGTAGAAGGTTCATGCATGGTATGATAAACTGGGAACATTGAGCTAGTACTCTCTGTAGTGAAATTAGCTCTCTAGTTCTGTTGATTAGCTATCTTATTCTTGCAATCACAAGCATAGTGACCAAATTTATTGCAATAATAGCATCTCACCTTTGATTTTTCAACTCTTTGATTATTGTTGAATATTTTGTAGTTTCTTCCACTTTCATGTTCATGCTCTTCTCGGCCATCTCTATGACCAAAACGTCTTCCGCCTCATCCTTTGCCTCTCGATATACTTGTTCCTCAACCTCTATCTCTTGAAATAGAAACCTAACTTTTGAAAGCGATTTCTAAAGTGGAATCCTTATTTCTGTCTATCCTTGCCTCATGCAATAGAAGTGATCCCATCAGCTCATCAACTGTCAATGATGCCAAATCCTTGGCTTCTTCTATGGCTGGTACCACAACATCAAATTTGGTAGACAAAGATCTAAGGACCTTCTCAACCACTATTTTATCTTTAATTTCTTCACCATAAATCTTTTACTGGTTTACAATAGTTATGAACCGATTCATGAAAGAATCAATGTCCTCTATCTCCTTCATCTGTAGACTTTCAAAATCTCTCCTAGTATTTTGCAACTTAACAATATTGAGTTTGGCCATACCTTTATAGTTTGTCGCCAAAGTATCCCATGCTTCCTTTGTTGAAGACGTGATCATAATTTTTTGGAGCACTGCTCGGTCCACTCCCTGCTGGATAAGCTGCAATTCTTATGCATTATTCTTCTTGGCTTTCTTACATTATTCCCTCTCTACTTTCTCCAAAAATTTCTCCAAAAATTTCTCTTCAAAAAAACCTAAAATTTCTCCTTTAAGAAACTTGTTCAAAAAATTCTCCTTTCAATAAAACCCTAAGTTTTTATTTTATGTATATAAAAAAAAGGTATGCAATATCTTTACACCGTCTACATATGTCATCTACTTACAACTCCATTTCAATTGTCAATTTCACAACCTCTTGACAAAGGAAGCTTTCTAATTATGATAGACACAATTTCCATCGACTGAGTATGACGCTTTTTTGATGTTAGACATCTCCTTAGGGTAATCTCCAACGATGGGTAATTTAGATTTTATCTGAATTTTTTAAAACTATATGTTTCTATCAAATTTGATTGAAATTTGGTAAGGATTAGTTAGAATCAAAAATTTAAAGTATGAAATATATATATATATATATATATATATATATATATATATATATATATATATATATATATATTAAATTCATTTATATATTTAAAAATGCATTTTAAATATTAAAAAGATAACATCTAATAAAAAATTATTTCATCAACTTTAATTAAAATAATAATAATAATAATAATAACAATTCACTCTTTTTTTAATTTTATGATTAATAATGGAATTGTATTTTTATTTGTTTAAATTATATATTTGAAAAAATAAATTTAATATTAAAAAATATTTTAATTATATAAAATTTTCTATATAAATGAATTTAATATTTGGAATAAATTTTTAAAAGTACATTTTGGTAATGGAAAGTAATTAATTAATTCTAGAATATTTTTAATGGGAGTGATTGATCAAATTTTGAAATTTATTTCAAAAACAGTTAAGTCATTTCTTGTCTTTAAATCAAATTGATTAATTAAAAAAAGCGCCATATCAAATGAACTATGTTTTTTTATACATAGGGTAAGCCATGGTATTGGCCCATGTATTGTAACACAACACATTTATAAGTTAATGATCTCCATGGTAAAATGGAAATCAATTTCCATGAATAAGATTTTTATTACATGTTTTTAAATATATATATATATATATATATATATATCTATATATATATATATATATATATATATATATATATATATATATATATATATATATATATATATATATATAATTTATTCATTAATTCTTTTTATAATTAATAATAATAATCTAAAATGAAGTATTAATAATAATAATTTAAAATGGAACATATAATACAATTGTCTAGGGCTCCCGGTGTGAGCGATGGCTAGGGTTACCGAGACCACTCTCTGCGTTGATGCCGCACTCCAGACGAGAGCTCTGAGCAGCAATGGAGAACGATGGATGGGCCACAAGAAATCAAACATTGTTGAGGGAGGGACAGATGGAAAGAGGAAGAGGGAAGCGGCTCTGCTTTCAACATGCTTGTGATATGAATGGAATTGGACTCAAGGCGGTCCCTTGCAATGGAGGCTCAACTGGAGCCATGCACAGATGATCCTAGGCAGTAAGGAGGCATTCAACACTTGTGGCCCCTAATACCCAGGAAACTTAGCTGACTGCTGAAGGTGACTCAAGTGGCAACTCGTTAAAGAGGAGCACAAAGCCGCCGTATCTGGCCCCGATCCTATGCCATGTGGCCACCCTTCCTCGGCCGCTATTTTGAGATATGTCCACGATCCAGATCTAGAGAAGAAAAGACCAGCTAGGGCATTGATCGGGCTAGATCCAACAGACTCATTTTCTTTGGCAATAGATCGAGCCATACAACAAGTAGATCCAGTCAACCCTGACCTAGATCTAATCCAAATCTTCATAAAAATTCCAGAAGGAAAGAATATCTACAGGAGAATCGCAAGAGGGAGATGGATCCAAGATTTAAGACGCGAAATCCAAACACACTTAGGCATACTAGCAAGCATGCAAAACCTGATTTACTCAGGACACAGCCTACGAGGTAACCACACGCTATAGGATTATGGTATTGACATAGACTCGAATATCATAGTCAATTTGCAGCTGCGAGGTGGATGCTCTGGTACTAGTTTAAAGGGCACAAGCACGTTTAAGGATGCAGTCAAAGGAAAGGAAAAAGCCCAAACCAAACCAGCATTATCCCCTGAACTACCAGGGCCCTACATAGTGGAGCAAAAATCTCAGAATCCTACCTTCACAGTCTCAATACCTGAGGTAAATGGGTTGTACTCTGATTTTCTTACCAAAGCAGTCATATGCAGATTTAATGGGTTTTGGCCCAAATCTGATCTTTTGCACCAATGGATTTTTGCTGCTTGGTCACCAACTTGTGAAATCCTTTTATGTTCCAAAGTGTCTTTTGTTGTCAGATTCACCACAGTTCAAGAAAAGGAATACATACTTAATAAAGGACCATGGTTCTAGGGCAACATAGGGCTCTTCATGACCCCTTAGTTCCTAGATTTTGGCACCAACACAATGGTGGTAACAAAAATGCCAATTTGGGTCAGATTACACAACCTCCCATTACACTTCTAGCATCATCAAGTGTTAGAAGGTATAGGGATTGGGGAAGTTCCTAAAGATCGATGTGGACAGATTCACAAGGGGCATATTCACTTTCGCCAGGATATGCGTCGAAGTAGACCTTAGTCAAGGATTACCAGACAACATTACATTGAAATTCAATGATACACACTGGACACAACCTTTGGATTATGAAAATACAAATTTTCGATGTCGTGGATGTTTACAGATAGGCCACCTTCACAATGCCAGCCCACAAGCACAAAAAGATCCCAAAAGGAACAAAAAGCAACCCAAAAAACCAAAAGGCTGGCAATGCACAAACATTTTGGGAGAAGAAGCAGAACAATCAGAAGCAACAAAAAATAATGTAGAAAAGGAATTACAGAAGGACCAGAACAACACACAAAAGGAGGAGACAGACCATACCATTGCCTGCATTTTGAGGCCCAACAACCCCTTGCCGCATCAGGAGTCCCAAATAATAGGAATGGAAGTACATAGAAGCAAACGAACTCATGGATCAGAGGGATATGATTCTGACAAAGAATATCCTATACACATAGATGAAAATCAAATGTCCATTGTAACTTCCACTCCCAACATAGGAGGTTGGAGAAAAGTGGAAAAGAAGAAAGATAGAAAAGAATAGGATGTTGTAATTTCTAGGTTTTTTTATGTATTTTGTGTTAATAGAATCAACTCATTTTGCATATGCTATTTAGCATCTACAACATGTAATTTTGTCTTTTGAATAAAATTACGAATTTTCCAAGGGGAAAAAGTTAATAATTTAAAATGAAGTTATAATTTAGTTAATTTTTATGATTTTTTATTTTATTTTTTTGACAATATGAAATATATCATTAAGAAAGTGTTTTTCATACTTATCATGAATTGAAGCTTCTACAAATTTACCAACAATATAATATATATTAGTTTTTATTTGTTTTCTCAATCATATAATTTATATAGCTATACTAGTTTTTATTTATTTTATCCTTTACCATATACAACTATTTATATATATACAACTGTATTTTATATTTTTAATTTATGTTTTTTTCAAATATCTTTCCACTAAATACAACATTACCATCAGATTAGAATATCATTACCATTAAAATTACATAACTGCAACTCACTCCTGATTGGATATGTCTTTCATAACAACAACTCACTTCTGATTGAATATGTCTCTCATTACTGCAACTCACTCCTAATTGAATAGGTCTTTCATAAATGGAACTCACAAAAGGGGTGTTCAATGACGTTCCTGCCACGTAGTAATGATACTCTTGTTTAGTTGACATTGTCAATTAGAATTGACATCTACATGTGTTTGGGGTTGTTGCTCTTCGATGAAATGGAGTAAATTTACTTTAAAAGCAAGATTCACATATACTACGTTGAAAATCATACAAAAACTAATCCAATGTCGGAAAATAATGTTGGAAAATAGCGTTGAGTTTATCTCGATTGCTAATTTGTGAATTATTTGGAAATTAGACAGATATGGGCACAATCAATTATATCTCGTTTGCTTTGTGGATTATTTGGAAATTAGACAGATATGGGCACAGTCAAATAATTGACTGTGCCTATATATTTGACCGCGCCTATGTCTGTGGCCATGTTCGTCTGATTAACTAATATTAGTTAAATCAGCAATCGAGATACCGAATATTAGTTAAATCAGCAATTGAGATAAGGATGCCTAGAAAATAGAGATTTTATGGGCTTCATGCTTTCATCATTCATCTTTGGGTTGGAGAATCTAATTCCAAAAATCTACTGGGTGTCACAATAGTCAGTTTGTTTTAGTATAGTCCAATTATGCTGAGTTGAGTTCAGTCTCACTACAGTAATTTATTACTGATGTCTCCAATGTAATTTGATTTAATTGATTGAGAAGAGCAATGATGCTCCATGTTTTAAATTACTTAACATAGTATCATAGCACCAGGTTGCATAAGACTCGAGAGCAACTTGTCTTCACAGGAGCTCGACTTCACAGAACTCGAAAACTGAAAATCCAAATTGTGGAAAAGCTGCTGCCATCCAATTTTTTTTTAATTCTTTTTAAGTGATCAACGCACTTACTATCTCTGCTTACTGTCTCAAAATCAATGTTCATATTAGTATGATCACCCATTAAAATACACTTCTCCAAATTGATTGATGTTATAAATCCCTTTAACGCTTCGAAAAACCTACAATGAAACAATCATTCCCACAGGAATCTCAAACACAAGTGCCTTGTGTAAAGAGAGGGAAAATGGGGAGGAAAACTACATAGAAGGCAAAGAAAAGTGAAAAAAATGAGGACTCTAAGTGAATGTAGTGAAAATTCACATTGGAGGTGAAGAGTGCATGAATTCTACATATACAATTTCCATGAGGAGTGGTTAACCACCTCTAATGCCAAAGAGTGCATAAATTCTGCATATTGAGCACATCTTTTCCTCCGCATAGATTTTCCACTGGGAGTCGTTAACCACCCCTAATGCCAAAGACAGTTGTATTCTAAACTCTATCCATTTATGGAAAAAAAGTTGTTATGATAACCAAAATTCAGGACATTAAATTTGCAGCATTCCACGTCATTCTCCAAGTTCAGCCTATTCGTACATCCCATTGTTCAAGTTCTGATTCTTGAAAATGGACATTATGGCATTTTTATCTTTGTTTTTTTTTAACATATATAGTATTTTTGTCACTTATATATTTACCAAAATATTTTTGTCATATTTTTCTTTTATATATTTACCAAAATATTTGACTAGAAATTTGCTAAGTATAGAATGTTGAACAAAGTATATTTCTTTTAGGAATAATTATGGTCATATTATTTTTGTTTTCATTAGTTATTATTTTTTCTTATTTCTAGTGTTTATGATAGCATGAAAAAAGTTTTGATGTGTTGTTATAGCTTTTGTTGCTATTGTAAGTCCAACAAAAACATCTAAAATATGAATTTTGAATGGTTTGTAGTGTGAGTCAATTGTGTTCGCAATATAATTACCAGATATGTTGTTTCTGGGCATGGGGTGTAGAAATATGGTATGACCCTGTGTCGGCCTTCATTTTGCATTGGTATTATCCATATATATACACATATATGAATTATAAGAAACTATATTTGGAATACCTAAAAAACAAAGCATAAGGTCATGATGGCTTTACCTCTAATTTCTGTTAGGCACGATGGTCATTCATAAAATAAGATGTTTGGAGAATTATAGAGGAATATTGATGAACACAATTTTTCCTATGAGCCCTCAATGCTACTCTTCTTACCCTTGTTCTAATAAAATCTAATTTAGAGGACCCTAATGGTTTTTGTCCTATTTCCCTTTGCATATCAATATTCAAAATTATCTCTACAGTCATTGCCAATCATTTGAAACCACTTCTTCCATTAGTCACCTCTTCAGAGCAGATAGGATATGTTGAAGGAAGACACATATTAATTAGGATGATAATAGACAAAGAGTTGCTTCATTCCCTTTATCATTAAAAAAAAATAGGTTTTTCTCATCAACCTTTATTTATCTAAGGATTTTAATAAATTAAGTTGGTTTTACATTTTTCAAATCCTCAAAGTGTTTGGTTTCTCAGAAGCCTAGATCATCTAAATTATTTACCTTATCTCCTCCTCCTTTTTATCTATATTATTTAATGACTCTCACTATAAGGCCTTCAAACCTTATAGAGGATTTCATCAAGTGGATCCTCTTTCTCCCTTTATCTTCATCCTCACAGTTGACGAGCTAGGATGGGCCCTAGAACAAGTTGTTACAACTAGTGCCATCAAGAGTCTATGCTTCTCCAACTCTAATGAGAAATATTCTCCCTGACCATTTGTGAATGATATGATGCTAATGGGAGTTCCAACTATCCGAGAAGCATTAGCCTTTTGAAAAGTCCTAGATGATTTCACAATTGCCTCAGTCATAGACATAAATTCATAAAAGTTCAATATCTTCTTCTTCAATACTCCCCTTGTTATTCAATGTCATCTCACTAATCTCTTGGGATTCAATAAAGGCAACCTGTCTACTATCTCTCTAGGTGCTCCTTTAGCTCCCAATCCCCTACCTACCAAATTTTTTTTAACCTCATTCAAAAATTTACCAACCGATTGGATAGTTGGACTTCCCACACACTTAACATAGTTGGCAGAACTATCCTATTTAAATTTGTCATGTATTCCTTACCAATGTATCTTCTCTTTTCCCGTATAGCAACCAAAAGCATCATTCATCAAATCAAACTCCTTCAATGAAATTTATTATGGGGAGGAGTGAAAAGGGAGAAAAAATGGGCACTAGATTCTTGGGAGGAATTATGTCTCCCCAAAAACATAGGAGGACTAGGCCTTTGAGATTCAAAAAATCTGAACACTATCTTAGGAGCCAAACTTTTGTGGTGTTGGTTACAAGAATGTCAAGACTTAAGGAATAAATATGGACCAGTAAATACAACAACCACATTCCTAATGAATAGTGTGTCTGTACATCCATCTTTCCAATGGGCTCATCTATTTGGAAACTAGATTGTAAAGGAAAAGATTTAGTACAAGAACACTACTTTTGGGAAGTAAAGGATGGAAAAATTTCTTGCTTTTGGGATGATTCTTGGCATCGATTTCCCAAAATTTCTACCCACGAACATCTTCAAGTTATGTACTATGCTATGTAATCTCAGGGGAAATTCTTGTGTCTAATTGTTGGGAAAACATCTCCCTATAGACAAATTATTTCGAATGGAAATATCCCTCCCCTTGGGACATCCACTTATGAACCCAAGCTCTTGAAAAATGCAAGGAAACATTTCTGCATTAGAAAATCCACTTTTATGAAGATCTAGATAATATTCATTGGGGATATTGTTCACAGGGTTCTTTCACCAACAAAATATCTTACTTCCTTGTATCCAATCATACTCACACTTTGAATCAACAGGTATGGTCTAAAATATAGTGTTATAAGCCTTGGCCTAAGATAATTTATTTTTTTTGGCTTCTCCTCCATAGATAACTTTAACATGGGATAAGCTTCTCTCCAGGGGTTAGGTTAGTCTGTCACTTTGTTTCTTATGTTGAGCCAATGAAGAAAACTATGAAAATATTTTCCACTCTTGTCCTCTGGCTTAGGATATTTGGCACTATTTGTTCGATCTATTTTGATCCGAGATCTAGGAGGCAACCGATCCCAAACTTGATTTGGGTGAAATCCCCTTGAATAGGACCAATTCTTAATGTTGATATTCAGACTTAATTGCATTAACAAGTTTGAATTCAATTTGAATATTAAACTTGTGAATCTACTGACAGTCTCAAATTCATTACTTAATGCATTTAGTGGTCATAATTTCAGAAATAGGATGCATAAGAAAAAATGAGATAAGAGATCAATCACAGAAGAGAAGAGATCACCAAGTTGGTAATGAATTTCACCTATTGTGGGCTATGTTTCTGGGCTTGCTCAACTACGTAGCCACTTTATTAGTTTCTCTTCAATAAGGATGCTCTTCTTTGTTTGTAGAAAAAGACATAACTCTCACTTCAATTGGCAATGTCTCTCCTCTAATGGGATGTTCTCCTTTGACAACATAAAAGGACTGAACTCTCACTTCACGTGGTAATATATCTCTTACAAAGAAACGTTTTCCTTTGACTGAACTCTCACGTCAAGTGGAAATTTATCTCCTTTAAAGAGACATTCTTCCTTGATATAAAAGGAATGAACTCTCACTTTAAGCGGAAAAATGGCCCTTTCAGTACCACACCATCTTGGTTTTTGTATACAAGCTGACTTCAAGTGTCAAAATGACCCTTTAAATACCACACCATCTCATTTTATGTGTACAGGCTCACTTCATGTGTCAAAATGGTCCTTTCAACATTGCACCATCTTGGGTTGCGTGTACAAGATCAAATAAATAATTCCCTACAATAATTCACATCTTGTTGCCTTGTTGAAGCATATAAAATAATACAAAATCTACAAGTATATGTTCTCCCTTTTACAAATTTCAAAAAGGGGAAATCAACAATAAATGAGACTTACATTGGTTTCCATGCCAAAACACTCAATCAAAAACTCAAAACTTAGTAAACACAACACTAGTAGGCATATCTCATTATTTTACAACTTTTGACTGTAAACATGACCAAATTTTGAAAGTGCATCTCTATCTTGAAACTTGTGCCAAGAATTAATGACATATGTGGGATTTAAACCATGATCCCTTAGATTCGTTTCCCAAAACATAGAAAACATGACATCAATAGGTTTGTCTCAACATTCTACAACTTTTGACTATAAACATGCCCAACTTCTAAAAAGTGCATCTTTGTCTCAAACTTCATGCTAAGAATTAATGACACATGTAGGATTTTAACCATGGGCCCTCAGATTCACTATTCAAAACACAACAAACATAGTTCGAGTAGGTCTATCTCATCATTCTGCAAATTTTTGTTGTAAACATGGCCAACTTTTGAAAAATGCATCTCTATCTCAAAATTTGTGCCAATCATTAATGGCACATATGGGCTTTTACCCATGAGCCCTCAATTCCACTACTTAGATAAAAATTATGTCTGTACCAGGGGACTCATCTCAAAATTTGTGAAGAATGAATATAAACACCCTATGGTATATCACCATAACCTCAACACCCCTTTGAGATCCTCTTCCTCATAGACTATGTCATGTAGACAAAATATTCTCTAGAATATTTAGTACCTCATAAAATGTTCCCATACTAGGCATGCGTTTCACCGCCTCCTAGCTTGTATGTGGGCCCTCTCTTGCTGCCATGCTTCTTTGTTGTCTTCCCGCTTGACATGTCAAATGAGCAATGTTAAATAATGTTCGTGGGCAGATAAGACAAAATGGTATATTATATTTTAACCTTTGTTAAAACCATATTATATATGACGTATGGTTGAACCAGGTGTGCTTGTTATATTAAACATAACCATACAAAACATAATCATTATATGTTGTCAGCCCCACAGTCTAATCAAAACTCAACTTGATGTATAGGTGTGTTGGATTCCAACCATTGGCATAGCAATACGTGGAGGTATCCGCTAGCTAGCGGTTAGGTGGAGGTCCCATTTGGTGTTTTTGTTGTTGAATATCGAATGAACCATACTAAATACACCTCTGAATGCGTGTTATGTGGCATTCAAATGAGCCACCTATTTTATGTCACACCAATGGCATGCTTCGAACCATATGTGATCACATGGGTTTTATCGTTGGCGAGTTGTTGGTTAATATGGGGAGGTCATGCACAGGTCTTGAGGTCAAGTCTGCAAGCCTCCCCTTTTTGCAATTTGATTGTAACAAATATTCAAATATATAATTGTGCCATTCACTCAAAAAATTGAGCTCCTGGCCCATGATGTTGGAAATATGTAGTCATTGATGGCAAAGACAATGGAAAAGGTGATAATGGCAAAGAAAATGCAAAGGAAAAGGAAAAGTCAATGGAAAAGGTGTCATAGGCAAAGAATAGGCAAAGGCAAAAGCATTGCAACTGGTAAATGCAATAACAAAGAGTGGAAAAGGTAGTTGAATTGGTGCAGAGGCTTTGGAGCTAGGTTTGGAGCACTAGACCATCTCAAAAGCAGGTGTAAGCCACCCAGATGGATAGAGCTCTGAAATAGATTTCCAACGATATATGGAAGTAATAAAAATTCCTCCTCGATCAAAAGATAGATCCAATCAAAGTTTAGTGACACTAAGGCCTTCATAGCAGAGTTAAAGGTGGCTAGAGTCTTTGGCATAAGTGCCAAACTTGGTGCCAAGACTGGCAGAGCCTCTAAGTGAGAGCTACGGGCAGACAATGTTGTAATAGGAGTCATTCTTATTGACCATAGGTGGAACGAGATAATTCGATCCTAACGGTGGTACACCGATAGGAGCACCCTAGAGGATTCATCTATGGGGCAGATGTAAAGCACTGGGATCCATTGAGCGAGTGGAGCCCACTCAGTAGTGGTAGCCCAGAATTTTGTGTAGGGTGAAGACAGATAAGTGCCAGGAGGAAAGGGCCGGGTGACATTTTGGCTTTCTGATGGCACTAGAGAAAACCTTTTAGATGGGATTTGTGGTCATGGGGAGTGGTTTCTCACATAGTTGATTGCGCATATCAAACACTGAGACATACTCTAGGGACATTCCTCCAAAACCATAATCCACTTAGGAGTTGTGTCAAGGATAAGAGTTATTGAACTCGATGGTTTTTAAAGTTAACAAAGGAATTTAGTGTAAACCAAGGCCTTGAGGACCCCTTCTCTCTCCTCGCCGACAGGTACATATGGTAGCATATGATTTTTTTTGACGACAGTACATGATGATGTCAGTATGGACACGTGGCAGGTGGATTGAACATTTTTGGGTACCCAAGTGACCCTTTTCTAGGTGACATGTGTCACCACTCACAACTCGACACATGGCAGGAGTGAGGTCATGGTGACATCATCCCGGTGGGATGAGCCCAAAAGATTTAAAACGGCACTGAGAGAGAGCACCAGGTAGTGAGAGCCTAGACATGTCACTAACTAACTAAGCCTGAATAGTCGTTTCATTTAATATTGTTGTAGAGGGAGGACCCCACAGGAAAACTCATCCCGTAAGGTAGAGCCTGACGGGTTTATTATGGGAGCACAAAGTAATGCATTGGGTTATAGGGCGCTAAGACATGGTGGCAATTGACAGAGCGATGGCCAATAAAAAGGGTGTTGGGTGGGCCCCATTGACATCTCATCCCGCTAGATGGAGGCTAGAAAATTAATATGGAGGCGCACGGGAATGCGACGGGATAGAAGGGGCTACGAGATACGTGCTCGCAAAGGGACTCATGTAGTCATTAGAGACAAGGGGTGTGAGGGACAATAAAAGGAGCAGGGTTTGGGAGCTTCAAGCTTCGTTCTTGGACCCAACCCTTGGGTTATTTCATGTAGAAAGGAACCCCAAGTCATAGAGAATAGAGTTGTGGAGGCTCTTTGGAGTTGTTGGCTAAGCGCTTGGACTTGTCCCTTGGTTGTTTCACATAGAAACATGACCAAGGGTGCGGGGGAAATTATAGAATGTGGGGCCATCCCTGGAACTCAGAATCTTGTAACTTGTTAAGAACTGCAACTAATATAAAAGTCAAGATCTTTGACCTTAGCGTTGGGCATGGTCGCTTCACGTAGAAGTGGGAACAACAACATAAGAGCTATTAACAAAGGAAATTGGCCTGCTAAAGGCTAAAAAAGGCTTAGCTCCCAAGGCCTAAGCCAGTGGTCGCGGAGAGCAGGTCTTATGGGAGAAACACAGGTAAAGGGCCGATATAAAAGGGGATTAAAATAAAAAAGTGGAACTGTTAGTTTAATTGTAGTTTTGGCGGAGAAATTTGATAGTTAAGCCAAATTAATTGCAGATAAAAATAGCAGATGCACTGCTAAATTATGTAAAAACTAGAATGCAAAAAATAAGTAGAAAAACTAAGTTCAAGTTGCAAAAAAGGTAGTAAAGGTCAGTTTTACTTGGATATTAATCCCATAGAAACAAACATAGTTTAGAAGACTGAGATGAATAGGACAGAGACAAAAAATAAGACTTCATGCACAAATTCAAAAATAAACAAAGTCAAAGTTAGGAAAAAGAAAAATCTATAAAAGCGGGCCTAATTAAGAAGAATTCGAGTAGAATAATTAATAGGTTGCATAGAAGAGTGTGTGGAAGAGAGTTGTTGGTGCGACGTGATGCATAATAGTTTGGGTATGCATCAAAGGTGAATCAAAGAGAAACCTTTGTGTTTCAAAGGTTTTTTTAAAGATGCAGGGAAGTGCATTGGTGATTGGTGTTGGTGTTGTTGGTGCATGATTTGTTCTGTAATTATAAATTGTTGAAGGTGATCTTATTGGTGTTTTGTATCAGTAATCAAAGATTGTTGAAGATTTTTGCATCAGTAATCAGAAATTATTGAAGGTGTTTGCATGGTGGCTTTGGTGAGTAGTTGCAGTGAGAAAAATTTGTTTGATTATGAGGCAAGACATCTCTTGGTTCTAGTATGAAAATGGATGAAATATGGATCAACAAGAACAACAAGTGGTAGCTTACATATTAGGGGTAGGAGCTACTTGTAGTGGGTGCTAGTAAATCTTTGGGGGTAAGAGTCCCTTTCAGTAGATACTGATAAACGAGTAGGGACAAGTGTCCCTTCTAGTGAGTAATGGTAAACAAGCAGGGGCAAGAGTCCCTTCCATTGAGTGCTCGTAATCGAGCAGGGGGAGGAGTCCCTTTATTGGTAGTTGATAAACGAGAAGGGATTGAAGTTCCTTTTAGTAGCATCTGATAAACCATGATGTAATTAAGTTGAACCTTGTAATAAAAAGAAGATTGGTGTCTTATGTATATGTTGCTCATGTGATTGATGTTTATGATCACTAGAGAAATTTTGATGTAAAAAATGGGCCTCCTAAGGAAAATGTACAATAAAAATTCACTTTATGAGAACTAATAACATTTTAGGGGATGTCATCATCCCCCATGGTTGAGGTGGCATTGCTTGAGTTAAAGGTACTTGTCACATTATCAATGGTGGATAAAAACTCATGGTTAACCATGGTAGTGCTCTAAGTACTTTTAAAGTCATAAAGTAAAGTACTTATAATAAAGACCATTTTACATTTTTTGAATAAAATATTATTATTGTCATTTCATATTCTTTGAAAGAAACAATGCATATCCTTATACAAACTTCATGTTTTTACACACTTTTAAATAAATATTATATTTGTATATTTGTATACATATATTTTTAAATTATACATTCATCTCGTTTTATTTAATATTACAATTTCAAATTAATTATAAGTTAATATCTATACATATATATTATACATATGAAATAAAAAGAAATAAAAATGTAACCTTGTAATTTTATGATAAATCAAATTCATGATAATATTATTATAATATTAATAGCAATATAAGCATATTAAAATTAAAGGAAAAAGTATAATAGTTTTGTATGATTTATGTTTTTTTTGTAATAAATTGATCTTACAAATTTCGCTTAATGTCAAGTTATTGAATAATATGTAAATTTATGTTATTATAACTTTCTTAAACAATTCAATGTCATAAGAATTATAAAAAAAATATTATGTTTTTCCAAAATAGAAAATAATAGAATTTTATTATGTTAATTACAATAATAATTTTATTAAAATATTTAATGATTAAAAAATACAATATAATCATATCAAATTGTATAGTCAATTCAATATGTCATATAAAATTAATACATAAAATAATATATTACATTTATTATATTATATTATTTGATTTTATATGGTATCTTATTACATGTTATATAATTTAGTTGTATAATTTAAATAATGTAAATTTTAATTAATAGTATATTATACAATTAAAAATTTATGAATTTATATTTATAATTTTTTTTAAAGTTATTTAAGTACAAAGGACAAATGCATTAGTTGTTCAATGATAATGACTTTTTCTTGAAAAACTCAGTTTTATTTATAGTCATATCAATACAATTTTTTAATTAATTTTATTTTGGTACAATTTTTCAATTGAATTTAACCATGGTTACATGGATTGTGGTGCAAAAAGTGAATTGCAAATTCATAAATATTATTTTATTGATTTAGCTATTATTTTATTATTTCCTTAGGAGACCCATTTATTTGTGTCGTTGATCCATGAATAATTGTTAAAGAGATTAAAAAGTGAAATTTTAAATAATTGTATAATTTGGCCACACAATTGATTCAACCCCCCTCTTAGTAGTGTCCTGGTTTCCATTGTTTCTAACAATTGGTATCAGAGCCAGTGTCCTTTAGGATCAATTTAGCAGCTGGAAGGAAGATAAGGGATCATGGAGAACCAGGACTGGATTACCTGAGATGGAGTTCCATTTTTGAATGGATTAAATTATACAACTTGGAAGGTAAGGATGAGAATCTTCTTGCAAGCTCTTGATCTCGATTTATGGCTATTTGTGGAGAATGGAGTAATAAATAATAAGTTTGATAAATTATCCAGGAAGGAAATCATGAGAGAGTTATTTAAGGCAGACATTGAGAAAGTAATATGTTATAAGAATACCAAGGAGATATGGGATAAATTGCAGTCCATATATGAAGTAGATGTGAAAACTGCATGTGGTGTCAAGATTCTTTCCATGGGGGATAAAGAAGGCAAAGATTCAAAGAGCGTTGAAAATCATGAATTGAATGATGATTCTTATGTATCAATAGGCCAAGTCGATGATCAACACCGAGAGAAGATGCAATCTGTATGTAAGTTATTTTTTTGTTGTTAGTGTAGAACAACAAACCATTTATCTTCAAACTGCTTAGCTACAAGTAATGGTGAAAGTAAGAGTTGCTCATCAAGTTGTAATGAAGATAGAGATACCTTAATAGTGATAACAGATTTTGACATTGGTCACGAAGACAATGGGTTCACCTCTGGTGAAGAGGAAGAGAGGGCATCTCACATATCAACAAAATAATCCCTAGAGTCATCAAGGGAACACACTTTTGAGAGTGAAATAAACACTAGTGCTAAATATAGTGGCTCCTCAAATGAGTTGGAATATATTGAAGAAAAGGTTTGTTTGAAGAGGTCATTCATATTAGGTGTTGAAGAGATTAATAAATTTAAAGCTATAAATGCGAAGCTCGAAGAAGAGAACAAGACATTAAATCAGAAAGTGTTGAATCTTCAGAAGCATGCAGAGAATTCTGAAGCGTTTAAAGGAAATCAAACTAACGATTGTTCCTTTCAGGCCAATATAAAAATTGAAGATGATGGTGACTCAACAACAAAATTAAAGGGACCCATGAATTTGGCTAAAAGAAGGTCTCGAAATGCTGCAATGGCAAAGAAAAGAACACAACAAAATAAAGGGTCTTCCGGGAATCAAAATAAAGGTATGTAGCCCCTCATCTTCTTTTATAATAACGCGAGGAATTTTTCCTCCATGTATGTGTCCAGAAAGGAAAATGAAGGTGCATCAACATATATGGAATGCATAATTTTAGCCACAACCACAAATTCCTTAGAAGAGAAATTCGACCAACCAAGCACAAAGAGCCTTTTCTCCTCAAAGTCCATATTTTCAATGGCGTAAGAGTAGCAAGTGAAAAAATTATAGTCCAAGAAATTAGACAAGCACAAGATTTGGCAAGAAGTATAACTCTTGTGTCCCCTTCTTGAATAAAGTTGAATGTTATAGGTGTAAGAATTTTGGGCATAAAGTAGGTGCATGCAAATCTAGCAAGTTTTTTTATTTTTTATTTTTTATTTATTTATTTTTTTAGAATGCTGCAATAGAGTTGAGAGCCAACAAAAGGAACTGCACAGGAGTTATTTAAACATCTAGAAGAAAGGAAAATAGAATGGTGCATAAAGGCAGTGCAAAACAATGTTTGGATTTGAAGATAATCAATAGAATATTGGCACATCAAACTCTAAAATTTCAGTGGTTGATATATCATATATTACTTGCAATAGGCAGAGATTCTAATCAGACAAAAGAAGCAACATCAACCATGACAGTCCTCCAAAGAAATACAATGAGAAAGAAGAGCAACAAGTAAATTGAAAATTGGCTTTAATTAGTACTAACAGGAAGAATGACCAGTGATCTCTATGCTCAGACAATGGTAGAAAGTCACTTAGTAAGGAAAACTAGCACAAGAAATCAACTCATATCCAGGTGTGGAAGAAAAATGAAGATAATATACGCAGCGGGAGTAGATCCCTTGTTCCTCTTCATTGAAGAGAAGAGTCTGGCTTCAAGGGAAGCCGTAAAGGTGAGATGCAAGGATAAAAAAGGAACATGCCAATGAATGCATCTGAAGGATAAGAGAAGTATTGAATCTTGTTGTCAAATCATATTGATAGATAGTTGGTGATGATTTGTTTACAAACTTTTCTAGAAAGTATTGCTTACATATTTCTAATGCAAAGAGGGAGCATGTCCATAGGGGGATTATATTCAAGTCAATATTTTAGTATCAGATTATGCATTGAAAATTGATATCATTAATTGGTACTAATTATGTGCTGCAGAGGCTAATGTTGTTTACTGCATATGTGAGTAATCAAAATGGATTGGTTTTTATGATGTTGTTCCAATTGGTAATTGATATCACATGGTATCAAAGGTATTGTCAAATGGTATTTACAATCATACTATGGTGTTCGTGTTGTCTAATGTTGATAGGAAAATATTGGTTGATATGACTATTTTTCACAGTGAGTTTGTTGTCATTAGAAGTATACCAAGTGAAACACAATCTGAGTTGTTGGTCTAGGCGTGCATTGGTGAGAGTCCCTCTATGTTTGTCAAGTAAGAACTCCTAAGTGTTTTTTTTCATCAACTGACAATTGATGGTGTCATGTAAGAGGTCATGTGTATGTGTCTAGGTAGGCAATATTATGAATGTAATCATAACTGAGACTCTCACGATCATGAATCATTTTTCTCATGACTCAGTTGCACAAGCATGTGTTGTTTTAGTAAGAGAACCCTCTTGCCCTCTTGAAGCAGAGATTGGGAGTAAATATTCTTTTCCCTTCAACTCAATCTTCTTCATAGGACAAAGAGGAATCTCCTTGGATCAGATTAGAGGTACCCAAGGTTTTCAACATAAGAAGAAGTAGTTGACAGGTCCACACGATCAGAAGATAGAGGAAGATTGGACGGGGGGAGCATGTTAGTATATTTTCCATTGATTTCAAAGGGGGAGAAGTATTGATGATAAAACACAAGATGGTAAATGATAATTGGAAAAGCACAAGGAGAAGTATCAAAGAAAAGTATAGATCATTGGTAAAGATGCGTTGTTTGATCTTGGTGTTGCCATCAATGCCAAAGGGGGAGATTGTTGGAAATATGTTGTCATTGATAACAGAGGCAATGACAAAGGTGATAATGGAAAAGAAAATGCAAAGGAAAAGGCAATGGTAAAGGTGGAACATGAAAAGAAAAGGCAAAGGAAAAAGCATTGCAAATGGTAAAGAAAATAATAAAGAGTGGCAAAGGTAACTTGAATGATGTAGAGGCTTTGGAGCAAGTTTTAGAGAACTAAACCATATCAGATGCAAGTGTAAGCCACCCATATCGATCTAAGAGCTCTGAAAGATCTTTCCAATGATATATGAAAGTCCTGAAAATGTCTCCTAGATCAAAATATAGAGCCAATAAAAGTTTGGTGGCCCCAAGGCCTTCATAGAGAGTTAAAGGTGGCTGAAGTACTTGGCGCATAGATAAAGTTGGTACAAGTGCCAAACTAGGTTCCAAGACCAGTAGAGCCTCTAAGTGAGAGCTTTAGATAGAAGTTGTAGACAACTTAATAGCGAAAACCATTATTATTGGCCACATATGGAGCAAGATGACACCATCCTAGCAGTGGTATCCCATTGGAAGAACCCCAGAGAATTCATATATGGCGCAGATGTAAAGTGTTGAGATGAATTGAGTGGGTGGCACCCACATGGCAATGGTAGCCCAGAAGTCTATGTAGGGCACACACGGCTAAACGCCGGGAGGAAAGTGTTGGGCCACATTCCAAATTTTTGATGGAACTGGAGACAACCATTTAGATGGGCTTTGTGGTCACAAGGAGTGGTTTCCCGCACAGTTGATTATAGAGATCAAGCGCAGAGAGCTACTCTAGGGACACTCCTCCCAAAACCATAATCCACTTAGGAGTGGTGTCGAGGAGAAGAGTTATTGAACCCAATGGTTTTTTGAGTTAATAAAGGAATTCAATGTAAACCAAGGCCTTGAGGACATCAGCATAGGTGGAAACATATGATTGGCCTAGACTATAGAAAATGATGACATCAGCATGGACACGCGGCAGGTGGATTCAACATTTTTGGGCACCCAAGTGGCCCTTTTATGGGTGACACATGTCACAACTCATAGGTCGACACATGGAAAAAGTGATATCATGGCGATGTCATCCTGATGGGACGGGACACATCAATATTTGACTAAGCCTTGAGAGTCATTTCATTGTCTCTTGCTATAATTGGAGGACCCCACAAGTAAACTCATCCCCTAAGGTATAACCTAACGAGTTTATTATGGGAGCACAAAGTAATGCACCAGGTTACAGGGTGTCGAGACACTGTGGCAGTTGACAATGTGGTGGCCAATAAAAAGGGTGTCAGGCAGACCCCATTGACATCTCATCCTGCTCGATGGAGCCTGGAAAATTAATATGGAGGCACGCGGGAATGCACCAGGATAGATAGTGCTATGGGATACGTGCCCACACAAGGTCTCGTGCAGCGATTGGAGACGAGGGGTACGAAAGATAATAGAAGGAGTCAGGTTTGGGAGCTCCAGGCTTTGTGATTGGACCCAACCCTGGGGTAAGTTTGCATAGAAATGAACCCAGGGTGTAGAGAATAGAGTCGTGGAGGCTCTTGGGAGGTTTTGGCTAAGTTCCTAGACTTGTCCCTTGGTTGTTTTGCATAGAAACACAACCAAGGGATCGACGGAAATAGAATGTGGGGCCATCCCCAAAACCTGAAATCCCGTAACTTGTTAAGAATTGGAACCAATAAAAAAGTCGAGAGATTGGGAGCTTCGGTCTTAGCGCTACGCATGGTCTCTTCGCGTAGAAGTGTGACCAAAAACATAAGAGTTGTTAACAAAGGAAATTGGCCTGTGTAGGGCTCAAAAGGGCCTAGTGCCTAGGGCCTAAACTCGTAGTCGTGGAGACTTGGTCTTATGGTGGAAAAACAGGTAAAGGGCCAAGAGAAAAGGAGCTCAAAAGAAAAAAGGTGGAATTTTTAGTTTAACTGCAATTTTGGTAGTGAAATTTGGCAGTTAAGCCAAATTAACTGCAGATAAAAATAGCAGGCACATTGCTAAATTCTTTAAAAAGCCAGAATGTAAAAAATAAGCAGAATAACTCAGTTCAAGTTGTAGAAATGGTAGTAAAGGTTAGTTTGAATTAGATATTAAGCCTAAAACAACAAACACAGTCCATATTATTGAGATGAGCATGACAAAGGAAAAAAATAAGGCTTCATGCAAAAATTAAAAAATGAACAAAGCCAAAGTTAGCATAAAGAAAAGACTATAAAAGCAGGCCCAATTAAGCAGAATTCAAGTAGCAGAATTAAGAGATTGCAGAAAGGAGTGTGTGGAAGAGAGTCGTTGGTGCAACATGATACATAATAGTATGGGTATGCATCAAAGGAAAATTAGAGAGCAACATTGGTGTCTCAAAGGTGTTGTTAAATATGCAAAGAAGTGCATTGGTGATTAGTGTTGGTGTTGCTGGTGCATGATTTGTTCAGTAACCAGAAATTGTTGAAGGTGATATTATTGGTGTTTTGCATTGGTAATCAGAGATTATTGAATATTTTTTCATCAATAAGAAGAAATTGATGAAGGCGTTTTTATGGTGGCTTTGGTGAGTAGTTGCAGTGAGCATAATTTGTTTGATTTTGACGTAAAAGGTCTCTTGGTTCTAGTATGAAAATAGATGAAGGATCGATGAAAAACACCAACAAGTGGTAGCTTACAGATCAGGGGTAGGATCTCTTTCTAGTGGGTGCTAGTAAATATTTGGGGGCAACAGTCCCTTTCAATAGAGATTGATAAACAAGCAGGGGAAAGTGTCACTTCTAGTGAGTACTAGTAAACGAGTAGGGGCAACAATGCCTTTCAGTGGTATTTGATAAACGAGAAGGGATTGTCGTTCCTTTCAGCAGCAGTTGATAAACCTACAAGTGGTAGCTTGTGCGGCCATGACATAATCAAGTCGAAGCTTGTAATAAAAACAAGATTGGTTTCTTGACGTAATCCAAGGAACTATACCTGTAGTTCCCTTGTGCACTTCCAAATTGGACACACATTTCATACATTAATTTATTTATTTACAAGTCTACCCTAGTCTTAGTCGATGATACAAGTATGGTGATGTAGTCAACATTGAGTTGTCTCCTTCTTAGGTTAATATAACCTTCATGGTAGACCATATGTTGATATCCTAATAGTTCTTCATACTCTTTACTATGTATATTTTTCATAAACACTCGGGACTTTGGTGTAATATCCGCACTTCTATTTACAATATATTTATGTATAAATTCAAGGGAAATACTTTTGTCACTATTTTACATGGCATTTTTTGGACAGAACATTCAATCATCATAAGGCACCTCACCTTGTTCATGTGATACGCCTCACTCTTCCACATGATCACTATAAGGTATATGTACCATAGGTATGTGGACGATCATGATGTTTTCCTTGGATCCCACAATTTACACTCCCAATTGTAACCCTAGACTCCTTTTTTGTGTTCCAATCCCTTCCATTTGGTTGTTGAAAACTTGAAGGTGTTCCACGACACTTTCGCCACTGAGTCTTGCATCACCTGCTAACACTTGAACAATGCCATGATAGTCAAATGCTCTATGAGGTAAGTTAAGTCATAGCAAGAGGCTTTGTTCATCCTCCAATTTTTTTCTTTCGATTTATTTCACATTCACTTCCTAATATGTGGTTCCCGACTCCATGACTGCATTCCATTCTAGGTTTTAAATGAATGCTAACTAGAGGGTCGACCTATAGGAGAAATGGCATTGTCACTAAATTGATTTTCAGATGATTAGATTTATTTTATTCTCTGGTATGTTCATTGAGGGTCTGTGATTTCCCTTCAGTTCATGAACCAACACCAAAATTATTTATGGTGTTACAGGAAATTTCTTCTCGGTAGTGTACTGGTATGATCGCTAGTGGTGTTTCCTGGCCTCAAATGATCACAGATAAGTCAACGCCTTAACCACCAAATTTTATTGCACGATATTTGATTGTATTATTAATTCATTTTACCCTGAATTTTCTCCTCTACTGTTTTCACCTTCTTATCCCCAATTCCCTTATATTGTTTATAAGTGTCGAGAGGACAATGTCTCATGACGAAAACAGGTGTGTGTTGCCTCTTTATTTTCCTTGATACTCTGTTATTTTTTTCCATGGTTCGCTTTTATCTTCATTACTCTCATGTTAAGCAATGTACGACTACTCCTTGTTTTGTTTACAGGTATATCCATTTGCATCTCGGTGGCTTTTGCAATGAACTTCACCAAATTTATGACATTAGCCGATGTAGTTCTCCCTTTATCAGGTTGGTGTCCTATACGACCTCCTAAGGTGTTTTCTTTGAGGTATGAGTCATTTGTGGGCATGGAGACAAGTCGTTAATAGTGGCTAACCAGAGTTCCAAACGGTTTTCTCACGCTTCGTAATTTCCTGCTATGTGACGCCTCACTAAATAGATGTTAAGGTGTGTGGTAGACATTCAACTTCTCTACAAGCTGTGAATTGTAACTAATAACTCCAGAATGAGGGTTTTGCTTTTAACTTATCTTTTCTATGCATAAAATTAAATCTTGATTATGTCATCATGGCCTCATAAGGCTCTAATCTATAATTTCTCTTTTTATTTTTTTCATTTTAACTATCTATAGATTTATGTCAATGTTATTCTATGGATATCTCATGACATTAGAGTATATAGATATGTATTTATTACTTGCTTGTGTTGGTAGTTTACATTACCGTGGATATAATTCATTTCTTTAAAGAGGAAGAGTTTCCTTGGTTGTAATTATGTTTACCCTTTTAATTACCATTGCATATGAATTATTGGTTTGTAAGAATCTCAATTACCCTTGTTCCGTTGCGTCAAACTTTATTGTATATATAGGCTTACAGGCATATTGTCTAGTGAATATTGTTTTAACCTAACAGTCAATGAGTTAATGTATATATGTTTTGACGGATAAGATTTATTTCTTGCTTCTACTATTCTAGGATGCACAATTGTTGGATAATACTTGCATATTGATTTTCCCTGCACCGAGTCTCGGTATTCCTTGTAAAAGCCAAGACATTGTTTTCCTCAGTATTGAATGATTATCTGGCCTCTAACCATATATTACCCTCGTATTCCTAGTTTACTTCTTATGCACATTCCAGATCATATACCTAGCCTTCAGAGGAGCATAGTCCTTTCGTTTAATGATAAAAGAAAATTATATAACTTGCGGTTACTTTTGGTGGTTTTGCTTTGCGCCCTCGTCTTTTTGTTCTCTGAGTAATAAATTGAGGTAATATCCTTACCTTAAATTAGTTCTTCTTTCGAGATTTATACCCTTGGGTTACTGATTACCATCAAAGGTTAATCAATATAATTTTTCTTTAATCTTCAAATATGCTCATGCCTTTCTAGCCACTTAATTATAATTTTGTATTTGCCTAAAAATAAACCCCTTATCTCTGAATGATTGATCTCAACTCTATTAATTCCTTTAGTCAATTTTTCTTTGCCTGAGTCATAAAATGTAAGAGTATCCCTTCCCCTAAACTTTATGTGCTTAACTTATTTATAACGTTACATACTTATTTATGATCATATAGTCTATAATAAATATCTACTCTCCACGATGACTACACTTAATGTTCTCTCTAGTTCACAATAATTATGTACCTACTACGCATTTTCCAAAGTCAATCCTTCATTACCAGAGGAAAATCCACACTTGCTTAACCAATAACATATATCAGATTTTGTATCAGTCAATAAGCACACTGCACAAATTCCATAACCATTAGTAACTTATATGGTCCAATAATTTTAGTATAAATACAGATATGACCAGCACAAATATTTCAATCTAACCAACCACTATTCCTAATATTTCCAAGAGTTAATCACACCAAAAAAAAATTAAAATTACCTCTGAACTCGGGCTATATAAAAGATTTACATGAATACGTTCATCAAAATAATTTATTTTAAAGGTAATCAAATTCTAACCATCAAAATCTATCTTAAACATAATTGGATTCTTACCAACAAAGTCCACCTTCAATATAATTGAATTCTAGTCTGTGAAATCTATTTTAAATATAGTTAGATTCTAACCATCAGCATGACTCGAAAGAAACCACTGGAAATTCCTTAGTCGTGTTGTATACTACTGGAAATTATCTCAGAAAGAAATAATTTCCACCCATCCATGAACTGATTTCCCCCAGTTCATCTCAAACAAATAATATTCTTATCCTTTGGAATCAACAACCCCTATGATTTCTTATGAGGTATATTTATGCCTTTCTTCCTTGGCATATTTTTCTTTTAACAACGTCCCGCTTTTCAGGGTGTGCCAACCCACTCACCTAGGCACCTAGGCTTTTCTTGCTTTAAAGCCTGCCTTTCTGTCTTGTGGTGCTTTATCCCCGTGCTTTTCCTCATTGTTTTTTACAACTGAGTGATTTAATACTTTTTTCCCCATCATATTACATCTTACTAATCAACTCCTAGAGATTTTTAGGAGTGACTTAAGGGAAGATTATCCTAATCTTATCCCTCAATTTCCATATCTTGGCAATAATCTAGTTTACTCTAGTGTTTCTTTCTTATATCCTTGTGTTATATTGAGCATGTGATGAGTATACTTGTATACCAATGTATTTTTAGTTATACAACAAAGAGTCTAGATATTAATATTTACCAAAAATACTTTTAACATCACATCATAATCTCATTACCATTAAGAATACACATTTAACATTTAACATCTCATATCTCATCATTATTCCTTGTGTTATCTTGAGCATGTGATGGGTAAACTTTGGTGTCTCTAAAGCTCTTTTTTGCTTTCATGCTACCCTAAATATATATTGTCTCGAATGTCACAGGGAAGCATTAAAGTATAGGAACCAATAGACTACAAACTAGTAATTTTCATGAATGGACATATCAAATTATTAACTTTTATGATTGGACACATGAGCGGGTGTCTTCCTGTAAAGTTTTCTTTTGTTTCTGTATTCATCTTTCACAACGGCTGGCTGAATGTTGTTCGACGACAGAGTGTATGCGGTGGTGTTTCAGCTAAGTAGTACGGATGCGATAACTTCGTTTACAACAATGTTTGGCGGTGAAATGATTACAAATGTGAACTGCGTGGAACAAAACATGACAGCCGGTTGGGTTAGTCTATGGTTTACTGTTGTGACAGGGTTGGAATTTGAAAAAAGACACGTTTTTCAAAGTTCTTCAACCAGTTTTCATAGTTTCAAGCGAAAACATTAACTGTTTTA
Source organism: Pinus tabuliformis (assembly GCA_031772625.1). NCBI lineage: Eukaryota > Viridiplantae > Streptophyta > Pinopsida > Pinales > Pinaceae > Pinus > Pinus tabuliformis. The sequence continues at coordinate 616,494,988 of CM062817.1, forward strand.
TAATTTTTAATGTATTTCACAGCTAAATCACCGCGTGACCAACAATTTGCTCGTCAAATTCCAACCCAGTGTTCACTCGTCACTGTCTACTTTATTTAAAAAATTCTACTTTATCTCAGTAAAGTTATCTTTCACAGACGAGACGCGATTGTTGAGCCTAGGGAGTAGATGGTACGCCAGCTCAGCTCTGATTGAATATGTCTTTCGTAGGTGCAACTCAGTAAAGTTGAGCCTAGGGAGTAGATGGTAGCGGCAGGAAAAGCCAGCTCAGCCCTGATTGAATATGTCTTTCGTAGCTGCAACTCAGTAAAGGGACGTTCAATGACCGAACATATGGAGTGAAATGTCGGGCCACGTAGTAATGTTACTCTTGTTTCGTTGACATCGTCATTTATCATTCACATCTACCTGTGTTTCGGGTTCCTGCTCTCATATTCACAGATTCTACGGTCACAATCATACGGAATCAAATCCAATGATCGGTCGGTTGCCATGTGCGACTTTGGAAAATAGAAGGCTTATGGGCTCCATGCTTTCGCCATCCATCCCTGTTGATCGCCATCTGCCACGAGTTGATTCCGAAGCCCAGATCAGCCAAGGTACGAGAACTCACCGCCGAACTGAGTTACTCGCAGAGAAGATCCATTGGCAGGCAAGGGTAAAAATGAGGTGCACACAAGGGCAACTAGATGGAGCCCCCGTTTCCTCCAAACCGAAGATAAGAAAAGGTCTTTGGTCACCTGAAGAAGACGAGAAACTTATCAATTATATGAAGAATAACTGCCATATCGGCTGCACCTGGAGCTATGTGGCCAAGCATGTTGGTAATTAATGAAGTACCCAGTTCCATTCTGCTTTATTTCAGTTCTACTCTGCTTTATTTTAGTATTTTAACAACGTTAATAATATTAATTTAGTTTGCATTCATTCCAATTAAATTAAAAAAGTCAAAAAATCAAAATATAAACCTGAAACATAAGATTTGCATTTCATTTTACTTAAAACAGAGTAGTTCATTAATTTTTATGAAGTACGTTTTTAACGTTTTTAACGAAGTCTTTATAACGAAATGCAAAGTTTGTTTTTGTAGTGAGTGCCCTATCCTCTATATAATATCTCAGTGAATACCCTTTTCCTTGTCTGTACAAATATAGTACTTTCAGTGACTACCGTCTGCTCTTGGTGCAAGATCGATAATAAGTTAAGTCTCCTTTTTATAATCAAGAATTTTCAAGCATATAGTGAATAATAAGTAAATTTTGTATTTGAGAATTTTCAATTCTATAATAGGCTTTGGAAATTTGATGAATATAAAAAAATATGATAAACTTCTTTCATATTTATAGGATTTCCAAAATATACATTACCTGAATTGCAGACCTTTCCAATTTTATTCATAAAAAAAGCTTCCCAACCAAACTAAGTAAGACACCTTAGACTAATTCATGGTCATGTATATACAGGTCTGCAGAGATCCGGAAAGAGCTGCAGGTTGAGATGGATTAACTACTTACGACCTGGCCTTAAACACGGCGCAATTTCACTCCAAGAAGAACAATTGATCATACACTTACACTCTATTCTGGGCAACAGGTTTTCTTTTGATCCATTCATGCACATCTGCTCTCTTCTATTCACTGATTTCTCTATTAATAATTGTTCCATTTAACTGCTACTTTTTGTCCATCGATCTGGAAAAGTGAATGGTGTTGACGACGCAGGTGGTCTCAAATTGCCTCCTATTTGCCTGGACGCACGGACAACGAGATCAAGAATTATTGGAACTCTTATATCAAAAAGAAGTTCAATGAATTTCCCTGCTCCTCCACCGAAGCCAACGGCAACAGCAGCACAAAATTTAATAACCCGTCGCAATCCGATCCCACATACAATACTAATACAGTCCCTGCGCAGGCTCATGGTGGTTATATGGGGTTTCACTCTGGCAAACCTTTGGACGTCATTCCTGAAGGGTGCCTGCAGTCCCTTGATACCATCTTGAATGCATTGATCAGTGAAGAAAATCAGCTTTATGGTGTTCAGAACGGATTGGATTTGAAGTATGAGCAAGAACATGAACAAAACAATGAGTTTGCAATTGATATACACCCCACCAACAACCAGCTTATTTCTTCCTCACCGCTGTGGACTGATTCTACTTCAACTCAGGCCAGTGAGAGCTTCTCTCAGGCTTTTACATTTCCCAGTCTGCAAGCGCAAGGGCATACTTATAAAACTGCAAAATCATTGAGATGCGGTCAATTCATAAACTCGCGGATTACATTGCCATCTAATGAAACGCCTGCTCTTGATGAGATCAGTGACTCGATGAAATGGGAAATTGGAAAAGATGGCGAGATGCTTATGATAGACTATTCTTCTTTGACAACATCTCCTGGAACAACTGCACGGAGCGCTGGCCATTCCTACTCAAATGCAGCTGATTTTAGCAATGTTTACCCAGAAGCTGAGTCATACCCACCACATCATTCCCGCTCCCAATTTAGTGCACCAGAAATTCTATGGGCCGACGTTGATCAGTACTCTAAGATCCAGTCTCAGGATCAGGACGATTGCGACCGCGTATCATACGAAAATTGACTTGAATGTTTCTTAATCCATGAGTTAATTTTCTTGTGCGACAAGTAGAGTCCACTGTCACGTGATTCATCAAAGTTGTAACCTCCGATGCATCAAAATTCAAATGTATGCCATAGATTAACATCTTCAACGTATGTCATCTGCTTACGTCTGCATTTAAACTGTCAGTTTCACAAGCTTTTCACAAACCTAATTAAAGAAAAGTTATAATATATTTAAATTTGTACACTCAGCTGTGAAAAAGAACTTGCGAAAAAGCATATGGACCGGTTGAAAAAGCTTATGAAAAAGGTTCTTGAGCTGTAATAATCTCATTGCGAAGTAGCGTAACGTATTGGATTTCACAATTTCCACCGACTATGTACAACAATTTGGTGAGGACGGGTGACTTAATGCTTAGGCAGCCCATCATACATGAATATCTAGAAAGAGCTTATTGTCTTGTAGTCATCTCCTTTTGAGAGTAACGGATAACAACTCTGATATAGTTTTAAACAAAATTACTATCTCAAACTCAAATTTATGATTTTAACCGATCTTGTTTGGTCTTATACAAAATTAACATTTATCTTACTTTGAAATGGGAATTAGAGTTACACATGACAAATTGTTCTTTTTATATTTATTTATTTGAATCTTAAGAACAAATCTTTGAAAACAAAACACTTTATCTTCTTCGCGTTTTGTTTGTTTTCTTCGAATTTGGTGATATAATTGGTAATGAAATTATATATATATATAGATAATATGTATTATTTTTTTTTAAATATTTAACTTATATAAATTTGCAAATTCACATTTAAATTTGTAATTTTAATAATTTATTTTTAATTTTAAATAAAATTAATCAAATTTTAAATAATTTTTAAAATAAAAATCAAAAATAAAAATTTTAAAAATTTCTTATTATTAAAATTCTAAATTTATAAATTTATGATCTTTCCAATTTCAATTCAATTCCCAATAAAATTAATTAAAATAATTTTATAAAATTTATAAAATATTAATTCAAGAATCCCAACTAAATATCAAACTTCCGTTTACCATAGATGGTTAGTCATCTCTTCGAAGGAAAATTCTTTGAAAATATTCGAAATTAGAAGGTTTTCTTTTTCTCAACATACATATATATATATATATATATTTAAATTAAATATATTAATAAGTATAAATATGTTTTATCATAAATGGCTAGATTTAAGGATAAATATGGACATTCTGAATTTGGATACATGGGATGGTTTCAAAATTAAAAATATTATTTAGAAAAAATATATATGATGTATTAGAAGACATTAAGATTTACAATTAAAAATAACGCTAAAGTTTTTTAAGTTGGATTAATGGTAGTCTTTATATTATATTATATTATATATATATATCTATATATATATATATATATATATTTTAAATTTTGGAAAAATAATTTATTCCTTTTCAAAAGGAAAAGTTTGTAATTTTATTCATCTTCAAACAAGCAACCAAATTACATTTTGCATATGCTGTAAGCATTTCCTAAGATAAGTATGGCTTATGAGATAAAGAGAATAAAACATATGAAAATTTGGAGATTAAATGTCATAATAATCACATAACTTCTCTTTCTTTCCTTTTTGTTATTCCCCTTTGTTCGGACCGGACCAACGGGAACCATTGCTAGTTCATATCTTGTTTACTTTGGTGGGAATCTTGTTGACTTTGGTGGGGATCCATTGCTAGTTCACATCTTGTTGACTTTGGTGGTGGTCTTGTTGACTTTGGTGGGGATTATTTCTGAGTTAAAGCTCTTAGAAACCTTAACTCTTTTTGAACCCCCCGTCCCATTTTTTGTATGTGCCTCATTTTTTTGTTGTTTTGATGTTTGAATCTCTTGTCATTCAATGCCATCCTACATATGGGATATGCTACAATGTTAGATCCATGCTTCAAGTTATGGTTGGTTTGGATGGTTCTTTATGATTTCTTCTTCTTCTTCTTCTGAGAGGTGAGGATCATAACCCTAGCATCCTTTTGATTTATGGTCCTGCCTCTTTTTCCTTTTTGGGATCTTATTTTCCTAAGGGCATGTGTTTTGCAAGCATCCTGTTTGGAAGCATATTCAACATGTGAAGGCCATGTTCTCATATTCTAATACTTGCGTTCACTGAAAATTTTTGTTTTAGTAGTATGTGTTCAAGTAGAGCTTTGTTGAGGTCTCTCTCTATGCAGATTTTGCCAAAGGAAAAAGGCCTTTCTTTGTTTTCTTTAGGTCCATATTGTTGAATTTTCCTAGTGTTTCCAATTTCCTCTAGAAAAATGTGATGCCAGAAAGAAAGGGGGAGATTTGGTAGCCCCATTCATAATGGCATAGTTGAGACCACCATTTTTGTGGCATCAAAATATGGGAACCATGGGGTAATGAGGAGCCCACATCTACCCCAGAACTAGGGCCCATCATTCAATACTTTTTTCCAGATTTGCTTGAGTATCAAATTGGATAATAAAAAACATTTGGAACATAAATAGATCTCACAGTTGGGGGTTCGGGATGAAAAGACCCACTGGTATAAAATGTTAGATCTAGGAAAAAAACCATCAGACCTGCATATCATAATCTTGGATTGGCGGGAAGAAAAAAGGGAGTTTAACTCTGGAAGATTAACCTACATGGTAGACACATGCTTCGTTTTTTCTACAATGTAGGGACCTGGGTTGATTTAAGGATGATTTGCAGGTATAGAACTGTTTCCCTATGTGACATCCTTGTAGGAAGCTGATCCATTGGAGGTCCCTAGCCCCAGAGCTCCACCATGAAGCTTGAGGTTCAATATTATGGTAGAGTTCCTTGATATTCAATAGTCCTTCATCATAGAAAGATCCTAAAGCATACTCATTTCAAAAGGAAGACACTGCATTTTTACAGGAATGCCCAACCTATACATGACGTGTTGCTTCAGATTTCCCACTGAGTCCAAAGCCTCGACCCAAAATAGGGAGGATTTACCATTTATATTTTTAATGAGGATCTGAAATATTTCCTCGTACGACTCTTCCTATCTTTCTTCCAACATAAAACTATGAAAGGGAGGAAGTTCTCCTTGTGAAATCATATCACTCATGCGCACAGGTAGCAACATCTATGCAGGTTTCATATCCATCATGACTTTATCAACTAGGCTTGCTTGGTTACCCGCAAAACGGGGAATAGTGAACGATATTTGGATATGATTCCAGTCAACCAATTGCATTCAACATAACAATGTAAGGGCATCCTTTCCATGACCATGCATCACATAAAAACCAAATATTTCTTTCCATGATGCTAAATTTATCTAATTCATTTTTTTAAGCACTTGGTGTTCCTTCTTAGTGCACCCACATTTAGCATACATATCTACCAATGCACTTGTTGCATTAAAATCTCAATCAGTTTGACTTCTAATTGTATAACCATGCATTTCCTTACCATGACTTAGAGCTACAAAGTCAACACATATTGGGATAACACTAGCTATGGTAACTGAGTTTAGTTTCATGGTGAAAGCACTCATTTCTTTCAAGAGGTTTAAAGCCCCCTCTCCATGTGTATTTTGTGCATAAGTCACAATCATTGAAGTCCCAAAGATCACATTAGGCTCAACACCTACTCACTACATTTCTCAAGATAGTATCTTGACATCCTTAGGCATGCCTTTCTATCTATACCTTGCAAATTTTGAATTCCATGCAGCAATTTTTATCTTAGACATTTTGTCAAATGTATTGCACGCATCCTTCATGCTTCTACACTTCACATGTTTCTACAAGGGCACTTCCCATAGAAACATATTATTCAAGGCAACCCTTGATAGTGTAATTATGGATCCCCTTGTCTTGTTGTAGATCTACTAAGCTTCCACAGTCAGGATGAATGCTCACGATAAAAAAAGACTTTGGTATTCCACCTTATTCATGCATTCGAAAAAGTATCTTCGGAGCCTTTTCTCCATCCCCATTCAACACACACCCTCCTAATCCAACGATGAATGACCTTACACCAGCCCACCAGATCGCTTGAGAAGAAAGTGAAGAAAATCCCTTGTGTGTTGTCATTATCATTCTACTCCTACACTCCCTTGAAAGTCAACTCTCGAGAATTTGTTATATACACTCAATGTATAGCAATGTTCTATCAATTTTGGAAAATTAATTGTATGCAAAAACACTTTGTTCTCTACAACTCCACAAGTTTTTATAGCAAGATTCAATAATTTAAATACTCAAAAGGTTGTACTAATAAAAATATATGCATTATATATTTTCAGGAATATTAACATACTTGTTAGGAAAATTCAAAATTCACATAGTTAGGCACAACTTTTATAAACAAAAATATATTTGGAAAACAAACTCATTTTCCTACATTTTATTTTTTACACCAACTTCAAATTCATTGCATAGGTACCTCTAATCATCTCTCCAAGTTAACATATTGTTGTTGGGATGATCTAGAAGTTGGTTAACTAGCTTTAATGCAATGAGATTTTTCATATGAATCTCATTCAAATATAGCATCAATATTTTCATTCTTGACCAACATTTTTTATATGGAAAATTTTGGTCATCTCCTTCTTTTAGTGCTGAAGGCTACTTGGGTTCACGTCCTTCAACATTAATGTGCAAACAATTTGCTCACCTATTTCAAAGCTGTCACCCACCTAGAATCTATAGATATAGGATTTTTTTCTTTGTATACTTCTTATGATTCTATGAAATTTTTCTTCTTCATATTTTTTCTTTATGATTATTTGGATTCATAATAATTTTTTTAAAATAAATATTTCAAAGCTACCGTCAACTAGAATCTATAAATATGGGATTTATTTTTCTTTGTAACCTTCTTATGATTCTATGAAAAAATTATTTTTTGTATTTTATTTATTTATGATTATTTGGATTCACAACTGTATTTTAAACAATAAATCTAACATAATTTAAAGTATAGAGTTTTTCTTTTGGAAAAATTGTATAATAATTTATTATTTTTTTGTTCTCATTATTTCAAACTATTTGGTTAAAATATTACTTTCTACGTGAAATATATTTTTCACTTTTAATATCACCGACTTTCCATTAAATACAACATTACCAAAAATACTATCAACATCACATCATAATCCATAACCATTAAAAAAAATACACCATTTCGAAAATCTATTTAGCATCCCGTCATTATTACTCTCTAACCATACCAAAACACTTTCTAACCTCTTATAATTACACCGAAGGTGTCCCTTTTTGAAAGTCAAGCTAACTTTCATCTACAATTTTATTTTCCAACGTTAGTTGGGAGCAAACAACTGTCATTTTTTCCACTAGATTTGAACATTGCATGGTTAGTTATGGTTAGTTTTTCCTTTGGTTTAGGGTTTGAATATTGTATTCTATTTTTTTTAAGCACCTGTGACTATTTTAGAGTCTCAAAGAGATCGTGTTGGAAAGGTGGAAGAGACAAAACACAAATTCACATAAAAAACATACAAGTTACGTCTCTTCTATTGATCAAACAAAACTTGATACTTACAATGAACCCAATGAAGAGTATTTAACCTTTTCGACTAGCGACTCACCTAAAATATCTTGACATGCAACCACACACTAAAAGTCATCTATCACTTAACTCGACTTGACTCAACACTCCAATACTCAACCCTCAACACTTAGTTAACTGACTCTCTAGTTTTAGCCAACTCCTCATGCGGGAGTAATTAGCTTATTTTAACACTCCCCCTTAATTACAACTGCTAAACTAAAACTTGACTCATGACAACTCAAACATGCCTACTGGTCTATGTCTCAGCTAGGCTTACAACACCCAAGTTTCTTCTATGAAACTCAAACACATATTTTGCTAATGACTTAGTAAATATATCAGCCAATTGATCACTAGATTTACAAGGCTTCAAGTGAACTTCTCCATTGCTCACAAGTTCTCTAATAAAGTGATATCTAGTATCAATATGCTTTCTCTTTTCATGAAACACACTATTCTTGGATAGTGCAATCGCTTATGTGTTGTCACAATATATTGTTGTTGATCCTTTTTGTTTATGCTTGAGTCCATCAAATACTCTTCTTAACCACACTGCTTGACATGCTATTGCTACATATTTTGCTTCTACTGATGAATGTGTCACAATGGGTTGCTTCTTAGATGTCCATGAAATCACACCTGAACCAAGATGGGACATAAAACCAAAAGTGCTCTTCCTATCATCCAGACTGCCTGCAAAATCACTATCTATGTATCCAATCAAATCCTTATTTTCTGTGCTTGCATACATTATGTGACAATCTCTAGTTCCTGCTATGCATCTCATAATTCTTTTTCTTTCACTTCAATGTGTGTCTTTTGGAGTCTCCATAAATCTAGAAATCAAACTCACTCCTTGCATGATATTCGGTCTTGTAGCTGTGAGATACATGAGGCTTCCAACCAATCATTTGAATAGAGTTGGATTGACATCTGATACTTCATCATCCTTGCTTAACTTTGTACCTGTTACAACTGGTGTAGGGACATGTTTGCAGTTTTCCATCTTGAATCTTTTCAACAAATCTTTGGCATATTTATTTTGACAAATAAAAATTCATTTTTTAGATTGCTCAAATTATATGCCAAGAAAATATTTCATGAGACCAAGATCTGTCATCTCAAATTATTTCATCATGGCCTCTTTAAATTCATCTTACTCAAAATCATCTAAAAAAATCATGTCCTCAACATATAAGCAAACAATCAAAATGTGTCCATACTCATTTACCTTTATGTACAAGGTAGGCTCAATGTTGCTTCTGTAAAATCCATTCTTAATCATGTAGTTGTCAATTCTACTATACCAAGCTCTAGGCGCTTGCTTCAGTACATAGAGCGCTTTCTTCAACCTGTAAACTTTCTCTTCGTTACTTTCAAATTCATAACCTGGAGGTTGTTGCACATAAATTTCTTCTTCTATAATTCCATTCAAGCAGGTTGATTTCACATCCATCTGATATACTTTCCACTTGTTTTGAGTTTCTATGGCTAGAACTACTCTTACAGTATCCAATCTATCTACCAGAGCAAACATTCTCCAAAATCTATTCCCAGTTGCTACGAGAATCCTTTTGCTACAAGTCTAGCTTTAAATCTATCAATTTCACCTTTCTCATTCAACTTTGTCTTGTACACCCACTTTACACCATTGATATTTTTATCCTTTGGCAAATCAACCAAATCCCATGTATCATTCTTTTCAATAGCTTCAATTTCTTCATCCATGGCTTGCACCCAATTTTCATCTTTGATTGCTTCTTCAAACGAAGAAGGTGGGAATGACAACAATGAAAAATTTGAACTAACATCCAAATCATCATAAATATCTTTCAAACTTCTCATCTTTCTTTTACCATTGTTTGATTCATCACCTGATTGATTGTCAGGAGAATCTCGATCTGTTGATCTGCTTGAAGATCCATGATTCTCTGAAAATCTTGGAGTCCTTGTTGGTGTGTGCTTGTTTAGTGTTTTCACTTGTGATTCTCACTGCTCCTTTTCTGCTACATTATATTCTTCCATCAGTGGCACTTGTGCATCAACTATTTTGTCTACAGTTCCATTCCACAACTCTTGTTCGTTGAACATAACATCTGTGCTAATTATGGTCTTCTTGGTGATAGGGTTATAAAATTTGTAAGCTTTTGATTGCTCACTATAACCAGTAAATATGCAATTTTCAATTTTATCATCCAATTTACCTCTTCGCTCCTTAGGCACATGTGCATAAGCTACACATCCAAATACTCTAAGATGAGATATGCTACAAGATATACCTGCCCATGCTTGTTCTGGTACTCTATTCATCACACTGTTTGTAGGAGATCTATTGATCACATAAATAACACATGCAATTGTTTCTGCCCAATACTCATTAGACAAGTTTCTGCCTTTCAACATGCTTCTTACCATGTTCATAATTGTCATGTTCTTTCTCTCTGCTACACCATTATGATGCAGTGTGTACCTGGTTGTAAACTCTCTTTTGATTCCATGTTGTCCGTAGTAATCATGGAATGCCTTTGAGTGATATTCTCCACCATGATCTGACCTCATTACCTTGATATGTCGATCACTTTGGTTCTCTGCTAATGCTTTGAATTCCTTGAACTTTACAAAATTTTCAGACTTCTCCTTCAAGAAGTAAACCCAAGTATTTCTACTATAATCATCAATGAAAGTGAGGAAGTAACAACTTCCACCAATCGACTCTATCCTCATAGGTCCACACAAGTCTGTATGCACTAGCTCAAGAGGTTGCTTTGCTTTGTATGCAACACCCTTTGGAAAAATTTTACAATGTTTCTTTCCTAAGATGAAACACTCACTAGTACTAGCAGGTTCTTTGATGGGAGGTAATCCTCTAACCATCTATTTTTGCTGCAACAATCTTAAACCATAAAAGTGCAAGTGTTTAAACCAAAAATGCCATAACCAATAATCATCAAAACGTTCAACTATAAAAGAACTAACTTGATCACTATAATTCATAATTAGAGGAAAGAGTTTGTTCCTCGTCATCTTTACCTTCGCTATTAGTTGCTTACTTGGGGGCTTGTCATATATAACACATTCTTAACCTTAAAAGATAACTTTGTATCTTTTATGTGTCAATTAACCAACACTTATCAAATTATGTTTGAGACTAGGAACATAATATTAATATACCTCTGAGATTGTCTTCGGATCCCCCTGCCTAGTTAGAATGTTGACCACTCCTTTTCCATCTACTTCCACAGTCTTGTCAGTCCCCAACATTACCTCTTTTTTCTCAGAATGATCGAAATTTTCAACCAAATTCTTATTGCTATCATGTGGTTATCGCAACCACTGTCTAATAGCTGCACACTAGCAGAAGGTTCATGCATGGTATGATAAACTGGGAACATTGAGCTAGTACTCTCTGTAGTGAAATTAGCTCTCTGGTTCTGTTGATTAGCTATCTTATTCTTGCAATCACGAGCATAGTGACCAAATTTATTGCAATAATAGCATCTCACCTTTGATTTGTCAACTCTTTGATTATTGTTGAATATTTTGTAGTTTCTTCCACTTTCATGTTCATGCTCTTCTCGACCATCTCTATGACTAACACATCTTCCGCCTCGTCCTCTGCCTCTCGATATACTTGTGCCTCAACCTCTATCTCTTGAAATAGAAACCTAACTTTTGAAAGCGATTTCTAAAGTGGAATCCTTATTTCTGTCTATCCTTGCCTCATGGAATAGAAGTGATCCCATCAGCTCATCAACTGTCAATGATGCCAAATCCTTGGCTTCTTCTATGGCTGCCACCACAACATCAAATTTGGTAGACAAAGATCTAAGGACCTTATCAACCACTATTTGATCTTTAATTTCTTCACCATAAACCTTTTACTGGTTTACAACAGTGATGACCCGATTCATGAAAGAATCGATGTCCTCTGTCTCCTTCATCTGTAGACTTTCAAAATCTCTCCTAGTATTTTGCAACTTAACAATATTGAGTTTGGCCATACCTTTATAGTTTGTCGCCAAAGTATCCCATGTTTCCTTTGTTGAAGACGTGATCATAATTTTTGGAACACTGCTTGGTCCACTCCCTGCTGGATAAGCTGCAATGCTTATGCATTATTCTTCTTGGCTTTCTTACATTATTCCCTCTCTACTTTAGTGAGAGCTCGTGCTTCTGATTCATTCTTAGGTTTTGAAAACCCAAACTGGACATAATCCCAAACATCATGAGCCTGCAACATGGTCACCATCTTAATTTCCCACACATTGTAATATTTCCCTGTAAACGATGGGCACTAGGACTGGAAATTTGAGAAAGCCATCTTTCTCCAAAAATTTCTCTTCAAAAAAACCTAAAATTTCTCCTTTAATAAACTTGTTCAAAAAATTCTCCTTTCAATAAAACCCTAAGTTTTTATTTTATGTATATAAAAAAAAGGTATGCAATATCTTTACACTGTCTACATATGTCATCTACTTACAACTCCATTTCAATTGTCGATTTCACAACCTCTTGACAAAGGAAGCTTTCTAATTATGATAGACACAATTTCCATCGACTGAGTATGACGCTTTTTGGATGCTAGACATCTCCTTAGGGTAATCTCCAATGATGGGTAATTTAGATTTTATCTGAATTTTTAAAACTATATGTTTCAATCAAATTTGATTGAAATTTGGTAAGGATTAGTTAGAATCACAAATTTAAAGTATGAAATCTATATATATATATATATATATATATATATATATATATATATATATATATATATATATATTAAATTCATTTATATATTGAAAAATGAATTTTAAATATTAAAAAGATAACATCTAATAAAAAATTATTTCATCAACTTTAATTAACATAATAATAATAATAATAATATTTCACTCTTTTTTTAATTTCATGATTAATAATGGAATTGTATTTTTATTTGTTTAAATTATGTATTTGAAAAAATAAATTTAATATTAAAAAAATATTTTAATTATATAAAATTTTCTATATAAATGAATTTAATATTTGGAATAAATTTTTAAAAGTACATTTTGGTAATGGAAAGTAATTAATTAATTCTAGAATATTTTTAATGGGAGTGATTGATCAAATTTTGAAATTTATTTCAAAAACAGTTAAGTCATTTCTTGTCTTTAAATCAAATTGATTAATTAAAAAAAGCGCCATATCAAATGAACTATGTTTTTTTATACATAGGGTAAGCCATGGTATTGGCCCATGTATTGTAACACAACACATTTATAAGTTAATGATCTCCATGGTAAAATGGAAATCAATTTCCATGAATAAGATTTTTATTACATGTTTTTAAATACACACACACACACACACACACACACACAGATATATATATATAATTTATTCATTAATTCTTTTTATAATTAATAATAATAATCTAAAATGAAGTATTAATAATAATAATTTAAAATGGAACATATAATACAATTGTCTAGGGCTCTCGGTGTGAGCGATGGCTAGGGTTACCGAGACCAGTCTCTGCACCAACGCTGCACTCCAGACCAGAGCTCTGAGCAGCAATGGAGAACGATGGATGGGCCACAAGAAATCAAACATTGTTGAGGGAGGCACAGATGAAAAGAGGAAGAGGGAAGCGGCTCTGCTTTCAACATGCTTGTGATATGAATGGAATTGGACTCAGGGTGGTCCCTTGCAATGGAGGCTCAACTGGAGCCATGCACATACGATCCTAGGCAGGAAGGAGGCATTCAACACTTGTGGTCCCCAATACCCAGGAAGCTTAGCTGACTGCTGAAGGTGACTCATGTGGCAACTCGTTAAAGAGGAGCACAAAGCCGCCGTATCTGGCCCCGATCCTATGCCATGCAGCCACCCTTCCTCGGTCGCTATTTTGAGATATGTCCACGATCCAGATCTAGAGAAGAAAAGACCAGCTAGGGCATTGATCGGGCTAGATCCAACAGACTCATTTTCTTTGGCAGTAGATCGAGCCATACACCAAGTAGATCCAGTCAACCCTGACCTAGATCTGATCCAAATCTTCATAAAAATGCCAGAAGGAAAGAATATCTACAGGAGAATCGCAAGAGGGAGACGGATCCAAGATTTAAGACAAGAAATCCAAACACACTTAGGCATACTAGCAAGCATGCAAAACCTGATTTACTCAGGACACAGCTTACGAGGTAACCACACGCTATAGGATTATGGTATTGACATTGACTCGAATATCATAGTCAATTTCCAGCTCCGAGGTGGATGCTGTGGTACTAGTTTAAAGGGCATAGGCATGTTTAAGGATGCAGTCAAAGGAAAGGAAAAAGCCCAAATCAAACCAGCATTATCCCCTGAACTACCAGGGCCCTACATAGTGGAGCAAAAATCTAAGAATCCTACCTTCACAGTCTCAATACCTAAGGTAAATGGGTTGTACTCTGATTTTCTTACCAAAGAAGTCATATGCAGATTTAATGGGTTTTGGCCCAAATCTGTTCTTTTGCACCAATGGATTTTCGCTGCTTGGTCACCAACTTGTGAAATCCTTTTATGTTCCAAAGTGTCTTTTGTTGTCAGATTCACCACAGTTCAAGAAAAGGAATACATACTTAATAAAGGACCATGGTTCTAGGGCAACATAGGTCTCTTCATGACCCCTTAGTTCCTAGATTTTGGCACCAACACAATGGTGGTAACAAAAATGCCAATTTGGGTCAGATTACACAACCTCCCATTACACTTCTAGCATCATCAAGTGTTAGAAGGTATAGGGAACTCGTTGGGGAAGTTCCTAAAGATCGATGTGGACAAATTCACAAGGGGCATATTAACTTTCGCCAGGATATGCATCGAAGTAGACCTTAGTCAAGGATTACTAGACAACATTACATTGAACTTCAATGATACACACTGGACACAACCTTTGGATTATGAAAATACAACTTTTCAATGTCGTGGACGTTTGCAGATAGGCCACCTTCACAATGCCTGCCCACAAGCACAAAAAGATCCCAAAAGGAACAAAAAGCAACCCAAAAAACCAAAAGGATGGCAATGCACAAACATTTTGGGAGAAGAAGCAGAACAATCAGAAGCAACAAAAAATAATGCAGAAAAGGAATTACAGAAGGACTAGAACAACACACAAAAGGAGGAGAACCATTGCCTGCATTTTGAGGCCCAACAACCCTTGCCGCATCAGGTGTCCCAAATAATAGGAATGGAAGTACATAGAAGCAAACGAACTCATGGATCAGAGGGATATGATTCTGACAAAGAATATCCTATACACACAGATGAAAATCAAATGTCCATTTTAACTTCCACTCCCAACATAGGAGGTTGGAGAAAAGTGGAAAAGAAGAAAGATAGAAAAGAATAGGATGTTGTAATTTCTAGGTTCTTTTATGTATTTTGTGTTAATAGAATCAACTCATTTTGCATATGCTATTTAGCATCTACAACATGTAATTTTGTCTTTTGAATAAAATTACGACTTTTCCAAGGGGAAAAAAATAATAATTTAAAATGAAGTTATAATTTAGTTAATTTTTATGATTTTTTATTTTATTTTTTTGACAATATGAAATATATCATTAAGAAAGTGTTTTTCATACTTATCATGAATTGAAGCTTCTACAAATTTACCAACAATATAATATATATTAGTTTTTATTTGTTTTCTCAATCATATAATTTATATAGCTATACTAGTTTTTATTTATTTTATCCTTTACCATATACAACTATTTATATATACAACTGTATTTTATATTTTTAATTTACGTTTTTTTCAAATATCTTTCCACTAAATACAACATTACCATCAGATTAGAATATCATTACCATTAAAATTACATAACTGCAACTCACTCCTGATTGGATATGTCTTTCATAACAACAACTCACTTCTGATTGAATATGTCTCTCATTATTGCAACTCACTCCTAATTGGATAGGTCTTTCATAAATGGAACTCACTAAAGGGGCGTTCAATGACGTTCCTGCCACGTAGTAATGATACTCTTGTTTAGTTGACATTGTCATTTAGAATTCACATCTACATGTGTTTGGGGTTGTTTCTCTTCGATGAAATGGAGTAAATTTACTTTAAAAGCAAGATTCACATATACTACGGTGAAAATCATGCAGAATCTAATCCAATGTCGAAAAATAATGTTGGAAAATAGCGTTGAGTTTATCTCAATTGCTGATTTGTGGATTATTTGGAAATTAGACAGATATGGGCGCGGTCAAATAATTGACTATGCCTATATATTTGACCGCGCCTATGTCTGTGGCCATGTTCGTCTGATTACCTAATATTAGTTAAATCAGCAATCGAGATACCAAATATTAGTTAAATCAGCAATTGAGATAAGGATGCCTAGAAAATAGAGATTTTATGGGCTTCATGCTTTCATCATTCATCTTTGTTGTTGGAGAATCTAATTCCAAAAATCTACTGGGTGTCACAATAGTCAGTTTGTTTTAGTATAGTCCAATTATGCTGAGTTGAGTTCAATCTCACTACAGTCATTTATTACTGATGTCTCCAATGTAATTTGATTTAATTGATTGAGAAGAGCAATGATGCTCCACATTTTAAATTACTTAACATAGTATCATAGCACCAGGTTGCATAAGACTCGAGAGCAACTTATCTTCACAGGGGCTTGACTTCACAGAACTCGAAAACTGAAAATCCAAATTGTGTAAAAGCTGCTACCATCCAATTTTTTTTAATTCTTTTTATGTGATCAACGCACTTACTATCTATGCTTACTGTCTCAAAATCAATGTTCATATTAGTATGATCACCCATTAAAATACACTTCTCCAAATTGATTGATGTTATAAATCCCTTTAATACTTCGAAAAACCTACAATGAAACAATCATTCCCACAGGAATCTCAAACACAAGTGCCTTGTGTAAAGAGAGGGAAAATGGGGAGGAAAACTACATAGAAGGCAAAGAAAAGTGAAAAAAATGAGGACTCTAAGTGAATGTAGTGAAAATTCACATTGGAGGTGAAGAGTGCATGAATTCTACATATAGAATTTCCATGAGGAGTGGTTAACCACCTCTAATGCCAAAGAGTGCATAAATTCTGCATATTGAGCACATCTTTTCCTCCGCATAGATTTTCCACTGGGAGTCGTTAACCACCCCTAATGCCAAAGACAGTTGTATTCTAAACTTTATCCATTTATGGAAAAAAAATTGTTATGATAACCAAAATTCAGGACATTAAATTTGCAGCATTCAACGTCATTCTCCAAGTTCAGCCTATTCCTACATCCCATTGTTCAAGTTCTCATTCTTGAAAATGGACATTATCACATTTTTATCTTTTTTTTTTTTAACGTATATAGTATTTTTGTCACTTATATATTTACCAAAATATTTTTGTCATATTTTTCTTTTATATATTTACCAAAATATTTGACTAATTTGCTAAGTATAGAATGTTGAACAGAGTATATTTCTTTTAGGAATAATTATGGTCATATTATTTTTGTTTTCATTAGTTATTATTTTTTCTTATTTCTAGTGTTTATGATAGCATGAAAAAAGTTTTGATGTGTTGTTATAGCTTTTGTTGCTATTGTAAGTCCAACAAAAACATCTAAAATATGAATTTTGAATGGTTTGTAGTGTGAGTCAATTGTGTTCGCAATATAATTACTAGATATGGTTGTTTCTGGGCATGGGGTGTAGAAATATGGTATGACCCTGTGTTGGCCTTCATTTGACATTGGTATTATATATCTATATATATATATATATATATATATATATATATATATATATATAAGTTGGACTTTTCAAAAAAAAATTAATCCCATCTACCTAGCTAAACATTTTTATTACACTTCAAGGAAGTCAACTCTCTTAGTCAAGCATAGTCTTCTATTTTACCCTTAAGTGCACCTTGTATTAAATGTAATTTGTGCTTTTGTTTCTTCAGCCTTGACCTTATTATGACATGTATCGAACATATATTATTCAAGGTATTGTTGCATTGGGACACATATTTGTGCCTTTGTTACATGTCTTGGATGGCTATGGAGTGGTGGAAACACACGATGCATGTTGAATATTGTTAGGTCAAGTTTGTTTTGGTAGGATATGTTGAGGATGTAGGCTGTACATCACTAACTCTATTCTTAGTGTCTTGAATGCTTGGATGTACCTTGTTGGGTGAGGGGATCTCCATGCCTCCCCTACCTATGATTTTGCATCATGCTAAAAAGGTAAAAAACCAAACACCTATAATGGTTCCTATCCATTTGTAGTGGGTTATTACCTACCCTCTTCCTTGTATTAAAGCCTATGCAAACCCTAAGTTAACTCATTTTCACCATTATTCAGTGTTTGTGGTGTTTGATGTTAATTTGGTGTTGGGAACTGCTTCAGAGCTAAAAAATCACATTTGTAGTTGATTTTATGAGTTTTCCTTGGATCTAACATTTGCCTTATTGGAGAGTCATTTTTGTTGCACTGGAGAGGCATTCCTTTAGTGTTCAAGAGGATTAATTTTCTCATTTTATGAGTTTCACTTTGATTGAATTTCAAATGTTATCTTTATTTTATTTATGACACATGAACACTGAGAAATACATGATTCATTAAATATCAAAATGTGCAAATGGTATGACACATGAACATTGAGAAATACATGATGATATTGTTTTCATGGTGTCTTTGTTCAACGAAAATTTTTTAGTTTAGTCACAAATATATGATAATGTGTTTTAGCTAGGGTCCTCTATGCTTTGTTTCTTAATTGTACTTTGGAAGCTTTTCCTTTCCTATTTTCCAAAACCCTATATATGCTTAGTGGACGACTTGAATGACATGACCTTGTGAAATACCTTATCTTATTAGGATTTGTAGGATTTTGACCATCTCTGTTTTGTTCAACTAAGGTGGCCTAAAAGGTAGAGTTTGGGTGAGGGGTCTATCTTATGTCATAGTCGATCTTGCTTCAAGTGAGATCATTCATACAAAATACTTGAGTGGGGTTCCGCAAAAGTTACAGTGTAGATATTTTCTTTTTCTTTTTTTTAATAGTATCACAATGAGTATCTCAAAACATAAGATCCAACTTCATCTTCCATATTCCACTATTTCAGGGTACTCCCTGGTTTCTCGGAAATACAAGTTAATTCCTTAATGCTCAAAATAGCCCACTACACTCTAACAATACTTTAACCACAAATGGATTGTGTAGGGGAATGGGGAGCCTCAAACTTGGGATCATTTTTTATTCATAGAGCTATGAATCGATCAAAATGGTAGTATTAGGTTAGGTTGGCATTGATTTTAATTTATTTCATGCATCATTTTCTAGAAATAAAATTGATTGAGGATCCACCATTGAGCATCTGAATAAAATAATTTCTCATGTGGCTTCTTCACAGAGGCTCACTTTAGTTTTAGCCCATCCTCCATGAAACTGTATTCAGAGGTTATATCCAAGTAGATTGAGGAAATTTATACTAAGGCCATGAAGGGTATTTTAGAGGCTTTTAATTTTTTCAAGATTCTAATGACAACTTATGAGAGATGAGATCTCACTCTATGTTTCTGTAGCAGAAGGGCACATATTTTGTTGCTTTCCCTGGTATGTCTTTTAGTTCCAATTTAGCCCATTAGAAAATGGAAGGAAACCAAAAATTAAAACCAAAAATTATTTCTGTTGTATTGGATGGATTCATGTTTGCAATTTTCTGTGTAAAACTTAGTGTGCCTTGCTCCATTTTATTTATTTTTATTTCTCACTCCTATGTAGAAAATATTTTTGTTGAAAAACATGTGCATTATCTTCTACTTGTATATTTATCATTGTTTGATGCAGACATTGATTTGACATTTTTCTGTGTTTGAACATGCGATGGAACTCACAAATATGTTGTGGAGCATGTAGCCAATAAAGAGAGATTAGAAATTATGTTTACTAGAATATGTTGTCGTTGATTTTATCACATATATTTGATTGGGAATGGACAAATTCTATTATTGTACTTTGATCCCACACTCGGTTTGAATGTGATCAACCCACATGTAAAAATCTGATCGCGTCACCACAGGTGATTAGTGTTTAACATTTGGGCTTGTGTTGCGTGTGAAAATATAATATAACCACAATCACAAGCTCATTCTTTACATATATATATATATATATATATATATATATATATATATATATATATATATATATATATATATATATATATATATATATATATATATATATATATATATATATATATATATATATATATATATATATATATATATACATATACATATACATATATATATATATATATATATATATATATATATATATATATATATATATATATATATATATATATATATATATATATATATATATATATATATATATATATATATATATATATATAGATTGCATAGAGAATGAGCTTGTGATTGTGGTTATACTGTGTAACCTTTTTCTGGTTTTAAGGTATATACTTTGTTAGGGAAAATCATGTAATCAAGAAAATTAACCAATTTATGTTCTTTTTAATAATAGGGAACCCTGTTAGGTTAATTCGATTCAATTAGTTCTATATAAGATCTGTTCATTTAGGGATTTCATCTTACCATTCACTCACTATAGAGTTGGCTAATTCTGTTTCTTCTTTTTGTGCCATTGCATTAATATTTGAGCCAATAAAGGTAATAAAGTACCATAACCTCGAGAATGCATAAAGTTATTATGCTTAGATAAACAATTCATTACAAACACTTGACCCACTGACTTCAATATATATGATTGTAGCTAAAGCATTGATGTTTTCCATCAATGTTCCCATCTAAGTTGTTTGGGATGCAATCACAAAGTTATGTACTCACCTCCCTTGATGTGAGGAAGACTTGAGAGTAGTAGCTACTAAAGGATAAGAATCCATCAATTCCTTGATTGATATGTAATGGTTTTCCTTATTGATATGAGATTTTTAGTGTATGCATGTAATAAATCCATAAAGTTTGGGTGCATGATCATTTCTTGGCAAATTCCACGTTCCAACCTTCCCCTGCTTTGCCCCATTGTAATGCAATATATAAACAAGGAAAGTTTGAATTTTCCACTGGCAATGTGAGTGCATAATGTTCTAATTAAAAAAGGAAGAAAAATAAATCTAGTTGACCTTCAGAAATATGGTCATTTAAATAAAACTAAAATGAATATTGTTGGAGCAATGCTCGATGTATTGAAATCAAAGCAAGTGAAAACCATCAATGTTAAACTTTCAAAGAGAGGTGGTTTTTTTTTAAAAGGATGAGACATAATGTGTTGGAAAGTTGAAGAAACAAGAAAATACCCAGTAAAGGGAGGAGACCTAGCAATCATGCTAATATTGGGTTTGGTCAAATGAGGAGCTCAAGAAGACGGTATAGTTCCCAAAAATATATCTAGGACTGGTATTTTTCTGTTTGTTGGCAGTGAATAATAAAATTCTATCTTAAGTAGTAAGAAGGAAGAGATGCTTCCAAGAGCCAAACAGATGTAGAAAATGTCTGGAGGAAAGAGA
The DNA here is from genome assembly GCA_031772625.1 of Pinus tabuliformis. Lineage (NCBI taxonomy): Eukaryota > Viridiplantae > Streptophyta > Pinopsida > Pinales > Pinaceae > Pinus > Pinus tabuliformis. The sequence continues at coordinate 616,516,707 of CM062817.1, forward strand.
AAGATTCAATCATTCATTAATACACTAAGGAAGGAAGCCTAGATAGGATCCTCCACGATAGAAATCACAAAGCACTAGCTCAAATAGGGATAAAGATGGACAATATTATGTCAAGAGAAACACAACATGTGAGTAGAGTTCCATATGTACTTTGGCCTAAGAAATTGTTGTATTTTTTTAGGGGGTGGGTGTTTTTTTAATTAAAAAATGCCTAGTACTTGTTAACTATCAGTAAACTCAACTTTTTGGATTTGAAAGTTCCTTTTGTTTGGGATTTCCAGTGCCAAGCCTCTTGTGTATCTCTACCAAATATTATCATAATAGAAGGCTTTCAGAAAATCATTGATTTGTAATTTTATAGTATTATTTTTGTGAAGTCAATAGAATTTTTGTAGCTTTATATGTCTCCAAAAACACATTCCTAACTCAGACATGAGATACAACAAATGGTAACTACTTTGCTGTATACCCACTATATTTATACACTTGCCAAGATCACCCACTATTTTTATACACTTGCCAAGATCGTTTTTTTTTCGGTTAAAATTTTCCATTAGATAATTTGGGCTTAATGGTTGACTTGTTTACCAATGGGGTCATAAATATTTTGTATATATCATTTTGAAGACTTCATGAAAAATTTGATGTGACTTTTCTCCAGCACAATTAATGAACTGAATCCAAAGGAAACATGTATCATGGGAAGTTGATAATATGTTCTTCAATATGAAACTTATATTAAAGTAATTCCCAACTTATTTACTAGGAAGAGCGTTAAAATTGAGAAGTGGCTCTGGTCAATTAGTTTAGGTAACTTAGGCCTTTGAATAATCATGTTTCAAAAAATGTTGACAAATCTCCAAGAAATCACTATATTGGTTATATGATTCTGGATCTTGATGTGAGGTGATTTAAGCTTCGACATATTTTAATAATTTATTTTTATTAAAGAGAATCTTATGGCAGTTCCAAGAGAACATTTTGTGTATGAAAATCCTCAATTTGAAAATGATGTATGGAGGAAGTTGTATATTGATCCCTTATTGATGATCTGTCCACCAGAGGAAGCAAGAAGCTCTTGCCCAAATCAAGAAAAATCCACTGAAAATAGAAATAATAAAAAAATATTTATGTTTTATATAATGCATCCGTAATCACCATTATGAATATCATTCCAAATGTATTCATGCAAAGGAAAATATTATTACAAGTATTTTCCATGGACATATATTAGAGTGCATACCATTGCATTTTATACTATAGATCACCTATACAACATCTATACAATAAACACGTTTCATCATAATACTTTAAGTTGTATTAATATATTATGGCATGATTGGATTAAAATAGTTGGAGTGACATAAAGTTTGTAAAGAGGATAATAAAAAGGGGAAAGAAGAGAGAAATAAACACAATAATGAGAAGTGGAAGAAATAACAAGCTAGTAGTGACTCAAAATCTGATATTGACACTGATAACAAAGGAGAATAGAAGCATCACAAATAAAAAAGAAACAAAGAAAGTCAAATAAAAATAACTTTGAAAATATTCCTCAGAGGGAGAACTTAAAATACAGTGAGAAACAATCGACAAAGAGGTATGTTGGCATTTATACAGATTGTAGAATGCATAAATCATCTTTTCATGATATGCAAAGGCAAAGATCATGATCACCCTCAAAGAATCAAGAAAGGCACACAAACCCTTTACATAATGGGAATATATATATATATACCTCTCAAAATACCATACAGGGTTCAATATCACAAGTTGGAAATAATTTCCATTAGGGCTTGTTGCATGCTTATTGTAATTTCCAAGATAACTCAATTTAACATAGCTTTACTTCCTTTAATTGTCTGATCTAATACTATAATGCAGGCGAAAATTTCCATCTATCTTGTGTGCAATCATGTAATCATTTTGATCAAAATTTGAACTCAGGTTTAAGTTTGTACCTGGGACAAATGTGAGTAGCAAATAATTGTCTTCCACAGTCATAAATTTATAGAATGATTCAAATTTTATTAATGGTTTGGAGATGTTGTAGGCTTTTTAGGACCAACATATCAATTCAAAACTCTTGAAATTCAAAATTCTTAACGTGAGCTATAATATTATGCATTTAGTCTAAAAGGTATGACATTCTTTGTTAAATCAAAATGAATTCTTAATGTGAGCTATAATTTCATGCATTTAGTCCTAATGGTACGATATTTTTTGTTAAATTCTATTTTGATTTAACAAATTATCAACATTAAAGAATCAACATCATTTTCATCTCACCCTTCTCTCTTCTAAAATTCCCATATATTATGTAGGCTCCCTTACTAATATATAGTTTCTTGTTGATGTTTCTCACATACACAAGGAAAATGTATGAAGTAGACATAGATATAGAAGATATGGATTCAACATTATAGAAGGGGAGTTATCCATGCGAGGAAGGATTAGAGTTATTAATTTTTTATTTTTTTTGTATGCAAGTAGCTGCAACATTGCGACCTTCAAGAATGTTTAAGATGGTGGCAATGCTGACAAGTTATGTAGTAGAAACCCTTCCTTTGTCAACCAAACCTAAATTTTCTTTCTTATATCTCATAGAATTCGAAATTACTATGGTTGTAGCTGATCCCACGCCTAATCAACATCCTCATGTAAGTAATTCATCAATAAGATCATGTGCTTGGTTCTCTGAAGCAACGACAATAAATTCTTCCTCTTCTACTTGTACAGTCTTTTTCACAGTGACATCCACCAATACCAATCTTTAGTTCTTAGGTAGTTAACAATATTGATTTCTTCAAGAATCCACTTGGTGAAGCTAACATAATATCTTGAAGAACATGGAAAATCCCATCTTTTACCATTCACAAACAACTGAAATGTTCCACTACATGCCAGAGGATACCTATAATGTCTTCACCAACAACTGAAATGTTCCATTACATGCCAGAGGCTACCTACACTGTTTAGGTTTATATATATTCCATTACATGCTAGAGGTGACCTACATTGTCTAGATTTGTATCCATTTACAACATGTTACATTAAATTTTGAACCAACCAAAGTTTAACAATTAAGGAAATTTTGGTATTAGCCCACCCATCATGGAAGTGTAAAGTATTTTTTAATATTGTTAGTGTCATTCACTTCTCAATTACTTTATATGGATGGAAGATTCATAACAATGTTGTTTCCATAATAGATTTCTAGAAAGGAGGCAACTTCAAGATTTTGTTTAGGTTATTACACATAAAATGATGAGAAATTTAGTACTTACTTTACTCCCTTAGAAATGCAACTTTTAAGATTATGTCTTATTTTGTGACATCTATATTTTCTTGCAGTTGGGCAAGGCATATGTAGCCTTCAACCAGAAACTATCTAAGGGCCAAAAAATTAGAACAAATCTCTAATTGGACATTAGTATGCTCAACATAAGAGAGGGAAACCATATACAAACAAGCAGGCTGATCTCATTTTTCTTTTGTTTTTCTAAATGTTTTTTGGGAACACATACCTACTCCCAACGGATGTGCCTCTATGTTTCTCCTTCCATTTTTCTAAAAGGGATGTACTCAAGAAGGTGGAAAACTTAGTACATACCCCTAGTTCTGTCGATGTTTCCTGCCAAGAAGGTAGAGCTCACGGAGATGTTCCTTGATGGTTTTGGGGATGTATGAACACCTTTTAGCCAAATCGGTGTCAATATAGAAATCATTCTCCAAGAAAAATATTTACTAACTGGTTCTTCAAAGATGCTTCTGAAATCCTGAATTATTGTCAGTGTGATGTCGTCATTTTGCATATAGATAAAATCATTTTTTGTGAAGCTAAGGGTTGATTTTTCTCTGGTAATGGAAACTAAGATATTTTAAATTTGAGGTGAATGGAATGATCCTTTTTCTGCTTCTTGAAGTATCTCATCATGTAAATGAATGTGTTTTTTAATTAGTTTACTAATTATAATGGTAAATTGTTCCCCATAGAGTTTTTTTTTGTTAAATAAATGCCTATATATGAAGTTTCAAGGGCTGCCATAACTCCACACATAATTGTTTAAAGGACATTAACTCAATGGAAGAGCACCTGCCTTCTAAGTAGGAGGTTGGTGGTTCGATTCCACTATGCCCTAACATGAATTAATCAATGATATTGCAGTTTAATTTTAATTAAATACTTTTTATATCGGTTTATTTCAATGATGGGATATTTTCTAGGTTCATTGTTTTATATTATCTCTAAAGAGACAAAAGAGATATTATTGTTATTTTCTTTAAAAATCATTTTTATCTCTAAAGAGACAATAGCTAGGATTAAAGACATATTGTCTCTATAAATACAATATGTCTTTAATCCCAACTATTGTCTCTCAAGAGACAAATGAAATTGTCTTCTAAGACACAATAACATTTTTGTTATGTATTATCTTTATAAAGACAATTTTTAAGGCAATAATTTGAGACACTTGCTTAAGGATAATATTTAAGACAATAAACAAGTTTTTTTGTCTCAAGTTGAAACAATTTATCCAAAAATTGTCTCAAATATTGTCTTAAAACACTCCTTTCAATTATAGTGATACAATTGGAGAACATTATGATACAAATCATACACTACATTGTAATGAATAAATATATACTCATAGTTCACTTTCATTCCCTAAATAAATGGTGTGACTTTATAATATGATCCTTGAAATTCCTCCTTCAAAGACAATCTCACCAAACTCATAGTTTTGCATGAAAAAGTTTGAATCTCCACCTTCAAGACCGTTTTAAAAATTAAGTTTTATTATTATTATTATGATTTATGTGAGTTCATAGTTTGCCATTAAAGAGCTTGAATCTCGACCTTTAAGATTATTTTTAAAATTAAGAATCTTTTTATTATGATTTCTTACATGGAGAGTTCACCTAGGAAGTAAGGAAAATGAATCTATAATGTTGTTGAGTTAAGGTAAGGGAAATGAAGGTTGTTTCTTTTAAACTTTGTTAATATGGAATAAATGTCATTGCCACCTTCTCAAGGTCATTTCATTATTTAATTTCTAAGTAAATATATGATTGCTAATGACGACAGAGCTCACTACAGTTGTGAAATGTGGCCCTACTCTGTGAATGAATGATGCATTCATAGCATTTGATGGATACGGAACATGCACTGCATTTTGTTGTGTATTTCATGTGGACTTACATGCAGATTACTCTGAATATTCCTATTCAGAGTATTCGTAAAAACCAGAAAATGACAAAATTTACACCACCTTATCAGGTAGGGAAGCTATTTCTTAGAAATAAGATGCGCAAAGATAAAATCACCACTATTGACTTGTAGTGCTTTGAAATTGTTAAATCCTAAATCTAACTTTATATTTCAATGGAGAAGGGGATAAACAAAAGAAGGAAATAAGAATCCCACAAGGACGAACTTTGAATCTATGTCATTAATGAATACATAATGATCGGTGGCTCTTTCTTCTTTCTTCTTCTTGAAATACAAACTTAAACTACTCTTTAACAAAAAACAAGAATTCATAGTTAGATCTTAGCTTTGAAGAAGTAGGTTTTTTTATATTTTCAAACTATAGCCACCAATTTTTTGCCTAATATTTAACAAGCAACAAAGTATATGTATGTTGTATGCAATTACCTCTTCGTTTAGGCTTTTCCTATGGTTCCATGTGTTGAAAAACTCACTTTTATCAAGACCTTTTGTCAAATATTGAGTAGTGAATCTTTTAGCTTCATCCAAATTGTTTTCTCCTAGAAATACTAGCCGAGAAGCTCTATAAAGGCTCAACATGATTGCTACATCTTCGCTGAATTGACCCGTAAGCAAAATAATTTCCCATAAACATCTTTGAAGTTGTTGAAAATGACAATTAATAAAATGATGTTTGAATGTCAGAGGATAGAATAGTCAATTATGTGTCTCACAATCCATGGCATACTTTTAGCTATCATCCTGAAGCGTCTCTTTTGATAGAAAGTTAAATAAAATTGATAACCAGCTGCAGATACATTGTATTGATGCAGCCAAAGCAGTTGAAATCCCAAAGTAGTGGTCTAAAGATATGCTATGGGACTCAGGCTTCCCCACCCATTTCCTTGATCATTCCAATGCCTGTATGCCACTGATTTGTTCAATTTTACACTCAAGGATTTTTAAGAGGAAATAATTGATTCGAAGTCTAATAAAATTTAAATTTCTATTGATACCTATAAACATAATCTAGAGCTTCCTTGATTTCCTTTTCAAAGTGTCTATCAATTCCAAGGCATTCAACATTATCCTTTATCAACAAGTATTCCAACAAGATCCACGGGATACAGGAATGACACTAGAGATTGGAGAGTAGTAAATCGATATTTTAAAATGTGAAAGAAAAAATAGAAAATGGCATGGCTAGGATCCAAATAAACATAAAATCCAATACATACTTTAACTGCCAAACTTGGTGATCATATTGTTCAAGAATTCAAGATACTCCAAATGCCAAACTTGGTGAGCATATTGTTCAACAACTCAAGATACTCCAACCACGAAATTCGGTGAGCATGTTGTTCAAGAATTCAAGGCATTTTGTGTTTTTGGTGTGCATGTAGACTATGCCTTCACTTCATATGCCATGCTAGCTGAAACTCATTATGGCCTCTACATTGACACACTCATGAATTTTAAACTTGGCTATTTTAGCTTCTTATAGATAGTGGGGTAAAACTGACATTGACAAAGATTGGAGAGGTGAAAATACATAGAGAATAAACTCAAGAAAATAAATGAAGCAAATAACTCTTCTCATCATTGAGTAAAAATTAAATATATTACAAAGGAGACAAGGAAATAACAATAATAAATAGTTGGAGAAAGTCCTAACTAGAACTCAACTAAACTCAACTAACTGAATTGAATTCAAAATGACTATGAAACCTAGAAAATATTGAGACTAATGCTCTCAACAGACACGATATGCCCATCCAAAACTGTGGATGCAAATCAAATTGGAGTTTATATTATGATCAGTATCTAAAGCCATTAACTATAAGCTCGTCTCAATTTATAATATAGATTTGAAAGAATATATTGTTCAGTTACCCAAACCCATTATGTGGCTAGAGAGTCATTAATCCTATGATTTGAGTATGAGGTCTTCCAAATTTTTGTAATGCATTTATAAGATCCAAAATTTTCTCTAACTCGTCAAAGAGAGAGAGACTCTATCTGTCCAAAGAGCATAGCATGGATGAAGAGATCAGCACAAGCCATGCAATGGACAAAACATTTGGAAATTTTATTACACATAAATAGTCAATGTTATGATCTAACAACATTACTTACCATAAGTTCACTGCAACTATTTTATGTAACGAGGAGTACAACAACCATTACATTCAGGTAATGAAATTAGGTTAATCAAACAATCTCAATTATCAGTTACAATATTACGACTTCTTGGCTTCAATTGTCATAACGTTAATTTTCTCCACCAACATATTCTCCATAGCCAGATCTAGTGTGCTCATAACCTCCACCGCTTCCTATGTTTGAAATGTAGGCATTGCAACAACACTCACAAGAGATAAGGTTGTAACTATTATGATCAAAGATTCTTCCATAATCGGAATCCACATTGTTGTTTAAATTGTAGGGATTATTCTAACTAGTCAATGAAACACCCTTTGTGTTTTGCGACCACTTGCCATCGACGAGACCCCTTCGATAGATGACTTCAACCACATCAAGACTCATGGGCCCTGTATCCTTCACAGATATTTCTCCATCTCCATCTGACATAGCCTTCTATCTCCTATTGATGTTCGTTTCTAGCATCTATATCTCCTTTACCATTTCCATATTCCATACGAAATTGGTTATGTTTTCACCCTCATCAACTCTGTTCCTACAACAGGCTACAACACGACGTGAGCAAGAGTGAGAGAGGGAGAGAGAATAATGAGAGAGCTCCAAACTTGAACTGACAAAAGGTTACCAACTGGTCCTCATAAGCCTTTTTATTAATGAGGCCTATATTTTCTTCATTTTCCATTATTTTCCTTCAATTTCCTCCTCACATGCAACCTGTGATCTTTCACCTTACTTTTCTCCTAATTTCCTTTATTTTCATAAATAAATGTGCAAAAATGCCTTTTTTTTCCTTTAATGCCTTAGCCTTAGCCTTTGCCAACTTTCCTTAGCCAAAACACAGATCCAGTGATGCCCACTAGGATATCTTTTCCCAACATTCAGCCTGGAATAAGTGTCCCTTAATCGTGGTCTTATTTCACCTTTATTAACTTTTATTACATGAACTTTTCACTAGGGCTATTACAGAACCCTTCCCCTTGGGGAACAATGTCCTCAATGTTAGACCACACCATGACCTCAACAAAACCACTGAAAAGCAAAGATATTGCCCATGGATATTTATAACTTATCTCATTGCAGTATTTACAATGAAATACCTGCTCAAAATCAAAACATCACGACAACATAAAAATATAAAAACCATACTGCTTATTGGAGCTTTATAACTTAGCTCATGATGGTATTTACATCAATATACATATACATACATGCATAAAAACATCAGAAAAACATATGCCAAACATAAACCAACATCAAACTAAAACCACTTTGCCTCAACTGACAAACAATGAAGGATACAAGGTCTGCATCTGATCCGCCATTTCCCATGTAGCGTCTTCAGGCCCAAAGTGCTCCCATTGCACTTTAACTTTATCTATGGCTCTGTTCCTGAGAATGAGATGTTTTCGATGAAATATGCTCTAAGGATCTGGCTAGAACTCTACTTCTTGCTCCACCTACAATATAGACCAATCAATAAATGATCAACATCCTTTATATGTTTATTAAGCAATGAAATATGGAAAAAATCATGGACTTTCACTGTTGGAGGTAGTGCAAGTCGATATGCCACTGGTCCAATCCTCTCAAGGATCTCAAAAGGCCCCCAATATTGTGGTGCCAACTTGGCACATGATCCAATCCTCAAAGAGATTTTCTTGGGCTTGATGTGCAAGGACACATGCTCCCCAACCTAAAACTCCTTGAATACCTTCTGTTGATCTGCATAACTCTTTTGTTTATCTTCTGTTGCCTTCATATTCTTCTTTATAACCTACATTTCTTTCTCCATGTCCACCAACATATTCAATCCAATAGGTACCCTATTCACTGGGTCACTCAAACTAATGGGAGTGTAACAACTCTGTCCATACAATGCCTCAAAAGGACTCATGCTCAATGACTCCTGATAACCATTGTTGCATGCAAACTCAACTAATGGAAGATACTCCTCCCATTTCCTCTGCTGGTACAACACCTATATCCTAAAAATATCCTCTGAGATCCTATTGACACTCTATGTCTGCCCATTTGTCTACTGATGATAAGTTGTACTGAATTCCAACTTTGTGCCCAAACTTGCGAACAATTCCTTCCAAAAGTTTGAGGTAAACTTTGCATCCTTATCTGACACAATCTTCTTTGTAACACCATGCAATCTGACCACGTCTCTAATGAATACATGTGCTACATTGCTAACTGAGAATGTAGACTTCACTAGAATTAAGTGCGTAACCTTTGTCAACCTGTCCACAGCAACCATGATGGAATCATGTTGTCTCGTTGTCCTTAGAAGACCTGTAATGAAATCCATGGAAATGACCTCCCATTTCCATTCCGGAATTTCTATAGGTTGTAGTAAACCACCTGGATTCTTACATTCCACCTTACATGCTGAAAATCTAAGCATCTAGCCACGAAATTTTCCATTTCCTTCTTCATATTCAGCTAATAGTAGAACTTCTTCACCGTCGTCATTGTATTATGATATCCTGGATGACCTGAGTATGGATTGGTGCGAAACTCCCTCAAGATAAGCTTCTTGAGCTCACTACAATTCGGCACATAGATCTTGTCCCTATATCTGACCAAACCATCTGTCGTGAGATGATAATTTGCATCTTGATCACCCGTACCCATACCTACACCTGTACTTGTACCTGTACCTATGCTCTATTGTAAACTGTGCATGATCTCCATGTATTTGTCATCCCGTTGTTCTACCTGCAAGATCCTATCATGTAACTCTATCCCATAAGATCTCATAGATGCTATATGATTTACATGTACCTTCCTACTAAGAGCATCCGAAACTCGGTTCCCCTTCCCTTTGATGTATATGATCTTGAAGTCAAACTCACTGAGGGTAGCCAACCATCTAGCTTGCCTGGCATTTAGATTTGGCTGGTCAAAAAAATACCTCAACCCACTGTTATCTCTCACCAATGTAAACCTCCTACCCAGAAGATAATGTCTCCACATCTTCAATTCATATATGATCACTGCTATCTCAAGATCATGCGGCGGATAGTTCTGATTGTGTTCATTTAGTTTCCATGATTTATAGCACACCACCTATCCTTCTTGCATGAGAACTCCACCAAGTACTCCCTTGCAAGCATATGTACATACTACAAACTCCTTCTCTGAATCCTCAATCTTTAGCATTGGTGCATATGTCAACAACTGCTTAAGGTGCTCAAAACTAGCCTCACATTCTTCTGTCCATTACCTTTCTGCCGCAATGATGTCATAGGATATGCAATGGATGAGAAGTTCCTAATGAACCTCTTGCAGTAACTTGCCAATCCCATAAATGACCTCACCTCATCCACATTCTTAGCAGCTGCCCACTCCATGATAGCCCTTACATTTTCTGGATCTACTGTTTTGTTGTCCTTGGAGACAACATGCCCCAAGTAATGTACCTCAGTCTGAAAGAAGCTGCACTTGCTGAGTTTAGCATATAGCTGATGCTCTCTTAGCAATCTCAACACTGTATGCTAAATGCTCAACATGTCCTTCCTCATTTTTAGAATATACCAATATGTCATGAGTGAATACAATAACAAACTTCTCTTGATATGGATGCAACACACTATTCATCAAACACAGAAATGTAGCTGGAGCATTAGTCAATCCGAATGGAGCTACAACAAACTCATAATTCCCATACCTGGTCTTGAACGTAGTCTTGAATATATTCTCTTCCTTGAAGTGTACTTGATGGTATCCTGATCCCAAGTCGATCTTGGAGAACACTGTTGCTCCCTTCAGCTGATCAAACAAATCATCAATCCTCGGAAATGGGTACCTATTCTTGATCATTACTTTGTTCAGCTTCATGTACTCAATTCACACTCTAAGAGTACCATATTTCTTCTTTACGAACAACACTCATGCACCCCAAGGCGACACACTTGGTTAAATGTATCCCTTGTCAAGCATTTCCTTTAACTACAACTTCAACTCTACCAACTCAAGTGTGCTCATCATGTAAGGTGCTTTTGATTTCAAAGCTGCCCTTGGAACCAACTCAATAGAAAAGTCTACCTCCCTATGAGGTGGAAACTTTGTAATGTCCTCAAGGAATACATCTTGAAACTACTACAAAACTGGGTACCTGCTTAACACATCAGCATCCTCAACCTCCTTACCCTTGTCACTAGAAATTTGCACCGCAAACATCACAAAACCTTTTCTTCAACTATGCTTAGCATGTATAGCGGTAACCATCCTCACTGATGTAGGCTTCTTCTTCCCCTACAAGGTCCTCTTTTCCTCACTATTATCCACACACTCAATGGCCTCGTCGAAGCAATCCACTGGTCTTGTGCAGGTATAGCCAATCCATACCCAAAAGTATACTATACGATCCTGTTAATTTTCTTAGCGAAACATTGTTCTTTACTATGATAGTTGCATTTATTCATAAATACATTAAGTTCACCCCCATATCATCATTACATTATTCAGATCTATACCATTATATATCATCAGATGCAATTACATAAAAAGAAACAACATCACCATCATCATTAATGGAACGGAACATAAAAGGAACAATAGAAGAAAACATGCACACATATAGAGACACCAGGATTGGTCCACGACCAGGGAAAAACCCACTATGGGGAAAACCCTTGCAAATATTCTTCTTCTTCTTAGATTGTCAGAAAAAGATATAATAGTGACTCAATTAGAGGAAATTTTATTTTAAAAGGTTAACATTGAATTTCCATGTCATAATGTGTAAGCCAATCAAAATCCTTTAAAATTCAAAAGAGATACATGTGTGACTAGGCATTGGCAATTTTTTTAATAATACAAGTTTCCTATCTTAAGCATGAATAATGCCCAAGTGACCCAAACTACATTAAATATTTAAAATAAAATTAATATCTTATTCTATAAAAATTATAGTATCGATACCATTTTTAATGACACGTAACTAATTTGAATTTTAGATTTTCTTTTTTAATTTAAATTTTATTAAATCTTATGTAAACAAATTAATTTAAATATAAAATATAGATACTATTATTTTGATAAAAGTGCATTTATTTGGTTAATTTAAATTTAATTTAATTTAAATTTTATTAAATTTTGTGTTAATAAATTAATTTAAGTATAATATATATTGTTATTTATTTTAATGATGCGCAACTACTTTAAATTTCAAATATACATATTTTTAATTTAAATCTAGGTTATTTAAATTAAATTTTAATTTAAATCAAATTTTAAATTTTCTTTTCTAATTTAAATTTTATTAAATATTGTGCTATCAAATTAATGTAAAGATAAATTACATATATTGTTATTTTCATAAATGTCACATTTATTTGGGTAATTTCTAAAAAAGTAAAATAATAAAAGTGAGATATTAAAAAATTGTCCACATGGCATTATTTTATTAATTTCTTATTTTTTTCTTAGGTGGCTATTTTGAGTTGAAATTTCCTCTAATACATATAATGAGCCCAATACATAGGATCAACAACAAGCAACAATAAACCAGATATATAGATCTACACATTTGTTATAACAACAGAGAAACCCAGATCTACCAGATCACTGTAGACAGCTGATACTGGGATGCAAAACTCCCCAGATCTGAACTGGGTCACCCTCATCAACATTGTCTATGAGTGACTGAAAACTTCAGGGTCGCACTCATGAAGATAGTATGCTAGTGACTGATACTACAAAGTCGCTCCCAGGAGGTCTATATGCCTACGACTGTGGCTCTGAACAACAAATACCCATAGTCACTCCATTTTCGAGCTGTCTAATCAATTAACAAGGAAAATTCACACTCTTGCAATGTTATCCAAGTGACTTAAATGACATATTTGCTCCCTAGGCTACCTAAAGCCAATGACCAAGGACCAGAACCTTCTGATCTACCTCTAAACCCAAACTCACTCCCTCTGAACTACCTCCCAGTGACCAGAGGGTCAAAGTCGCTCTATTACCCACTCTGTGCCTGCGAATGAGGACAAAAAACCTCAGATCTGTGCTAGCAACTGAGATCTAGAAAACCCTAACCCAAAGCGAACGTTTCGCATGTGATCTCAGACCCAATGAGGACTTCCGCCGATGAACCTATGCGAGCCAAAACAAATTAGTAGAATAGAAACATAACTTGAGTGTGTGTCGAAATGAGCTTGAGGTCGCTTCCTTTTACAGGTTGTCTTGAGGGTTTACTTGGGGTTAAGAATGAACAAGCAGTTACCCAAGTGGTAGGGCCGACCCATTCCATAACACATGTGAATAAAATAATTCATAACTCAACTTATGCTTAACCAAATTGGGTGATCTTTAGAACGATTTTGGTCCTCTCGAAAAGAGTAATCTAATGCAATCATTATCTTGGTCATTTGAGCTATCCAAGGTGGAATTTTATCACAGTGCCAAAAATCAACACTCCCTCTCAACTAGGGAGAATTCCACCTGCCAATATCTGTACACCAAACAATATGCCATTCTAGAATCTTTGAGGGTCATCACATATAATCACGGATCATCTCTATCATGTAGTCATCATGCCATGTCCATCTCAACTGTCTCATCATTATTGCACATCTCGATCTATCCTTTTCTTATTCATGTTTATCTCTTGATTGTTCCTGCTCATCTACTGAACATTGTCAGATCTAGAAGAAGAAGAATTTGTTACTAGAGGGGAGCTTAGTCTACAAACCTCTATCCATCCCATTGCTATCTAGAATCTCTGCCATCGGGCTACTATCATCAATCATCATTGGATAGTATATCATTCGAGAGCACATCTCAACCTAGAACCATATCAGGGAACACATCTCGACCCGAAATCTCACGGGGGAGCTATACATCTACAATCCCATATCTTAACAATAGGTTATCCAAAAAAATAGGGGAGCACATCTCGACCCTGGGATCTCATCAAGGAGCTCAATCTCAACTTGGAATCACATCGGGAAGCAATAACTTCCACCCATACAGAGAAATAGGACAACTCTCCTCACAGGGGAGTACACCCTCAACCCTAGAATCTCATCGGGGAGCTTACTCTCTACTTGGAATCATATTAGATTATCTCAACCCATATTATTTCCTATTGATATTCCAATTGATGGTATAACACGTGCATCATAATCGAATTGGGTTGTACACCCCAAGTACACTCTCAACTCATTGGCCAAAACGAGGAGCGATATTCCCATGAAGCTGGCCTGCTTCAGGGTATGATGCCAACTGGGGTATACTTTGCAAAGACCAATAGGGGAGAACATTCTTCAACCCTAGGTAACATATAGGGTAACACCCTATTGTCCAAAGTTCCCTCAATGCCAGGAGCCCTCTATCTCAATTCCTCACCCTGAGAGCTCAAGCGGGGTGGGAAAAGTATGCTCAGTTTCCTCAATCAGTGTTGCTCTCATCATCAACTTGTCTCAATAGCAGTTTTTTTCTTTTTCATACAAAACATCAAATCAAATATCATGTCAGATCATATATAATCATATGAATCACAGAAAGCATACCATAATTATGTTCCCTGTCACGGAGGGGCCAACCATAAGCCTAAGCTTGTTTTGAACAACTGCACTATCTCAATATATGAGAGCATCTTGGTCTCAACTATAAATATGGGACTTACTTCCAATCGGATTATCACAATGTATCTGTGGTATCCATGTCATATCTAGATCATGCTCAAAAAAATCTCTAAGGACCTCTCATCCAAGATACCATGACAGATATCATGCTAAAGTAGCATCCGACTGTGCATACCAACAATAATATCAAATATCAGCAATAAACATATCATAGGAGAAATATCACATTCTCAAAATAGAACACCTCATACTGATATTTCAAAGCATACCCGGTGGAAACTCTATGTGAGTGAAGCAACTCACTCATGAATTCATTATGCACATCATACAAATACAGATGGATGGTCAAAACAGAACATAAATGCTTCAACCATCGGATGCCATGTGAAGTTCAACAACATCTTGAAATTCAAATTAGAGTATCCAAGGATTTTCATTTTCATAATAGTTTCCAATAGCTTTGCAATATGGAATTTCTTTCCCAAATTCCAGAAATCGATTCATCATTCCATGATACATTATTTCGGGCTTCATAAGCCATCTCCCTCTAATTAGATCATCATAGGCTTATCACCTGTCACAAGTAGATCACTAGGATATAAAATCAAAACCATAATAAATATCAAAGCCATTCCTTGGAACTCATCATTCTGACTTCATCAGATAACTGTCAAATCTAGACATATCTAGATTGTAATTCTCTAAGAATAATGCCAACATAATCATCCTTACATAACTCAATGTTGTACCATCAACAACAAAGTCAACTCATTAGAGTTTAGAAGCCAGATCATGACCATTTATCAAAGTCATCATTATCATAGTATTAATACTTTCAATCAGGAGATAGGTGTATCTCATATCAAATCATGACATCATCATGCCAACAATTCATGCATTATCAATCCAAACTTTATCAAGTCATTCTCATAACCATAATATAAGTCATCCTATCACTAGGTGTAAATGCATACATCAAGGATGAGTCTCGTAGGTTTTATTCTTTATGCCAAATCACAACAATCATTATTTCAACTATTGTGATAATAATAAGGAGGCCAAGTTATCATGCCCACATACTATCGATATCAAGGCAAATCAACAATCACCAAATCATATCACTAAACCTCAGGTCAAGTCCAAATGCTATCTAAGAGAGCACATCTCAATCTTCAATTAAAAGTTATTGTCAAGCATCATGACAATACACTTTTCATATATACCAGTAATGTTGAATCATGCAAACCTCTTGTAGCACAAATATATTGACATGTCTATCTATATGTCCCAATCACCTGCAAACATAAGTTCAGTCTACATATTCATGTTATGGAAAACATTCAACCTTTTCCTATTAGTAGATCTTGATGTTCTCTGCAATACATCTTTAGTCATGATATATTTCAGGTGACCATCTGATTTCAAGCACAATACTTCATTATATGATCAACAATTTAACTCAACAACTTCAGAAATTAGTTAATAGTGGTAAAATATGTCAGGGACATCATCATTCAAAGTTTAGACAACTTCAGAAAACTTCAGATTATGGTCAACAATAATCAAACCTTTGGTCGTCTAGGCCTTAGCATGAATGCGAAGAGGGACGAGATATCCTAGATCTGTCACTGCGACCAAAGCATAAACCCTAATTTCTGTATGGACTTAATATCTAAGACCCTGCTACAGATCAATACTTCCATATGCACTTAAATCATACTTAAACAACATAGAATACAAATAGTAATAAGGATAAGAATATTGAGAAGCGATTATGCCTTTGATTGGGGATTTGCATCATTCATCTTCAATCATGTAAGCACCCTGTCATGAATTGAGTCATGCAACAATAAATATATTAGATCATAAAAATATGGCTATCAACATCATGACATCAATCTTTCATGAAAGGTTTAGACTCAAAGAAGCAGATAGATGCAACATCAAATATGAAAGATTATGAACACAATAGCATTTTCTGTCAGGTCACTTCATCAAGTTACTACATCCAATTTAACCATATGCCATCAAGACAAGACCATGGGTAGTAAGAGATCTGGAATATTAATCTTAGACTTATATGTCTCACATAAAATTTTCCATGCTCTTCATGACCAATGAGATCAAATTAGGTCATTCAATAAAGCTTTATCAAAACGACAAGAGTGTCAATGACTCCTTCCATATGCTTCCATCATGCTCATCGCAAGCATTACCAACAGAATCATGTATAGGAGTCAATGAACTATCCTTCTATATGAAGTCCATCATATCAAGTACCATTTTCTAGAGGCAAGGTGCTAGCCTTCTTGATAGGATCAAGATATCCAACAAATAGATCATAGATGTTAGCCAAACATCAAGTGTATCGATGTATCAACATTAGATAGCCTCATAGAATTCAATAATATCAAAGTTTTCAATACCATGTGCATCTTTTCATCATAGGAAACATAGATCCAAGTCACTTTCATATGCATGTAGGAGCAAATAAAGAAAGAGGCATTCTCATCCAACCTTAGGGCTTACCGAGCCAATAGATGAAACACAGCATACCATGCATACCTTGTAGTATTCAAATACCTAAGCATCTTCTTATTAGTCATAGGCTGCTTGAAGTATTTTGTCATATTTTCATGAAGTACCTCTTTACCTCTTTCCAGATTTTCATCTCAAAAGGATCCTCAAGAAGGACCTACTCATCACATCTCATCATGGTGGTTAGAAACATCCATATATTCAAATACATATGTAACAATAAACATAATCATCATATCTATAAGTAAGAAGCACCATAAGTCAAGAAATACTTATATTCAATGAGAGGTGATTCTCTCCCTCTTGAACCAATCTTCAAGAGCCATCAATGTCCATGGTCCATATACCACTGTTGTCTTCAAGTATCCAACTAGATCTGCTAAGGATTATCCCATATAGGACTTCATCAAATCTTCCACGAGTGCTTGAGCATCTTCACATAGATCATGTTATAGTTTCATACATCAAATCTCAAGACTTTTCCATCAAACCCTAATAATAAAGATGCATAGGGTATTCTTCAAACCCTAAAATTCTTTTAGGTCTCAACCATCCTCTTCTTGCTTCCATCAATGGTGTCATCCTCGAGGTGATCTCCATGGCTTTTCTTCATCCTAGCTTCGATTCCATGTTAATTTTGTTATGGAAACACCGTTCTTTACTATGATAGTTGCATTTCTTCAAAAATACACTAAGTTCACCCCATATCATCATTACATTATTCAGATATACACCATTATATAGCAGTATATGAAATTACATAGAAATAAACAACATCACCATCATCATCAATGTAGCGAAACATAAAAGGAACAGTAGAAGAAAGCATGCACACATATAGAGACACCAAGATTGGTTTGCAACCAAGGAAAAACCCACTATGGGGAAAACCCTTGCAAATATTCTTCTTCTTCTTAGATTGTCATAAAAAGTTACAAAATTTAGTACAATGAGCCCAATACATAAGATCAACAGTAGGTAACAATAAAACATGTATACCAGATCACTGAAGATAGTTGATACTGGGATGCCAAACTCCCCAGATCTAAACTAGGTCACCCTCATGAACACTATCTACAAGCGACTGAAAACTTCAGGGTTTCACGCACAAAGATAGTATGCCAGTGACTGAAACTGTGAAGTTGCTGCCATGAGGTCTCAATGCCTATGACTATGGCTTTGAACAACAAATACCCACAGTCACTCCCTTTCCAGGGTGTTCGAGCGACCAACAAGGCAAATCCGCACTCTTGTAGTGTTATCCAAGCGAGCAAATTGACAAAGCCACTCCCTGGGCTACCTGAAGCCAGCAACCGAGGACTGGAACCTTCCGATCTACCTCTATACCCGAAGTTTCTCCCTCTGAACTACCTCCTAGCAACTAGAGGGTCAAAGTCGCTCTCTTACCCACTCTGTGCCTGTGACTGAGGACGAAAAACCTCAAATATATGCCAGCGAATGAGATCAAGAAAACCCTAACCCAGAGCGAACCTTTCGCCTATGATCTCGGACCCAATGAGGACTTCCGCTGACGAACCTGTGCGAGCCAAAACATAGTAGAATAGAATCATAACTTGATTATGTGTCCAAATGAGCTTGAGGTCTCTTCCTTTTATAGGATATCTTGAGGGTTTACTTGGGGTTAAGAATGACCCAAGCAGTTACCCAAGTGGTTAGGGCCGACCCATTCCAGAATACATGTGAATAAAATAATTCATAACTCAACTTTCGCTTAACCAAATTGGGTGATATTTAGGTCGATTTTGGTCCTCTCAAAAAGACAAATCTAATGCAATCATTATTGCAGTAATTTGAGCTATTCAAGGCGGAATTTTACCACAGTTGCAAAAATCAATAGATCCCAATGGAAATACATTCAAGTGTGTTCATGTAGGCATAACATTTAACTCAAATACATAATCTCTTACCCAATGGCGAACTTGCTTCTTTGTACCTGTAGCCAGCTGTACCAACCAAGATTCTACATGCACTTATTTTCTCAAACCACACTTATCCACCAAGTCAGGATTAATATAACTATAGTTAGATCCAAGATCAATCAAAATAGAAACAACTTGATCAAAAATCTTACTGTTCATCTCAATGATTGATGCATGATGATCCGCCTACCTATTGTCCACAACTACATAGATCCAAGGAATGTTATGACCAACATCACTAACTGTATGCATCTCCTAAGCACTATCAATCTGGGGTCTACCACCACTCTGATACTACAGAAAAGCACTCTTATGATGACCCTTACCACATATCCAACACTGCAATGGTTCCCTACCACCACCTCTAGCATGCTGCTCTCCATATCCCTTCTCAGTTGTATTGAATCTCTTATAATGAACTACATTTTCTTTCTCACTTGCATCTTGAGGTCTTCCTCTCTTTAGTGGCCAGATTCCTTTAGCTTTCTCATTTCTTTTCAAGTCATTCTTAGGCTCAACTTTGCGCTTCAAATGCTCATAACAATGTTTCAACTTTCAGATGGCCTCCTCCAATGATCTAGGTTCATCAAACTAAATACAATATTTATATGCTATTGGAAGTCCACTGATGAATCTCTAAACCTTGGCATTTTCCTCCCTGAGGTAAGGCACATATCTGAACAACTCCAAAAATCTGCTAGCATACTCCTCATCTGTCATAGAACCCATCTACAACTCACAAAACGCCTTAGCCCTATCATCATAGTACCTATCCAACAAGTACTTCTTCTTGAAGAGCCTCTCAAATGCATGCCAAGTCAAATATTACTCATCTATGCCTTTGAAATTATTCTTGTCTTCCCACCAAATGTCTACTTTACCTTTGATACTGAAAGTGGCCATCTTTCGTTTCATGTTTTCTGAATAATCATGCAATTGGAATAATTTCTTCATACCCAGTAACCATGCCTCTGCATCCTGTGATTTGTTCATTTCTCCATCAAAGGTAGGTGGCTTCTCTTTCTTAAACTCATCTAGAAATTATCCCTTATCACTCCTCTTGTAAGTATGATATATATGACGATCATGATGTCTATCAGAACTAGAACTAGAATAGTACCTATGTCTATCACCTCTCCTATCTGGAGTATCCAACAACCTACCATCTATCACCATGTCAAATCTATTAGACCTGTGTCTACCAGGAGAACTACTACCATATGCCCCATTAGTTATGTGCTCCTGTCCATGATTGATCCGAGGTGGCCCCTGTCGCTGCAATTCTGACAAACTTTGAAGTAGTATCACATTCACCTTTGCTTGTTTCTCTTGTGCCTGCATGATTTTGTCATTGTCTACTTTCCAACACCTTATTTATTCCTTCAGGCTTCTCAATATGTTTGCCAACTCAGAAGAGTGCACCACGCAACACTACCCATCTTATTCATAGGGAGATTCTATGTAGTCTACCACCTTGCTAGCCATTTGATCTCTTTCCTCCAAGGCATACTATGTGTAACAACCCTCGTGAAAAATTCATGTAATAATGTAAATAAAGGCAAAATAAGACCACAAGTAAGGGATATGTATTCCAATATAAATGGTGGGAAATACACCATAGTGTGGGTGTTAATTTGGTTGTTTATGGCTAAGGAAATTGGCAAAGGCTAAGGCAAAGGAATTAAAAGGCAAAAAGACATTTTTGGCACATTTATTTATGAAAATAAAAGACAATAGGAGAAAAGGAAGGTGAAAGGTCACAGGTTGCATGTGAGGAGGAAATTGA
Source organism: Pinus tabuliformis (assembly GCA_031772625.1). NCBI lineage: Eukaryota > Viridiplantae > Streptophyta > Pinopsida > Pinales > Pinaceae > Pinus > Pinus tabuliformis. The sequence continues at coordinate 616,537,947 of CM062817.1, forward strand.
AGGAAAATAATGGAAGATGAAGAAAATAGGGGCCTCATTGATAAAAAGGCTTATGAGGATCATTTGGAAAGCTTAGTTAGTGTTATTCTCTTGGTCAGTCCAATTTTGGAGCTCTCTCATTATTCTCTCTCTCTCACTCTTGGTCACTTAGAGTTTTCTTGGAGCACTCTAGCTTTGGATCAAGGAAGGAAAAGCAAGGAAAGAAAATGAAAGGAAAGAAAGGATCGAGTAAGTAAAAGCAAGATCAGACAACTTCAGTAGGAATACTTGCAAGTAATCTTTTGCATGTGTGATTTCCTAGATGGCTTTGAAATGCATGGCTTTGCATGTTGGTGTATGGTTCTCTTGTTATTGGTGGCATCATTCTGTTGAGTTATGATAGTGGTTTTCAACCTAGTCTTTCCTTTTTACAGATGCCATGGTGTTGGGATGTTTATTTTAGTTTTTGAGCTTTGGTTTTTTGGATGGATTTCAGAATCTAGGGTGGAGGTGGTTTCAAGTTCCATTCCCAAAGGCCTAGGAATCCCTTGACCAGTTTTGGCGAGATACATGGTAAAGCCTGATGGATAAGTATTCATTTAGGTCCTAGTGATTCAGGTTTGGATTGTAGTAAAGCATGAGAGAATCATCTCGGTTTAGTTCCTAGTGATCTGGGATTATATTGCAGTAAAGCCTGAGAGACAAGGAGAAGGAAAATTCCTCAAGAATAGTGATGGATTCTGTATGGCATTCCAAGTTCGATTTGGTTGTGATCAGAGAACCGGTTTTGGTGTGATCATGGTTTAGTGAGGGTGAGGGTGGTTTAACCTTTGGATTCCCTTGGTTTTTCTTGGATTGGTTGTTCTTTGAGATCCGACATTCATGCTTTAAATTGGCATGGGGGTGACTGGTTGAAAGAGTCATTTGGTTTATCCATGTCTATGGTCAGGTGGTACGTGGAAGTCCTAAACCTGGTTGGATTTTCCCACGATTAATAAAAGCTAAGTTCCCTTACTTTTGTACTTCTTTTTATGTCGATTCAATGGTTTTTATATATATGATATTTATATGGTTTAATGTTGGCTATAAGCATGGTTATGTGACTGGTTCATGTCATGGTTATTTCATGTATTTACTTGTAATTGTTAAATGTATGGATGAAAGACCTAATTGATGATATAATATTCCAATGAAGAAGGAGGTGATCCTTCTGGTTATGTTTCAAAAATTCTTTCAATCATTTATGCTTTGTCTTCTATCCTAGACCTATAGGTTGCATTGATGCCAGGTGTTTGATGGAATGTCAGTCTCGGTTGGGGATGCTCAGGCCTAGTCCTGAGGTTGATTTTTGATTTATCAACATTCTTATCATGTATTTATTGGATTCTAAAGGTTGTAGCAAGTTTTCAGCAGAGGTCGAGATTATGGGCTAGAAAAGTGGCTCAAATCTCAGGGTCGCTGGCACTGGTCTGCTAAGAAAAGTCCATAGTCACTGGGACATAGTCGTATGAGAGTGACTTTGAGTTGTTGGTGGTTGTCTTGCCTATAACATGAGATCTACTTTGGGTTAAGAGGCTTAAAACATTAGTGGGACCTAGGGACAGGATGTCTGAGTGACTAACATGTCTCCTGGGGGTGTAATTGCTGATGTGGATTGGTTTGTTTGATGAGTTCCATCAATTCCATTTCCTTAAGGTCACCAAGGAGATTGAATACCTTATAGTAACCTCTCTCATCACATGTTTTCCTGGCTGGTTGGTTGCTTCGGTGGACCTGGGAGGAGGGGGTGTTACAAAGTGGTATCAGAGCATGGTTGCACTCTCCTTGGGTGAATGTGTTGCTCATGGATGCATGTCAGATGCATGTGTGTCTCTTACACTTGCATTCCATGTGCTTTTCGCATTGCATAATGATTGATCATGGTTGTAGTAAGGTTTTCATGAGGAACTTTATGTTGATTTTGTGGAATGCATAATCAAAAGTATATGACTGGTTACATGATTATATGCAACTTGATTACATTCTTTTATGTTAGGTTGCATTCTTGTATGTTTGATTACATGTATCAGTCTTATAGGCTGGTTACAAGAATTGATCGCTTATGCTTGTCTACATGCATTTATGCGTATATGTAGTTGATTAGGCATTTCTTGTGCATTTTTATGGTTGCATATGTAAATGTGTACAATGGAGTAATGGTTGTTTTCATGCATGAGGTCATGGTCTGTGAAGTTGATATGGTCATGCATTAATGACTGGACTATATCTAGAATGATGTGAATATGGTTTGGTACTCATGTGTTATATGTCTATATGGAGTTGTCATGCATGTATGGTCTTGGTTATAGTTATTCCTGAATAGAAGGTCAAACGTGCCTTGTGAAGTCATTATATGCAATTTAGGTCATCATGATGCTATTGGTTGTTATGATGCTAATGTGTTGGCTGAGATAGCATAGGAGATGCAAACTATCAAAGTGAGGTTGCAGCATTAGACTTTGGGGTAAGAGAAGATCATCATACAGGTATTGTATGTTTGGCATGTAGGTATGTAAGTTAATGATGGTTATATGCATTAGGTTATATATAGTAGGTTTATGTACTTGCATTTTGATGTTATGGTTACATACATAATAGATGTTAGTTTATTAGTATAGTCATATGCGCATGTGTCTAATAGTCAAGAATAATGGTAACCTGTGGTTGTATGCATTGCTATTGTTGTTTTATGTTAGATAGCTTGATGATTAGGTCATATGTTGTTGATAAGCATGATATTTAGATTATTTTTGTTATATGCTACTAACTTGATGATTATGGTTATTTCATTAAGATCTTGATCTCATATGTATCATTTTGAATTGGTTTGGCCTATGCATATGGTTATGGTTGTGATATTCAAGTACGAGCTAACATATTTTTGATTTGGTATCGTACTAATCTAGACCAATCATACATATGTGATTTCTGTGCATAAATGATAATTGTTTATGAGTTAAGATGTCAACATGTTAGTTAGTTATTGTTATGGATAGAATGATCCTTTTTATGTTTAAGCTGATGCGTTGAGAAGTTATATCGTGCTAACTAACTTGATTGTGCAGACAAGATAGCCTCCCCTGAGATACAGTAAGGTACGAGTTTACTTATGTCGTATATTTGGTGCTTGATTGTTGATTATGTCATCTAGTTAATTTATTTAACATGGTATGTTTAAAATTGGTTGAATGTTTGATGAATTTCATAATATGAGTATGTGTTCAAATGATTTTGTTTTAAGATGATTGTATTAACACATATCTGTTGAGACAGTTGATATATACTTGAGTATAGTAGGTGATAGTTGTAGCATTGTGTCTAATGACTATGAGTTGACAATGGATTATGACATGATTGCTAGTGTTTGTAAAGGTTGATTTCAAATTGTTAGATATGATTGTTTTGATCTTTAGAATGTGAGACTAACATGTGTGAGAAAGTTTCAGGGAAACATGCTTGTTATTAGTGTGACAAGGTAAAAATTGATGTGCTTATATAACTAACAGTTGGGTGATGTGATAGTACTAGTAAGCCTCAATTGCAACCAAGTAAAAAGGTAAAAGAAAGGAATTGGACAAGAATTCCTTTGGCTATGTTTGAAAACCCTAATTCCAAACAAATGAGTGCTTTGCATACAAGTCTTCTTAACCTTGATTTTGTCTAACATTATGTGGATATGTGCTAGACTCATGAACATGTACTTGACATGTACATTAGCTAGAGGTGGATCTATCAAGGGGATTGGAGTCCCTTGAGAAATGGCGTGGATGTGTTTAGTTGCAAGAAATGTGCGTGGCACAATAAGATAAGGTAACTAGTGTATTCCTATGTTTAGTTATGCACTGACAATTATGTGTCTATGAAAGTGTGACGCAGGGAGTTGCATGGCAAGAAAAAATGCCATGAAATCTTGAAGGAGGCTCAGGTCGAGATTTTATTGGAAACCATGGGGATTGAGTCATGGTGTCTATTACTAGTCTTATGCTTTTGGTCTTTTGCAATTGTTGTGCTTGATTTTTTCCATTGAGTGTGTTGGATGCATAGCTATGCCACTTTGTTCGTAGTGTCGTATTGTTGTTGGTTTTCCATGGTTTTCTTCTTGTTGTTTCATGGGGTTCCTTTTATGTTTTGAGTCTTCGGAATTGGTCAGGAAAGAGGAAAGTGGAGCTCAGGGAGAGATGTGTGGTACCCAACAGGTAATGTAAGACACTGATGAAGCTTGGTGCATGAGTAAGCGCAATAGAAGGTAAGACTATGACAATTGTTTGGAATAGTTTGGTCCATTGTGGTAAATGGTCAGTGAAAATACAGGCATAAGAAATGGAACTAGAGAAGGTAAATTAAATTGGTTGGAGGTGACATATGGCTGGCTGAGTTGAGAACTGTAGTTCTCAATGTTGTGCATGCTATGCACAAATAACAAAGTTCTCTTAACCTAGACCTTATGTTATCTGGTAATTATTTTATGATCATGATTATGTTGATGTTTATATATGTATACATGTCTGTGTGTATGTCGTTGTCTAATAGGATGATGATTTTTTATGCTAATGATTATATATGTATGCATGTATGTATCTATGTCACTATATGACAAGGTCATCAAGAATCGTTTTTGTGTAGGGATGATTGCTTATGTAGGCGAATGACATGAAGAGTTTCTTGGTCTTATGAGGAATCAATGGGAAGGAGTAGCCTTGAAAAATATATGAGGTCAATATCTTGTGTTTATGAGTTGATATTATGTGATTATACTATGTCTATGTTATGGATAGGTTATATCGATGGATACAACAACGAAATGAAAGCAGTGTGGTCTGAAACATGTTAGGACAAGCATGGATAAGGCACTAGAAGCAAGGTTTCTTGATAAAAACAATATGATTTTGGATGTGTGGTACTATTTTTGTGCACATGTTGCATATGTGATGTTATGTACAAGTGTTGTTGTGAAAATTTTGCATATGCAGTGCTACGTATAGATGGTGCCATGTAGATGTTGGATATGTGGTGCTGTGGACAGATGATGCTATGTAGAGGTTGGATATGCAGTGCTATGTACAGGTGGTGTTGCGTGCATGTTGTACATGTGGCGATATGTACATATGGTGTTGTGTGCATGATTGTACAAGTGGTGTTGTGTGCATGTGGTGTTGTGTACATGTTGTACAAGTGGCGCTATGTGCATGTCGTGCTGTGTACATGTCGTGCCTGTGGCACTGTGTACATATGGTGTCGCGTACATGTCGTTCGTGTGGTACTGTGTACATGTGGTATTGTGTACACATTGTACAGTGGTGCAGTGTACATGTGGAGTTGTATACACGTTGTGCAAGTGGTGCCGTGTACATGTGATGTTGTGCACATGTTGTGCAGGTGGTTGCAGTGTATAGATGGTACTGTGTACATGTGGTACATATGGTACTGGTGTAGATGGATGTATTGCATGGTGTTGTATGATGTGTGTAGTTGTATGTGTGTGATACACACTATGTGTATGTACACATGGTTGAGGAGAAGGCACAGGGTGTTTGTATGGTGTGGCAACCGATCCGGAGTGCTACAGAATAATGATAAATGTAGAAGATAAGGATTGATGAAAGGATAAGTATCAACATTTTATTTTATTTTTATTATGCATGTGATTTATGACTATGGTATATGGTGATTATATCTGATCTATGATTCTAGTTTATGATGGTTACTTGTGATTTATGATGTTGATCTATGATGGTTGTGTTTTCATCCAACCAAATGTGACATATTTATACATGATGTGTTGACCAAACAGTTAATTTGACTTGTTGTGACAAGAAGTGAATAGGATTACATGTGCACCTTATTAACAAACTACTAATGAGGTTTGATTTGAGGTTATTTCAATTTATTTGAATCTAATGGAAATTATGTGCCTCGAATAGTAATGCATGAACATGCCTCGTTAGGTGGTTGAAATCGACTGCAAAAATTAGCAGCAACAACAAAAGAAATTGGAACATGCAGCAATATGTTGGTAAAGCACTTTAAGAGTAGGCCCATTGCAGGACATTGGTACCCAATAGTGTCCATTTATTTCCATGAGCATGTTATGACCGGTATGATGGTTTTGAGGCAAGTATATGCCTTTCTTGTTGATCTTTCGATGCAAGGAAGCCTTGCCAAGGGATGGATTGCCCAGGATAGGGGATTTTTGGGAACTTGGAAGGTGAGTGACTCCATAGAAGGGGGTGACCGGATCTTCTGAGGGACTGTGCAATAGAGAAGGGAAGGTCATGGATTTATTTGTTTTGGTCATGAGCATTTCCAGATGGAATCAGATGCACATTAGGAGTGTGCCCTGGAACAATGAGACGATAACTATTCACTGAGAGGTCAAGTGGTGTAGGATTGTAGCGTTGGACATTGGATTCAATTTGACTGTGGCAGTGGATTTTGGACCTGCAGAGAAGGAGGTGAATCCTGGTATTACTACTTTGACAGTGGAGGTGTGATCCTATGGATTTCCTTATTGATTGATACGAGAATCACATCCTTTTATTTTCTGGTTTAGCAAATGTGCATATGTGTATATGTGATTATTGTATATACTGTAATGATTTGTGTTATAAAGCTCCAGTATTCGGTATGATTATTATTTGTTCATGTTGTCATGTTGTTTTATTTTTTAGCAGGTCTTTCATTGTAAATACTGCAATGAGCTAAGTTATAAAGTTCCATGGGCAGTATGTTTTATTTTCAGTGGTTTTTCTGAGGTCATGGTGTGGTTTAACATCGAGGATAGTGTTCCCCAAGAGGGAGGGTTCTGTAATAACCTTGGTGGAAAATTCATGTAATAATGTAAATAAAGGAAAAATAAGACCATGGGTAAGGGGAATGTATTCCAAGCTGAATGGTGGGCAAGACATCCTAGTGTGGATGTTAATTTCGTTGTTTATGGCTAAGGAAATTGGCAAAGGCTAAGGAAAAGACATTAAAAGGAAAAAAGGCATTTTTGGAACATTTATTTATGACAATAAAGGAAAATAGGAGAAAAGGAAGGTGAAAGGTCACAAGTTGCATGTGAGGAGGAAATTGAAGGAAAATAATGGAAAATGAAGAAAATAGGGGCCTCATGTAGAAATTTTGAATAATTAAACACTTATTCACAGAGATTATCTCGATTATACACTATTGCAGAATGCATGCATAATACATAACCTCCTCTATGTTGATCATCAATTTTGAAGCATTAAAAACAATGAAACATCAATCGCATGCACACATTAACATAGTATGTAACCCGGGGAAAGCATACAGCTGAAAACCCCACACTATCTGTATATTATAATGATTGAGAACATGTAACAATACATAGTACAATACTCCTCACAAGTACTCAGTACTATCTCCACCTGTTACACACAAACTAGCTCAGATCTGATGCCTCAAATCTCCTCCACTGTTTTCCTGCCTCCACTGCGCAATCTTGCATGAGAATAAATTAGTGTGGCTGATCCAAACTCACATTTTTCTTGGCTGAACCACGCAATCCTCATTGGCAATTACTCAATCCATGCATGTGCAAATCTCATGCACAACTATAGTCACAACTGATAGCAATCTCAACCTCTAACACCTGTCTCCACTAAACTCTCCATGCACTGAGTTAAATGATGTATTCTTTAGTTGCTTTATGCGTTAATAATTAGTGAATTAATTAATAATTAATTCACATCACTCATCACTAGTGTATTCTACAGTTAGACTAAATACAACTAGTTTAACCAAGTCAAACTGAACACAACTCCATCAACTCCTCAATCAACTCCACCAAACTTAACCACATGAGTTCTAACTGAAGTCCATCATGCAATAGCTCAACTGACCCATAAGAAAAGTGTATTTCCTTCTGACAGTTGCATGTGCCACATCTGTAGCTCGAACTGAAGTGCTCCAAGAGGATAAGATAATGTTTATAGTCCAAATATTATTAAGAGCTAATAATATTCGACTGTTCTATTTTTAGCCTGGAAATCTAAAAATAGACTCCGCCCATATGTCTAAAAATATAAGTCCATTTATTTTTACCAACATGACCAATCATCCACAAATAGCATCCTGCAACTCATAGACCATGATCCATATGTCTAAAAATAGACATAGTCTAAAAATAGACTTTGTGCCAAAAATAGCCTGCGGGCCCACTTAGTGAAGGCGACTTCTTTCCACTAAGCTCCATCATCTTGTTGCATTCTCAACACTCCCTCTCAACAATATATGGATTATCAGCAACCCCTATCCTGCCTCGGTGGTACTCGAATTTGCTCCTGGTGAGCGCCTTCGTCAAGATATCAACATCCTGATCCTCCGTTGGAATGTATGAAAGTAACATGATTCTCCGCTGCACACAATCTCTGATATGATGGTACCTGATGTCAATGTGCTTGGATCTATCATGAAATATTGGATTAGCCGAGAGTTTAATGCAACTCTGGTTATCACAACAAATCACTGTAGGCTCCAGGTATGAACCGAACAACCTGACCAGGATCTTCCTCATCCATATAGCCTCGCATGCAGCCAAACTTGCTACCATATACTCAGCCTCTGCTGAACTGAGTGCCACGGATCTCTACTTCCTGCTGTACCAAGAAACTGCTGTCAACCCGATACTGAAAATCCCTCCAGATGTGCTCTTTCTATCCGTTGGGCTCCCCGCCCAATCTACATCCGTGAAGCCACATAGCTTCACCTCAACCTCCTGTCTGTACCACAATCCATATCCCAATGTGCCTCTGAGATAACGCAATACATGCTTGCCTGCCTTCCAGAAGAGCTTGGTTGGCTTAACCATAGCTTGTGAAAGCTGGTTAACAACATAACATATATCGAGTCGTGTATTGACCAGATACGTAAGTGACCCCACCAACTATCGATAAACAGTGGCATCCACTACTTCTGCTGAAGTAGCATCCTCCTTCCTCCAACCTCTAGGAAGAGGAGTATCAACAGGCTTGTAGCCATGCATGTTGAACTTCTCCAGTATCTCCTGAGCATACTTACCCTGAGAAACAAATAGTCCATCACTGCGCTGCCAAATTTCCAATCCCAGGAAATAATGAAGGAGGCCCAAGTCCTTCATCTCAAACTCCTTAGCAAGATCATCCTTGCATGAAAGTATCAACAGCTCATCACCTGTCAGAATCAAATCATCTACATAAAGTACAATGATAAGCAACTTACCCTCCACCACAATCTGGTATAGGTTAGGATCCGCCGCACTCTTGGAGAATCCAAGTCCGGTGAAATAACTGTCTATCCATGTGTACCAAGAACGTGGTTCTTGTTTCAACCCATACAGTGCTCTCTTGAGCCTGCACACATGTGACTCGCTGCTGAAGATCTCAAAACCTTCGGGCTTCTCTATGTACACCTCCTCCTCAATGACTCCGTTGAGGAATGCAGTCTTCACATCCATCTAATGAATATGCGACCCCATCTGCGCTGAGAGAGCAATAATCGTCTGTATAGAAGAATACCTTGTGACAGGTGCAAAGGTCTCCTCATAATCGATCCCCTCTATCTGTGAAAAGCCTCGGGCAACAAATCTTGCCTTGTACTTCTCCACACTCTCGTCAGCTGCCTGCTTCACTTTGTAGATCCATCTTGAACCCACCACTGATTTCCCTTCCAGTCTTGGGACAATCTCCCATGCACTGTTTCTGACAATCAAATCATACTCTTCCACCATGGCATCTACCCATGCGAGGTCCTCCACAGCTTCCTCGAAAGAGGATGGATCAGTCATTACACATTTGCTCACAAGAGCCATGTATCCAGTGTATTGATCAGGTGACTGTCTCTGCCTATGTTGAGCTGTAGGTGGTCCTACAACCTTCTCTGCATCTTGAGCGAGTCGCTCAGTTTCTGTAATGCGCTTTCGCCCTCAGATGGTTGGCGCTGCATGAGTGGTCTCTTCCACTCAATGAACTTCATCCTGTGGCTGATCCACGTCCTGAAGCTCATCCTTCGGAACTAATAGCTCCTCATTCACATGCAAGTGTGGCTCCCTCTCAAGCGAACACTTCATGGCTTTCTCCTCCTAAAATTTTATATCCCGTCGCACAAGAGTCTTGCCACTATCTGGTAAATACACACGATAGTTGTGGGGCATATAAGTGTACCCCACAAATATCCCAACCTCTGCGGTCGGCTCCAACTTCTTCCTAGCATCCTTCATCACATGCATGTAAACGTTAGAACCAAAAATCCTCAAATGAGAAATATCAGGCCTCTTACCAGAATAAGCCTCCTTGGGTGTACTCATGCCAAGTATCCTGTGAGGACAACGGTTCTGCACATATATTGTAGTATTGCATGCTTCCACCCACAAGTGAAGGGGTAGGCCTTGATCATGCAACATTGCCCGTGCAGCACCCATGATCGTTCTGTTCTTCCGCTCAGTAACCCCGTTCTGCTGTGGGTTATGGGGAGCTATGAGCTCTCTTCAAATCCCTTCTGCGCTGCAAAAGTCCTTGAACTTGCCAGAGATGAATTCACCACCATTGTCGCTCCTAAGGGCCTTCACTTTATTCCCTGACTCCTTCTCGACCAGTCTTTTGAACTCATAGAACTTTGAGTATGTCTCGCTTTTCTTCTGCATGAAGAAGATCCAGCACTTTCAAGAGAAATCATCAACAAAGATCACATAGTACCTGTGCTTTGCTGTCGAAGCTACTGAGAAAGGTCCACACACTTTTGAATGAATTATCTCAAGGATCGTCGTGGCATGACTATCCTTCTCGTGAAAGGTGGCTTTCACAAATTTTCCCAAAGGACACCCCTTGCACTGATCTGACTGTGAAAGAGTGCCTTTACGAAGCCCAGTAGTATTCTGCTGCAGTATCTTCAAGGCTCCATGGTGAAGGTGACCCAATCTCCTCTGCCACAGCTCACCATCATCCCGGCTCACCAATCCTTATGCCTTGCATGCCATTGCTACGCAACCATATACTTGCAACTGATAAAGGTTCCTGACTCGAACCCCTATCTTCCGGGTTTCTCCAGTTGTCTTACTGCGCAGGAAAGCCTTTCCGTCGATGAAAACAACATCATATCCCTTGTCTTCTAAAATCGCCACAGAGATAAGATTCTTCTTCAATCCTGGAACATGCATTACTTCCTTGAATATGAAGGGTTTACCAGACTCCCTCTCAAAGGAAATGGTACCGATACCGGTCGCACTGTATCTACCATCATCGCCCATCTCGATGTGCACTCCAAGATATTTCTCCTCCAGATAAGAAAACAAATCTCGATCTCCTGTCATGTGAAAAGACGCACCACTGTCCAAGAACCATACTGATCCGATCACACTTGATACCAAGCATGCGATCAACAAAAAATCAAGCTCAAACTGCGACGCTAAGGCCTCTCCTGCTGCAGATCCAACAGCTTGCTTATTTTTCTTCTTCTGCGGACAATTTGTGGCATAGTGTCTGTGCTGGTGACAGTGAAAGCACTTCACCTTGGACATGTCCTACTTCTTGCCTTTCGTACCAGAATGAGAAGATTTCTTGTTCTTCCCCTTCTTTGCTTTGGTAGCCAAAGTGCAATTTTCTTCATCAGTTGCCTTTGATGAAGATCCGTCCCTGGTATTCCGCCTGATCTCCTCCTGCACAAGATCTGACCAAAGTCTCCCCCATCCTGGCAATTTCTCCCGACCATGGACAGAGTCCTGATAGGAGTGCCAACTCTTCGGAATACCAAGGAGAGCCAAACTCACCATGTCCTCATCATCGACAATCACCCCCACACTTCCCAGCTCATCCTGGCATTGAGTGAACTTCGTGAGATACTTGGGCATACTGTCTCCCTTCTCACACTTAATGTTTCTGAGTTTATCCTTGAGCGCCAACTTCCTCTAGTCACTCTTGCTTTGGAATAGATCTGTCAATGCTTTCCACATCAAGTATGGAGAAGCCTTTCCATATAGGCTGGACACAATGTGATCCTTCACACCCTCCAACAGAATCCTTCGACACTTTGCTGTCTTCTTTTGACAAGCATCAACTTGAGCAGTATCAGTAGGCTTTGGGACCTCAGCCTCTATGAACTCCTTCAACCCATTATCATCTAACACCGCCTCCATCCTATATTTCCATGCAATATAATTTGAGCTGCCCTCAAGAGCATACTCTAATCGCAATCCGTTGAAAGACATTGCAACGTTGACACCAAGAAAACACTGTTGCAAATTCGAATTCCACCAGCGCAAAAACTCAACCGCCTCTGATCTAAAATTCGTGACAACAAAGTATTTCTCATACAAAGATTGACTGTATGGGATTTTACCGAATATCTCACCTTCCAAAAGAAGGATGAATCCAGAGGCTACCTGGCCCGATTACAGACTCTGCCTGAAGAAATAAAATGTAAACATTTTCTGAATAATAGATCTGATGATCAACAGCTCTGATACTATGTATAAATTTTGAATAATTAAACACTTATTCATAGATATTATCCCGATTATACACTATTGTGGAATGCATGCATAATACATAACCTCCTCTACGTTGATCATCAATTTTGCAGCATTAAAAACAATGAAACATCAATCGCATGCACACATTAACACAGTATGTAACCCGGGGAAAGCATACAGCTGAAAACCCCACGCTATCTGTATATTATAATGATTGAGAACATGTAACAATACATAGTACAATACTCCTCACAAGTACTCAGTAATATCTCCACCTGTTACACACAAACTAGCTCAGATCTGATGCCTCAAATCTCCTCCACTGTATGCCTGCCTCCACTGTGCAATCTTGCATGAGAATAAATCAGTGTGGCTGATCCAAACTCGCATTTTTCTTGGCTGAACCACACAATCCTCATTGGCAATTACTCAATCCATGCATGTGCAAATCTCATGCACAACTATAGTCACAACTAATAGCAATCTCAACCTCTAACACCTGTCTCCACTGAACTGTCCATGCACTGAGTTAACGAATGTATTCTTTAGTTTCTTTATGAGTTAATAATTAGTGAATTAATTAATAATTAATTCACATCACTCATCACTAGTGTATTCTGCAGTTAGACTAAATACAACTAGTTTAACCAAGTCAAACTGAACACAACTCCATCAACTCCTCAATCAACTCCACCAAACTCAACCACATGAGTTCTAACTGAAGTCCATCATGCAATAGCTCAACTGACCCATAAGAAAAGCATATTTCCTTTTGACAGTTGCATGTGCCACATCTGTAGCTTGAACTGAAGTGCTCCAAGAGGATAAGATAATGTTTATAGTCCAAATATTATTAAGAGCTAATAATATTCGACTGTTCTATTTTTAGCCTGGCAATCTAAAAATAGACTCCACCCATATGTCTAAAAATAGAAGTCCATCTATTTTTACCAACATGACCAATCATCCACAAATAACATCCTATAACTCGTAGACCATGATCCATATGTCTAAAAATAGACATAGTCTAAAAATAGACTTTGCGCCAAAAATAGCCTGCGGGCCCACTTAGTGAAGGCGACTTCTTTCCACTAAGCTCCATCATCTTGTTGCATTCTCAACACCTCATTTATAAAAAGGCTTCCGAGGATCAGTTGGCAAGCTCAATCAGTGTTAAGCTCTTGGCCAGTTCAATTTTGGAGCTCTCTCATTATTATTTCTCTCTCTCACTCTTTGTCACTTAGAGTTTTCTTGGAGCACTCTAGCTTTGGATCAAGGAAGGAAAAGCAAGGAAAGGAAATCAAAGGAAAGAAAGGATCAAGCAAGTAAAAGTAGGATGAGGTAGCTTTAGCAGGAATACTTGTAGGTAACCTTTTGCATGTGTGATTTCCTAGCTGGTTTGTACATGCATGGCTTTGTATGTTGGTGTATGGTTCTCTTGTTATCAGTGGCATGGTTTTGTTGGGTTATGAAAGTGGTTTTCAGCCTAACCTTTCCTTTTTCTAGATGCCATGGTGTTTGGATGTTTATTTCAGTTTTTGATCATTGGTTTACTAGAATTTTTTTGGAATCCGGGGTGGAGGTGGTCTCAAGTTCCATTCCCAAAGGCCTAGGAATCCCTTGACCAGTTTTGGTAGGATAAATGGTAAAGCCTAAGGGAGAAGTCTGGGTATAGGGCCTAGTGACATGGGTTTGGATTGCAGTAAAGCCTAAGAGACTGCCCTCAGTTTAGGGCCTAGTGATCTGGGATTGGATTGCAGTAAAGCCTGAGAGACAAGGAGATGAAAAATTCCTTAAGCATAGTGATGGATTCCGAATGGAATTCCAAGTTTAGTTTGGTTGTGATCAAAGCACCAGTTTTGGTGTGATCATGGTTTGGTGAGGGTGTGGGTGGTTTAACCTCTGGATTCCCTTGGTTGTTCTTGGATTGGTTATTCTATGAGATCCCACATTCATGCTTAGAATATGGCTCGGGGGTGACTCGCTGAAAGAGAGGTTTGGTTCAGCCATGTCTATGGTCGGGTGGAACGTGGAAGTCCCAAAACTAGTTGGATTTGCCTATGATTAATAAAATCTAAGTTCTCTTACTTTTGTACTTGTTTATATGTGGATTTAATGGTTGTCATATCTATGATATTTATATGGTTTAATGTTGGTTATAATCATGGTTATGTGACTTGTTCATGTCATGGTTATTTCATGTATTTACTTGTAATTGTTAAATGGATGGATGCAAGACCTAATTAACGATATAATAGTCCAATGGAGAAGGAGGTGATCCTTCTGGTTATGTTTCACAAGTTCTTTCAGTCGTTTATGCTTTTTCTCGTATCCTAGACCTATAGGTTGCATTGATGCCAAGTTTTTGACATAATGTTAGTTCTGGTCGCGGATGCTCAGGCCTTGTCCTGAGGTGATTTTTGATTTATCAACATTGTTATCATGTCTTTGATGACTTATGAAGGTTGTAGCAAGTTTTGGGCAAAGGCTGGGATTTTGGGCTAGAAAAGTGGCTCAAATCTTGGGGTCGCTCGCACAAGTTTTCTAAGAAAAGTCCACAGTCCCTGGCACAGAGGCCTATGATAGTGACTTTAAGTTGTTGGTCATTGTCTTCCCTATATCATGATAGTTTCTTTGGGTTAAGAGGCTTAAAACATCAGTGGGACCTAAGGACATCATGTCTAAGTGGATGACATGTCTCCTGGGGGTGTAATTTTTGATGTGGATGGGTTTGTTTGATGAGTTCCATCGATTCCATTTCCTTAAGGTCACCAAAGATATTGAATCCCTTATAGTAACCTCTCTCATCACATGTTTGCTTGACTAGTTGCCTGCTTGGGTGGACCTAGGAGGAGGGGGTGTTACACTATGTCAACTAAACCAAATCACAATAAACCAACGTACCTTAGCATAATTCTGGGAGGATACCTTGTCTACAAGATCATCAAATCAGCATCATACATGTATAGCATAAAAATAATAGCATATAGACATATATTGAATAAGTGCATCAACGCATAAACATCATTCTAGTTAGGGTCTAGTTATCAATGTAAGGCCATATCAAAAATGTATTCTATGACCTCATGTATTACCACAACCATTACTCGATTGTACACATTACCACATGCAACCATCAACATGCATAAGAAATGCCTAATCAACTACACATATGCATGAATGCATGTAGTTGAGTAGAAGCGATCAATTTTTGTAACCAACCTACAAGACTGAAACATGTAATCAAACAACCAATAATGAAACCTAACATACAAGGATGTAATCAAGCTGCATATAATCATGTAACGAGTCAATTAATTCTGGCGATGCATTCCACAATATCACATCAAGTTCCTCATGATAACCTTACTACAACCATGATCAACATGATGCAATGAAACAAGCACATTGAATGAAAGTGTAAGAGACACACATGCAACTAATATGCATGCATGACCAACACATTCACCCAACAAGATCACAACCATGCTCTCATACCAATCTGTAACACCCCCTCCTCCCAAGTCTACCCAAGAAACTGGCCAACCATAGTAAACATGTGACGAGAGAGGCCACTATAAGGGATTCAACCTTCTTGGTAACCTTAAGGAAATGGAATCAAGGGAACACATTAATAAAACTCATCAACATCAACAAAAACACCCTCAAGAGACACTTCAGCCACTCAGACATCCTACCCTTGGGTCCCACTAATGTTTTAAGCCTTGTAACCCTTGGTCGCTCTGATGCTATAGGCTTGACAACGTCTAGAAACCCAAATTCATTCTCACAAGCCTATGTGCCAGTGTCCATGGACTCATTCTTTACCTCTACCCAGAACTTATTACAACCTCCATAATCCATCAAAGACATGACAAGAATACTAATAAATCAAAACCAACCTCGAGATTAGGCTTGAGCATCCCCAAACGAGACTCGCATTTGGTCAAACGCTTGGCATCAATGCAACCTACAGGTCTAGGATACAAGATAGAGCATGAATGACTTAAACAACTTATGAAACATAACCAAAAGGATCACCACCTTCTCCATTGAATTGTTATAACCTCAATTAGGTCTTGCATCTATCATTTTAACAATTACAAGTGAATACATGAAATAACCATCACATGAACCAGTCATATAACCATTCTTACAACCAACATAAAACCATATAAATATTAAAGATATGACAACCATAAAATCCACATATAAACAAGCGAAAAAGTAAGATAACTTAGCTTTTATTAATCATAGGCAGATCCGACCAGGTTTGGGACTTCGACATACGACTCGACCATAGACATGGTTGAACAAAATATTTCTTTCAGCCAGTCACCCCTATGCCATATTTCAAGCATGAATGTGGGGTCTCATAGAATAACCAATCTAAGAACTGTAGGTTTTAACCCCGTACAAAAATTACCGGCATACAAATTCTAAAACAAATAAAATAAACAATGCCAGAGCATAACACATAAAACACATATACACAGAGATTTTCCCCTGGATCCCAAAACCGGGACTACCAGCTTGATTTTTCATTATGTTCCTTTCAATGTTATAATACATATTTATACATGCCAAAGCATCCAATACCATGGACCGAAAACCATCGCGTCCAAAAACATGTGTGAAAATCATGCACAAAACCATAGGTGGGTCCGCCCAACCTAACATAGGTTCCAAAACCAAAATTTTCCGAGGCACTGTGCCATACCCCATAGAGTGGGGTTACCTACACCCGTCAAACCCCCTTTGACCCCCCCGCTATGCAATCGGTGCAATGAAGGGGGGGCTCCACCCCCCCTCTAACCCACCAGTTAACTATGTGGGCTAGTCATGGAAAGAATATAACACAACCCAACATTCTCCCACTTGTTGTTTTCTTTCCACAGGGGGCCACAAGAGAGCTTAGTCATTTATCCAGCCCTGCAACACCCATTGTTTCTCTACACCAAGAGAACTTCTTAGAGCTCACAGATTTTGTCAATGCATCTGTAGTATTCTTCAAAGTGTCCACCTTTACCAGCAACACCTTTTTGTCTTCTATCATATCCCTCACAAAGTGATACTGAACATCAATGTGCTTTGTCTTTGAATGATATGCAGGGTTCTTTGGCAAGAAAATTGCACTTTGGCTGTCACAGTCTATCCTTATAGCTCCATGTACTAACTGCATACTTGAACACAATCTCTGCAACCAAACTACTTCCTTGCTTGCATGAGTGGCTGCCATGTATTCTACCTTTGTAGTTGATAGTGCCACTACATATTGTTTCTTACTCATCCAACTGACTACACCTCCAAATAGGTTAAACACATACCCACTTGTATATCTTCTCTAATCTAGATCTCCAACCCAGTCTGCATCAACAAAGCCATGAATATCCAACACTTTGTCCAATCTTGGTCTTCCTTGGTAGCACAAACCATAATCACTAGTGCCACGCAAATACCTAAAAACTTGCTTCACTGGTGTCCAATGCTCCTCTCCTGGTTTTGAAATAAACCTGCTCAATACTCCCATTGCATGTGCAATGTCTGGTCTAGTATAGACCATTGCATATGCCAGGCTACCGACTACACTTGCATATGTAACACGGGACATGTCCTCTTCCTCTTCTTGTGTCTTGGGACACTGTTCAGCAGATAACTTTACACCTATAGGAATAGGAACCTTCACTGGTTTACTATCCTACATACTAAATCTCGACAATATTGTCTCGACATACTTCCTCTGGTTTAACCAGAGATTCCTCTTTGCCCGATCTCTTTTAATTCTCATGCCCATAATATAGTTTGCAGCACCAAGATCTTTCATGTCGAATTTAGAGGACAATTGGGTCTTCAAATCCTGGATAATTTCTTTGTCATTTCCAACCAGCAACATATCATCCACATAAAAGACCAAATAAATAACATGGTCACCAATTAATTTAAAATACACACAATGATCTGCTTTACTTCTGGTGAAGCCAAGTCCCCGTATAAATGTATCAAATTTCTGATACCACATCCTTGATGATTGTTTTAACCCATACAAAGACTTCTTTAACTTGCATACCAGTTCTTTCTTACCCTTCACCACAAATCCTTCAGGTTGCTTCATGTAGATCTCCTCTTCCAGATCCCCATGAAGAAATTTTTCCTTCACATCCATCTGTTCTACCTCAAAATCAAAAGTAGCAGCAACAGATAAAAGTAATCTAATAGAAGTTACCTTGGCAACAAGAGAAAAAATATCACCAAAATCAATTCTCGACACCTGGGAATAACCTTTTGATACCAACTGAGCTTTGTATTTCTCCACCTTTCCTTCTACATTTGTATTCTTCTTGAACACCCATTTGTTGCCAATGGGTTTCCTTCCAGCCGGAAACTCCACTAGATCCCAAGCCTCATTTTTGTGCAAAGATGCCATTTCATCAACCATGGCCTCTTTCCAGAGTTTTCCATCCTCCGAATCTACTACTTCCGTCACAATTCTGGGATCATCATTAGTGATAGATAAAGCAAAATTTGAACAGAAAGAAGATGGACTATACCTTTTTCACTGCCTTCTTTCTCGAACTGATCTTCTTACACCCAGAGTTTGTGGCTCTTCATCTTCTGATTCTTCCTCTGCTGTAGAGTCTGATTCTTCCTCCTTTAGCTCAAACTCTATCTTCTCAGGTTCCTTTGGTTGGACTTCATGTTTAATAACATCTTTCACCTCTCTCAACACCACATCTCGGTTGTACACAACCTTCCTTGTTATTGGGTTCCAAAGCTTATAACCCTTTAAACCATCCTTATACCCAATAAAGATGCACTTTTCAGACTTACTATCCAACTTGGTTCGTTTCTCCATTGGAACATGTGCATATGCATCAAATCCAACTACCCTCAGATGTGAAAGAGAGGGTTTCTTACCAGTCCATACCTCTTGTGGAGTTTTATCCTCCAATGCTAATGAAGGTGATCTGTTGACCAGGTAACATGTTGTCTCCACCGCCTCTGCCCAGAATTCCTATCCTAACTAGGCACCACTGAGCATGCTTCTTTCCCTTTCCATAAACGTCTTGTTCATTCTTTCTGCAACTCCATTTTGCTAAGGTGTATATGGAGCAGTCTTTTGCCGTGCTATACCACACTTCTTACATAATTCTTCAAATTACTTACTGCAAAACTCTCCACTGTTATCTTTCCTCAAAACATTTATCTTCTTCTCTGTCTAGTTTTCCACCAGAGCCTTGAATTCTTTAAACTTGTCAAAGAATTCAGATTTCTTCTTAAGGAAATATATCCATGTATTCCTTGAGAAGTCATCTATAAATGATACATAGTACAGAAACTTACCTAGTGATGGAACCTTCACAGGTCCAAACAAATCACTATGTACAAGCTCTAATATATGTTTCACCCTCTTAGTACCAGAGGGGAAACTCATCCGATTCTACTTCCCATATACACAATTTTCATAGAAATCAAAATCCAGAGAGCTATTACTCATACCTTCTACCATACCTTTACCATGAAGTATTCGAAGGCCCTTCTCTCCAATATGTCCAAGCCTTTGATGCCACAGCATGGTCTTCTCTCCAGAGACCACTATATTTTTTGCTCCACTTTCAAGAACCACAGAACTGTTTCACCCATCAACAACCGTGCCACCTTTCAGCTTGTACAGAGTTCCAATCTGAACTCCCCACATCAATACCAGTTCTCCCCAAACCATCTTGTAGGTATCCTTGTCGAACATTGTTTTTACACCTACATCATCCAACTTGCTTACAGAAATTAGATTTCTGGCCAATCCAGGAATACACAGAACACCCGAAAGTGTTCTAACCCTTCCACCTTGCAGCTTCAACTTTACTTCTCTGCAACCAACGATTCTACCATTCCTATCATCCCCTAAGAAGACATAACAACCATCGTATTTCTCATACTCGCAGAACCACTCTCTATGGGGAGTGAATTGAAAGGATGCCCCTGAGTCAATCAACCATGCCTCATGATCTACATGTGTACCTGAAGAAGCCAAGTATACATCCCCACCTTCATCTGAAGTGGTTTTCACCTCTGCGGAAGGAGCATCATCAGATCCCTTTCCTTTATCAGGAGCTTTAGATTTACAGCCCCTTTTGTAGTGCCCTTCCTTTCCACATTTCCAGCACACCACATTTACAGGTTTTCCTGGATATTTAGATCTCCCTCTAGATTTAGATCTCCCACTCGATGACTTATTTTTGTTTCTGTTCTGGGGCTGTCCTCGTACAGATAAGGCATCACCATTCTGGCTCTCCATATTTTTCTTTCTCATCTCCTCCATCAGCAAGGATGAGACTGTTTCATCAAACTACAAGGCAGTTGCATTGCTACCTATTGCAATAACCAGACTATCCCACGAATCTAGTAGAGAACACAACAAATTGATGCACTTATCTTCATCTGAAATTTTAATATCAACAGATGCTAATTGAATTACCACAGTATTAAATGTGTTCAGATGCTCTGTCACCGAGTATCCATCTTTTATCCTCAGGTTATACAGCTTTTTCCGCAGGAATAGTTTGTTCACCAGAGACTTAGATTGGTACAAAGTCCCTAACTTGTCCCACAAAGCCTTTGCCATAGCTTCCCTTGATACATTTAGCAATACGGAATCTGAGACACACAATCATATTGTGCTCTTTGCCTTTTGATCCAACTTCTTCCATTCTTCATCGGACACTCCCATTGGTTTAGTACCCGGATCTACCGCAATCCATTGATCTTTATCCACCAACGGATCCTCCATCTTGAGTTTCCACAACTCAAAACTCTAACCATTAAATTTCTCGATCTCTATCTTTCCACTGCTCGCCATCTACTTTTACTACCAGAATCGATCTCGCATATGTCCCACTGAACAGGGTCTACCACAGGCCCGAGCAAAACCCATCAGCAACAAAGGCATCCCCTTGAAGCCAAAACAGCTCCAATACCAAATGTAGGTTTTAACCCTGTACATAAATTACCTGCATACTAATTCTAAAACACATAAAATAAACAATGCGAGAGCATAACACATAAAACAGATATACACAGAGATTTTCCCCTGGATACCAAAACTGAGACTACCAGCTTGATTTTTCATTATGTTCCTTTCAATGTTATAATACATATTTATACATGCCGAAGCATCCAATACCATGGACCGAAAACCATCGCGTCCAAAAACATGTGCGAAAAGCATGCACAAAACCATAGGTGGGTCCGCCCAACCTAACATAGGTTCCAAAACCAAAATTTTATGGGGCGCTACCCCAGACCCCATAGAGTGGGGTTTCTTGCACCCCTCAAACCCCATATGACCCCCCCCTGCTACGCAATCGGCACAACAAAGGGGGGGCTCTGCGCCCCCTCTAATCCCCCGGTTAACTACGTGGGCTAGTCGTGGAAAGAATCTAACACAACCCAACAAGAACAATCAAGGGAATCTAGAATTTAAACCACCTCCACCCTCATCAAACCATGATCACACCAAAACTAGTGATCCAATCACAACCAAACTGAACTTGGAATGTCGTATGGAATCCATTACTATCTTTAAGGAATTTTTCATCTCCTTGTCTCTCAAGATTTACCGCAATCCAATCCCAAATCACTAAGCCTTAAACTGAGACCATTCTCTTAGGCTTTACCATAATCCAAACTCAGATCTCTAGGCCCTAAAATGAGACTCTTCCCTTAGTATTTACCATGTATCCCACCTAAATCGCTCAAGGGATTCCTAGGCCTTTGGGAATGAAACTTGAGACCACCTCCACCCAGGATTATGAAATACATCTGGTAAACCAAAGATCAAAAACCAAAATAGACATGCCAACACCATGGCATTCAGAAAAAGGAAAGGCTAGGCTGAAAACTACTTTCTTAACTCGGAAAAACCATGCCACCGACAAGAAGAGAACCACACACCAACATTCAAATCCGTGCATGTCCAAACCAGATAGGAAATCGCACATCCAAAAGGTTACCTACAATTATTCCTGTTGAAGCTGCATTATCCTCTTTTTCCTTCATTGATCCTTGCTTTCCTTCCTTGCTTCAAAGCTAGAGTGCTCCAAGAAAACTCTAAGTGACAAAGAGTGAGAGAGAGAGAGAGAGAATAATGAGAGAGCTCCAAAATTAAACTAATAAAAGGTTACCAACTGACCCTCCGAAGCCTTTTTATTAATGAGGCCTATATTTTATTCATTTTCCATTATTTTCCTTCAATTTCCTCCTCACGTGCAGCCTATGACCTTTCACCTTAATTTTCTCCTAATTTCCTTCATTTTCATAAATAAATGTGCCAAAATGCCCTTTTTCCTTTTAATTTCTTTGCATTAGTGTTGGCTTCATGGGCCCTGACCTAGGTTCAGCATTAGTTAGCTAAACAAATCCCTACACTACTGGCCCTTTTGGCATCAGCCTGTGGAGCATGGACCGAAGTCTCACCCGAAGTAGTATGGGAGGATGCTGGAACCAAGTTTCCGCACCCTAAGATGGTTGTGATGTTAGTTTATACCTCCTGCTCCTTCCTTCAAGCAAGTGGCTAAGCTTTTAGGGCTTATCGTTCTACTTTTTATCCCACCCTTTAGTACCTCCGCGAATGCGTACGATTGACCTTCGTGCAGCCCTAACCAACGGTTCAGGTACTTTCGTGTTGCTATGATGATGTATTGTATAGGATCCCAAGTTATCTTGAGTGTCTTACTTATTCTACCAATTAATTATAGTTATCATCGCGTAAACTGATAATCCTACTTGCGTTCACTTAATAGATATAATCACATACATTCGCGCATCAAATAAACATGGTAAAATAAACCGAGATCACAATATAATCAGATGCATTAACAGAGACTAAATACATAGTAATTGCATAATACTTCTCTTTATTGATATCTTCCAATTTAATACAGACTCTATCCACCCTACACACACAGCTGCAGGGGTTCATGCACTCAGCCGCAGACTTCCCCCCTAGGCCTTTGCGCGCTCAGCTGCAGAGCCTCTACCTATGTTAAGACTCGAGAACACTTAGAACTCGCTACCCACAACTTTCAAAGTTTAATTTATTCTCCTCGCATATAGCTTACTTACTTAGCTCCTTTTTATATAATCCCATGGTCTGTGGACCATGGGTAGATCTTTACAGCCAACTTGACACTTTACAAAATAAGGGCGGACAACCCTTTATGACTCTTGACACCTTCGCACTCCGCGACCACTAAGTGCGGAGACTTTACAACTTTATTACAAAATTGTCCCAAGACATGGGCTTTTAGCCCCAAAACTACTCTTGGGGGAATCCATTCTCAACAGGCCCCCAACACAAACATGGTGACTCGCCCTTGAGTCACTCTGCAGGCACGAAGATCTTGGCGTAAAGACCTCCCAGCTCAACTTGTATGAAGGAAAGCTCGGTGGTGGACTGTGCGTTTGTCTTCTTCACTTCTTCAACCAACTTCTCTGTCATTAGTACTGAATTGTTAGCCTGGAGCTTCTGCTGAGTCGCCTGCAGACTAGCAAACTTGCCTTCAATGGAGGCCATGACCGAATAGGCCTTGTCCAACCAAGGCTTCAAGCACGCCTTCAGCACTGCCTCTTTGTGCTGTGCTACATCTACCTGTTCCTTCAGTGTTTTGGCCTCTTGCACTTTGAAAGTCTCTATGTAAGGGCGATGGTGTACACTATTCCTTTTACCTCGTCATAGCGCTACTGCAGTTCTCGCACCTCTGTCTCTAGCCTCTGTACATTAGGATCTTCTTGCAGACTGGTCAGGACCTCGAATGACTATTCAAACAGTCGTGTATAGTATGCTACTGCACTGTCTACTGCCACTATCGCCTTTGTGACAGTGGCTACACGCTGCTCCTTTACTTCCGGTGGAGTTGAAGGCTAGGCCTTCAACTACAAATATGCAATTTGTAGGTTCAACTCCAGCTGAACCTTAGCCAATTCTGTGCGAGCGTCACGCACCCCTGTAGCAAGTTTGTGAACATGCACCTCTATCGTTTCTCCCTCAAGAATGGCTAACTTTGAGACCATTCGGCATGCTTCCTCCATGACCTGAACTATGCGCTTGTTTCAGTCAGTGCATCATTCACGGTGACAATGGCAGAGTCTCACTGTAGGGCTAGCTTCACATTATTTATCTGTTGCTCACTGATCACCTACAAAGTGCGCTGTTCGCGGGCCCTCAGCTCCACGATCACTCCATCTTGCAGTAGGTGGAGTGCCTCGCCAGGAAGCACTGCCAAGTTCAACCCCACTCCCTTCAGGGTGCTGACAACAAGCCTTTCAGCTTCGTTTTCTCTGGTCAATGCTCCCTCCAACAGCACTATCGCTCAGGAATCCTTTGCATGAAACATCATGACGGCTTCTGAAGTATCAATGGCGAGGCTAGTGGACACCGCATTAGTCTGTGATGCATGGATCCGGAGCTCATGTAGACCCGTCTGGATGGCCCCCAATAGTTGTTGTTGTTGCTGCTTAAACTATTGTAGTACCTCCGTGATGACATCCCGCACCATATCTCCATTGTCATTCAAATCTCCCTCTGTTAGGGTGATTAGGTCCAGCGATGTCTTACTGGCCTTGGATTTCTTCCATGGCCCCACTTTTTCCTGTTCTCTTGGATGTTTGATGTGGTACGAAATCGTCTATGGGTCCACTTAATGCTGCTTTATCTACTAATTTGTTTCTTCCTCTATTTCGGGTGAGGGCAACCTCGTAGGTTTGTCAAAGCCGTGCTTTGCTCCACGTCTATTCTTCCACCTACTATGCGGCATCACGCTCTGCCTGGGCCTTGGCCTCATCCTCCTTCCTTCATTTCTTGGCTAGCTGTGCCATCTTGAGCTTGGCCTCCTCCTTTTTGCGCTGCACAACAGACTTGCTCAATCCCATCTCCAAGTCGAAGGCAGTGCACCACTCTGCCGGCCAGCGATCAAGAACTGCATTGATTGTGTCATCAATTTCCAAGTAAGGCAAGCCATGCCGCTTCTACTTAGGGTCCTTTCATGCCCTGATCAATACACGCTGAAAGTTTGCCTTGAACTCCATGTACTCCTGCAGTTTGGCAAAGACAGTAGGTGATAATCACGACATGTGATTGATAGCCATGCATATATTCATTTCCATCAAGATCCAAAAGATCTTGCTATCCTTGATGTGTTGAGTATCCTTGGTCGTCCATAGCGAAGCATACTTCACTGGTTCTAGTAGGTCTTGCATGACTAAGAGGAATTGACTATCTTCAGGTAGCTCCCAGGCTACTAGCACAATGGACAGCAAGAGCCATGCATAGTGGAAGGTCTTGTTGAGCTCCTATGCCTCACGGAAATTTGCAGAGAACTCACTGTAGAGATAGCACACCCAATTAAACTGAACTCCTTCGTCGCATTGTGCCGCTAGAGCGACGACAGGTGTCGGCACTTCATCTGCGCGACACTTCTGCATAACTTTTCCTGCCAATATCTGTGTGGCCACCTTGACATCAAGATCACAGGTACTTGAGATGGCATAACCTCGCGACTTCTTCACGAGCTCGAATTTGTCCTTCATGGCCTCCACGACAGCCTGCTCGCCACCTTTTCCGCCAAACATCATGGATGGATTTTCCCCTCTATAGGGTAGCCGTGTGATCCTATGGATCAACCTCTCGGTGATGGGTATCGACTCCTCCAACCACAGACACCCATCGTGCACCAAATATAACAGCTTCTTGATGACCAATACTGTAATGGGTGTGCGATTGTAGTGCGGCACCCATAGCAAGTTGAGCATACCTACCTTGTTTACACCCCTAAGCCACTTTTGCAATTCCAACGCAGTCATCTTGGTGGTTGTGTGAACAATGTGGTACATTAGATGTTTTGTCGCCAAGTGAGGGAACTTCTCAGTGTCAACTAAGTCCCAATATTCCAATTTCAACAGTGTAACCTGCCCCAAGCGCAGTCCTTCAAAGACAATCTCATTCGGTAGCAGAGGTATGTGCAAGGTGACCTTGCTTTTGTCAATGTCCTTCGGCACCTTGGTCGTTCCCTTACATGCAGGGACGTATTCGGGCAACTTAGTGACAGGGTCAGAAACCTCGACTTCAACATCCTCCACTTCCACCCCCAAATCCTCATCATCCGTCAGGATGTCCTCAATCTCTTCCTCCTCCGGCTCCAAGTTAATGGTTTTTCCCTTTTCCTATGCGGTAGGCTTGTTCTTCTGAGGGTTTCTCCTAGGTGATGCGTGCACCGGTATTGCAGCCTGGTTGCCCTTCTTATCCTTCGCACTCTCCTTGGTCGGGGTAGGCTTCAATATAAGCATCCGTGGTGACTTATGGACTTCCGCTAGTACCTCTACAACCTCTAGAACAGCTCCCTCTACCTCCATAACAACCTCCAGCACATCCCCCTTGGCTATCACTGCTTCAACATCCATAGCTTCTGATCTGGGGACAAAGTCACGGATGAAATTGTGGTTGGACTCTTGAAATCAATCAACTACTGGGTAGTCAATCAATTCTTCGAAAAATGCATGGTTCATGCACATCTGAGAGCTCACCAACTCAATGCTCAAAATGCCAAGTGTTTTTCGTTGGGTAGCCACATGTAGTTTATAAGCCATTTTGAATTCAAATCTGACCGTTCCCCCCAAATTCGGTTCATTAATGCTAGATTAGTGGAAGATTTTCAAGGATCTAACCCATAAATTTCGTCATAAATGCCGGCCGCCCGCTCCATTTGGCTGCATTCTCATCATCAAATCATGAATAGTGACTTTAACAGTCACTTTTCGGCTGACCTGCACGATTCCTCCCTTGGTAGCACAGCTCTCTCTGCGCTGTCGCGAACCTTGTGACATCTCCTCGTTCCACACAATCCTCCAATCACGCAGTTCCCCAACCCAGGCAATGTAGTTTATAGTCTCGTGCCTCATTTTAGCTGCCTGGAAAGCTAAGACTATGCTACCTTCATATAGTCACCTGGCCAGATCACCAGTGTATGGCTTCAATCGGCTACCATTCACCTTTCTTGGGAAGGGATCTCCATTCAATTTAACCAACTGAATTGCTCCACCGTCGGTAATCTCCTTAATGACATAGGGCCCTAGCCAGTGCATCCTAAATTTCCCTGGAAATTTATCAAACTTGCTGTCATATAACAAAACCAGATCATTTACCTTAAAGGTGCGCAGTTTAATGTGCCGATCATGCCATGCTTTTTCGCACTGCTTTTGGACCTGTTGGTGAAATCCAGCCAGAAACCTTTCTTCCTCAAGCTCAGCAAGTTGTGCGAGCCTCTCTTCTAGGGCTTTGCAATCTTTCATACCCGCGAGTGCCGCTATGCGTAGACTAGACACAATGTATTCCATGGGCATCACTACTTCAACACCGTATGCAAGCCTAAAGGGTGTCTATCCAGTCAACTTTTTGCACGTTGTTCGATAGGCCCATAGTATTGCGGGTATGCACAGGTCCCAATTGCTTCACTGAGTGTTGCAAACCTTGGTTAGCGCATTCTACAGTACCTTATTAAATTCTTCCACCATCCCATTAGCTTGTGGGTGATAAGGCATGCTTTTCTGGTGATATACCTGAAATTCCTCCATCAACGCGCTTATCATTTCATTTAGAAAGTGTGTACCACAATCACTCATTAAAATATTTGGACACGCAAATCACGTCAGTAAATACTCAAAGCGAAACTTCGCAGTGGTCGCGCCTGTGTAGTCATTCACAGGCTATGCCTCCACCCATTGAGTCAAATACTTAGTCGCAGTGATAATGTGCTGCACTCTCGTCTTCTTTTCTTGAGGCTGAATGGGTCCCACAAAATCTATTGCCCATTTATCGAAAGGTTGTAACATCATCTGTGGTTTCAGAGGCAACTCATCTCTCCATGATGGCCTGTCAGTCCTTTGACACACATCGCA
Source organism: Pinus tabuliformis (assembly GCA_031772625.1). Classification (NCBI taxonomy): domain Eukaryota; kingdom Viridiplantae; phylum Streptophyta; class Pinopsida; order Pinales; family Pinaceae; genus Pinus; species Pinus tabuliformis. Next base: position 616,566,376 of record CM062817.1, read on the forward strand.
CGCCCTGCAATAAGCTTTTGAATCTTGATGGAGGGTTGGCCACCACAACCTTGTGCATAGAATCTTCTATGTAGTCGCCCTTCCTGCGTAATTCACTCCTGCAGCACCCCCATGAGCATCCACAAGGATACTGATTCTTTCAAACTCCAATACATATCATCGCAATACTTCGTTAGACCTTATTTTGTACAGATGTTTGGCAATGACAGAAAAGTCTACTGCACGCACCAATAGCTCCTTTTTCTGCTAGATGGTGTAACCTTTCGGGGCATTTCCTGTCATTAAGAAGTGTATGATGTCTTCAAAGTGACTTTCCGCGATGCTCACTACAAAGAGCTACGCATCAGGCAGTCCTTCCTCCAAATTAGTGGGCTCTTCTCTTATTTCGATGCACGACAGATGGTCTGGTCCTATGTTCAGTCGTCCAGACTTCACTATAACTTCAAAATCATACTCCTGGAATAATAAAAACACCTGCAGATTCTCCCCCCCAACACAGGCTTATTGACCAGGTATTGCAATGCAAAATGAAATGTATAAATCTTAAAATGTCCACCCAGCAAATAGTGTCTAAACTTTTGGAGCGCATACACCATGGCTAGTCCTTCACGCTTGGTGGTGGAATAGTTCCTCTTAGCCTTGGATAGCCTCCTACTTGCAAATGTGATGGGATGGTCCAATTCTCCATCAGCCTGTTTTAGAATTGCTCCTAGTGCTATACATGACATGTCTACATGTACATGAAACTCCTTCTTCAATTTGGGAAGACTAAAATTGGTGCAGTGACCATTTTTACCTTCATCACATCCAAGCTTTTCTGACAGTCCTCATTGTAATAAAACATGACATCCTTTTTCAACAACTTCTCCATAGGTGTGGTGATCTAGGCGTAGCCCTTGATAAACTTCCTGTAGTACCTAGTATGTCCCAAGGTTGCGCGCAACTATTTCACACTCCTCGGTGCCTTGAGGTTAATTATCACTGTGATATTCGTGGGATCTACCACCAATCCCTGTCTGCATACCACATGACCTAGCAAAGTCCCAAAAGGGACACAAAACAAGCATTTCTTCAGATTGAGTGCAATCTTGTACCTTCGAAAAGTATCTAGCATTAAGCGCAAACTAGCCACATGGCATTTTACTAACCCAAACACAGTCCAATCATCAAAGTACACCTCCAAAAACTTATGAATGAAGTCTTTGAATGCAGCAATGACTACGCACAAAACAATTTCAGGCACATTCTTTAATCCGAAAGGAATCACGGTGTACTGAAAACATCCCCATTCAGTTGTGAAGGTCATCTTGCTTCTATCTTCATGCGCAATTTTGATCTGATGGTACCCATAGAACCAATCAGTGAAGGAGTACGCTTCCTGGCCACCTATATTATCCAATACCTCATAAGTGAACGGAGTCGAGAAAGTATCATGCATGTAAGTGTCATTCAATTTCCTAAGATCTACGCATACCCTTATTTCATCCTTCTACTTCTTTTCCTGTACCACCATTGGGCTCACCCAATTAGATTCTTCTACAGGCTCAATGATGCCTATCACAAGCATCTTATCTAACTTTAAGTGGACATTCTCCTTATACTTTGGATTGAGATGGTAAGGTCTTTGATTAACTGTCTTCACGTCAGGTTTTAATGTCATCTTCATAACATCGAGGTATCCTATTATCCCCTTTAACTCCGTAAACTTGGTAGGGAACAAATCCTAGTATTCACAGAGAAATTTGACAACCTTATCTACCGTCGCGTCATCCCAGCAATCTCTAATCTTCATGAATTTGGGCTCCGCCTCTGTACCAATATTTATCTGTTTAGTCCTCAATGGCATGGTTATATTAGGATTCTCGATCGGCAGTCCCTCAACCTCGCGGTGACCCTCAGTTTCAGGGATATTAATCTTTCATGGGTCCTCATCTTCTTCTGCAGTAGCCACATTGTAGCATTCTAGCACGTGGCTCGGCTGAGTAGTCCAATTGGGTTGAATCAAATCCAAAGGATCCTGCGGTATCCTAAAGATCAATACTTTAACCTCTTGTAGCTCTTCGTCAATACAATTAAACCCATCTTCAAAGCTAAATGTCATTATGAATCCTTCGTGCAGAATATCCCATTCTCCTATTCCATGGCGAAGCTCAGTCTCTAAGTACCAGTTCATCAGGATGACATCTAAGGTGTGACAGAACAAGTGCACCCATTCAAGTTGGGGCTTCGCTCCATAGGCCTTAACCCATTTTTCCAAGTAAGCGCATAGATAATCCTTCCCATCATACTTGTCTATCACTCATACTTGCGGCTTCCCAAAGTGTGTTGTCATCATCCTCCTACACTCATGCCAATCATCAAAACTACCCTTGTGTGTACCCCACCATCTCACGGGCGTAGCGTGCAGGGCCTAGTCCAAAACCTGGGTGCGCTACTTCTCTGGTACTTCCCTCTCAAATGCATCCAAAAAAAAATCCACATCATTCAAGCCATCATAAGTGGGCAGATTTCTCACCTCTGATGACACATAGCACAGCGATTGGGTCATCATGTTACAACTCAACGTGGTTACTTCATGTAGCCAATTCTTCCAGCGCTCTAATTCTTCATCTGAGTCTGAGTTGCAGGAACTCTCACGATCCCATGTAATTCATCCATCCACTGTGAGAGTCACCCAATCTTGGTCTCGCATTGTTATCTAATATATGCAGTCCAAATCGTCATTACTTTCGTAGTCGCGAACTGGTTTAGTATAGCATGACCCTTCTGCAAGACCTAGGGGTATTATTATGCGAAGCGATTTCTTTTCAAATATCATCTTTTGCTTCTTTAGATTGATTACCCTATTCATGTCAGTAGCCCAATCAATGCCAAGGAGCGCAGGGTAGGGGTTATTTTCATCCACAATTTCTATTACTTCAAAATCAGCCAATGTGCTCGTGTCTTCAATATCTATAGTTACTCCTTACAGCTGTCCCATGGGGATGATATTCTACTAATTTTCCATCCTTAACTGAATCGGAGACCACTGTAGTGCAGGTCTCCCCATCTGCTCCCAAGTCTTCTTTGGCAAAATGTTCGCGTCTGACCCTAGATTCAGGATAACTTGATCCATTTCGTATTCTCCTATCTATGCGGTGAGTCTCATTTCTCATCCTATCCTTGCCTTGTGCTTACCAATCTTCTGTACCACGTGCGGTTCACCTGAAGTGTTTTCGGCACATCTATTTATAAGTTCCTGTAACCCCTTGAAAGCCTTGCTATCACGCGACAGCTTTATGCAGGTATCTAGAAAGGTTGTAAGCATAGAAGGGTCCATTTCCTGAACAGGTTTATCCTGGATCCTTGAGGTAGAGGCCTTAGCGAAGCTCTTCTTTGCTTCCATGAACGTTTCATGTGCGCGCTCCAAATAAAATTCAACCTCCTTCTCTGGAGCTTTGTGAACCCATGCGTTGTCTTCAGGCTATTTCCCCTTATCGTTGCCTGTTGCAATTCCACTTCGAAGCATGATATTCACATTCGGATCCTCTTCACGAGGCTCAAACCTCATCATTTGCAGGTTCTGACTCGACTGCGGTGGTAGCACCCCTTTGTCATGTATCCTTGCTATCAGTGTAGGACAGTCCTCAGTCTCATGATCAAACTGAGTACAATATTTGCACGATGGACACATTGGGTTAGTGAATTCGTGGGCATAGTGTCCTGGTCCTCCACAATTGTAACAGATTAGCTGTCCCTGACCTCTGCTAGGTCCTCCTCCACCTCAGCCTCATCCGCTCCCCTAAAATCCTGTCCGTGCCATCCCTACGCCCTGGCCAAGAGGCCGCTTTTCTGCCTGAATTCTATAGGCGGGTGTTCTATCCATCATCAATTCATAACTTCAACAATTGCACTCATCATGCCCTACCGACCCACAAAAGTTGCAAAACAGTTGTTGTGGTGTTTGTACAAACTTCTGCAGTAAATGAAAATTATCAGTTGTATGTTTCCCTGCTACCTGACATATAGCGCACCACAACGCAGGTCCCGCGCTCGGTCCTGCTTGGGCTTCCAACCTCAAAGGAATCGGTCCTCCTCCTACAATATAGTTTGCAAAGAACAAGCAGTGGTCTTTGTCATGCCCCTAACCTTTACATTTCAGGCACCTTACCTCTTCGCGCATTTCGAGGTAAAGATTTTGCAACTGCGCATGGATCTGTTGAACCCCCAGATTCAGATCTTGCATCGGTGTTTCATGCAGTATTATTGCAATCTCTAAGGCCTCTTCCTAAGTTGTAATCTTCTATTGTGACAGTGCAACCCTTAGGTGAGACAAGAGTGAAGCCACAAACCTCTCGTGGTGCTACCCATCTGTTAAATTCATATTAGCTTCACAGGTTTTACACTTCAATCTCTAATCCAACTCCCAAGGGGTCTCACCTAGTTTCATCGTGATTTCCTTGAATCCCACAATCGACTGTGCTTCAGATTTATGCCTACCGAACTCTTTATTCAATGTGGTCTGGATCTCTGCCAACCCAACGTTTGGGGTGTCATTAGAGTACTTGATGTACCAAGTTAGTGCGTGATCCTGCAAAGCACTAACCAACGTCGCCTTCTTCATGTGATCATCTGTGACACCCTGAGATTCCCATACAGCTTTTACAATGAACAAGAACCAGTCTGGGTCCTCATTTCCCAAACCCTTAAACAAAGGTGGCTTCACTGAATTCGCCATGTTGAACTGTGGTGGAGGTGGTGGTGGTGTGGGCGAAGTCGCAGGTGACGGTGATGAGGGTGGAGGTGGTGTAGGTAGAGGAGGTAGTCACGAGAACCATTTTTTTATCAACTGAACTACACTTCGCGGAGAAGCCTGCGATACTCCTTCTTTGTCACTTAAGAGAGGTGAAATCAGTGGGCTATATTCAAGACCCTTTCTTCCTTTGTTCCTATAATTCTTTCCACTTCGCATAGCTCCGAACATCAAGGTAGCTGCATAACTTGTTTTTCTTACAATAACATCTTAATCCAAGTATTTAAAAACTTCAAGTACTTACCTTGCGGACCTTTGAAAAATGCCGCTTTGCCTCGCTGTAACTGATTGAGGTATCGACCGCGAATTCTGTTAGAAACCCTCCTATGATACGATCGATCCAATGATTGACAGCGCAGGCGATCTTATCGTCAAAGGCTTCCAGTCTCTACACTAACTCCGGGGTCTAGACAATAGGACCGTTAAGACTCCACCTTCCTTGGCTATCTGCTAGCTTTGTGATCCACTCGTATAACTCAACTGGGAAGGAACAGAAAAACATCTCGTGGTTTTTTGTATACATGTATCTGTCTAGCCACTGTTCCTTTGTCAGCCACAGCTTTCTGTTTTCCTATGTTGCGAATTCATGGATCTTTCTATCCAACCAGTCTTCGATCTCTTTCTTAGTTGGATTCCAGTGATACAACATCACACATCTCTCATGCAGATTCCGGTCTCGGCAACGGAACCATTTGTTGGCTTTGTGGGCCCCAACCCAGGTTCAGTGTTAGTCAGCCAAACAAATCCCTACACTACTGGCCCTTTCGGCATCATCCCATGGAGCGTGGACCAAAGTCTCACTCAAAGCAGTATGGGGGGATGTTGGAACCAATTTTCCACACCCTGATATGGTTGTGATGTTGGTTTATACCTCTTGCTCCTGCCTTCACACAGGTGGCTAAGCTTTTAGGGCTTATCGTCCTACCTTTTATCCCACCCTTCAGTACCTCCACAAATGCGTAAGGTTGACCTTCGCACAGCCGTAACCAGCGGTTCAGGTACTTTCATGCTGTTGTGATGATGTATTGTATAGATTCCCAAGTTATCTTAAGTGTCTTACTTATTCTACCAATTAATTACAGTTATCGTCGTGTAAACTGATAATCTTACTTGCATTCACTTAACAGATATAATCACATACATTTGCGCATCAAATAAACATGGTAAAATAAACTCAGATCGCAATATAATCAGATGCATTGCCAGAGACTAAAGACGCAGTAATTACAGAATGCTTCTCTTTATTGATATCTTCCAGTTTAATACAGACTCTATCCACTCTACACACACAACTGCAGCGGTCCGTGCACTCAACTGCAAGCTTCCACCCTAGGCCTCTGCGCACTCAGCTGCATAGCCTCTACCTACGCTAAGACCCGAGAGCACTTAGGAATCACTACCCATAGATTTCAAAGCTTAATTTATTCTCCTCACCTAGAGCTTACTTAGATCCTTTTTATACAATCCCATGGTCTGCGGACCATGGGTAGATCTTTACAGCCGACTTGACACTTTACAAAATAAGGGTAGACAACCCTTTATGACTTTTAACACCTTCGCACTCCGCAACCACAAAATGCGGAGACTTTACAACTTTATTACAAAATTGTCCCAAAACATGGGCTTTTAGCCCCAAAATTACTCTTGGGGGAACCCATTCCCAACACTTTGCCTTTTCCAATTTTCATTAGCCAAAACACACATCCAATGATGCCCACTAAGATATCTTTGCCCAACATTCAACTTGGAATAATTATCCCTTAACCGTGGTCTTATTTTTCCTTTATTAACTTTTATTACATGAACTTTTCACCAGGGCTATTACAATATCACAAAATAATTAACTCATACATGAATGTCATAACCCTAACCATTTGCATAGGCCAATCTAAGTTAACACAATACATATAGCATCAAGATATTAAATGCAATAACCTTAATCATCAAGTTAACTATCATATAACAACAAGAAGTTAATATATAACATACTCATCAACAACATATAACATAATCATCAATTTAACTATAATATAAAAATCAACAAGTTAACATATAACATACTTATCAACAACATATAACATAATTATCAAATTAAATTATCATATAACAACAACAACAATGCATATAATAATAAGTTACTATCATTCATGATCCAAGTGGATCTTCAAACACAATGGCATGGAAAAGCTCAAAATTTAAAGTCATAGAAAGGCAAGTGTCTTGACATCAGATCGAAATGCTCGTCGCCGTGATTCCAACAGTGCGAACGACACTCCAATCCGAGTTCGGATGATGAAGTTATCACCAAAAGACTCTACCTTTGTTCCTTTGAAAAAGGAGGCATTTTCTCTAAAAAATGGGTTTTAAGCCTTATAGGACAAATCAAAATCGGGGGAGTCAAAAGGGCAGATTAAAGGCCAGCGGGAGGAACCCCCGATCAGCAATATCCAATTAATCACAATCAGGGAAAGCGATGGGTGATATCGGTGACTTAAGGTAGGTGACAACGATTTCGGCGATGGAGCGATCGGATCGGTGGATTGGGTCGGCACAACCCAAGGTATAAGACCCGAACCCCTGGGCCGTAGCGATGCGATATGCCGATGCGATGGGGCTGATGGTGATACATTGATATTGATAATATTGACGATTAGCGATCAGTGGATCCCCGTGACAAGGACCAATGAACAAGCGATATGCGATTGCGATATGGGGACCAGACCCGATGGGTTTATAAGCCCGATTTCATATATTTTGAAGTTCGGTTTTTCGGGATTTCTTTGTATTTCCTGTGTAATGGGTTTTTTTTATCATTTCGCCATGCAATAGTGAATTGCGATAAAATTCCGGACCCAATGGGTTATAGACCCGATTAAATGAAATCTGAGTTTCGGCTAAAAGGCTTTCGGTTGGATTTTTCAGTGTATCCCCGTGTATTATGGGTTTGAACAGAAAAAGAGCTATTTCTGGGTTTTGTTCGAATAGTCTCCGTAATAAATAAACCGACCCCTGATTTAAGCATTTTGGTAACAAAACAATGAATATAAAACCCGATGGACATGGAAAAGTGCGGGGGGGGGAGGATTTTTGGCACACAATTCAAGGTAGAAGTAGTGCAAGAGGGGCGAAAGTGCATTTGGTCTGAATTGGACAAATCTTATATGTTTTCAGTGCCTCTCGATGCCACGGACACAGTGGTGCTATCAATTTCTCCATCTGAGTTCTCCATTTCTCAGCCATTTTCCAGAAGGGGGATATAAGAGTCCTTTTATGTAACTGATGATGGTATTCTCTTCTTTTCATGCCATTTAATGAATGAAGGCCTCCCCATTGATCAAGCAGGGCCCAGAGACGTAGTCCAAGTTGGACGAACTCCATTATCAAGTCTTGTTGTCTTCTTTTCATGCCTTATGTATTTCTTCTTCTTCTTTCATGTGCACATTAAATTTCTGTGGTTAAGCTGCAATTTTCACATGTGATTCTTTTAATACATCTATAAGAAAAATATCCCTGGATCAAGTGGTATCAGAGCAGGTCTTTTTAGATGTGAATTGCATGTTTGTATCCTAACAAGAAACAGGCTCCAAAGAGGTGAAGGGGAACTACAGCCTTTCGATCCCGAAGTAGGGCATGCACATCGAATGAGAGACATGGGAGAAGATGAGGCTCATATTGAAGAGGAAGTAAACTTCCACAAGACCTTCTATATAATGGCAGATTGTGTTGAGAAGCTATTCTCAAGACTTGAAAAACTTGAAAGTGCAGAGAAAAGAACTCCAGAAGGATAAGTTTCGGTACACGGAGATGATGGAGGAGATCCACTTCCTTCTCCTTCCACGAGTGAAAGTTCTTCTTCCTCCCATCACCATCATCATAGGAATTCAAGGGTTGCACATAAGAAACCTTTCTTTAAATTAGATATCAAATTTGATCTTCCCATGTTTAATGGTGAAAGTAATGCAGAAAAGCTTAATAGTTGGATTAGGCAGATTGAGATCTACTACAGGATTCAGCAGATCATGGAGGATGAGGCAAAGATTCAGTTGGCCTCTCTACGGCTAAGCAACACCGCTCTCATCTGGTGGGAGAGCAGATTGCAAAGTACTAGGAATGTGGGTAACCTTCTTTCCTCATGGCCTGATTTCATTTCTAAATTAAAGGAACAATTTTATCCCTTGGGTTACAAGCAGACAACATTAATGAATTGACAGTATTTAAGACAAGCCAAAGGTCAAGATGTTCAAAGTTTTACAGAGGAGTTTAGAAAGCAAGCACTTAATTTAGGCATTGCACTTGACTCACTTGAAGTAGTAACCAAGTATATTGGGTCATTACATAGCTACATTAGACATTCCTTATTATTGTTTGAACCTACTACCATTGACTCGGCCAGTGTAAAGGCCATCCATTTGGAAAACAGGGGAACACATGGATAATATGACCAATCAAAGAGAACCGTGGCAGCCAAGACAAGGGGAGCAAAGCCCTCTTGCACACATTTTGAGAAAGAGGGGCATGATGAAGAGAATTGTTGGAAGCGGCACCCTGAGCTGAGACCTAAGAGGAATGACAGAAAGGGGAAGCAGAAGGTCATTGCCACCATGTAGCAAAGCCCAAATTCTGAGTCAGAGGAAGATGAGAAGGTCACAGCTACAGGATTTGCATGGGGTAGGCCCATTGACTTGGGGTCTGACTCCGGCGATGAGACGAAGTTTGCAGCCTTTGGGATCGTGACAGGAGGACCCATAGAGTTGGGGTCTGATTCTGGCAATGAATCAAGGATTTCCACCAACATAACGAAAAGGGTACTCCCCGCAGTAGGATGCCAAGAACTTGAGGAGATCAACCACCATGCCCAAGCAGAGAATGCTGAGCTAAGGAGGCTTCTACAGGAGGCAAGGGAAGAAAACCAAAAATTACTACGCCAATTGCAAGCCAAGGACATGGCCTTGGAAAAGCTGCAACGTAGCCATCTGGAGGTAAAAAGCGATTCTCTGATTTCATATGATTTTCATGATGATGAATTTGCTACCTTTGAAAAACATACTACAGGGATTGGATCCAAACTAATGAAGGAAATGGGATATCAAGGAAAGGGCCTCGGCATCAAAGGCCAAGGCATCATAAACCCCATCAAAGTCAAGGAATTTCCACGCCATACAGGACTCAAATACACCAGAAAAAGATGGGGGAAATCTCCAATATAGCCAGTAACCAACCAATGATAGATGACGAAATTCCTTCCTCACAGTCCAGCAATAGCGAAGGCTCCCTGAACACTTATCGAAGGAACAACAGGGGAAAGCACCCCAAGGTAGCCCCAAAAGTTTGGAGGAGAAAGAATCATTGTATTCATTACAACGAAGAGGGACACCAACAAACCTTGTGCCTGATACTGCACGCTCTGGAAACATTGCTAGAGAAGCCGAAAGGTGAACATGTTCAACAAATAAATCCACCCCATTCACGGTGGTCTACTTTATTAAGTTGGTTTTTTTGGGGTAGTAGCTTGTTATGGCCACCATTGTAAATCATACATTGCAAGTAAATGTAAAAATGATGGTGTGTTTCCCATCACTTCAAAGATGCAACAATGATATTTTGGCCTTTCCTTATTAGTATTTGAGGCATTAATTACTTTTTATGTAATCCTTAGCCAATGAGTGTGTGCTATGAACTCTTGGCAAGGAGGGGTTGTTGAGTCATGTGTGGTGTGCATGATTGCAAGAATGTACCGGTTTCACGTGCAGGTGATTGAAAGTGTGGATTGAGACAACATGCTAATGCTTTTGGGGTCCAAATGCTCTTTAGTGGGGAGGATTGATCTAGGTGAATATTCAGACACAATGGCATGGAAAAGCTCAAAATTTAAAGTGGCAGAAAGGCAGGTATCTTGACATCATATTGAAGTGCTCGTCGCCCTGATTCCAATGGTGAGACGGCACTCCAATCCGAGTCGAGATGATGAAGTTATCGCCAAAAGACTCTGCCTTTGTTCCTTTGAAAAAGGAGGCATTTTCTCTAAAAATATGGGTTTTAAGCCTTATAGGACAAATCGCAATCAGAGGAGTCAAAAGGGCAGATTAAAGGCCAGTGGGAGGAACCCCCGATCAGCGATCTCTAATTAATCGCAATCGGAGGAGTCAAAAGGGTGGATTGAAGGCCGACGAGAGGAACCCCCGATCAACAATCTCCGATTAATCACAATCAAAACAAGTGATGGGTGATATCGGTGACTTAGGGTAGGCAACTGCAATTTTGGCGATGGAGCGATCAGATCGGTCGATCGGGTCAGCACAACCCAAGGTATAAGACTCGGACCCCTGGGCTGTAGCGATGCAATAGGCCGATGCGATAGCGCCAATGGCGATCGGTGATCAACAATTGGCGATATCGGAGATTGGCAAATCCCCGTGACAAGGACCAGTGAACAGGAAATATGTGATTGTGATATGGGGACCGGACTCGGACGGGTTTATAAGCCCGATTTCATATATTTTGAAGTCTGGTTTTTCGAGATTTCTTTGTATTTCCTGTGTAAAGGGTTTTTTTATCATTTTTCCATGCGATAGCGAATTGCAATAAAATGGTAGACCTGATGGGTTATAGACCTGACTGTATGAAATCTGAGTTCTAGATAAAAGGCTTTCGATCAGATTTCTCAGTGTATCCCGTGTATTATGGGTTTGAACAGAAAAAGAGCTATTTTGGGGTTTTGTTCAAACAGTCTCCATAATAAACAAACCAACCCCCGATTTAAGAATTTTGGTAACAAAACAATGACTATAAAACCCGATGGACATGGAAAAGTGCGGGGGGAGAGGATTTTTGGCACATAATTCAAGGTAGAAGCAGTGCAGGAGGGGCGAAAGTGCATTTGGTTTGAATTGGACAAATCTTATATGTTTTCAGCCCCTCTTGACACCATGGACACAATGGTGCTATCCATTTTTCCATCTGAGTTCTCCATTTCTCAGCCATTTTCCAGAAGGGGGGTATAAGGCTCCTTTTATGTAACTAATGATGGTATTCTCTTCTTTCCATGCCATTTAATGAATGAAGGCCTCCCCATTGATCGAGCAGGACTCAGAGACATAGTCCAAGTTAGAAGAACTCTGTTATCAAGTCTTGTTGTCTTCTTTTCATGCCATATGTGTTTCTTCTTTTTCTTTCATGTGCACATTAAATTTCTGTGGTTAAGCTACAATTTTCACATGTGATTATTTTAATACATCTATAAGCAAAAGATCCCTGGATCAATTCATGACAATTCGACATAGGTGCATATGACTACACTAATCAACTAGCATTTATCATATATGTAACCATAGCAACAATAAAATGACAAGTATATAAGTAACCCTAATTATTATAACAACCATTAACCACATACTTGCATGTCCACCATATAAACTTGTATGATGACCTTCTCTTACCCCAAAGTTTAGTGCCGCAATATCGATATGTTGATCTACATCTCTTGCTCTATCTCACTCAACACATTAGCATCACAACAACAAAAAGCATCATGATGACCCAAAATTCATACAATGACCTCACAATGCATGTTTGACCTACGATACATGCATAACTATAAACACGACAATGCATGCATAACAACATATAGGCATTGACATGCATAACAAATGCAGATACAACAGAAATGCATTCATGACTAAAGCATCCCAACAACAACATCATCAATCGTCACATGGCGACATCACTACAACCATGATCGGAACCATACAAATGCAGCAAGCACATGGACTACAAACATAAGGAACACATATTCAACCAACATGAATGCATGACTAACACAATGCCCATCTAGTTCAAGTGGTGAACCATGCTCTGATACCACTCTATAGTAGCCTCCTCCCACATCTACCCAAGTAACTTGCCAACCGGGGTAAACATGTGATGAGAAGTTACTATGATATGATTCGACCTCCTAAGTCACATTAAGGAAGTGGAACTGATGAAAACACACCATACAGACCTTCCACATCAGCAACAAGACTTCTAGGAACCATCCCAACCTCTTAGGTAACCAACTCCTGGTTCCCACTAAGTTTTTAGACCAATTAACCCCAGGACGCTCCCATGATATGGGCATGCCAGCATCCAGAAGGCTTTGGATGCTCCCACAGCATGGTATGCCAATGTCTAGGGACTTTTCTGCCCAGTGTTGTTCCTATGTCTCAAGATTTGAGGCACCTTTTTAGGCCCAGAGCCCAGGTCACTGCCTTGAACTAAATGACATTTTCAGAACTAAAAGATAACAAAAGAACAATGATACAAATGCAAATACTTGAACACGAACTTGATTGGACCCATACTAGCCATGACAAGCATTTCATCAAACATGTCACAAATATGTAATCTACAGGTTTAAACAACGGATCTGAGCATAGGGGTCTCATACTTATCTAATAATCATAAGAAGCATTTTTCACTTCTATCATTAGCTGCATTATCATCTCTTAGGTCATAGTCTATACATTGTTTATTCATTTACAAGTAAAATAACGATGAGAGCCATACATAATCACTGTCATGATACATGTTCATAACCAACATAATAACAAAAAAATACTAAGGAAATAACAACCATGTCATCCACATATAAGCTAGTATAATACTCATGAATTAACAAGGAGAGATAACTTCGTATTAATGATGCAAAGACAACCTAGTATCACACTACCACATTCCACCCGACCATAGATTGGTTGAACCAAGTCTCTCTTCAACCAATCACCCTCGTGCCATATTCCAAGAATGAATGTGGGATCTCATAAAACACATCAATCAAAACCATCTAGGGCTTCTAAAGGCCAACCACCTCAACCCATCAAATAGTGATTCCACCTCACAGTCAAACGTCACAACACCATCACCAGATTTGTCTCTAGCCAAGCCTTCCAGGGCTCTAGAGTGTTTGTTCCAACCAAGGCTTCCAAGACTAGAAAATCAACCCACAATTTATGTAGGGCTTCTAGAGTGATTGCTGAACTAGGGCTTCCCGGACTAGTAACTCAAACCACCACGGTGTTTGAGAGCATTTGTCCAACCAAGAATTCCAAGACTAGTAACTCAACCTAAGCTGTTAGAGGGCTTCCAGAGTGCTTGTCCAACTAGGGCTTCTGGGAACTTGTAACTCAACCCAATCTAAGGAAACATGAGAGCCAACTGAAAATAAAGAAATAAACCCACAACATCATGGCTATCCAGGAAATGCCAAGGCTAAGAAAATCCACAGTCAATCTAGGAAAACCTCCATTCCAGTGACAGATCATGAGTAATAAACCACATGCATATGCCATGCATGACAAAACTAGTGAGGAAAATCTACATGCAACTCTATACCTGCAAGAAAACCCGCTGTAACTACTGATCTTGATGTCATTTTGCACTTTGCTCTTCATTTTCCTTCTTGCTCCAAAACTCCAAGTATGTCACACTCTCTAAGAGTGCTCCAAGAAAACCCTAAGTGTCCAAGAGTATAAGAGAGAGAGAATATGAGAGAGCTCCACCAAAACCTGTCAAAATCTTACACAGGCAAAGCCTAAGCAAAAGCTTTCCAAGTGGTCCTCAGAATCCCTTTTATCAATGAGGCCTCCATTTTCTTCAATTTCCATTATTTTCCTTCAATTTCCCCCTCACATGCAACCTGTAACCTTTCACCTTCCTTTTCTCCTAATTTTCATGATTTTCATAAATAAATGCCAGCTAATGCCACTTTGCCTTTCCAAAGCCTTTTTCATTGCCTTTGTGAATTTCCTTAGCCATAATAAACCAAATGAACACCCACTAGTGTTACACAACATTTTGTCACTGTCCCTCTACTCCCCGTTCCTTGATCCTAAAGGACCTCTACAATGAATCCTACATGCTTTCCCTTCATGAAGAAACTCCCATTGTGTCCCTCTTCATGAACAGAACAATTCCCTTTGCACCATTTCCCCAAAAACTTCTGTTTTGCCCAGTTTACAAGACCAATGCTATTGGCATTTATCTCCCCCATGTCGATGTGTAGAGATTAGCACTATCCCTAGCACCGACAAGATTGACTGAGCTGTGTTCTAGTAGCATCAGTCCTGTTATGGAAAGTTTTTTAAATTAAGAGCCGAAGATTCCAGATCTAGAAGCTTTGTAACGAAAGTCTGGTAAATGGTTTGGCCGGATGGGGTCGAGGATGTCAGTTTGGGCTCCTTTCCCCTATAATGATGGAACTAACTCAAGGGATAATACCTTATCCCATGAGGATAGGGTCCATCTCCCATCCATTCACCCTATATAAACCTCCCTTCTTCCCAAGCACAAGCTAGTGTTAATGTTGGTGTTCTAGTGCTATTTTGGTTTGGAGTAAACAACATGTTATTCATAGTTGTAGCTATCTAGTTGTGTGAGGGAGAAGTGTGATTTGGTTTGGAGTAAATCCTAAAGGGAAGAGCCTTAAAAATATTGTTGATTGAGGCCATCATGGAATGCTAGCAGAAGTGTGTGGGAACTTGGTCTTGCCAGAGGAGAACAGCAACGTCAAGACAACGGTTGTAATCTCTCTTTCATTCAATATATATGCAACTATCGATTGATTTCCTACATGATTTGTCATCTTACATATTCATGGCTTAATGTTTCTTGACTTGTTAAGTAGGTTGAATTACAATTTGTCTATTATCACGATTGTTGTTTTTTGTTGTTTACTTGTTTTCAGGTGCTTGGAGAAGGAAGCGAGAGATCGCTGGAACAAGAAAGCAAGGACATCATCAAACGGGATAAGCGTACTAAGAGGTAGGCCCTCTTAATTGGTTATAACCTAAGGAAATATTCCATAGAATGTATCTATTGTGGCTATTCCTAGTATGGTCGCCAATTTGTGGTGAAGTAAAATTATAAAATTGAATCGACACCAACACGGTATAAAGTATTGTCAATAATATGGTAGGGTTGGGAGTGATGCCAAATCCTTCGGCGATCATCCTTACGATCGAGGAAGCTGAAAGAGTTCTCAATGATTGCCTCTTTGGGGCTTGTGGTGGTCATATGTCTAGTTACGCTACCGCTCAAAAAATCCTTCGCGCCAGTTATTTCTGGCCATCTATCTTCAAGGACTGCATCTTGCTGTTCATAAGTGCCATGAATGCCAAATTTACCAATGCAAGATGCGTGCCCCACCTACTCACCTACGCCCCGTCATTACCATTGGTCCTTTTGCCAAATGGGGCATCGATTATATGACATGTAACCCTCATTCAGTCGGGGGCCATGGCTATATTATCATTGCTGTGGATTATTTAACCAAATGGGCTGAAGTGATGCCTGCATACTCTACAGATGGTAAGACAACGGCTCACTTCCTTTTCAACCATGCTATTTCCACATTCGGCATACCTCAAGCCATTTTCACAGAACATGGCTCCCATTTCAGAGATTATATGATGGTTGAGCTGACATCTGCATTGGGCTTGTGCCACAATGGGTTGACCCCATATTACCCTCAGGACAACAGCCAAGTTGAACCCATGAACAAAGTCTTGGTCACAATGCTTCAGTGTACTATTTGGATGTACAAGTAAAATTGGCATCTCATGCTCTTTTCAGCTCTGTGGGCCTACCGAACCTCAACCAAAGACGCAATTGGTTTCACACCATTCCAATGGGTCTATGGCTTGGAAGCAACATTGCTGATCAAATGCGAGATTCCTTCACTCAAGTTAGTTGTTGAACTCCTCCCCGAAATGTCACCTCAAGAGGAATGCCTCTTATATTTAGAACGACTGGACGAGACTCACCATCTTGCCACCTTGGTTATCAAAGCACAAAATAAATAGGTCAAATTTCATTTCGATCAGTCGGTCTCCCGTCGTGCATTCTCTAAGGGTGATTTGGTCTTACTATACGACCAAGCTAACGATAAGTTGGGGGTAGGCAAGTTCGAACCCATGTGGCATGGGCCCTACATTGTGAAATGCGTTTTGCAGAAAGGAGCCTATGAGCTTATTGATTATGAAGGAAATCCTCTCGATAAGCCCCGAAACGGGCTTTACCTCAAGAAGTACTATGCTTAGGTCATCTTGCATGGTTACTTGTGTACATTAGTGTGTCATTCATTTTTGTGCAGTGTGGTTTTGTGTGTTAGTTTTCAAACAACTTTCCTGTTTACTATGCTTTTCTTGCTTTGCAGATGTCTGCGACTCCCCACATTGGTTTCGCTGATGGTGCTTGTCGTAGTACCCAAAACCTATCATCTGCAGCATGGGCTATTTATGACCCTAACAGTGAGTTGATTGACCTTCAAGGTATATGTCTAGGTCGCACAACTAACAACATTGTTGAATACAATGCAGTCATCGAACTGTTGTTAAAAGCCATTGCTCTTGACATTAGAGAGTTGGTTGTCAACCTGGATTCACAGCTTGTTGTCCTTCAACTCAATGAACAATATTCCGTCAGAAACCCTCAAATATTGAGAATGTATCTCCGTATCCATCTATTGGAAAGACATTTTGATTACATTACATATCATCATATTCCTAGACGCATGAATACATTGACAGATGCATTAGCTAATCATGTGTTGGATAGACATTTACGAAACATGTGAAAAGATAAAACAAACCATTTGTACCATAGTAGATAAGAAAATATAGCATATATATATATGGTGATAATGTTTGATACATCAGAACCCCAAAAAATAATATGTGTGTCCAAAATAACATCGACGGCTCGCAGGCCTCAAAAAATGTAAGTGTTGGACCTAGGAACTAATCAGCATGGTGATCATGGTATCATGATACAGCTTGTTCAACATGATTTAGAAATCAGTGGATCTGATCCGAGACTCCCACCATGTGTCTCTAGTACTGACAAGGAATGTCTTCTACCCGAGCATACTCCGAGATGCCACGAGTCAACCACTCAAGGTTCCTCACGATCTCCTCCTCGTTGTCACTCCCTTCCTGATAAGGAGCGACAACATCAATAGGGTGGGGGACGCGCCTGGCTATTGGGGACATCCTAGCAGGCTGCTCTGGTCCAACATCTGCATTAACAAGAGAAATGTTATAAGCACATATATACCAAAAACAATTAAAAAATCTCAAAATTAAAAAGTTGATTTTTTACCTTCATCGTCAAAATCCTCTCCATCTAGTAAGGGCATGTACAGATCTCCATGGAAGTCGATGCCACTATATGGCCAGTCCTCCACAACAATTTTCTATTGTGGTAGCCATGAAAATAATGCAGGTCTATACGACATGTGCTGACCCCCAGTGATCCTGGGCATCAAACGACTCCAGCGGGCCATCCGCGGATCGTGTGGCATAGGAGGATCTACCTCAATCAGTTGATACTGGAACAGTGGTACCCGTTCCAAGAAGAAGGTCATAAGCATAGATCCAAAGCAAAATTGCTTCAGATTCCCCACCTTAGCTTTGGACAGCTAGCACTTTATGTTGATTTGCATGGCCTCTACCCAATTGAAGATCGTAGGTGTTGTGTAGTCAATGGCATATAGGAACTTCGACTTGTTGGTCTCATGTTCCACCTGGGACCCTACCACTCTATTGATGGTCAACAAGAGCACTCTCAGCGTCAGATCCCAAACACTGGAAATCTCAATCTTCCCACTCTTGGATTTCAAGGCCTCAGGACGGTTTTCAGCAAGCAATGAAGATATGCTTGCCCCAATTGGTCATGACCCGTACAAGTTTCCTAGTTCCCCTCTTCGGGATAGTCTAGTGATGAAGTATATATATGAAGTTTCCAACTCCAGCTCCTAGTCACCAATGACAAATATCTCCCAATTAATGTCCCAAAGACTAATCAGGTACCGAAGCAACTTGGGTTGGGCCCGCATCCCTGGCGTGAGAAAGAATTTGAGGAGCCCGCAAGTCCTCAAATATTCCAGGCAATTTGGGTCATTCATTGCCTGGATGTTAACATCCTCATGTTCCTATTCTTCCAATCCACCATTTTTAGTGATTCTTTCTTGCAAAAGCCATTAATTTAAGTCAACAATCATGCTTGGCCCATAAAATTTGAGTTTTAATGGTTATTTTTTGAGGAAATAGGGTTTTTCCCTATTCACTGCGCTAACGCGTTTGTTTTAAAAATAGTTACACTCATGGCACAACTGGCTTTGTTTATCATTCTCGGCCGGTGCGATTCTATGCCTAGAAGTCGCGTCGACCGAGGGCAAACAAATTTTTGCAAAACCCCCTCAAAAAACTAAAAAAATGGTTAAAAACATAAATAAAGGACATGAAAATGGAGCTCAGGGCTTTGGTTTTTACCTATAACTGGTGGCTCGGCGAATGACCTCCCAGATCTCCCGTAAATTGCTCTGGAACAATCAGGGCAAAAGTGAGTAAAACATTTTCACAGCAAGGTAAAATGGTAAATGGTAAAAATATATTTACTTCTTTTTATTCATTTTTTCATAAAAATATCAGGTTTTGTAAATATTTCAACCTATTTTTCCTCAAGAACTAGATAATACACTTTACCTTTTTGCGCAGCGACAAGCGATGGATGTTTGATGATGATGACGAGTCACGTTTCAACTCTTTTCTCGACTCGTTAAGCTGATATGAAAATATTGCCAAGTATTTTTTCCCTTTTGACTCGTAAAAGAAAATAAAATGGTGGGTCTGCTTTCAAGCTCTTTTCTGACCCTTTAAAAGCAAAAAGATGGCTGAGCCCTTGTCATTTCGAACTCATTAATGGGTGTGAAATGTCGTGTGCCCAGTATAAGTTTACCCCTTTTCAGGCTGGGAGGCACTTTTTACAAAAAAGGTACTCCATGACTGAAATGTTCAAGCAGGTCTCTCAAGTATCATTTTCTACATTTTCAGGCTGGAGAGACACAAACATACGAAGAGGGACCATGTGGAGTTTTCTTTTATGTGTCTTTTTCAAACTCTCTAAACATGAAAAGGATACCGAGTTACACCTTTGTCAGACTCGTTAAACTATTAAATGACATCGGATTCGTCACCATGACAAACATGAGCTTCTCCTTCCTAGGGCTCATTAAACTTACTAGGTCGGATTTGTCCGAAGGATGAACTTACAGTGTAAGCATATGATATCCCCTTCAAGCTTGCGATTTAAAAATAATTTGGGTTCCTACCATAAATGGTGTGGGAAATTTTGGAAATCTATAAGTTGTGTCGATAGCTCACTCTTGAACATGACACTTATTTCTTCATGTCAGGTTGGGATATCCTCCTTTGTATCGTTGATCTTCCTGGGTTTGGGCCATTCATTTTTGCCTTCCATTTAATCTCTACCACGTCATCATGACCACATATCCTATGGATCCAAAAGCTACCAAACTTCTAGTTGTGTCACCAATATGTTCAAGAGTTGTCCTTCTGCAGTTATATTTACCTCTATTTCTCTGTATTGCCCAAAATCATTTAGCATCCTTTCATCTCATGTCGATGATGTGGGAAACATTATGGCCCTCCTTCGACACTATCGTTTCCCGTCGACTTCAACTCATTATCTGGGAAGTTGACCGAGAGACTCCCTTCCAGTACCTTAGAGCTTGCATGCCCTAATGGCAAGTTCTTCAGACTCGACGACAAGTTCACATCATTGGCTTTCGATCGAGTGATTTCATGGGTGCTTGACTTTAGTTCCTCTATTCACATTTCATGGATTGTGCTGATAGTACCTTAAGGACCATTGTCATTATCGGTGGTTTCTCTCATGCTTGTTAACAGTTTACATCATTGACTAGTAATCAAGCGAATTTCTAGTATGTTCGACGTCAACACATCTATTCACATGTTAGAATTTGTACTTTGATCGGGTCATGTTGGAGCGCAAGACCCTATACTCAGATCACAAAATTCCAGGTTGCGAAGTGATGTGACATGGTCATGTTGATATGCATATCTGTAACGACCCATTTATAAAAATTAAGAAATAATAAAAATAATTAATTAATATAAAGTTATAAACTTTATATTTAAAAAAAAAAAAAAAAAATTATATATATTAATAAACTTCATATTTAAAATATATATGTAAATCAAACCTTATATTAAAAATACAAATCAAACTTTATAATTTAGAATTCGAATACCAAAATCAATTAAATTAAACGTAATAGGATTTAAAGGCAAAAACCATGTAAATAAAGTGAATGAGTCATAATGAACTAAGGGATTAGCTTCTGGTCTGAGAGACGTGGACAAGAGCGTGGCAACAGGGAGGCAGGCGGTGGTTGCATGCGGGAGGGCGGCCACCGCCAAGCCCGGGGTTAAAACTGGAAGTCTGAACCGAGAGGCGAGAGGAAGAACAGAGTTAGAAACCAGAGGAGGAATTCAGCAGTGAGAGAGGTCTGCCATTGGAAGAGCTTTAATCAGTCTGAGGTTTTGAGCACAGGGGACAGTGAGCTTCTGTTGGGAAGCTTACTGGATTGAGCAGCCAGGCTCTGCTCAGTCTGGCTGGGTGGAAATTGGTCTTCCGGTAATTGGATTAAGTAGCCGCAGCATCATCAGCAGAGCAGGCAGCAGTTCAGGTAGGTATTCTAAATCGTTTACGGTTCCTATATTTCAGCTACAGCTATATTTTTTCGGTTCTTACACATGGTATCAGAGCATCGTTCAAACCCTGCGACCTCACAGGCCCTACGCTTGTGTAAATTTTGTGCTTAAATTCTGCTGGGTAAAAGCTTGTAAGAAATTCACAGTTACATTTTTGCGGTTTGAATCTAAGACCCCATGTTTAACAAGCGCTGTGTGTACCACTATACCACAGGACTGTCGTGGAAGTTTTATTCACGGTTTGGCTTGTGGGTATACACCAATAGCAGGCTTCATGAGCCTTGCATTTCGCTAAATCACAGTCATAGGACGTGTGAGTTGTTGCTCAAGAAGAAGGCATTATAAATGTAATCTCCTACGGAAATTTTTTTTGAATAAATGAATTCAAAAACATACAGGGCGCCGAATTCTGCGGAAGTTTCATTTTTTTATTCCAATTCAGTGCCAAATAACCGTCGATTTGGCGCAGTTTTCAGTTTCCCAAAATTTCAGATAAATTGGCAGGAGCATGAGATGATACCTGTTGTTGTTTCGATGCTGGAAAAATTTCGAGCACATCGTTTTCTGTGCATAATTGTCCATTTTGAAGCTTGATTTTGTGAAGATTGATGAAATTTCTAACCTATTTGGTACTGGTTATCCCGTCTTTAAGCAATTTCTGGCCTAGTTTGAAATAATTTAAAGGCAATTTAGTGGGCATCGATTCATTTTGAGGTTAATTTCCATGTTTAGCCTCAGAAATCCCGTAGTTACCGAGCGGAACCCTCTTCCGCTCAAGAGGTTGAACGTTGAATTTCATTGCCCAAGGAAGGGATTAAAACGGTTCAGCAAAATTAGGGTCTCCTTCCTTGCGAGAGAATTGAGATTAAATTCGGTATCTATGGCGATCACGGGAATAGAATTCCAAACCTCTGCGGTGATACTCACCTATGGTGCTAGTGGACGCGCGGGTGACTTGCTTTCTCTCCGAACTTTTAGCAGATTGGTTTTCTTAATACACGCTTTGCTTTTGGGGCTTTTCATGTCCCTTCAGCAGCCTTCGAAATGGCTTATGTTTTCTCAGAAGACAGAGAAGCGTAAGATAGAAGTGTCATACCTAAATTCGGTTATGAAGATTCTCTTTCCAGGAAGGAGGAAATTTCGTAGAGACGAAGATGAGGACGTTTGCAGAAGACAATCCCTCGCCATATAAAAAAAAAAAATCGGGTGTTAGAAGGCTCTTCTTAGCAGTATTATTTGTTTGTTACTTTGGCGGGAAGAATTCTTTTACACAGTCATGGGCAGCTTAATTCCTACTCTGCATCATTCAATTCAGTCCGTGGAGGATGCGGAGAGACTGCTTATCAACATTATTGCGCCGGAACACCTGAGAGACAGCTGCGTCGGCCTCTACGACTTGAAATTCTCGGATGCAGGTCTTTCTGCCGATCAGCGCTTTGCTCTGGAGCGTTTGGCCAAAGCCAGGTCGGTTTCCGTGTAAATTTGAGTTTCCTGATTTGCTCTGTTTACCCTCGTGTAGCATTTTAAATAGAGAGCACGAGTGCATTCTTAGTGGAATATGCTCTCTTTTCTTATTACTATTTTAACTCTTAAACTTTGTCAGAAACTGTAGAAACCCTCGTATTCATTTAATTTACAATATCACAGCCGTTGGCAAGGAAACCGTGCGTAATATAAAACCAAACAGCCTACTTTTTCAACGCCACTAGTTTGCAATGGCATTTAATATTCAAATCACTTATCTAACGAATTATAAGGTTTAGTACAACTGATTTTATTTACAACTGATTTTGTTTACTTAAATATATCTAATAGCTTAATCAATGCTGATTAAACGGAGGAACGCTCATTAGAGTAGTTAAGTGGGCTTTATGGAGCAATGTTTGCCACTAGCCTTGGATAATAATGGTGGATGATTTCTAATGTATATATATTTAGCCTGGGCCCTGAACTTCTGATCAATTTTGTTAGCTATATATAATACTCTCTGTTATTTTTTTTAAGAAATTACCATTATAATGGCAGCAACTCTGCTCCTCTATACTCAGCGGGAGTGTTCGTTCTGTTCTGGCTTTTAAATGTGCATTATTTCTCGTTTCCATATTCACAAGTTTCACACTAAGCCATCAGTAGAATGGACCTCAAATATGTGGGAAAACGGTCTCTACTGTACAAAAATAATAGATACAAAAACTAAATACGACTTAAAAAGTAATAATTTTTTTAATATTGTTACTGATGGTTTAAAAATTCGTCTTAGAAAACACATGTTTACAGCAAAATTTGATTGTTTAGCATTCCTAAACTTGAAATAAGCAAAACCACCATGTTTAACCCTAGTTTGATGTCCAGTCTAGTTGACCAAAAAAGGTGCCGGCAAGCAAAATGAATTTCTTTGTTACCATGCTGGTATCTATCACAATTCACGACCAAGATGATATTCAATCATATATCTATCCCTGTTTTTTTTAGCTGTGAACCAGAAAAGGTGCAATGCAAGAATATAAATTACACAGTATCATCGGTATCGTGGCTGCTCAAGGAAACATCAAATTTAGCAAATGCTAGCTGTAACAAGAGCAAATACCACCTCTTTGAAATCGTAGTTGTACATCATGAAAATGATTTAAATTTTATGGTGTCAGAGTCATCTTCAAAATTAGAGATATGCCAAGCCCAAGTGAAAAACCGTGTTTCATTTTGAAATATAGAGTTTGTTACTATCTGGAATCTTGGACTAATGATAAGTTGTGTGGTTGTTGGGAAAACTTATTATAAGGTTTAAAATAAATTGTAGTGGCCTAGTTGTACTTAAATGTCCTCTTTCAAGAAGACTTCTATATGAGAAGAAAAATATTTAGTGATTAATTGCTCCAGCATCATGAATTTTTGCAAACACCGGTATTAAACTCAGTAAACTATTATTTTTCCAAAACCATAACTTTATGATCTTCCAGTACAATCTCGTGAGCTTATAAACAAAATTAGATATACATAAACGTACTTACATACAACGATTTGTGCTTAGCTACAGAGTAGTTTCAATATAATGCATTGCTAGGTCATCTCTAAAGTAGCTCTAACATTGCCATGATCTTACAAAGTTTTGATTTTGTAGTCCCGTTACATAATGCCTATAGGTGGCTCTTAAACATCTAGAAATGAGATGGTGCACTAATGTAGGAAAGGATAATATAGATCATTTTATTCTCATGCTATTAAACTAGCCTCTTATAATCTTTACATTGTCCCCAAATGCATTCAAGTTTACCGAATGCAAATGCCAATTACCCCTGTCTTGTGCCAAAGTGGTCTGTTAAATTGCATACCTTATATTGCTTTTATGCTACATTATCTGCTAATTGTCCACTTTAAAAGCTTAATTATTATATGCCAATGACATTTTGAACAGATGCACGGTGGAATAAGTATTGCATTAGCAGTCGAATACTAAATGTGGGATGTTAAATCATGGATTATTCTAAACGGGTGAGTGAGGACATTGGGCCATTCAGTTTCACCTTGGGTATACTTGGGATTAGTTGATTCAAAAACAGAGGTTTCGAATTGAAGTACAGGAGCACAAAACTGCATATATGACCTTATGCAGAGCATAATTAGGAAACATTGTGTATACTTTACAGCACATGACACTAGGATTAAGGAATAGAAGTCATTTCCAAGTACATCCAAACAGTAGATCATAAAACTCCAATTTTGTCTAGTACACACTTCTATGCCTTTATAGATGCAACATATATTCTTTTAAATTGTAAGAGCTAGGTTTCCAATTAATAGTAAGTTAATACTAAGAAATAATCATGTCTATAAATAGAAATAAAATATCGAAGCCATCATAGTAATTCTTACAATACAAAATCTGAGCCTCATTTTTAGAGAGTCCGGTACAAAGAATGATGAGTAGGTATTTATCAGTTTTAGCAAAAGCAATTCACCACAAGCAAAATGAGGATAAAAAGAAAATACTAAAATAGTATGGCTTGTTCAGAGCCTGGTTACAAAGACATGAAATCTAACTTTAGGAGAAGGGTCAGTTAGGCTTGCTTCTTGAATATCACATGCTGTGAAATTGGGCAACACAACCAATCAGGAAGAGAGCTTGGATTACAGTACAAGTAGATGTCGCACAGTGTTGGTGGCTTTGGTCCTCGGTCAAGCAAATTTCAAAATAGGATGTTGTGGAAACATTAAAAGAACTATTTTCTTCCTTGCCTGATCAACTGCAATATGTAGGCCACTGACCTACATTTTAGGTACAATTTGACTATTGATCTGAAATTATCCTTGAGTTGACCCCAACCTACATTTATGGTATACTGCTGAACTGTATCTCTTCTAGATTTTAATCATGACATGTCTATGGTAAATTTTCCAGCTAAAGATCATACTGCTATGGTACCAGGTGAGATATCATGATATTGACTATATTTTTGCGATATTGGCAACATTGGCGTTGACAATCTCGGAGCAGCTAAAAAAAAAAAAAAAAAAAAAAAAAACAGTTTATCGTTTATGTGGACTACTTAAAATTAAGGATGTCCACCTGCAAACTGTTATAGAACCCATTAAATATATTGGTTGTCATAAATTCTATCTTTTCTAGAGATACAGATTAAGTGAGATATTTCATTTTATCAAGTAGCTCTTACTATAGGTTCGACAAGTTGCAAAATGAATACCAAGCAAAAATTGTGAAGCGCTCACGTAGTGAGTCAAATTACTTGATATGATTCCATATTGTTCTATCTTTCCATCTATTTATGGGTCTAGAAGTTGCAAAGTGAACACTAACGAAAATCTTCTATTTTGTGAAGTACTTGCATATTATGTCAACTACTTGATCTCCTGTTATTTTTAGAAATTATTGGTTATTGTTACATGTCTTGGAAATTTATGTCTTACATTACAGCGTCTCTACAAGCACATGGAGACCTCTGAAAAGGTGTTTTATAGAGCTTCTAAACTGGCCAGTGTTGCTTAAACTTAAAACTAAAGATTGGTGTATAAAAGCAGTTTCCTGATCTTCTATATCATGGCATGACTGGTGCTTCTTTTAGACTGCTAAGAGCAAAGAGATATGGTAAGGCATTGTTCAAAACATACAAAAGCTAAACTCAAGATTCTAAGCATAAATATGTACCATGAGAAGACTATAGGAAAACAAGGAAAGTTAATACATTTTAAAATAGTAACTTCCAAACTACTGTTAAACAAACTCTCTCTTTGCACAACCGTAACTTTTGTTGATCCTAAAGTAAAGCTTGAATGTGCATTCATGGCATTCATTGCTTTCACTGTTAATTCAAAATTTCGTGGAAGTGAAGAGGGTTCCTCATATATATTGCCCTGCATGATCCAAGGGGTTGTTTTAGAATGTCAAATGTTCCAGTTTCTGCTCTACTTGCTTGGGTCCAGCTCTGTGCTATTGCCTTTTCAAATTATTATCGCATAAGATAGCTATTTACCTGCACCCATGAGTGGATGGTGGTGGGAGATAAGCATCCGGATCCTTGCTATTGTAGTGTTGCCAATAGTGTGTCCTGCTGGAACTAAGAAGGAGGTTAACAAGGAGGCTCTAATATGTAGATCTTCCCTTGTTAGCAAGGAGGCTAGTATCTAGTAAGGTATATGTGGTTATAAGAAAAGTGTCTTTCTTGTAGAAATCTTGGGCTGAAATTTGTCTCACCTTGGTCCGGGACTAGACAACAAGGTAGTATATGGTAAGCGCATGGCTTTTTCATTGTTCTCCCAGAGGATTATGGACATAAAATTTTGGAGGTTGGAGAGTTGCTCCTATGCATATGACTTCTTTGTCATATCATTACCCTAGCTTGGGATGGTAATCAAGTAGTAATGCCAATGGTTCCGTAGCAAATCTGTCCCTTGGCAATAGTTTTCATAGGTCCAGTATTGCAAGATAGCAGGGGTAGTGAAATTTTCTCTCAACTATGATACTACTCAAGAAAATTTGTATGAGCATAAACAGATTTATAACTCAGAGATTTATAGCAGATTGAATAATATTATAATTCCATTTTAAATCGATGCAAAGATGAGCAAACCAGTAGAACTTTAACACATAAAAGCTAGTATTTTAAGATTAGCTAAGTACAATTCATTCCTTGAAAACTGAGAGAAAATCTCACCCTTCGATACCTATCTCTTAACAGGGATGACGATGTTTCTGACGTAGCTCGAGTATTCATAAATGAAGTTATTAGATTTCATGGAGTACCTAAGAAGATTATACCTGATAGAGATTCGCAATTCACTTCTAGATTCTGGACTTGCATGCAGACAACCTTAGGTACTTAGTTAAATTTAAGCACTGCTTACCATCCTGAGACTGATGGGCAAACTGAAAGAGTAAACCAAGTATTTGAAGACAAGTTGCGAATGTATGTTATGGATCAGTGACTTGGGAAAATACAGAGGACATAGGCCAAAGATACCCTAATCTATGTCAATTTTGAAGAACTTTAAACTATGTTTACTATATATTTACTTCACTACAATCAGAGACTCAAAAACATTTTGAATGATTATGGATAAACGAGAAATTTTGTGGCATAATATATGTTAATTCCTGCAGGTACATGGATACCAAAACAATATATGTGGTTCATTTTACTAAATTGTAGTTGTCGAAGTAAAGTTAAGACAGTTGAATGATTTTACTTCTGATAGAAATTAAGATATTATAGATCTGATTTATTTATACATGTCAATATGATCAATGGGATAGAAATCAGGAAGTGAATACATTCTAGATGAAAGTCAAAAGACATGCATGGAATATGGAAAAATATGTTGTACTGTAGTATCATAAATGAATTAATAAGGGAATAATATGTGAGTTATTTTGAATATGCTGATGCACATTTTACGGATGCCTGGATAAGTGAAGTGTATGATTGCAGGTAATAGACAGTTACCGGGATGACCACGTGATGACAGAACCTCAGAACAATTAAAGCTCCAAGTGATTCTATGATAGGGTGTTAGCCCTAAGTTCTATTGGGAGGGGTGGAGGTGTTGCCCACCGTTTATCCTCCGAACCCTGGAGTCATGGGAGGACTGTGTGAATCACGCTCCCCTAGACGTGTGATGATGACTGCCGGATGCCTACTGGGAATCAGGTTGGTATAACCGACGCTGTCACCTTAGAGTTTATGAATGGCCGAGTCAGTAAAACTGACGCCATGGCATACTCCAGTAGAGGACGGATAGGATGGGAGCGGAAGAGATTAGGAAGGATAGGTTGATTTTAGAATAGCTTGGGAACCTGGATGGAGCACGATATGTCCATTAAATCGCAAACCTAAAATTCTAATTTTGTTTTAGTCTCTTGATATTAAAATAAAATTTTAAACCGAAGAAGGGGGTACTAATTACTATCATAAGTAATCAGATAAGATAAAACTCTAACTTCGGGACGAAGTTTTCTGAAGGGGGAGTGTATGTAACGACCCATTTATAAAAGTTAAGAAATAATAAAAATAATTAATTAATATAAAGTTATAAACTTTATATTTAAAAAATAAATAAATATATATATATATATATATATATATATATATATATATATATATATATATTAATAAACTTCATATTTAAAATATATATGTAAATCAAACCTTATATTAAAAATACAAATCAAACTTTATAAATTTAAAATTTGAATACCAAAATCAATTAAATTAAACGTAATAGGATTTAAAGGCAAAACCATGTAAATAAAGTGAATGAGTCATAATGAACTGAGGGATTAGCTTCTGGTCTGAGAGACGTGGACAGGAGCGTGGCAACAGGGAGGCAGGCGGTGGTTGCATGCAGGAGGGTGGCCACCGCCAAGCTCGGGGTTAAAACTGGAAGTCTGAACCGAGAGGCGAGAGGAAGAACGGAGTTAGAAACCAGAGGAGGAATTCAGCAGTGAGAGAGGTCTGCCATTGGAAGAGCTTTAATCAGTCTGAGGTTTTGAGCACGGGGGATAGTGAGCTTCTGCTGGGAAGCTTACTAGATTGAGCAGCCAGGCTCTGCTCAGTCTGGCTGGGTGGAAATTGGTCTTCCGGTAATTGGATTAAGTAGCCGCAGCATCATCAGCAAAGCAGGCAGCAGTTCAGGTAGGTATTCTAAATCGTTTACGGTTCCTGTATTTCAGCTACAACTGTATTTTTTCGTTTCTTACAATATCTCTTTTCAATCGATGGTTGTCACCATACCATGAGTTATCATATGTGATCCTTCTCATTATTGGATGGTTGCGACCATACCTTGGTTTCATTATGATCCTCTTTGATGGATGGTTGCGCCCATATCTAGATCCATTTACATGATCATTCTCTGGATGGCTGCGTCCATGCCACAATTCATTTATCATTTGACAGAGTTATCAATTATGTATATGTATATGCACTTGCTTGCAGTTTTTCCGACGGTAGACTATGGTTCCCTGCACTGATTCATAAAGCATTTCATCCCTAACTCTAGCTCGAACTTCATGCTTTAGGGGGCATCTGTTACACATCATTTTTTCACTGTCCCTGTACTCCCCATTCCTTGATCCTGGAGGACCTCTACAGTGACCCTACATGCTTTACCTTCATGAAGAAACTCCCATTGTGTCCCTCTTCATGAGCAAAACAATTCCCTTTTGCACCATTTCCCCAAAAACTTCTGTTTTTCCCAGTTTACAAGATCGGCACTAATGGCCTTTGTCTCCCCCACACTAATGTGCAGAGATTAACACTATCCCTAATGCCAACCAGAGCGACTGAGCTATGTTCCAGTCACACCGGTCCTGTTATGGAAAGTTTTTTAAATTAAGAGTCGAAGCTTCCAGCTCTAGAAGCTTTGTAACGAAAGTCTGGTAAATCGTTTGCCGGCTAGATGGGGTCAAGGAAGTCAGTTTGGGCTCCTTTCCCCTATAATGATGGAACTACTTCAAGGGATAAGACCTTCTCCCATGAGGAGAGGATCCATCTCCCATCCATTCATCCTATATGAAGCTCCCTTCTTCCCAAGCACAAGCTAGTGTTAATGTTGGTGTGCTAGTGCTATTTTGGTTTGGAGTAAACATCAATCTATTCATAGCTGTAGCTATCTAGTTGTGTGAGGGAGAAGTGTGATTTGGTTTGGAGTGAAGCCTAAAGGGAAGAGCCTTAAAACTATTGTTGATTGAGGCCATCATGGAATGCTAGCAGAAGTGTGTGGGAACTTGGTCTTGTCAGAGGAGAAAAACAACGTCACGACAATGGTTTTAATCTCTCTTTGATTCAATATATATGCAACTATCGATTGATTTCCTACATGATTTGTCATCTTACATATACATCACCTAATGTTTCTTGACTTGTTAAGTAGGTTGAATTACAATTTGTCTATTATTTGTTTGCTGTTGTTTACTTGTTTTCGGGTGCTTGGAGAAGGAAGCAAGAGATAGCTGGAGCAAGCAAGCAAGGACATCATCAAATGGGATAAGCGTACTAAGAGGTAGGCCCTCTTAATTGGTTCTAACCTACAGAAATATTCCATAGAATATATCTGTTGTTGCTAGACCCATTATCGGCTTAGAGGAATTTGTTTGTGTCCGCACCTTAATTTTACTTCACCACAACTAGGATGTTTTTTCCCAACATTCAACTTGGAATATGTGTCCCATGACCATGGCCTTATATATTTTTATATAGATTATTAACCAGGGTTGTTAGAGAACCCTCCCCCTTGGGGGAACACCATCCTCGGTGTTCAATGGCACCTATAAACCACAAACCACTGAAAACAAAACATATTGCCCATCGAGCTTTATAACGTAGCTCATTGTAGTATTTACAATGATCACTATTGAAGATATGAGAATCATACCGTTTACTAGAGATTTATAGCATAGATCATTATGGTATTTACAATAATAGACACATATACACTCATACACATTTTATTTAGCCAATAAATAACAATATTGTCTATGGATATTTATAAATCTAGCTCGATATAGCATTTACAATAATACACACACATACACATATGCACATCTACTCAACCAACAAATAAAAGGATACAATTCCCACATCAATTAACAAGGGAATCTAGAGGCTCACACCGCCACCCTCAAAAGTAGTACCAGGATTCACCTTTGTTGGTGCACTAAGATGACTACTAAAAGCAATCTTAATACCTACATTAATCATCAACCCCGGGTAAGTCTAATTATTTCAAGAGTGTTCAGCATTGTCTATGTAAGTGAATTCAAAGGCTAATTCATAATGAAATGATTTAGAATCGTTGCAATGATTAATATCTAATTCTCGAAGTTCAATCCAAAACAATTATGAAAGAAATATTTAAAGCAATTTGAAATCTACTTTAATCTATTATGCAAAGAACTGAATCGGAATGCAAGTAAAAGGAATCACTCTTAGCAAATCTAACTGGTATAGACAATAATTCATTCAGCATGAAGGAAAGCTACAATAAATGAACACCAAGTAAATATTCAAACTTCTCACGAAAAGCAATCAACTATAAGCTTGAGATCTCTGGTAACACTACTTCAGAATGAATAGCAATCGAATACTTAAATTAACCTGATCAATTCAATAAAGATTAACACACAGATGTAAAACATGACAAGCTCTATAATCTAGTTTGAATGAAAAAATAAAATCATAATAATCAATACTCACAACAATTTGAATAATTCTAATTTCATGAACTAACAATAATGAACAATTATAAGAATAAGCAGAAATAAATATAACGCAATTAAAGCAGTAAATCTCCTATCGATCATGCCCAAAGTCTCCAGAAGTCACTGCCAAAAGACACTCAGAATGCGATTATAGGTAAAACATAGTCTTCTTCATTAAACTTGATAATAGAGTTACAATGTCACAATAATGAAAGTACTCTGTGTCCAAAAATGAATATTTACAATTTTGAAATTTCCTAACTAGTTGTTCATTTCGCCGAATGGTTTTATATAACCTTGGAAAGGTAAATGGATAAAAGTGAATCCTCAAGATTAGGATATCTTGAGGATTTCGCAACCGATAATCTGATTTCATCATAGAATAGATTTAATCCTCCTGGTCTTTAGTTGTCTTTTGTAATAGAGACATCCTTTTCCTTTCTTGGTCATTGTTGTTCTGTCGTTTGAATAACAATAGCTCAATTCATGTTCCTGCATATAAAGATAGAGAAAGTTAGTTTTTCATGCCCAAATTTACCCAATTCATTAATGATCAGTTTTATCCATCTTCTACAATTGTTTCTTCAATATTTATTCCTAAAACAAAGATAAACACATAAAGATGAATGATAAATTATGATAATATAAGGATAAAACATACATTTTCCATGGCCCAACATACTCCCTTGTGTTATAGACATTTTTGTGCCTTGCATCACTGAGCATGAAATGTCAATAATCTAAGGGATCCAAAGTCCCTAAACATGTTGTTCCTACCCCTAGAGGAACAAGGCCAACAAACCACAACAATTCACAAGAGCTCTCCACCTGAAAACACTCAAAAACAAGCCAATTCTGGATCATGTCAACTGCTCCACTGAGCATCTGCGCTGAATGTCAACTGCTCCACTATCTACCTGCGTTGAATGTCAACTGCAACAAAGGCTACCTGCGCTGAGCGTAACTGGACAAGTGGCAGGCTCATTTCTCAATGTGTCAATGCTCAGGAAGCTTCCAAAATGACACTTGCATCAAGGAATTCGACTGGTGATGAGTAAGAGGTTCCAAATCTCCAAGTGGAAGCAAGAACCTCCAAGTGGACTCAAGAACTAGGAGAGGGAGAGGACACTAGTCAGTTTCATACCAGCCTCAAGCTGACTCATCCTCTCTCCAAAAGATCTATATATAGATCTCTCCTCCATGGGAAGAGGAGGCTGGAATTTTGTTATTGCAAAGAATTGCTGCTGGTTTGAGACTGGAATCATTGGGTGCTTAATGCTTTGAAGGGAGGTGAAGATAGGAATTCCATTCTGCTGGGAAGGAGATGCTGGATTGGAGCCCTCTGGGTTGTATCTCTTCCTGAACCTTGTTATTTATCAATAAAGCTATCTTGGTTTTCTCCTATATACTGATGTATCTTTGATGTATGACTGCATTAGTGTATTTGATTTATTTCTAATCCTGAATCATTTATGAATATGAATATCTGCCTTTGTGTTGTGTTCTTCTCTTGTCTCAAGTAGCTGTTCTCTTGTCGCAAGTAGCTGTTCTCTTGTGATCTCGCAGGAATCAAGTAGCTGTTCTCTTGGACGAGCGAGGAGGCAAGTAGCTGTGAACACCCAAAGGAGAAGAGGATCTAGATTGAGGGACAAACGGAGGACACCGGTAAGTCCATTGATCTCTCTTCTTTCCCATTTCATAAAGGAAGAAACCAGAATAGCTGTCTCTGTTTGTTGCTAAGGCACTGTCACACCTTAGGTGGATAGGATCGTCCTGCATAGGCATTTTTCCCCACAACAAATTGGCGACTCCACTGGGGAGATTTGTTTTAGTCATTTTATTTGTGTTTACATCATTGTTTACCTCATAGACTTAACAACAACAATCGAACTGCTTCTGCAAAGTAGACTGTTGCTGCCTTGATCCTTCACTGGATTTTGTCTATGATCTGAACAATGGACTCACAAATGACTTGATGATCCTTTGTGATAGATCTTAGTACCCTCTCAAAGCATCCCTCTGATTATACCTTGCTTGTGTTTCTGATTTGGCCTGAAACAGTTGATTTTTGAGCATTTTATGACCCAGAACCCAAAGGAAATGAGAGTTTCTTCTTCAGCGCAACTGCTGTGAAGGCAGTCTGCATTTCAACGCAGGTCCCGTGAAGGCTACCTCCGTTGAATGTCAAACCCACAGTGTTGGACTTGCGCTGAACCAGTTTAGCCTTGTGCAGCTGGGGTTCTCTGCTGTCTGTTGCCCTGTTTTGATCTCTGTTTTTTGCAGCCTTTAACCAGCATAGGTACCAGTCTGATAACTCCTTTTCTTTGCTTAGATTCCGCCTCCTTTTGTACAAAATACTGTGAGTGTTTTTATGTGTTTTTACGTCATTTACAGTTTTCCTTTGCATGAGTGAAATAATCATCCTGTAGCCCTTGATTCAGATCTGATTGACTGTGATCTTAGGAGAGAGTTCATTGGCTGTTTACAGTTGATTATACATTTCCTTTTGCTTATTGGTTTGAGTTTGTCTCTTTTAAGTGTCGAAACAAGCTGTTCATTTCGAAAGTCACAAAGTGTTGTAATCTCTTCTACCCTTGTTGATTTCGAAAAAAGTAAACTTGTTTGTATCTGTCATTTAAAAGAAAATTCAAAGTTGTACAAAAAGCTTTCTTTGTAGGCATCAATACTAAGAAAGCGGAAAACAAACACCTGCATTGTGCATTTGCATTTTGATAAGTTTGCATGCTTGATTTAGGAAGAGTGCATTAGAGTGTGCTGATTGCTCTTTGAGAAAAGATGGTGTCTTTCTTTTCCCTTAGTAGCTAGGATTTTCAAAGTTGAAAAGATATAAAGCTTGCTTATCATCTTTAGACTGCATTTAGGAATTTGTATCATACATCTCGTGGTGAACCTTGAAAGGCAAACTTCTAAAAAGATCAACTTAAAATAAACTGAATGAACTTAACAACGCTTTGCAACATAACGCACAACATAGAGGTCTAGGCTAGAGACGTGTTCCGGCGTCGTTAAGCCTAGTGACTATCGATCTCGTGGAAGGTGGGTGATTCCTCCTGAGGGACGATAGCGCTAGTACGGATTGTGCTCCCACGTACCGTCGCGTATATATTGGGAGACCCCTATAGGCATATATCCTTTATCCTTAGGAAGCCGTGTCGGCCGCCCTACTGATTGCAATGCAGTGAACACAGCATTCACGAAGATCGACCGCCCGTACCTTAAAAAGTATTCTGCGGTTTTGCGAAAAGTTTGGCACACCCTCTGCCTAGAACTCCAGAGCAGTTCCTTTTGGCCTTTTTCAGACTCTATAACGGAAAAAGTCCATTCGAGCATTTGTCACTTCGGGCTCGTTAAAACATCGAAGGAGACTAGAGTCATCTTTAGCTTTTTCTCGACTCTTTAAAAGTGAAAAAGCAAGTTGTGTCTAAAGCGTCGTTAAAAATTTATTTTAAGTGGAATAATCATCACCTTTCCCTCGTTGATCTTTGAAGTTAGTCTACCTTCATCACAAAGTTCTTGTAGAATCGCTAGGAAATCTTTTGGATAGACTAAATATGTCTGAACAACCGTCGACATCCAGGACTGTGTCATCCGACACAGTAGTGGCAGAGCCTCCTGCTGCTACTCCAACAATGTTCGCTGGTTTACCATATGTCCCGGCAAATTGTCGACAACAAGCTGGAGTCCAATCAGAGACTGTTTCGACGACATGGTTAGTTCCTATTTCTTCATCCGGATTATCATCTGGTATTTCTTATGTTGAAACTCAACAAATTGATCCAATGTGTCTTCAAAGGCCAATCTACCCTTTAAGTACTGGATTGCCACCATATGGAGGGCAGTATGCCTTTTCATTGTTTCCCCCCGGAGAACAACCATATGGGAGTTTACAACAAAGTTCAGGTCAAACTGGAATTACATCCAGCGGATGGGTACCGATACTGCCTTAGCAACCAAGGGTTGCATACTCAATGCAACCAGTCCACCCTGTGTCGAATGTTGCCACTATACCTGGTATGGTGATTGCGTCGCAAGTACAAGCGTTACCTGTTGTATGTCAACCCCAAGTTTCTCAGGTTGCCATACAACAGCCTCTTGTCTCGACAACTCAATCGCAACCTCCAGTTAGTGCCTCCTTATCTGGAGCGACTCAGGCTCAAACAAGTACTATGACTCCTCATCTTGGTCAATCATCCAGTATTGGACAACAGCAAATGGTTCAACAACCAGGGCTGGTTCAATCTCAACAACCGCCGTTCCAGCAATCATATCAAGGACCTGAGCAACAAGTCTTTGTAAGTAATGGGCAACCATATTATAGTGGTTATGCCCATCAACCTTGTCAAAGTTGCCAGCATTATGCTGGTATGCAAAGACCCACTGCTCAGGCGATTCCATCTTATCCTGGGTATGCTTCGCCTAACCTGAATCAACAGTTTCCCTTTGTAGCAACTCTAGAATTACCAGATCTAAACTGGCTGACGAATGATCCAATTGCTTATGCCCCTTGGTGGCCAGCGATTCCGCATAAACTTCCGTCAGATATTCCTAAATTTAATGGAAATCCAGGTGAAGATCCATCGAATTACGTGATGACATTTCATCTATGGTGTTCATCAAACACCCTAAACGATGATTCGATAAGGCTTCGCCTTTTTCAGAGGATGTTAACGGGTCCAGCGGCAAAATGGTATATTGAATTGCCTAGAGCTTCGTTCGACAACTTCAGTACCTTAGCCACGACTTTCTTAACCCATTTTCAATTACCGATAAGGTATGAAACGGGAACAAAACTCCTAACCAACTTCAAACAGGCAACGGCCACTCACATATCTGATCATATACATGAGTGGCGACGTCGTCGTAGGATGGTAAAAATGTACGTTCCCGATCAGCTATTAGCTGAATGGTTTATCAAGTCGTTACTTCCCGCTATAACGGAAGATGTGGTGAAGGGAGGAGTCGTAACGGAAGAGCAAGTTATTGCTCGTGCGCAATATCTAGACTTGGTCTATACTCAGTCTGGCACGCTCTACGACAAAATACCTGATGCCCCTAGACCGGAATTCTCAATTCCTCCTCCTCCTAAATCAAACAATGACTCTCATGCCGGTGATGGCGTGATTGGCAAAACAGATACGAAATCGACAAAGGTTACATCTAAAAAGGCCTGTAAGATTTCTAGTCAAAATGCAAATGAGGAACTTCTTGCCTCGGAAGAAAATGCCATGTCGACCGACAAGGGCAAACAACTGAAGCAACCAGGGGGCAAGAAGAAAAAGAAAGGGAGAAAAAGGAAACCCCCTGCGGGGTGTCATATATGCGATGAGGATCATTGGACGAGAGATTGTCCACATATAGCTGAAGTTAAGAAACTCTTTAAGAGTTCAAAAACCTCAGTAGTATTGACTGATCCGTTTCCAAGCCCGGGTACCAAACTGGTTGCTAATCAAAATGCTTCCCGATCCCAAGTGCTTATGTTTTCTATCTCAAAGCAGCAAAATGATGCTTTGGCAAGGAATAAAGATTACGGGAATCCACAGGTGTCAAATAACAAGGCTAATGAACAACCTAGTAGTTCGACAACAACTTTGACCAAAGTTGTGCCGCCCACCATTCCTGAACCAATGATAAAGTCGCCAAAGGGAGGAGTACACAAATCGACATTTAATCCTCGTGCCAAAGTAGCACAGAATTATAATATAGTAGAGGACCTGGCCCAATCGCCGTCCGCTATGTCGACACTTGAGGTACCGCAAAATTGCCTCTCCCAAGAGCAAGCTTTATTATCAGCAATAGGTGGAATTGGCCCAAGGGATTCCAATCTTGTGGCCTTTGATCATAAAGGATATGACCCTCAGTTACTAGCTCAACTAGCTTTCCTTATTCAAGTGAAAGCCCTCAACAAAACTGTTCATCGAACAATTATTGATGAGGGGGCATCTACGTGTATTGTGTCGATGAGTTGCTGGAAGAATTTAGGCTCACCACCCTTGTCGAGATCGTCAACGACGTTAAAAGCATTTGATGGATGATCATACACTCCATACGGGATTTTAAGTAACTTGCAAGTTGAACTGGGGGGCAAAACAGTAGAAGTTGATGTTGAAGTAATCGATGGAAACCTCGATTACAACATCCTACTGGGAAGGCCCTGGATATATGCCATGGCCGCAGTTGTGTCGACCTACTTCAGGAAGATTGCATTTCCCTTTCAAGGAGGAATTACAGTCGTCGACCAACAAACTTTCCTCCCCGACAGTTCACAAGTTACGGGAAGCACCCCAACGATCCATGGAAGCAATCATTCGCTTCAAATTATTGGAGTAGGTCTCCTAAAAGACCCTTCCTTAATGGGTACTTTTGCCCTACCGCCTGCGAGTAATCTGGCGGAAGTAGCCACAGTGGAAACCTACAATATGAAATCTTCTATATCTAATGGATTCGGAAGATTCCTAAACATTTTGTCAGCGTGGATCATCGCCCTAATAGAAATACTGTAAATACAGTGGGCTCCGAGGACGGTTCTTATCTCGTGTCAACCTCGTTAAAAAATGAAACAAGGAGTCATGAGGACAGTTCTTTTACTGTGTCAACCTCATTAAAAAATGAAACAATCCCCTTTCCAAAGCTCAAAGGTAAACCTTCATTCCAACCACCAAGTTGAATGCAATAAAGCTTGGGGGGCATGCACCTCGATTTGCGTTATTATGCTGGGGGCATGCAAACTTATCATCGAGCAGTTTTTGCACATAGTTCATGCTCGTTAAAAAATAAACATAAGATCGAGCAGTTTTAGAACAAAGTTCATGCTCGTTAAAAAATAAACGGAAGATCCGAGCAGTTTTAGCGCATAGTTCATGCTCGTTAAAAAATAAACATAAGTTTGAGCAGTGTTTTGGCGCATTCAAGCTCGTTAAAAAATGAACCCATCCCGGTAAATAACCATTGGGTATGTAACCTTATCTGCCATAAAAGCCTTGGTCGTGTTTTCACCGTCACCTCCACTTTTCATTTGGCCGATCGTTCACCTCCATATGATTGTTTACCCATTTTGAGGAACAGCTGCGAAGAGTGATTTCACCTAGCCATCCTTGTGACACTGCCGTGATTGGAAGAATTCCAACCTGTACCTGGAATCAGCTGCTAACCATGTTTATCACTCGTTCCTCAAAAGACAA
This sequence comes from Pinus tabuliformis, assembly GCA_031772625.1. Taxonomy (NCBI): domain Eukaryota; kingdom Viridiplantae; phylum Streptophyta; class Pinopsida; order Pinales; family Pinaceae; genus Pinus; species Pinus tabuliformis. The sequence continues at coordinate 616,605,649 of CM062817.1, forward strand.
GTCTTCTTTAAGCTCTTTTCAACTGACTCGTAAAATATGAAAAGATTGCCGAGTTCTGGCCTTCCAGCTCGTTAAAGCGACCGGAAGTGCTATCCCTCCTCTAGATTTTAATCTTTTTGGACCTGAGGGATTATTGCACAAAAAGATCGAGCGCTTGTTTTATTCGGCTCGTTAAAACGATCGAAAACTCATCCCTTCTGTATTGTTTTATACCTTTTCGGACTTAAGGGATTAGATGACGAAAAAGGAATTTTGGAGTTAACTTTATGTACCTTTTCAGACTCTCTAAAAATGAAAAGGACCGAGTTATCCTTGTCGTTAGACTCGTTAAAATCAGTAAATAGCGACAAACTTGTCTTTAGACGAGAACGAGTTTCACTATCGCTAGGCTCGTTAAAACATAGCGATGGGCTTGCCCGAAAGGCAGGTTATAGAACAAGCATATGTTATCCTCCTCAAGCTTGACAAAAATAAAGAGGTACTGGTCAGCAATGACTGGGGAAAAATTGGGAGAAACTAAAGAAAACTTTGATGGTAGCAGGTCACTCTTGAACATGACACTTTTCCTCCGTACCACAATCGGGTTGGGTTGTTTCATTCACCGGTCACATCACCATGGTCTCGCCATACCATCCATAATTGGGGTAATGCTACCGATCCATTGCATCAGTGTCGCCATATGTTCAAGAGAAGTCGTTCAGAAAGAGTCAACCGGGTCCCATCCACTACCATACATTATCCTTCATCCATTCATGACCGCCACCCTGAATCATATGTCACAGATCGTTTTCACCTCCATCAAAATCATTAGCTCCGTTCTGTGTCACTGATGTGGGATTCATTAAGGCCCTCCTTTGACAGATCGCTTCTTGTCGACATCAGCTCATTATCCAAGAAGTTGATCTAGGAACAACCCCTTCAGTAATTTGAAGCTTGCATGCCTCAATGGCAAGTTTCTCACTTCCGGCAACAGGTATACATCAATGACCTTCGACCAGAAGATTTTGCATGGTGTTCGACGCCAAGTCCTGTATTCACACCACGTGAATTGTACTGCAGTACCTTGAGGGTCATTATCATTATCGGTGATTCCTCTCGCGCTTGTTAACGGTTTACATCATTGACCGGTAATCAAGCGATGTCTTTCCATGTTCGACTTCAGCGCAATTCTCACATGGATCGACTTGTACTTAGAGTGAAGATCGAACGAGTTTGAAGACCCCGGATCTAGTTTCATCCATCCGGGCTGCGATATATATTCAGGAAAAATAAAGACATTTGACATGTACATCATTGCAGCAGATCATCATCCTACTCAAAGGATGATAATTTCACCAAAATTATCAGTCTACCATCAGACGATTGTCTGTGCTATGTACAAAAATGAATTTATAAAGCTGAGCATGGGAATGCCCGCCTCAGCCAGATCATGAAAGCAGTATGAATCATAATGTATTGTATTGTATCTTATTACAGGTCTCTTCCCAGCAAATGGATGAACTTCGGACCCTCCTGGATAAAGCATTTCACCCGATAAACGGCCTCATACTTTAGGGGGCAACTGTTATAGACATTTTTGTGCCTTGCATCACTAAGCATGAAATGTCAATAATCTAAGGGATCCAAAGTCCCTAAACATGTTGTTCCTACCCCTAGAGGAACAAGGCCAACAAACCACAACAATTCACAAGAGTTCTCCACCTGAAAACACTCAAAAACAAGCCAATTCTGGATCATGTCAACTTCTCCACTGAGCATCTGCACTGAATGTCAACTGCTCCACTGTCTACCTGTGTTGAATGTCAACTGCAACAAAGGCTACCTGCGCTGAGCGTAACTGGACAAGTGGCAGGCTCATTTCTCAATGTGTCAATGCTCAGGAAGCTTCCAAAATGACACTTGCATCAAGGAATTCGACTGGTGATGAGTAAGAGGTTCCAAATCTCCAAGTGGAAGCAAGAACCTCCAAGTGGACTCAAGAACTAAGAGAGGGAGAGGACACTAGTCAGTTTCATACCAGCCTCAAGCTGACTCATCCTCTCTCAAAAAGATCTATATATAGATCTCTCCTCCATGGGAAGAGGAGGCTGGAATTTTGTTATTGCAAAGAATTTCTGCTAGTTTGAGACTGGAATCATTGGGTGCTTAATGCTTTGAAGGGAGGTGAAGATAGGAATTCCATTCTGCTGGGAAGGAGATGCTGGATTGGAGCCCTCTGGGTTGTATCTCTTCCTGAACCTTGTTATTTATCAATAAAGCTATCTTGGTTTTCTCCTATATACTGATGTATCTTTGATGTATGACTGCATTAGTGTATTTGATTTATTTCTAATCCTGAATCATTTATGAATATGAATATCTGCCTTTGTGTTGTGTTCTTCTCTTGTCTCAAGTAGCTGTTCTCTTGTCGCAAGTAGCTGTTCTCTTGTGATCTCGCAGGAATCAAGTAGCTGTTCTCTTGGACGAGCGAGGAGGCAAGTAGCTGTGAACACCCAAAGGAGAAGAGGATCTAGATCGAGGGACAAACGGAAGACACCGGTAAGTCCATTGATCTCTCTTCTTTCCCATTTCATAAAGGAAGAAACCAGAATAGCTGTCTCTGTTTGTTGCTAAGGCACTGTCACACCTTAGGTGGATAGGATCGTCCTGCATAGGAATTTTTCCCCACAACACCCTGCTTACCTTTTTTCATGTCATCATGCAATAAGATGATTGAGGTGCAGTTGTGTCAAGGAATAAGCCAGATAAACTTCTTCCTTATATAGCCTAAAACCATTTTTCTGTTTAAGTACTATAAAATCCTGGTCTACCCGATAACCTGGAAAATTATAATCATTGTAATACCCATAAGGAGGGTACTAGATAATGATACATTTGTAATGACACCCTATCCAATCAGGGCCCATGCTTAAGACCATATTGTTGTATCTGTGTAGGTGAGTAGAGGCAGCTTTGAAATTTCTATACCCAAATGGCTCCCTGTTTCTAACATTGTTAGAGGAAGCTTCCCATATTTGTCTTGATGCTGATAAAGCTTCCTCCTTAATTTCCTGAAAGTATTCCTTTCTTGCCTGTATGATATCTGTATGGAGTGGTCCTAATTGAGCCACGACTCTTGCTCGTTTCATGAACTATTTATGCTGGACAGAAAGATGTAGGGGTTTTGTGGGTTCTCCCCTAACCCATAAGTCTATACCATATTCCCTTTTTTGAAAAGTGTTATAGGCTTTAGCCCATTTTATCTAATTGGTGGCAAAAGAAAGAAAAGCTTGAAATTGAATATCCCCAATGAAGGGGCCAGGATTATTTTCTAGTTTGTCCTTCAAGAAAAAATTGTGCATGTATAATTCACATAAAAGGCATTGTATTTATTCATTTTGTTCCTTGAAGTATTTGACAAAGTCTGGAGTGGTCTTGAATTCCGTTGAGTTACCAGCGTTGACAGCTTTAAATTTCAGTAAGAGGTATCTTTCTAACAAAAATAGTGCATGATTGATGGCAAGTGATCGACAAGACAAAGCATCAAAGTAGAGAGAACAAATAGTTTCAATTTGCTCCTTGGACTTCTACAACTTGGCTTGTGCTTTTTCTACTTTATTCTTCTCATCTTTTAAATTGGCGAATGTAAAATCTTCTGTTACAGTAAGTGCCTCGAATTTCTTTGCAATTCCTTGTGTACTTGTAATGACACTACTTCTTCCTTATGTCGAGTCAACTCCTACTGAGTCTTGGCTAGTTCATTTTGCAATTTTATGATAACAGCTTCACATACCAGAGGAATGTTGTGAGGTGTTTCCTCTATCTATGTTTCATCATCCTATGTTATCATTGACTCAGTTTGAACAACAGCCTCAGCCGCTTCTCAGGACATACAACAATCTACTTGGATATCTCCTTCAAAATAAGTTTGAACAACAAGTTCAACTATTCCTTGGGGCATACGGAAGTATTCCAGATTTTTCTCCTTAGAATTGGTTTGGACAACAACATTTGTAGTGGGGATTTCTGTTTGGGTTTCCATTGAGAAAACGCAAGGACATTCAGTCTGAATCTCACTATTCTTCAAAGGACATTGCTCTGATTGGTCCCTTTTGAGCAAACAAAAAGACTCTCAGTCTCAGCTTCAATATCCTCCAAAGAGAAGTGTTCTGCTTGGGTCCCTACAGTTTCCAATTCCACCTTCAATTTCCAAATCCTAACTGTTTCCTTTAACCATTCTCTCAATTCATTAACTGTTTTCTTTTGCTTCTTGTACTTCTTAAGCAACTTCCTCAATCTATCCTTATATGTTTTCTTCATCATGGGGTTTTTGATTGGCGGTGGCACAACTGTGTTTATTTCAGGTTCAGGTGGAGTTGTGCCAATATCAGGATGAGGTTCCAATGGAACTGTGTCTCCCGATGGATTCTCGTCTTCCAGGTCTTTTTCTTCATAGGCTTCTCTCTCAGGAGACTCCAATGGAATAGTGTCTCCTGAGTGATTATCATTTTCAAGGTCTTCTTCTATATGGGCCTTGTCCTCTGGGGACTTCATTAAGACAGTATCCCCTGGTTGATTTTCATCCTCCAGGGTTTCTTCTGTAGGGTTTTCCTTCACTGGGGGTTCCAATGGAACAGTAACCTCTGTTTGATTTCCATCCCTAAGGGTTTCCTCTGCATGGGCCTCTTTCTCAAGGGGCTCATTCATAGAGGGAACTAGTTCCCTCTAACCCTCCAAATTATCAGCAAATGGAAAAGTTTCAGCATGGCTAGAACTACCGACAGAGGCAGACTGGTTAAGGGCATGATTTTTCCCTTCAGAGTTTCCAGATGACTCCCTTTCCTCATAGAATGTCCCCATATTCTCTAATACTTGGGCCACTTCTTCCTCATATTCCTACAAAAAGTCATCTTGTGGACTTGGAGAGGGCATGTGAGACGACCCTGCTTCTTCTATTGGAATTGGGGTGTGCTACTGTGATTTTATCCTCGGAGAGTGCCTACGCTTTACTGGGCCCGAGGCCAAAAAAGGATTCCTTCTTTTTCTTGTCCTTTTCGAACCTGTTACTCTTACCCCTTGCTATTCAGTCTCTGGTTTTTCTTTTGGTGGGGTCAAAGCAGGATTTACAAGGTTATCCTAGGTCAATTGTTGTTAGGCCAGTCCATGAATGATGATTAATTTAATCATCCCATGATGGATGATGACAAAATGTGGGTCCTTAGCCTTTCTGACCTGACTAGAAACGTCATGCAATAAAGAATTTAAATAAAATTGCAAATTAACTATAATTTTCTACTTCAGAATAGCTAACAGTTTGAGTTGTCGAGGTTTTACCACATCCTAACATCCATCACAAGTGATATACCTCTAAACAATGGTCGCCAATTCCTGCCATGGTTGCCTTAAAGCTGTAGGGTGAATCCCTTTTCCTTTGCATACCAATTGTTCATCTGGGTCTTGGAATACTGTGACTGCGTCCTGCAGAAGAACATGCTTATCTGTCCATCTCGTGCCTTCTGCTAGAAGTCTAGAGACTTCAGCTATAACTACTTCAGAAACTGTTATGTTTCTGCCTTTCACCATCATGTGTCCATTCTGTAGATTCTGCAAAAATTCAAGTGTTATTTCCTCATGGAATCCCTGTAATTTGGTCAAGTATTGAAGCCAGCCGACGCGCTCAAGAATTTCATGAGCCTGTTCTGATACTTGGAGTACTATAGGTTCATTGCGGATGGATTTTCCTCCCATGGTTGTTGCTTCTCAGTAACTGGTTCACTTGCAATTTTGCATGCACTCTTCTCACAATTTCATAGTTTGGAACAACACCATAAACCATATACAAATCGTTCAAGTTATTAATAGAGCAGCAACGTTGTTTTAGAGTTAATATCAAAGGAAATTATGTTGTTTGTCTCATCAATAGTTTTTTGTGCAGCTTAATAATTAGTTCACATGCTATCCGTAATGCTTACCTTCCCCCCTCTAATCAAAAAACAATTTAATAATTATTACACATGCGCATTCATAATGCGGTCCTTCGCCCCTCCAATAAGAAAACAATTTAATAATCATTACACATGCTATCCATAACACAAACTATCCCCCCTCCAATCAGAAAAGGGCGTCCATACCCACAAACCATGGGAAAAAGGTAAAGGGTGTCAGGAAGTCATAAATGCAGTCGGACAACAATCAAAGAAGTACATGTCAAAAGATTTGAAATGCCCGTAAAAGGAATAAAATATAAATTAGATCATTATGTGAAGAGATATTTACCTTAGGTGGAAAAGGTGACGATGCATGACCGACAATAAATGTTAATGACTGTTGGTATCAATTGATCAGACAATAATGATATAATGCATATAAAGATATAGTTTACCATGCATGTTGGTTAATTTAGTTATAAATGTTGTTCAAATGGTAAATTCACCTTTAGAAATGAATCAATAGGGGATAATAGGATAAGGAATATTTGGCAATGTAACATAGCACTTCAATACCACAAGCAGAGCCACTGCTGCCAGTAGGTGTTCATAGCCTCGACACAGTTGCTTTTTAACCCCACAAATGAGCCAAAGTCCTCCTTTCAGTATTTAGATGATGTTCCTTTTTGTTGCTATAAAGAGACCACTATGCTGGCATGGTAACCAGATAATCATAGTGCCATTCACTAGGATATAACAAAGTGATAAGGTCGACTCATGATGAGACCTCTCCTTCTAACAGTTTTAACTATCAAGAAGGTCATTACCCTGGTGTGGTGTCCATAATGGAATGTCACTTGTTACATCCTTATGATTATGGTAGGTTGGCTCATGATGAGACCCCCTATCCTCTTTAAGAAGATGTGTGTTGCATTTTTATATTTTCATTTTTTTATTGTAAAGGGAGGGAGGCTCATTTACTCCTTAGGAGTCAGGGATGGTGTGAGAAGTAAAAAAATGCCAATGAAAGTTATGCTTTTATCCCTATATCATCATACCAAAGGGAATTATCAATTGAAAGTGTGAAAGATTAACCTGCATGGTATTAAGATAGTAAATCATTTTATGATGTTTCCAAAGAGAAGATATTCAACCATTCATTATATAGATGAACTAGGTCAGTTTTGGAATAAACATGACCATCAAAGGTTTTATAAGTCATAATGGTATTAATATTATTGTTTTTCTTTTATATCAGTTACAAATTCCAAATCCAAACAGATGGTTTTACTAAGAAAACATGGAAGAAGAAAAATGGCAAAAAGACTAATCGACGATGGAACAAAAAAAAAAATCACAGCTCTTCATTCTACCGAACAACAATTGTTCAATTGATTGAACAACAAACACACAAAAATAAATCGGTGATGTTCAACTGATTAAAAAGCAGTTGTTCAATCGATTGAACAAAAACTATTCAATTGATTGAACAATAAAACACACAAAAAGAAATTGGTGTTGTTCAATTGATTGAACAACAACTGTTCAATCGATTAAACAACAATTGTTCAATTGATTGAATAGAAAAACACACAAAAAGAAATCGGTGTTGTTCAATTGATTGAATAACAGTTGTTCAATCAATTGAACAACAACTTTTCAATTGATTGAACAACAAAACACACAAAAGGAAATTGGTGTTGTTCAATTGATTGAAAAACAAAACACACAAGAATAAATCGATGTTGTTCAATTGATTAAACAGCCAAACACACAAAAATAAATCGGTGTTGTTCAATGGATTGAACAACAACTGTTCAATTGATTGAACAAAAAAACACAAAAAAAGAAATTGGTGTTGTTTAATTGATTGAACAACAGTTGTTCAATGGATTGAATAGAAAAACACACAAAAGCAAAAAAACTGGAGCTATTCAATTGATTGAACAACAAAACACATAAGAAGAAATCGATGTCGTTTAATTGATTGAACAATGACTATTTAATTGATTGAACAACAAAATACACAAAAAGGAAAAATTGGAGATGTCCAATTGATTGAACAACAATTATTAAACACACCCAAAAAACAAGAGAAATCCTCGTATTTACATAGTGATGCCTAAACTAAATTGCAACCAACCGTAAAAAGAATATATACATTATTTACAGCTGAAGAAAGATAATTTTTTATGAAAGTAAAGCTATCGGGTCATCACTCCCTGCAACTAAAATTTTCATAGTGGGATCATCACATACCTGTTGGAAAAAAGACTCTTTGGTGAGTGGTTGATGATAAAGATGCACTTAATGTTCATTCACCCTGAAAGAATGGTTGGACTCATCGATGGTAGTTAGAGTGAGAGTGCCATTGTTGTGTACCTCTTGAATTTCATAAGGGCCAATCCACCTTGTCTGTAACTTGCCCGGAAAGTCTTGGAATCTGGAATTATAGAGGAGTGCCCAATCTCCTTTTTGAAACGTCTTCTTTTTAATAAGACTATTGTGCCACTTTTCCCTTTTTTGCTAAATAATTGCAGTGCATTGTAGAGAAAGTAGTCGAGCGTCATCCAATTCATTTATTTGTTGAAGTCATTTAGTTTGGGCCTCCGTAAGATCCAATCCCACTTCCTGGGCTATTCCGAGAGCCTTTATTTGAAATTCAATAGGAAATATAGGTTCTTTGCCAAATACAAGTTGGTACGGACAATATCCAGTAGTATTTCACCAAGTTGTGCAATAGGCCCACAAGGCCTCTGGTAGTCTAGCAGCCCAGTCCTCCCGATGTGTTGAAACTGTCTTGGTCAGAATTGCTTCAAGGACCTTGTTGGTGCTTTCAACCTGCCCATTCGCCTTCCAGTGTTAGGAGGAAGTGACTCTATGTGTGATGTGGTGGTTCCGTAGAGTGGTTGTAATATTATTTCTTACAAATTTCCCTCCTCCATCTGTTATCACTTCCCTAGGTAAACCATACCACACAAATAACCCAAAAAGGAAATTAATTACAGCTTCTTCTGTAGCTCTTGGCAAATCTATTGTTTCTACCCACTTTGTTACATAGTTTGTAGTAACCAGTATGTAGGCCTTTTGGTTTTATGGTGGATGAAATGGGCCAACAAAATCTAATTCCCATCGTGTGAAAGGTTCTATTACCAATTGGGGTTGAAACGACATTTTGTCAGATTAACCAGGACGACCCATCCTTTGGCAGCTATCACAAGCCTGGACATATTTCTTAGCATCTTTAAAAATAGTGGGCCAATAATAGCCCATCTGTAGTACCTTATGCCCAGTTCTACGATTTGTGAAGTGTCCTCCGCAGGTCTCGTCAAGGCAGGCCTTCAGGATGTTGTAGATTTCATCTTCACGAATGCATGCGCATATCCAAATATCAGACCCTGTATGAAAAAGATATCTGCCAATCCAAGAAAATCGGGCATTGCGCTGGAAAATCTATTTCCTTTCCCTGTTGTCAAGTGTCTGGGCAGCTTTCCTACTGCCATATAGTTTGCTACATCTGCATACCATGGAATTTTAACTACTACACCAAATAAATGTTCGTATGGAAACTGGTCATCTACTGTGAATGGATCATTTATCTTTGGAACCTGAGACAAAAAATACGCGACTGGGTTTTCCTTCCCTAAATGATCTTTAATGGTGATATAAAACTCCTACAAAAGTAACAACCAACGAGTCACTTGACCATTTGTAATGGGTTTGTTAGCTAAGTATATAATGGCGAAATGATTAGTATACAGAAAAACTTGATAGCCAATTATATAATGTCTAGATTTGTTTATGGCATAAATGAAAACTAAGAATTCCTTTTCTGTTACTGTATAATTAAGTTTGGTAGCAGTAATATTTTTTCTGATATAATAAATAGAATAAGGCTTTTTGTCCTCCTCTTGGCCAAGGACAATGCCTATTGCTGCATCTAATGTGTCCATAGAGATGTGAAAGGGCAACTCCTAGTTGGGTCCATGCAATACTGGTGTCGTTGAAACTAATTTCTTGAAATTTTTAGAAGTTGTGTCACATTTATTAGACCATTTAAAGTCAACATTTTCTGTTAAAGCATACAAAGGCACAACAATTTGTGATTTTTTTTTTATAAACCTGTGATAATAACCTACATATCCAAGGAAGCTACATACCTCTGTCTAAGTACATAGTGTAGGCAGCAGGAGAATTACCTGTATCTTTGTTGGATCTACCTATATCCCAACTACAGAAATGTAGTGTCCTAGGATTAGGCCTTTTGTCATCATCGTGTGATACTTGAAATTTCTTAAACACATCCTGGTGGTGATGCATCGTTCCAAAACCTTCTCTAATGTCTGTAGTGCTTGGTCAAAGTCGTCCCCATACGGGGTAAAGTCATCCATGTAAACTTCAAGTCCTTCATTTATCAGATTAGCAAAAATACTGAGTATGGCCCTCTAAAACGTAGCTGGGGCATTACATAAGCCAAATGGTAACACTCTGTAAGCAAATGTACCCCACAGGTAGGTAAAGGTGGTTTTTTCTTGGTCTTCAAGGGTGATTTGGATCTGATTGTAGCCGCTGAAGCCATCCAGAAAGGAAAATAATTGTTTTCCTGCCAGTGTATCAAGGACTTGATCAATAAATGGAAGAGGGAAGTGATCTTTCTGTGTGGCCTTGTTCAATTCCCGATAATCCACACAAATATGCCACTTCTCGTTTTTCTTGGGAATAACCAACAACAGAGAGACCCACTTTCTATCCAAAATGGGATAAATGAAATTCACATCTAGCAACTTCTGTAGCTCTTCTTTTACAATATCTTTGAGATGTGGATTCAATCTACGCTGAGGTTGTCGGATAGGACAAGAATCCTTTTTAGTGTAGATATGATGCGTACATAATTATGGGTCTATGCCCTTCATGTTTGGATAGTCCCAAGAAAAATCCCCTTTATATTTTTATAAAACTTGTATGAGCTTTTGCTATTGGTCATTGTCCAGACTATCATTAATGTTTAAAATCTTGCCTGGTTCAATTTCAATAGGCTTGCTATTATGAATGGCAGTTGTCTGGATATGTTGATCATCAATATCTTTCAAAGGGTCTTCCAAGGCTTCATTGTCAAGAATTTATTTTAACATTTGACATTTGACATTATTCGTAGTGGCTGGTTGATTGATAAAGTTATTGATTACATCATCTTCAGTCTGATTCTTGAACTCAAGTGCCTCTGCTATTGTAAGCGGTGAACGAATTCTTTCTTCTAGGTATGAGGGTGGTTGTTTATGTATTTTCACAATGGGTGGACTTGGTTTGGCAGGAGGATATAAAACAATATTTTTTACAGTGTCCCCCTTAGCAATGGTCATGCTTCCCTCTCGACAACCTATGTAAGCATCAACTGTTGCCAGCCAAGGTCGACCCAAAATTAAAGGGTGCCCATCTAATCGACTTTTTTGGTTTATGACGAGGAAATATACTGGGTACTCCCATGAATCCATAGAAACCGTAATATCATGTCAAGTTCCCTCTGGTCTTATCACCGAATGATCAACAAGTTCCAGCAAGGTGGTGGTTGGTTCTAGAGTTGTGATACCAAGTGTCTTACATGTTTCTGTTGTTAAGATGTTAATGGTTGCACCTAAGTCAACTAATGTGTTTGGAAATGAGCGGCCATATATTTGGACTGTAACTATGGGATTCCTAGGATCTTCATATTTTATTGATGTTTCCCCGCCCAAGAGAAAATCAGATAAGGTCCCTACAACATGAATAGTGGGTGGAGCTTTTACTTTCCTCACAAGATTTTTCACACATAGTTCTTTAATTGTTTTAGCATAAATAGGAATATCTTGGATGGCCTGGAGGAGAGGAATTTTCATGCAAAGATTTTTCAGTTCCCATATGAGATAAAAGTCTAGATAAACAATTGGTTTAGGTATTTCTAATCTTTCAGGGAACAGGGGAGAAGTGACTACGAGTTTTTCAGGATCTTTATGCTCGACCGTATCTTCTCCTTGTTTTATTTCTGTGTCAATCACAGTTGATGGTATATGTATAGGTGGGGTTTCTAACTCAATTGGTGGCTGGTCTTTGTCTTCCTCAGAAGTGATAATGCATCCTGACCTCAATCTAAGTTCATTGCATTCTTTTTGTTCAGTCTCATAGTCTGAGTTTTCAACAATTTGTATCAGTTGAACCAGCCTGTTATTGGGGTTTGGATTCGGTTGAGATGGTAGTTGGGGATGCAGAAGGGGTTAAGGATTTTGTTGTAATGGATATGGGGTTGATAATGTAGGTTGAGGTTGAGGACTTGTACCCATAGGCATATTAGTTATTCCTAGAGGTTTCTGCCAATTTGAAGACCAATTCGAATTTTTTGAAGTAGAGGTAGACCACTGGGATGGATATGGATTACTTTGCCAAAAAGGAGTAACAGGAGAATTTGGCCAACCATTACTCGAAAAGGATGGAGTTAGCCAAGTTGACAGAGGAAATGGTTGGGACTGTCAATTCGAGAAAGGTGATTGACCTTTTCCACACTGCTCTGGAATTTTGTTGTTGATCAAATGACAGAAGGAAAGAACTGAGATGTGTCTTGTGACATACCAGTGGGTTGGCCTTGCCACTGTCGACGCTGATTCATTAGGTATACAGGTTTTGTCTCTTCTTATACTTCTTTAAAAACTTCTTTTAGCCCTCTAAGTGATGGACACTTCTCAGTGGCATGGTCCTTGGTGCAAATAGTGCATGTTTGGACCATGTCCAATGGACACTCCCATTGGTTGTGCTTCTTCCATCAGTGTGAGCAAAAAATGACCAAGTTTTGTTCTACTAAGGCTTGTTTCTGTTTTTCCTGCAGGATGTTCAACTGCGTTGTAAGGGTGCCCAAGAAGTTCGTCTTGAAGTTCTCCAGTAGGTTACTGATTTACATTCTTGTTACGCCTCCATTGTGCGGTTTTCATCCTCTAGTCGTAAGATCTCGACTTCCTATCCCGGTGCGTGTGCTACCTCGTGAACACCTGATGCACAAACGAATGATTTCATCATAATCCTCTTGAGAAAATTCTCCCTTCCCCATAAAATTTAAATTTTCTATCCATTCTTCTTTCATTCCTTTAATTAGGATGGTTTTCAGGACTTCTTTTGATAATGTGGAGTGAGGGGATCTCTGCAAATTGTAGTGAAATCGTTCGACATATTCTTCTAAAGTTTCATTATCCTTTGCAGACATCTTAAAGATTTCATCTTTTAATTCTCTAGTCCTAAAATAGTCCTGATATTTTGTGAGAAAAGAAGTTTTCATGTCATCCTAAGAGTTAATAGTGCACCCACCTAAACCCATGAACCACCTCAAAGCTGATCCTTTTAGAGTAGAAGGGGACAATTTTAATTTTTGAGGATTGGTGGTGTAATCGTATCCTTTGCATAGGATGTCAAACTCAAATAAGTGCAGAGGATGTCAAACTCAAATAAGAAGACATATGGATCCCCTGTGGTCATCCCATGAAAGGTTGGGAGGTTTTGCAAGGGAATAGCTTTCATTAGGGCATTGGCTACTAGGTCAACTATGGGGTATTCCAATGTCGAGGTCTAACCTTGAGGTTGATTCGCCATTTGGTCGAAAATGTGCCAATATCCTTTAGGGACTTCAGGGGATGTTATTTGAGTAAGTGGAGTATTCTTAACCTGGGAAGGTTTTGCGGCACTGCCCAGATCTAGGATCACAGGAGATCCTAGTTCAAACACCTGTGGCTCTGCCTTAGTAGTTCCACTGGTTTATCCCTCTCCTTTTCTTAAATTGCACGATTTTCCCTCTTGTAAAGGATTAGAATGTAAATTTTCTCTAACCTGAAAGTTCTGTTCAGATCCTCCAATTTGGCTATGAATCTCAGTGTAGGTTGCAGATGGTGAGGCTAATGCTTCAGGGATTACAATATGGATTTTCCAGATATAGTCTGGGGTCCTATTGATGCCTGAGACTCTGCTTTTCTTACGATTTCATCTATAAAAGTTGATCTCCCAAGGTTCATCGATCCCTTGGGTTTTGTGGATTTAGGTGGGGGGTTTTGATCTTTTTCTATCTTTTTATTCCTAATCATTCATAAAAAGCCCCATACTCCTATTTAACCTCTATGCATTTGCTGAAAAGCGGGCTGATGAGAAATCACTTTACTTGTTGGTTACGCAGGTTCTTGCCTCCCGTTTTTAAAACCCAATTCTTTTATAGCAAAATAAAAAAAAATCACTTTGAAACACTCTCCTCGACAATGACGCCAAAATATTGGTGCACTAAGATGACTACTAAAAGCAATCTTAATACCTACATTAATCATCAACCCAGGGTAAGTCTATTTATTTCAAGAGTGTTCAGCATTGTCTATGCAAGTGAATTCATAGGCTAATTCATAATGAAATGATTTAGAATTGTTGCAATGATTAATATCTAATTCTCAAAGTTCAATCCAAAACAATTCTGAAAGAAATCTTTAAAGCAATTTCAAATCTACTTTAATCTATTATGCAAAGAACTGAATCGGAATGCAAGTAAAAGGAATCACTCTTAGAAAATCTAACTGGTATAGAAAATAATTCGTTCAGCATGAAGGAAAGCTACAGCAAATGAACAACAAGTAACTATTCAAACATCTCACAGAAATCAATCAACTATAAGCTTGAGATCTCTAGTAACACTACTTCAGAATGAACAACAATCGAATACTTAAATTAACCTGATCAATTCGGTAAAGATTAACATGCAGATGTAAAACACGACAAGCTCTAGAATCTAGTTTGAATGGAAAAAGAAAATCATAATAATCAATACTCACAACAATCTAAATAATTCTAATTTCATGAACTAACAATAATGAACAATTATAAGAATAAGCATAAATAAATATGACACAATTAAAGCAGTAAATCTCCTATCGACCAAGCCCAAAGTCTCCAGAAGTCACTGCCGAAAGACACTCAGAATGTGATTATAGGTAAAACACAATCTTCTTCATTAAACTTGATAATAGAGTTATAACATCACAATAATGAAAGTACTCTGTTTCCAAAAATGAATAGTTACAATCTTGAAATTTCCTAACTAGCTATTCATTTCTCCAGATGGCTTTATATAACCTTGGAAAGATAAATGGATAAAAGTGAATCCTCGGGATCAGGAGATCCTGAGGATTTCGCAACTGACAATCTGATTTCATCATAGAATAGAATTAATCCTCCTGGTCTTCCGTTGTCTTTTGTAATCGAGATGTTTTCCTTTTCCTTTATTGATCGTTGTTGTTCTATCATTTGAACAACAATTGTTCAATTCATGTTCCCACATATAAAGATAGAGAAGGTTAGTTTTTCATGCCTAGATTTACCCAATTCATTAATGATCGTTTTTATCCAGCTTCTACAATTGTTTCTTCAACATTTATTCCTAAAACGAAGATAAACACATAAAGATGAATGATAAATTAATCTAATAAGAGGATAAAACATACCTTTTCCACGGTCCAACAACCTCCTTCCTAGGAATTCCAAAATCCACTGTCAAAGTCAAAGTTGCATCCAATGTCCACCGCTACAATCCTACACCACTTGTCCTCTCAACGAACAGTTACCAACTCATTGTTCCAGGGCGCACTCCCAATGTGCATTTGATTCCATCTGGGAATGATAATGACCAAAACAAATATATCCCGGACGTTCCCTTCTCTGCTACACAGTCCCTCGAGAAATCTGGTCACCCCCTTCAGTGTAGTCACACACCTTCAAGTTCCGTTGGCACCCCCATCCCAGGAAATCCATCCCTCAGCAAGGCTTCCTTGCATCAGAAGGTCCAAAAACCAAGGCATGTCCATGCCTTAAAACCATCACATCGGTCATAACTTTCTCATGGAAATCAATGGAAACTATTAGGTACCAATGTCCCACAATGGCTCTGCTTCTAAATTCTTTACCATCATACTTCTAACTGTTCTAATTTCTTTTTTTGTTGTTGCTAATTATTGCAATCAATTTCAACAACCCAACCCGAGAATTTCTCATGATTTCTTGTACCAAGAACAGAACTTCCATTAGATTTAAAATAAGTTGAAATAAATTCACATCATACCTCATAAGTAGCTTGTCAATAAGGTATACTTTCAATTCTGTTCACTTCTTGTATCAATAAGTCAAACTAGCATCTTTGACCAAATCATCAGGTATAAAGATATCACATTAAGTTAGCTCAGTACACAACTATCATAGATCAAAATCATCAATCGCATGTAACCATCATGAACCAGAATAATAGATCCCATGTAATCATCATAGATCAGAATCATAAATCACATGCATACTAAAACTGAAATAAAATACTAATACTTATCCTTTAATAAATCCTTAACTTCTAGCTTTGTCCTTATTCCATACGCACATCGAACGGTTGCCACACCTGACAAACACCTAGTTCCTTCTCTTCAACCATGTACACATACACATAGTGTACATCCCACACATACAACCACACTCGACATAGAACACCATGCAATTCATGCACCTACACCTGACATACAACTCATACACCTACATCTAGTGTAAAACACAACACAATATGTACACCTACATCTAGTGTACACCACCACACAATACATATACCTTCACCTGATGTACAACACAATACATATACATACACAAAGTACAACACAATGAATACACATGTCACGATACCACGAGTACACAATGCGCATACATCATACTGCATGCATGCAACACAACATGTATGACATGCACACATTACCACTAGTACACTAGTACCATATGTACAACATGTACACAATACCAACTATGCACAACACCACCTGCACAACATGTGCACAACATCACATGTACACAGCACCACTTGCACAACGTGTACATAATGCCACATGTACACCACACCACATGTACAATGTGTACATAGCACCAACCATACATAGCACTACATGATTGACATGCATACGACACCACATGTACATGACACCACATGCTGACAACACCACTTGTACAATCATGAAACAACACCATATGTACATAGCACCAAATGTACAACATGAAAACAAAACCATATGTACATAGCGTTGCATATAAAACATGTATATAACACCCTACGTACACAACACTACATATTCGACATGCACACAACACCATATGCACACAGGATCGCATATCCATCATGCACACAATACAATATGTACACAACACCACATATACAACATGTACATAGCACCATCTATACCCAGCACTGCATATTCAATATTAATACATCACTATCTATACCACCCTGCACATAACATTGCATAAACAACAGGTACACATACTATATATACACAACATCACAGACACAACATGCACAACATATACAACATATGCACAGCAGTAGTACCACACATCTAAACCACACTATTTCTACCAAGAAACTTTGTTTCCAGTGTCTTATCCATGCTTGTCCCATCATGTCGTAGACCACACTGCTTTAATTTCGCTGAAGTACCTTCAACGTTACATGTCATAACATAAACATAGGCATAATAAAAGCATACACTATCAATTCATATCCACATGATACTGACCTCATATATTTTTCATAACTACTCTTCCCACTTGATTCCTCATGAACGAGAAACCTCTTTATGCCATTCACCTGCATAAGGGATCATTCCTTCACAATAATGATCCCTGAAAACCCTATCCGACAGTGACATAGATACATAGATACATACATATATATTAACATTAGCATAAACAATCATGATCCCATCAGACAATGATATGCATACATACACATACACATATAAACATCCACATAAAACAATAATGATCTAGTGAGACAATGACATACATACATGCATGTATACATATAAACATTAGCATAAAACAATCATGATCCATGATGACCCTATTAGACATGACATACATACATACATACATACATGTATACATATATAGACATCAACATAAAATGGATGTCATAAGGTCAAGGTTAAGAGAACTCCCTTTATGCGTGCAACATATGCACAACATCGAGAACAATAATTATTGTGTTTATTTTTTGCTTATTGTTATGCTAATAAAAAATCTATTTTGAATAGACTTCCATAATTTTAATTTAATTATCAGTAATTATTTGGTGGATAGTAGGGATACCTTCATGTAATATTTTAAAATAATCTTAAATATGTCGATATGCATGTCTATTTCAGAATATGTCTTCTAGAATTTTAATCTAATTATTAGTAGTTATTATGTGTGTTGGATAATGTGTTTAAATTGGTGACAACCAATGTCATGTTATTGATGTCATAGGAGGTATGATAACCTAGATATCATTGATAATTTTATGAAGTTATGACAACCAAATGAGTATGTAGGAGGTCTAGTTAGATAGTCCTCTCTGAGAGATTTCTATCGACATATAACACTTGGTCAAACTCCCAAGGAATAAGGAGAAACACTAATTTGAAGTCAAGAAAATTCATAATGAAGAAAAAGGGGTCAAACCCCAAATTCATTAAACAATGTGCATCTTTGTTTGTTGATTATGCGATTTGGGTCTAGTTTAGGGGATCAACGACAGTGGAAGTCTCAAGTTGCATGAAATTTAAAAGGGAGTTGTGTGTGGTTTTTGCTTGGTTCCCATTAGAACAGTGGAGGGTATGAGCCCGCATCCCACATTGTTTACCATATACATTTGGGGTAGCATTTATTGCTACATTGACAACACCATATAAATGGAAAAATTGGCAGGTTTGACATGGTGGACTATAAGTTCAATGTGGCGGGTCCAATAAACCCTTAACGTGGCATATTTATGATGTGTCTATTATTTATGTTGTAGGACAACACTTCGTGATACAAAACTTGCCACATGGTGGCATAGTATTGGTGCCCACATGGATGATATATGCCAAGTGGCGGCATAGGATTTGTGCCCACATGGATGATATATGCCAAGTGATGGCATAGGATTGTTGCACTGGAGATGGCATGTGACGATGTGGAAGTATGAAATATAACATGTGATGATGTTGTAGTATGGTAGTGTTCCATGAGGCATGCCAAGTCAACATCTTTGGGTAGCCAATTGGGAAAAATTTTAGTGATGCATGGCACGACTTAGAGAGTGCCATGTGGCATGATGATGTCAACATACAATTGACCATGGATTCCTAAGGACTAGGTCACATGGCAGGAGCAAATGGAGGAAAAGGGAAAGCCCAAGGGGATACCTTAGTCAAGGCCTAAGTACTAAATTGAGTCATATGGAGGTTTGATTGTTGACCCCAAATTTGAAATAGCATCGGTTGTAATTTGAATAAACAAAGGTTTGGTTGCATCAACACACATATATATGTGGGTGCAATGGGATGGAAAGTGTGTGTACTTGGTCTAAGACACAATGAGTATTTTGGCATAGTGGTTAAGTGTGAAGGTTTTCATCTTTGAAGTCACAAATTGTGGCTTATTATTAGTAATTGGTTTCGACTTGTGGTGTGATTTATATCAAAATAATTCTTGGATGTAAGGCATAAATGAAGAACAAGGTAGCCAAATTGGTGTTGGGCTAGTCTGTGTTGTGGGTGGTCACAATTTCAAATCTTGTCAAGCTCGTTGAAGCTATAATTTTTGAGGTGTGGAAATAGTGCACTGATAAGTGCATTCTGTTGAACTTGAAAAGTGCATTTTTTCAAACTAGCGGGGTGCATTCTATCGAGTGCGCGTCGATAAGTGCATTATGTTGGTTGCAAATAAAAAAGGTACATTCTATTGACCCATTAGGATCATTTTTCCGAAATTTTAATTTTTATTGTGTTCTATGGATCATTTTGTGGCCGAAATTGATTTTTTGAAAAGGGGTAAATGGAAAGTTTTTTTGTGATATAAAAGGGGGACATGGAAACTCATGAAGACAATTTTTTGAGGGAAACAGGCTATATTTCTTTTGTTGTTGTTGAAATTCTTTGGGGCTTATGAACATGTTTAGTCTTGGTGATCAAAATAGGAAATGAAGAATATGATACTATTCATGATTGAAGAACATGTTGAGGTTACATTAATATGATCAAAAATTTTAAGGGGCATTTATTGTATTTTGAGCTTGTGAATCTAGTTTGAAATATAGTGAAAAGTGGCCCACTATGTTTTGGTGAAGGAGTTTTTTGCATCATCAAGTTGAAGCCTAAACTAGAGCTTGGTTCCTCATCAAGCTGGAGCCTAATAATGTTGGAGCCCATAATAGAGGTTGGTGCCTCATCAGGTTGAAGCCTATTTAGGTTGGAGCCTACAACATAGGTTGGTGCCTCATCAAGTTGAAGTCTAAATCATGTTGGAGCCTACAAAAAGTTGGAGCTTACATATCTTTGGGGTTTGGTGCCTCCAAGAGGTTGGTGCCTGCAAATTGACGCAATCAAAGATTGAAGAAGATAAGAATATTTGTGGTTTTCTCCCACAATAGTTTCCACGTACATTTGGTGTTCATGTGTATTGATGCGATGATTGATTTTATTGATACACTATTATGCATTCAATTATGATGACTTGTGAAATTGTTTAAATTGATTACATTGGATATTACACTTATTAACCCCCGCTCTCAATATAATCATAATTCCAACTATGTGGATGGTAAAGATTTAACCTCCATGGAATATGCTCTAATATTCATAGTAGTATTCACATATTGAGGGTTAAGATTTATTTCCAAGTTAGTTATGCTCTTTTAACTAATTTATCTCAAATTAATTAATTAAAGAAAATGCCACATCAACAAGTGTCATATTGGTATGTGGTATTGATAAGCCATGGTATTATAATAAAATCTATTTACAAGTTAATAATTTCCATGGTAAAGTGGGGGTAAATCTCCATGGTTAAGAATATCGTTTAACTCATATATTAATTATTTTTATAATAATAATAATAATAATAATTTAGTTATTTTTATGATATTATTATTATTATTATTTGAGTAATGTGAGATGTATCATGGATTGATGCCTCTCGACATTTACCGGCCATTTAATTTATATGGTTGTGCTACTAGTAATCATAAATCAAAGGTTGATAATATCATATGAACCATCTCATATAAAATCAATCATGATTTTCTAGGCTTGTGGTATTAATAAATCATGGTACAAACCCATAATATTCTAACAAACGTTATTTGTAAATTAATAATCTTCATAATTAAATAAGGTGAATCTCTATAATTAAGAATCTCACACAACCCAAAAAAATAAAAAAAAAATATACAATGTGATATGAATGTTGATGATGCTTTTAAGGATTTGCTCCCCTATTCAAATAAGAGCGACATGGTGACATGTCACTGCTTTTTTGTATAGAAGAATTTTGTGCATGTAGTTTTCAATTTGTTTAATTAAATTAATATGGTAAAACCACTAATCATATCAACATCATAACTGGCTATTGTAAGAACTCAAAAAGTAAATTTGACTCAACAATATCATTAATAATTTTACTTTGTATACCATTTCTTTCCATTTAAAGCTCATTTTATAAAAATTATAAATTTTATACTTAATTAAAAATAATAAATATTATATTTATTTTCTATTTATAAGAAAAAGTTAAAGCTTCAATTTTTTTTCTTAAAAAATCAAGATCATAAAATTAAATCAATATTTCTTCTCTTAAAAATAAAAATGTTTAATAAAATATAATAAACAAATATATAATATAATTAAAAAAAAACAAATTATTTTATTCTACTAAATAACTATAACTAATTATCAAACTAACAAAACTAAAACATAATTCCCATGAATCTTAATTGGTGAAACTAAATAAAAATATGAAATGTAGTACAAATTACTAACCCTCTTTTATGTTTTTGAGCATTGCAAACTATATACACATGAAACCAAAGTGAGTGATAGGCTACTCCAACATGAAGTACATTCCCCTTTCAAGTGGGAATTGGTACTAAAGTTAAAATACTTTCATCGACATGATATTTATTGTACAAATGACGTAGAATGATTTTATTCCCATTTTTATTTATATCTTCATTCATATTTATATAAAAGATTATATTTATTATAAAACACTTTAATGATATCTTTGAATGTACCTATCTCACATCAATTTTAAATACTTTGAAATATGTATAAAGCCAATTACTCAAAGATAACCTAACATAAATATGAAATAAACTCATTGATTATAACAACTAGATTCTTTCAGTGGGTTTAAAAACCAATGGATGCAACTATACATGTTTGACATATTAAGTTTGAGAAAATTGCAAAACAATTTGACGATGCGCCCATTGATATAAATCACAATAGTGAATATCTCCCTCTCACACACAATATGTATCATAGTAATTTATTTCAATGATCATTTGAAATTTTATATATATATATAATTTTGAGATTCTTCCCGTTATGAAAATAGAGAAAAATATAAATTCTTAAATAGCATAATCAACAAGAACTCATGCGTATGGGGCAACAGGCATATCACCTCTGTTGGGGAGAATATGATTAAAATGACATATACCTGCAAGAGAAACAAAGGCAACCAAATAAATTACAGGTCAAACTTTAGTATTGAGACATGATTACGTAAATTCTTTACTTTCATTGTCAATATGAAAATGATCTCTTTGCAAATATTATCAAAATAAACCTAACATCACCATAAAGTTCAAGACATAAAACAGAAGAGAGAAGTGAAACTCTTAATCCCAAAAACGTGTTATTTCATGAGATTTTTTGCATCATCTTTCTCTTCGTCACAAAAATCACACGCTCTCTGTAAAGAATTTCCCAATGAACAAATAAAAATACAATCCCATACTAGTTGCAATATTATATTCCTCGCAAAGGGTGAAGATAAGGGGAACATGGGAGAAAATGCAAGGATTTGAGAACCTTCGACTTTTCAAGGTAAAGTGCACATATGGGAAACCCATAGTCAAACAAATCTTCATTAATACCTTCCCTACCTCGCAAGAAGACCACCTGTCAAGAAAAATCTAACATCCAAGACAATCATAAAGGTGGGAAAAGTGGATAGATAGGAAACCCATAGAAAAACAAATATTCGTTAATACCTTCTCAACCTCAAAAGAAGACCACCTTTCACGAGCTTTATTTTCTCTGCTTTTTTTCTACAAGGAAACCTTTATCGAGAAAATGGGGGGTAAATCTTGATATTTTCTCTTGGTACTCAGAAGAGGCATTTGGAGTTAGGTCATGGGGTCTTTCATGTCGTCCTTTAGGCATCAGGGACTTCAGACTGTAGGAGAGAAACCTTGGAAGAGGGAAATAAATGATGCAACAACCGAGGCTTTGACAAAGGAGGTTGAAAAGGATGAGAAACTTGCATTGGTGGAAGGCAAACTCTGTGTTAATAATGCTAGCAGCCTTGCCAACATTTATATGAAATAATGAAAGAAAGGAATCAATCAAGATTCCATGATCATATGGGAGGTAATTAGAAAGTTATATTTTCTTATTAGATGCTTGCAACTTTGTATTGAATTTGAAATTCATGATTACTTTTGAGGAATTGAGCAGATGCCCATACACAAAGCGAATAAATTAGGATTCCATGATCATATGGGAGGTAAGCGGAAAGTTATATTTTCTTATCAGATGCTTGCAACTTTGTATTGAATTTTCAATTAATGATGACCTTTGAGGAATTGAGCAGATGCCTATACACAGAGCCTCTTTAATCCTACATACTTCCTAGTACTTTAACCTCATCCTCTGCCATTTCAACCATCAACATCGCCGACTGATAAGAGGCTCTTCTCCTCGGGCCTGATCCCTACCTTATCTCCGTAGTTCTATCACCCTATTTCCCTTTCCTCGTAGTCCCTAGGGAGAGAATGAGAAGGCTCATATGCATGCTCTAAGTGCTAGTTACATCTCAATTCGTCGACAATACATGGGCCCTTTCAACTGTAAATTACCCCGGTCAAGCTCAACACCTACCTTTCTCTATCCCCAGCCAGAACAACTAATGAATTATTCTCCTCATGAGGGACCACTGGATATACGAGTAATCTAGAAATTCAGACTTTGAAAAGATAGATATTGAAAGTCTATGGATTGGATAGAGGCATCGTTATACCAAACCTAACCAAAGAAAGATATGGGAAGATATCTCATATGCCATTGTTGACCACAAAAAGATATGGAAGATCTCTCATACATAATTGCTTGTCTTTGGATCCCTAATCCAATGACACAGTACATGCGATATCGATGTAAGCCATCCCAAGAAAAATTCAACCTACCGTTAACTTTGTTAGCGCAAAAAAAATTGCAATATTTTTATGTACGATTGAGAATAATACCACATAAGAGATCCTATATGTCACAAAGTGACATAACAAATGCATATAAAAGGAACAACCCATTTTTCATTACTTTACTTGTCATTTTCCACTTCGAAACAACATTACTACAATCAATAAGCCTTTTTGACATATTAATGTAGATGGGCTAAACATTTGAGTCACCCGTCCTTTAGAAATTATTGTACTCAATCATTGGAAATTGTAAAATCCAATATGTTATGCTATTTCACAATTCATAATGAGATTATTATAAGTTACACTACTTCACAACGAGATTATTATAAACCAATAAGATTTTTAATAAAAAAAATCAGGCGAGCTTCACCAAAGTGGTTGAACTGTTTTTTCTTAAATATATATTTTGTTTAATTTTGTTTCAAACCATGAGGGGATTAAGATGTGTTACAATTACATATATAAACAAGATACATAATTGCTAGTACCCGCCACTTAGTTTAAATATAGCTAAATTAAAGTAAAAATGTTGAATTCAATTTAGTGTTATGATTTAGAATCTAGTCAATTTAAGTTTTAATAGATTGATAAATTGAAGTATTTTGTTAATTGTAATTCCACATTATTTGCAGGTATCAACAACTTCGTTGTTAATTTTATTCGTTGAAATATAAATTCATCCACCATAACCCTTTCTCATTATTAATTTAAATCTATTTATATAATATAATATACTTTACGTATATATATTGAATCAAATATTTTTACTTATAAAATTAATCAAATATAGTATAACATTAATAACAACTCACTGAATTAAACTAAACCATTTTTAAATATAAAATTGCTAAAATATATAATCACTAAATATACTAACACCTAAATTTATCATAAATAACTTATTTATGATAATTATAAAAGGTAAATATATAATATTACCTATTTTTAACTCAATTAGCTCCCATTTACATCACTTTGTATCTATTCAAAGTTGTGGAGTGCAATGTTACTCTATACAAGTAATTCTACAGATTTACCCACATAACATTTTTATGGTATATTATGTGGATGAAGAATGTTGTTGGGATTTTAAAGAGAGCCCTAATAGATTTTATTCCATGATACTATGTCTGAAATGGTTTCTATAATGGTATTGGTCAGCCGTAATCTAATTAACCAGAGGAATCGCTTGGAAAGTTATGGAAATTCTAGTCATATTTAGAGAAATTTCGGCAAGGATTTTTGTAAACCCAAGTTATAGTTGTTAAACTTCAAAATTTTAGGTGTCCTAGACGTTTTTGATGGTGCTGAATCTATTTCCACCATCAAAAACACGATTCAAACACTTCCTCTACAATTTTTATTTTACCCGGATTCTAACCACTTTTGGTCATCCGAGAAATTTCTCCCTCCATAGAAAACTCCTATTGTATACCTGGGCCCACCAAGGCATCATTAATCTTAAAAGAATCCCACTTCTTGAGACTCATAAATAAATGCTTATCCCATGCCCATAAAATAATAGCCCGTAACATCGCCAAATTTGACCGAGAAGATAGAGATTCCCCAAAAGCCACCATATTTGATGGACCTTGACATGGAAGTAGAGAGACAAGTATCCCACATGTCGAGGAACGGTCTAAGGTAAGTCGCCCCCAGTTGCCATATGGAAACAAGTAAACTGGTGGGTGACCCTGTGCCAAATTAGCGGGATACTAAACCAGTAGCACACACATGAACAGAATGGATTGCGGGACTAAACGGGCAACACTAGAGGGGTCTATAACAAGGTATTCACTGTCATTAAACATCTCACGAGACTTATACACAAAACTCGATAAGTGTGTTAGAGTTTTATCATGGGTGTATCTAAATATTTATTTTATTACAAAATAAGACGGGAAACAATCCTATTGCAAATAAATAAAGTTAAATATTAATAAAAAATAATAACATTTATTTTACCATGTTAAACTACAAAAAAAAATTATATGGTAAATAAACAAATTTAAATATTAATAAAAAATAATAAAATTCAATCATAAAACTTGTGAAATTGAGAGTTAAAATGGAGACGTAAGCAAATAACGTACATTGAAGACGTAAACATATTTGAAATTTGATAGTTGGCAAGTTAGGAACCGAATAACGTGACAATCGACTTTACTTTTCGTGCAAAGAAATTAAACCGATGAATTAAAACAAATAAATAAATTAAATCTTATGATATAGTCGTCATAAGAAATTGTGATTTTTTAGGGTGGGTTAAAATGTTTTTAAATGGATTTAATAACTGAAAAACTTTTAGAAATATTTAGATGGTATAATATAGATTGCATAACTACTCCAAATAGTATGTTTTAAAACTATTTTGATGGGTTAAAAGCTTCTTTTTTTTAAGGTTTAGGTTTAAAGAAATATGTTAATAGTATCATTACTACGTGGCCCAAAATACCAACGAGGTTTAGTCATTGAACGTCCTTTTAGTGAGTTGCAGTTATGAAAGATGTATCCAATCAGGGCTGCGCTGGGTTTCCTGGTTAAGCTTTTTATGTTTTCCCAACAATTACAGAAGTAAATTGTAGTTATTTTTTTAATTTCTGGAAACCAACTACAGTAATTTCTTTAAATTACGGAAATCAACTGCAGTTAATTAATTTCTTGTTGGGAGTTTCTGAAGTGGTCCATTACTCCCTCTGGAGTTCTCTACCATGATCTGTGGAACACTTGACACATAGCCAACAAAAGCTTGATGGAAGCTTGGCTATAAATTTTTCTGTTTGGTCCCCAAGCTCACTATCTCAATCCCCTTCAGTTTTACACCATCAAGTTGAGAGAGCAGAGCTTGGAAGTGCCACACAGAGATTTTGGGTGATTTTATAAATCTAAGGGCTTTGTAGTTTTCGCTGCGCTGCTACTTTCGGGTTTTTGATTTAAGGCAGCCACTGTTTTTTTTCAGTAATACAATTTACATTTCATTGTATACATGTGAAAGATCTATGTGTGATTAGAACCTTCATTGTTTTATTGGCTTTTCTGGCAGAGTGTTTTCTGCCGAACTGTAGAATTTAAATATCTGGGTTGGACTGGTACTGCAAGTGTGCCGCGTAGCTTGTGGCTAGGATTCTATCGTGGATTTGCTAAATGCCCACTGTGAGATCGAGTTTGACTTCAGAGATTTGTAAATGGGGCCTTGCGTTCCAATGCTACAACATTGTCTATGATTCTGTTCCGTTGCATTTGTAATTTTATTAGCCAGAGACTCTTTTCACTTGCCTTGCCATGTTCATTATTAACGCGGGTTTTTGTACAAACAAGTTGGGTGCGGGTTTTTGCAACCAGTCACTTATTTCTTTCTTTTATCCATCCAAGTTCTGCGAGACTACCAGCTGCCTCAAGCATAGTGGAAAGTCTGGAGTAGCATCAATGGTTGGAGGTAAGTTTTCTTGGGCATCAAGTTTTTACGATTCTTTACGATAAGTAATTATTCCGCATTAAGAATGTTATGCTATCATTTGGTATCAGAGCATATTTTATCTCTGCCTTAGTGTTATAGACATATTGGTCTACTGGCTAGTTGAATTATCTGCATTTCACATCCTGCTGGCCGTTTTTTCATTATCTTTTGGTCCTCCAAAGCTACAACAGGCATCAGTTTAATTGCAATAATAATGTTTTGAAAACATATAAACTAGTAAGTGAAACAACTAAATAACATTTATAGATTTATGCTATTACTCTAAGAAAGAAATGTAGTTGTGGAAATATGGTCCGCTAGAATTTAATTGTTAAAAATTGCAGTTGAATTTAGATGATTCAACCCAATCATCATATTTCTGGGTTTTTTGTCATTTTGACTTATTCCTTTCACGAAACATTGTTTTTACTCTGGTTAAGATTTGTTTATAATCTTATAAGTGAATTTTAAGTGCTTCGTGTGAGTGTTTCCGTTTTCCATATTTGTAATTGCCTCATATTAAAACTATGTATACGCCATTTCACGTGGCATGCAATGTGAAGTACTTTGTATAGTTTTGTTTATGCAATTTATAATAAATAATGTCTGAGTGATCTATATAATTTTTAATTGATTAGAGAATAGCCACAACATCTCTAATTAAATAAAATTATATATTATGATTGGTTAGGATCACATAAAGATTATTTAGACATTAAATTGTAATTAATTATATTAAATATAATAAATTTTATCCCACAGGAATTTTTATTATATTTATATAATTAATTAGGATAAAATATTCATAACTTACCCACAGGAATTATGAATTAATAGTTTTATCATAAAGTTCAAATCTAAGATAGAATTTATATCGAATTATAATCATAATATACCCTTTAGAATTATGAATTAAGTGAATAATTTGATAAATTCTATCATAAAGAATAATTGAATTTGCTTGAATTGGAAATTTGGCCCACAGGCAATTTTTTCATTAGATTCAATTTTAAGCATGATTTACATTGGTAAAACATGAAATTTTATTTAAGCCTCAATTTTAACATAAGCATGTGATCTTTAATTTTATGCAGTTGTACAACTTGCAAATTTCTCTGAAATTCGTTGTGATATCCTTGAACTTAAGGGAGATAACTATAAGTTCTGGAAGGAGAGGGTTCTCCTTCATTTGGGGTGGATGGACATAGACTATGCTATTAGGAAATATGAACCACCGACACTCACTAATACCAGCACTGCAGCGGACATCACGCTTTATGAACAATGGGAGAGATCTCATTAAGACTAAAATTTTAGCTGGTATTCGTGGTTCCGTTGATCAGCATGAAAAGGTCCGAGACTTGCTGAAAGCCATTGATGATCAATTCGTCACTTCAGACAAGGCACTAGCAAGCACCCTAATCATGAAGTTCTCATCCCTAAGGCTCACCAGTGTGAAAGGTGTGCGCAAGCACATCATGCAGATGAGGGACACTGTGGCTCAATTGAAGAAACTCGAGGTTGAAATATCGGAGTCCTTCCTGGTGCACTACATCCTGAACACCCTTCCGCACCAATACGGACCTTTCAAAATCTCATACAACACACATAAGGATAAATGGTCAATTAATGAACTCATGACCATGTGTGTTCAAGAGGAAGAGAGACTGGTGATGGAACTGGGAGAAAGTGCAATGGTGGCAATGCGTGGAAAGGGAAAATCTCAAGCCAATCGGAAAGGGAAAGGTAAAGTCCCTCCCCAAGCTAATATCAAGAAGGATTCCAAGTGTTTCTTATGTAAAAAGAAGGGGCACATGAAGAAGGAATGCACCAAATTTCAGAAATGGCTTGCGGACAAAGGTAATCGAATCTCATTTGTTTGTTATGAATCTAATATGGTTAATGTCAATTTTACCACTTGGTGGATTGATTCTAGATCAACAATTCACATTTCAAATTCCTTGTAGGGTTTGCAAAACCTAAGGAAGCCAGTGGGAAGTGAGCAAAGCATCTTGTCAGGAAACAAGATGGGCTCGCATGTGGAAGCTATAGGAACATGCTATTTAACTTTAAGTAGTGGCTTTGTTTTAGAATTATAAAAGACCTTTTATGTTCCAAGATTTTCTAGAAACTTGATTTTAGTTTCAAGACTTGTACCTTTTGGATATTCCTTTAACTTTTCAGAAACATCCTTCAATTTATTTTATAAATCTGATTGTGTTGGGAATGGTATCTTGTCTAATGGTCTTTACTGCATTAATTTACAAAACAATGTCACTTATGATTCAATGCATGTTCACACTGGCACTAAAAGATGTGTTATTAATGAAGATTCCTCTAAATTATGGCGCCGAAGATTAGGTCATATCTCCATAGAAAGAATTAAAAGATTGGTAAATGAAGGGGTACTTAATACTCTCGATTTTACTAATTTTGAGACTTGTGTGGACTGCATAAAGGGAAAGCAGACCAACAAGTCAAAGAAAGGTGCCAATAGGAGTTCAGACATATTAGAGATTATACATACTGATATATGTAGTTCAGGCATGGACTCACATGGTCAAAGATACTTCATCTCCTTTATAGATGATTACTCATGATATATGTATCTCTACATGCTTCATAAAAAGAGCGAAGCATTAGATGCCTTTAAGATCTTTAAGGCTGAAGTAGAGAAACAATGCGGCAAGCAAATTAAGATCGTGAGATCAGATAAAGGTGGAAAATATTATGGTAGATACATAGAAGATGGACAAGCACCTAGGCCATTTGCAAAATTTCTTTAAGAGCATGGGATTGTTGCCCAATACACCATGCTTGGTTCACCCGACTAGAATGGTGTAGCAGAAAGAAGAAACAAAACATTATTGGACATGGTGCGGAGTATGCTTAGCAGCTCCAATCTTCCTAAATCCTTGTGGACTGAAGCACTTAAGACAGCAGTGTATATATTAAACCGAGTTCCAACCAAGGTTGTTCCTAAAACGCCATTTGAATTATGGAAAGGTTGGAAACCGAGTTTGGGACATATGCATGTTTGGGGATGCCCGTCTGAAGTGAGTATTTATAATCCACAAGAGAAGAAGCTGGACCCAAGGACCATTAGTGGGTATTTCATTGGATATGCTGAAAGGTCTAAAGGTTATAGATTTTACTGTCCATCTCATAGCACTAGGATTGTGGAATCAAGAAATGCAAAGTTTCTTGAAAATGATTTGATCAATGGGAGCGATCAAACCAGGAACATAGTTTCTGAGAAGGATCATTCAGAATCTCAACCTTCCACCTCAAGTGATAGATTGGTTATTGTTCACAGCACCCCTCAAGTACAAACTGGTGTTGAACAACCAATTATTGAAGTTCCACAAGCTGCTGACGACATTCCAGTAGATCAGGTAGTTCAAGAGTTGCCAAGAACTTTTGAACAACGAGTTGAACCACATACTTCTCAGGAAGATGATGGTACAACATTAAGAAGATCTACTAGACCAAAGAGATCAGCAATTCCTGATAATTATGTTGTGTATCTGCAAGAATCTGACTATAACATTAGAGTTGAAAATGATCCCGAGTCCTTTTCACAAGCTATGAGTTGCACAGAATCAAAATTATGATATGATGCCATGAAGGAAGAGATGAATTATATAAAGAGTAACGAAGTCTGGGATCTTGTTGAGTTTCCTAATGGTGCAAAAGCCATTGGATATAAATGGGTCTTTAAGACAAAGAAAGACTCATTGAGCAACATTGAGAGATACAAGGCAAGACTTGTTGCTAAGGGATTCACTCAGAAAGAAGGAATCGACTGAATGGAGTCTTTCTCTCCTGTATATAAGAAAGATTCCTTGCGTGTTATTATAGCATTAGTAGCCCATTTTGACTTGGAGTTGCAACAAATGGATGTGAAAACGACATTTCTTAATGGAAATCTAGAGGAGGAGGTTTACATGAAACAACCTGAAGGATCCCCCTCTAGTGATGGTGAGCAATTGGTTTGCAAGCTCAAGAAGTCATTGTAAGGCTTAAAACAAGCATCTTGCCAATGGTATTTGAAATTCCATAATGTAATTTCTTCTTTCGGTTTTGTAGAAAACATTATGGATCAATGTATATACCTGCAAGTTAGTGGGAGTAAAATCTATTTCTTGTTTTATATGTCGATGACATTTTGCTAGCAACCAATGATAAGGGTTTGCTACATGAGGTGAAACAATTCCTCTCTAAAAATTTTGATATGAAGGATATAGGTGAGGCATCTTATGTCATTGGCATTAAGATCCATAGAGACAGATTTCGAGGCATCTTGGGTCTGTCTCAGGAACCTATATTAATAAAATTTTAGAGAGATTTCAAATGAAGGATTGTTCACCAAGTGTAGCTCCCATTGTGAAGGGTGATAGGTTCAATTTGAACCAATGCCCGAAGAACGACTTTGAAAGGGAACAAATGAAGAAAATTCCATATGCTTTTGCTATCGGAAGCCTAATGTATGCTCAGGTCTGCACAAGACCTGACATTGCATTTGTTGTGGGAATGTTGGGATGATATCAGAGTGATCTAGGTTTAGACCACTAGCGAGCTGCAAAGAAAGTAATGAGGTACCTTCAAGGAACCAAAAACTACATGCTTATGTATAGACGTATGGAAAATTTGGAAGTAATTGGCTACTTAGATTCTGACTTTGCTGGATGTGTTGATTCACACAAATCAACATCAGGTTACATTTTTATGATGGCCGGTGGAGCTGTATCATGGAGGAGTGCCAAGTAGACGTTGATTGCCACTTCCACTATGGAAGCCGAGTTCATCTCCTGTTTTGAGGCTACTTTACATGGTGTATGGCTTAAGAGTTTCCTTTCTGGGCTTAGAATTATGGATTCTATCTCTAAGCCATTGAGAATATATTGCAACAATTCAGCTGTTGTTTTTATGGCTAAAAACAACAAAAGTGGGATTCGAAATAAACACATCGACATTAAGTATTTAGCTATAAGGGAACATGTTAAAGAAAAGAAAGTGGCCATTGAGCATGTTAGCACTGAGTTGATGATCGCTGATCCTTTGACTAAGGGCATGCCACTGTTTAAATTCAAGGGTCATGTAATGAATATGGGACTTGGTTCCATTATGTAGTTTCTCATTGTATGGACAATGTTATTTTAATGAAATTCTTAATTATTGTGATGTTTTTCTCATATTTATGTGCACCTTAATTTGATTTGAGAAAATTCATCTATGTAAAACCAAGAATAAACATAAGGTTTATTCATTAAGAAATTGTTACCACATAAATTATAATAAGAATAAATACATAGTAATACATGGAAGATAATACTCGTCATTAGAGGACTTATCGCCATGATTCATGTATCTATTACTTAATACAGATTATCAATGGGTTTTAAGATGAGAAATTAAGATTGGAAGTATGGACCAAGTGGGAGAATGTTAAGCTCCTTTATGTTTTCCCAACTACTGCCTACAATTACGGAAGTAAATTACAGTCATTTCCTTAATTTCTGGAAACCAACTGCAGTAATTTCCTTAAATTACGGAAATCAATTGCAGTTAATTAATTTCTTGTTGGGAGCTTCTAAAGTGGTCCATTACTCCCTCTAGAGTTCTCTACCATGATCTGTGGAACACTTGACACATAGCCAACAGAAGCTTGATGGAAGCTTCGCTATAAATTTTTCTGTTTTGTCCCCAAGCTCACTATCTCAATCCCCTTCAATTTTACACCATCAAATTGAGAGAGCAGAGCTTGGAAGTGCCACACAGAGATTTAGGGTGATTTTATAAATCTAAGGGCTTTGTAGTTTTCGCTGCGCTGCTACTTTCGGGTTTTCGATTTAAGGTGGCAACTGATTTTTTTCAGTAATACAATTTACATTTCATTGTATATATGTGAAAGATCTATGTGTGATTAGAACCTTCATTGTTTTATTGGATTTTCTGGCGGAGTGTTTTCTGTCGAACTGTAGAATTTAAATATCTAGGTTGGACTGGTACTGCAAGTGTGCCGCGTAGCTTGTGGCTAGAATTATATCGTGGATTTGCTAAATGCTCACTGTGAGATCGAGTTTGACTTCAGAGATTTGTAAATGGGGCCTTGCATTCCAACGCTACAACATTGTCTATGATTCTGTTCCGTTGAATTTGTAATTTCATTAGCCAGAGACTCTTTTTTTTTTTTCTCGGCAAAGACTATTATCTATTAACTGAAAATAAAAATATTTTTACATATAAGCGAGACCTCAGAAGAGTCATGAGGCCTCTGTACACAGCAAGTTCACCTCAGAATGTAAGGATTCTGAGCATAGGTGCTACAAAAAACTTCATTACAGAAAAACATTTCAGATAAAGACCAGAAGATGAGAGAGGTTGTGCACGAGAGCATAGAAGTGAGAAGCCATTGCAAGTCTGCCTGTAAAGCATTGCTTCTGCCCTGAAACTGAGCAAAAACTTCAAGCTGACGGAGATAAGCCATGTGTTTTATCAAAGAAACCTGAAAACAGTCGTCTGCTTGACAGACAAAAAGCAAAAAGATACCGAACAGTGCCGCGTGTCCTTAATCTTCCTTGCTCCCGCCAGAGGTCTTCTCATCTGCTGGACGGTCACAAGCCACCCCCAGAACTTCATCGTCGGCCTTATCGTCCTCAAGGATTAAAATTGGGCAGTTGGAATCATTCAGAGCTTCAACCCCCTCAATAGGGAGAGTATCGACTTGGGGCATAATAATTCTCGGGCTATCAACATTGCCTGTCTATTCCACCAATGCTTTCTCCGGACTGTCCAAGGTCAGAGGCTGCTCGCTGCTCTGAGAGGGTTCCGGCGCGATGCAAGCCAAAGGATGGATGTGATTTTCTTCCTCAGAGATAATTAAGGTGATGTGGGCAGAGACCAGAGGTCAGTTGAGATTACTCTGGAATTTAAAATGGGTGGTCTGAAAGGCATTGTTTGGGAGAGGCCGACGAACAGAGCTAGTGGGTTGCACATTCGCCTGAGGTGGAGGGGGGTTAGCAGGGGAGTGATCAGGGTTATCAGAGCTACTGGGGGAAAGCTGAGAGCCATCACCAAGATTACCTCTGGGCCTCTTCCTGCCCCCTCATCGACCCATGATGAATAGCAAGAAAAAGGCAATGGAAACCACAGAAACAGCAAAGAGCGCAATAGAAAAGCGAAATGCGTGAACCAGAGAAGGATGGGTGTTCTGCTTACCCCTGAGACGTGCTTGAAACTTGCAAGGCGCGCCTCTGAGAAGGAGAACTCTCTTGCTTCCAGGAGAATTCGTGAACCAGAATTCAGAACCAGAGTAATTGAAACACATCGTGAAAGGGAAGAGCTGGGTGGTAATGAATATAACCATCCTCGCCATGCTTCGAACCATGTAAACCATAAATGCGCAGACACCACCGTTGCCGTCGAAACGCTGAACATTCATATTACCTGAGGTGAAGGTCTGGGGAGCCTCGCCGCTCTGCTGCATGCAGTACGCGGTAGTTACAGTTGGCATCAGAGCCATTTATGACTGCAGTACCACCCGCATCTGGGGGCTCCCTTTCCTCCTGATGCTTGTCTCTCTGTATGAGATTATCGAGCTCCAGGAGTTGAGGATCAGTGGCTAGGCTAGAAATTAGTCCAACATGAATTTGTAGACCACATTCCACTCTTATATTAGCTAGAAAGTCCGCTACTTTGTTTCCTTCCCTGCGAGTGTGCAACAGGGTGATTGCTCTGTTGGTTGAAAGCCAGCGTTCAATATAGTGAAGTCTGTTGGCTAGTCTCCAACTGTTACAAACTTTGCATGAGGGGGAACCCTGAAGGATTCTTGTAACCATATTGATTAAAATTTGGGAATCACCCTCTACTATTAGAGGAAAGAAGCCTCTGCCTTACGTTATTTGTAACCCTTGCCAGAGACCCTCCAGCTCTGCTGAGTTGTTGGTGTCCCATCCTTTAGAACCTAGGAAGTTTAGCAGAGGATCTCCCTTGTGATTTCTGAATAGCCCTCCAAAGCCAGATTTCCCTGGGTTCCCTTTTGAAGCTCCATCAAAATTTAACTTGTATATATGGATGGGAGGAGATAGCCATTTCTGAGGAGATTGGCTTCTTAGCAATTTTGTTTCTTTGTTCAGCTGATCGAGCTTCCATTTAAAATTCTAGTTAGCCCATATGGATTGTTCTTGGGGGTTTGATGGGAAATCTTCCTTGTACCAGGTTTTGAGAGAGATGGTTTCTTCAATGTTTTTACAGATAATGTTCCATATGTCTTCCAGCTGTCTGTGATGGTCCTTGAATATTCTGTTGTTTCGTTCTTTCCAAATGGCCCACATGATGAAGCCTGGAATAAGCTTCCAGAGGAAATTTAAGATTTTACTTTGGTAAGGGTTATTGGTCCAGTTGCAGATAGTAGCAATAATATCTCCATTGATTCTTCCTTCCTTTTGACAGCAAAAATTGGCTTTCTCCCAAAGCATTCGTGCCAGCGGACAGGAGTGCATTAGATTCTTTGTAGTTTCCTCTTCTTGTTTGTAGTTCAGGCATATGGAAGGGCCTTGAAAGCGTCTTTTCCTTAAGTTATCCCATGTTAAAATTGTGTTGTGACAAAGGATCCAGAGAAATGTGGAGATTTTCGGCCATAATGATGGGTCCCATACTTTGTTCCAAAGAGGATCTGGCAGCATATGCTCTTTGATTATGATGTTGTAGGCCTCTCTTGTAGAAAAAGAGCCTTTTTCTTCATAACCCCACCTTAGAATATCTTTATCCTCAGAGTGTTGAATTCTTCTTTTTGTTAATTCTGTGTCCAAGGTTTGTTGAATATGGGTTTGTTCATGCCTTAAAATTTGATCTGCTGCTAACCATTCCCTGTAATCATGGTTCGAAAAATTTCTCCAGAAGTTTTTTACTACCTCTTGTGATTGCATTTCCTGCTCCAATTGAGGATGAGGCGGGATTTGATCTTTTAGTCTAGGTAACTGCTGCCATGAGTCTCCCCAAAATCTTGCTGTGCTTCCATTTTTTACCTCCCAGAAGCTGTGCTGCTGAATGAGGGTCTTATGTTGCTGGGCCGAGTTCCACATAATTGATCCCAGGGTGACCTCTGAAAGTCTTATTCGTTCCTCTATTGGGCAATTCCTGGCATATTTCGCTGTCCAGAGAGAAGCCCAGGGAGTATATGGCTTAACTAGCCATTGCCACCAAATTCGAGCTCCCATAACTTTGTTGCTAAGAGAGGGATCCCTTAGACCTATTCCACCTCCTTTCTTTGGTAGGTAGGTCGTCTCCCATTTGACCAGAGCCCACTTTCGTTTATTGCCATTACTACCCCAGAGAAAAGATCTTTGAAGGAGGATGAGATCTTTGAGTACCCATTTGGGGGAAGCTAGAATGGAGAATAGATATAAAGGCATGGCTTGAAGAAAAACTTTTATTAGAACAAGCCTGCTTGCCATATTGAGAGATCTGTGGGTCCAAGAGGATAGCCGAGCTTCCAGGTTCTCTAGGAGGATTTTCCATGAAGAGTGCTTAAGAGCTGAGGAAATCAGGGGAGCACCAAGGTAGGTGGAGGGAAGTTTAGCTGAGGAGAAATCCAAAATGCAGATAATTGCAGACTGAGTGGGCACTGGAGTATGAAAGAAAAAAATGTGCGATTTGGATTTGTTGATGGAGGCGCCGGAGGCATCAGAGAAGTCAGAGAGAAGAGTTTTAAGTTGATGCGCTTCTTGGACTGAGGGATGCCCATAAAGCATGTTATCGTCAACAAACTGCTGGTGAGTGAAAGCAGGGGAATTGTGAAATGAAAGGCCTCTGAGGAGCTGGGATTGCTGAGCGGATTTGATGCTGCGGTTGAGACCCTCAGCCATTATGACAAAAAAAAATGGGGAGAGGGGATCACCTTGCCGGATCCCTCGAGAAGGATGGAAGGTATCAGAAGGGATGCCATTGATTAGAATGGAAAAGAAGGAGGAAGAAATAAGGCTCATGACCCATCTAATCTAGGGGGCATCAAAACCAAAAGCAATTAAAACTTTTTCAATATACATCCAGCTTAGGCTATCAAATGCTTTTGAGAGGTCTAATTTAAGCAACATACCTGGCTTTTTAGAGATTTTCAGAGAGTGGATGATTTCATGAGGCAAGATAATGCCATCAGTGATCTTCCTTCCCTCCACATAACCCGATTGTTCTGGAGAGATAATGATAGGGAGTAACATTTTGAGACGGGAAGCTATGACTTTGGACATGATCTTATAGATTATGTTGCAAAGAGCGATAGGTCGATATTTGTCAGGAGTGCTTGGCATATCGACCTTGGGAATCAGAGCTATGAATGTTGCATTCATCCCTGGAAACATCCATCGAAGAGATCGTGACTCCTCAACCACTTGCCAGACTTCCATTTTAATCAGATCCCAGAAGCTGTGGAAGAAGTTTGAAGTGAATCCATCCGGTCCTAGGGCCTTACCAGCTTTTAGTTGTCGTGCTGCCTGTTCCACCTCTTGTAAGTCTAGTGGTTTGAGTAGCAGTTGGTTGTGTTCATCAGTGATGAGTTTAGGAATGTTCCTGGTGATTTTCTCTATCGCCTGTGATCTGTCTCCATTTGGCTCCTGGTGCATTTGCTTGAAATAATGTAATAAAGCACCTTCAATATCCTCATGCTTTTCCATCCTGACACCCTTCTCATTCTGAATTTGAGTAATATTATTGTGCATTCTTCGTTGTATGGTTGTACTGTGGAAGAATTTTGTGTTTTTCTCTCCATCTCTAAGCCATCTAACTCTTGATTTTTGCCTCCAGAGCGTTTCTTCTTGCCTAGCCCTTTCTGCAAGTTGCAACTCCAGAGTTTTCTCCTGTTCTAACAATTCCTCTGAACGTCCCTCGTCGATAATCTTTTGCTGCAGTTGCTTCATTTCTAATTCAATTGAACTTTTGCCCTGGAAGATGTTGCCAAAGGAAGTGTGGTTCCAGTGCTTGATTTTGCCCTTTAGATTCTTAAGCTTTTGTTGAAATTGGAACATTTTTTATCCTGGAGGTGGGGAAAAATTATTCCATTCAGTGCTAACAAGTTTTTGGAATTCTGGATGGGACATCCAAAAAGCTTCAAAACGAAAGGGCCTGCGAATTTTATTTCCTGGACGTGACCATTGAAGTGAAATGGGCCAATGATCAGAGCCTGAGAGATGCAAGATGGATGCGGAGAAGTCCCCACCAATGTGGATAGCGTTGTCCGATAGTAAGAACCTATCGAGTTTAGAGGCTATCTGCTGATTCCCTGCTCTCCTGTTATTCCATGTAAACAATCCATTGTTGAAAGGTAGATCTATAAGCCAATTAGCCTGAATGAAATCCTTTAAACGGAGTCCTTCCTGACTGCCTCTGCATCGACCTCCTCTTTTTTCCTCCAGTCTTGTGATCATATCAAAATCTCCACCTGAGATCCATAAGGGGTGCTGCCTGTTTTGGTTGAGAACAGAGAGGGAATTGAGGATTTCAGCTTTGAGGGAAGCTTCCTGAGGAAAATAAACATTGGTAAGGAGCCCATGTAAATTTGTCCCAGTGATGTGAAAGGATGCTTGTAGGAAGTTCCTATGAGCATGGGTGTCGCTAAGATTTATAGCTCTTGAGTCCCAGAGGATCGCCAATCCTCCAGATGCTCCATCAGCATCCACAGCGGCATTGAAACTTCCTGGCCAAATTTTTGCAGCAAATCTGTCTATAGTATGAGAATTACATTTGGTTTCTTGCAAGAACAGAACTTGAGGATTTTCTTGCTTTATCATTTTTTTAAGAATTTGTATCTTTCTTGGGCCATTGAGCCCCCTTATATTCCATGAGATTAACTTCATTGGGATGGATTGTTTTCAGATCTGTAGTACTTGGTTAACTTGGAATACCTACCGGATTCCACTAATAGGTGTCCAATTCTGATTATCCTTTGTAAATGAGTTTTCCTTCTGCTCTTTTTGATGTCCTTGGCTATGAGTCTTCCATCCCAGGGTACTCCAGTTTGTATACCCAGTGATTTATGCCTTTGCGCCTTTGATAAAACTTGTTCCAGATTTTCAAGTTGCCCCATTGATATATCATCAAAGTTATTTGTTGTGCAAGCCTTTTCTAGACTTGGAATGTCCAAGTCCCCTATATCTATTGCTTCTGTTTCTTCCTCCATAAATTGTGGATAGTACAATTCTTCATTAGGGTCCGCTTCTGGATTTGCCTGCGATTGGGGTTCCTCCATCTGCATTGCTTGGGATGTCCATATAGGTTCCTTCTGCTTATCAAAGGTAGAGACTTCCTTGTTTGGAGAGGCTTCCTGATGTTTGAAGGCTATAACCTGTTTCGACTGATTGTCTTTCATTGCTTCTGGATCTGAAGGGGAGGGAGAGTCCATATTGAGATCAGTATGAGTAGCTAAGATTTCGAAGCTATTACTTGTTGAAGGCACTGAGGGGTTGGGTTGTGGCATCTTGGTCTTTGAGGCTTGATTCTTATGAGATCTCCTACGATTTGCTACTTTGGTGAAGCCATCTGCCTCAGAAGCATCTGTTCCAGAGG
This sequence comes from Pinus tabuliformis, assembly GCA_031772625.1. NCBI lineage: Eukaryota > Viridiplantae > Streptophyta > Pinopsida > Pinales > Pinaceae > Pinus > Pinus tabuliformis. Next base: position 616,645,880 of record CM062817.1, read on the forward strand.
AAGGAGAGGGTTTCTAAGTTAATGGGCAGTCTCTGAATAGATGTCCTAAGGCATGACATCTGCGACATATGAAAGGTACATGTTCATAATCAATCGGTTGAATCCATTCAATATCATCATGAGAAACACTTATCACATCTGGGAGAGCTCGGTTGAGATTCATGTAAACACAGATACGCTCAAATAAGGTGTATCTGCATGTTTTTGTTTCTTCTGCGTCTTGAGAAATTCTCCTAGAGCATTTCCGAGCGCTTGTAATGAATCTTCCTCCCAATATTCCACAGGCAGCGAGTACAGTCGGATCCATACAGGAGCACAACTCAGGTCCTCCTTGTCCGGATCGAAACGCTCTACCCATCCTTTGAGAAATAGACCAGCAGCATTGAAAAAATAAGGGCCTCCATCCAATATCTTGTTTCTGTCCTCCAAGCAGTTGAATATAGCAGTAAAGAACCCTTTTGGTCCTAGCTGCAGGGTTATGTGTCCCTTGGGATGCCATTTTGCATTTATCCATCCTCTGAGCGCTTTCTCTGTTAGCCATAGTCTGATAAACTTTCCTATCAGAGCATGGTCCTTCATGTATTGTATTCTTGCATTGATTCGGTGAGCAGGAAGTTCTACTTTTGGACGCTCAACTGCAACTGGCTTGCATGTTATTGAGCAAACTTCTGGCGGTGGAATATCTTGCTTTGTTCTCTGAGATTTTTGGTCTGCATCTTCTTCTTGATGTACTGTTCCTTTGCCTTCCGCATGTTGATGTTGCCCTTCGTCGTTTTGTGGGGGAGGCGCATCGCCCTCCCCCCGAGGGGTCTCCATTGAGAAGACTACTGTGTATCTTAGGGATGAACGTTCCTGGGCTTGTCAGAGATGGTAGAAGTTTTTTGTCTGGCGCAGTCTGCCGTTTCTGCAAAAGCTGAAACCCTAGGACTTACAGCGCAGAGCCATCGTAGCCAGAGACTCTTTTCACTTGCCTTGTCATGTTCATTATTAACGCGGGGTTTTGTATAAACATGTTGGGTGCGGGTTTTTGCAACCAGTCACTTATTTCTTTCTTTTATCCATCCAAGTTTTGCGAGACTATCGGCTACCTCAAGCATAGTGGAAAGTCTGGAGTAGCATCAATTGTTGGAGGTAAGTTTTCATTGGGCATCAAGTTTTTACGATTCTTTACAATAAGTAATTATTCCGCATTATGAATGTTATGCTATCATTTCTTCCCTCCACCTTCTACTACCTGGGAGCAACAATAGCCTCTCGATGGATTGTATAATAAATATTTCACTTTCCTGTCATCGACTACATAGACTAGAGAGGTTGGTTATATTAAGACAAAAAGAAACTGTGAAAGCAACTTTGGTGAGATATACCCTAGACTAACCAACCAGCTGATACAAGAGGCAAAATTAAACTCTATGAACAGATACCAAATTCTACTGGTACGTTCAAATTTCCAGTCATTAAAAAGTTACTGATTGAAGTCCATATTGACTTGTCATTTTTTGTTTCACACATTCCACACTTTTACCTAATCACCGCGCACCGCATACATTCTGTCGTTGAACTTTCAATCAGTCAGTCGGTGTCCAATATGAAATAAAAGAAAACTTTACAAGCAAAAACCACTCATATTTCCAAACATAAAAGTTTATAATTTGAGGTAAGCTAGAGTCATATGTCAGTCGCTGAAAGCTAATAATCTGAACAATTTTTTTTGGTTCCCTTACACAAAATAAGTTAGAGAATTAAAACAACATAGGCCTTTATAGTCACCTGGTTTACCCCATCACATGCCTATGATAACACAAGGAATAATGATGAGATGATCTAGAAAGTCTTTGGGTAATGTTGAGACGAATAATGATGAGAGGTTAAATGTGCTTTTGTAATGATATGCCATTTTAATGGCCAATTATGGGAGATTTCTAATGGGGATTTATGATGGGATGTTAAAATAATTCTTGGTAATGTTGTATTTAGTAGAAAGCTAATAATATTAGAAAATAAAAGGATGTAGAAGTGTAAAATACATTTTCTACACTAATTAATGAGATAATTTAATATTTTAAACAAATTGTTATATGTAATAAGTAGAAAATAAATCAAAAAATAGAAAATTATTACACAAAGATTTTTTGCTAAAAATATTATGAGAAAAACCCTACATTCAAAATCATACTCAATGTATTATTTAACAATTGAATAGTTACAATATATTATAGAGTCTCTATGCTCTTAACAAAATTGTTTAGGAGTAGCATAAACATTGAAAATAAATTTTGTTTGTATGATAGTAGTAAGCTAAAACTCACACATTGTTTACTTCAAGGCTAGCACTCAATAAATAGATATAAACTATTTACAATTTTCCAATTCTTCATGCTGGACAATTAATTAGCCAGCTATTTTTCTTAGCATTCATTCCCTACTAGTGATCTCTATTTATTTTCCACCACTATTCAATAATTATGCTTTAATACTCCTCAACATTTATTCCTTGCCCCATTGTAGGACTACAAGGTGTATGAAACACCTCTTCCAACGTTATCTCAATTTTCATATAACTTGTAGGACTATAAGGGAGAATGCATTAAATTGTGAGCCATCCAATTAAAACACCACTTGAAGTTTCCTATGCTCATTGATTTTTATCAGTGCATCCAAAAAATTAGTCAAAGTCTCAAGTTTCTTTAGTATCTCCTTTCCATTTTCAACCACACCACTAATGAAATGTTAATGGATATCTATATGCTTTGTCTTTGCTTGAAAGGTCCATTTTTTAACTAGACCAACGACATTGTCATGATCATATTGAACTGTAATAGCTCTTTGACATAGCCCTACTTTTGAATATAATTCATAATCTAAATAACCTCTTTACAAGCTTGAGTATCTATCATATACTTTCCTCTACAGTGGGAAAAGTAACAAAAACTTGTTGCTCACTCATCCAACTTACTAGCTCACCAAACAACCAAAAAATGTATGCACTCATAGATTTACTTCTATATACATCCCTTGCCTCATCAAAATATACATTAACCATGTACATCCATTGAGTGTGGGTCCCCTCAAATGTGACTATGCTAACGAATGGAATATTAGAAATTACCTCGTAAATACCTAGGGACCCTTCTCATTGAATCCCATTGTTCACATCTAAGATTAGACATAAATAGATTCAAGAATCTCACTACTTGGGAAATGGTTAGTCTAGTACAGTGAAACCATTACATGCATCGTGTTATCACTCCAAAAATTCCAGAGGTTGTTAAATGTGTTAAAAAGAAATATCAGAGGTAACTACAAACCTACTTTGGAGCTTAGGATCTAGCCTTCCTAAACTCAGAGAGGGCTCTCTCTATGTGATTTAACTTTGTTTGGTTTAATGGATTTTAGGCTAGTTATGCTTGCTTGATTTTGTTTGATTTTGATTTGTTGGTGGAATTATTGATTTAGATGGATAGGTGCTTGTCTATTTTCCATCGGGCTATGGAGTCAATATATCAAGAAAACAAAACAAAAACCAATTTTAAAAGTAGTGTTACAGGGCAAGGTAACTGAGCAACAATAGATCTTTTAGGGATGAGATGGTTAAATGAGTTTCAGTCAGGATCAAGGAGCAGTTAAGGATTCCTTAAACCGGATAATGAAGGAAAATGCAGGAGGTCAATCAAGATTAGATGGCAATTAAGGATCCTTTAAACCAGATATCAGAAGAAAACATAAAAATGAATAACAGTTCAAAACAGAGTGTACTTAAACAAATTCTGCAATAACATCCCTGTTATACCATTCAAATTTAGAAAAACATTCAAGTTTATGGAATAACTTAGAAAAGAACATGAACAATTGAAATATACTTCACTAAAGTGGCTCAACACATGAATCTTGTAAAGAAATGCTTCTATTATTTGTCCTGTCTATCAAATGGAAAAGTACAGTAAACCCTTAGGTTGTAGATGAGTTCAACTATAGAAATATTCAAAAATCCACACCTCAATACTTCAAATTATGAAGTATTTATACAAAAACTACTACAAAATATCCTAAAACTGATTTAGGAATTATTCAAGGAAAATGAAATATCTTCATGCAAGAAGATAGAGACAGCTATCTAACTAATGCAAGTTGTCCCTGCTTATTTGGCTTTGTTGTTTGCTTTCAGTGATATTTTGTTGCTTTATCTCTTTTTCTATTTAGTGTCTTTCATCTGATACTCTTAAACTTTGTCTATGCATTACTTTTAATCTTTGAATGCTCTGTTTCGACCTTGACTTCTCTTTTACCTATTTTACTTTTACCTATCAAAGTAAATCATTCAGTTTATCCCAAGCCTCTTCATCTGGTAATTTGATTTTTACCATTCTTCTATAGATTTCATCAGTTTCTTTGTACTTTACAAAAGTAGGCTTCCTTATGAAGAGATGTTTTACCTCATGCTGGAGGTAAAAGAGATTCTCAAAAGTCTGATAGAGCACTTTTCATGTAGAATTCCTTTCATGGAGGAATTGTTGGACTGTTCTTTTGCTACTTCTCTGATTTTCTTGTCATAAATTCATGTTTCATCAGCGTGTCATTAATCACCAAAGGATTAGGCAGACCTTTCTGCCTCAAAACATCAAATTTGACCGTGAACCTATCTACTGCCAGTTGCATGTTTTGACATTTCTCCTCAGGCTATGTCACCAGATTTCTTTTGGTGATTACTTTCTTCACTTCTACTATGGTCTCTATTCTGTCAGTTATTCCAAGCTCCTGCAATTCATACTTGTTTTTTGAATTTAGGAACCGGATTACCTAGAGGCTTCCTCTGGTTTCTTTCCAAGTTCTACTCTTACCTTTTGAATTGCCTCACTTGCTTCCTTGATCAAATCTATCTGCTCAAAGATAACTTGGATTGATGGCCAAATATCATTAATAGAGTTAATGATATTGGCCCATAATTGTTTCTTTGCTTGGGCTAGTGGCTCTTTTAGTGTCAATTCTTTCTCTAACTTTTGTAACCTTTCATTCAATCTGTTTTACTTTTGTGTTTCATCTTTATGAATGATTTGAACTAGCTTCTTTTCATCCTCTAGACTTTTTATTTTTTCTTTAATTCTATTTATTTCATTTGTTTGGATGGACATATCTTACATGGCTTTGATCAGTTTACTTGCTTCATCATTGGGATGAGCTGCTGGTGTTGTTGAATTTGTTGTTGATGTACTGGCTGATGTAGTAACTCTAAGTGTTGTTGGTAAAGGAGCTGCTATAGTAACTGTAGGAATGGTAGTGATAGTAACTGCTTCCATGCTGACCTTCTTTCCCTGCACTAATTTGTCCATCTCATTCTCCATTTCTTTCAGTTGAGTTGACAACTGAATGATGAGATTCGTCGTTTCATCTTTTTGGCCTTCATTCTGCAAAACTTCTTTTGCTTGTGGATGTTTAGTAGGAGGTAATTTCAGCTGCTTCCTCAATGCAACAATGTCTTCATTCTTCTTTTTGATAATCTCTTCAGTTGCTTTGATGTTCTTAGGATCATACCCAATCCTCATGACCAATTCTTCAAGTGTTTTGATTATGTTATCCTTTGCTTGTGAGGATGCCTTCTCTAGTTTTAACTGTGCTTTGATATTCTCTAGAGAATTTTGTAGTTTTTGTACACTCATAGCTTTGTTGGTCATAGTTGAATATAGCATTTCTCCTACTTGCTTATGAAACTCAATTTGATCTATAGGATGAACATCCTTGGCTAAAACTTCAAATTTTGTCTTTTTGTAATCCGTTGTTTTTTTTAGGCCTTGTATCAGTGGTTGTAGAAAGGCCATCTGCATATATCTAGTTTTGTAGTTGAAAACTGAAAAATAATCTATTCTGATCACTAGGAGTCTGTTTCATATATTGGGCATAGGTTTCAGCTTTCAATGCTTCATTTTTCAATTTGATTTCTTTATATTTCTCCCTTATGTTTTTTTCTTTATCCACTAGTTTTCTTGATGAAGAGACTTCAACATTATGCTGCTTCTGAATAATCTAAGTATTAGAGGTTGAAGGATGATGAGTTTCCTCTGAAATTGCTGGAGGTGCACTTTCTTTAACCACTAAATCTGCATTAATGACTTCAATTGTCTCAACTATCTCTTCCTGCTCATTTACAGGATTTGGCTTGGGCTTTTTCCTGTACATTAGTTTGAATTTAGTTTCAGTAGTGGTTTAAGCTGAATATGAAGCTTCTTCTCTTGGTCTCTTGGAATTCCTATCTTGTAGGGATGGAGTCTGTAGGACAAGAGCTATTTGAACTAGTTTCTCCACCTCTTTCAAAGTACCCTCCAACCACTCTGACTGGTTGGAGTACTTCTCAATCTCTGGTTTGGAATCATGGAAAAAAGGAGTTAATTTAAAACTTGGTTCTTAACTTGATGATAACTACTAAAGCATCATACTGCCATTTGAAACTATCACTGAACATGAATTCTTGTAAACACTTATATGCTTTTTGACCAGCATTTCTATTGTTGATAATGAAAGGACCAATCTTGTTCTTGATTTTGAACTGTGTCTTCTTCTTGGCTTATAGAAAATTAACCTCATCTAAATTTAGGATTTGTCTGATATATTCTAGTGCAAATAACCTCATGGGAAGGTATTTGGGCATTTTGTAAGGAGTGAGTTGACATCCATACACCCTGATTTCTCTCTTGTTCTACTGTGCTCTGACAACTGTAATATTTTCTTCATTTCTTCATTAATCCTAGGTTGAATGCTATTGCTTAGCATGTTGGCAACTTGATGAATAAAGGAGTCAATGAAGTCCTTGTAAGTGAACTCTGTGGAATCTTTTCTGATTAGGGATGTCCAGAAGACAACTAATTGTGGGTTACCCTCAGTGTCCAGTTTTTTGAGGCTTACTGCAAACCTTTCAGATTGGAAGTATAAGAACATATGAAACAAAACAAATGAATACTTGAACACACTTTCTTCATGTAATTTAACTAACTTCTCATGGATAGAATCTAATAGGTATTGAGCAAAGTTAAATGTTATAGTTGGAGGCTAGTCTGGGCTAAATATAGAGAGGAAACCCTATATGGATTCATCTACATGATCATGAGTAAATTATCCTAATATACAAGACAACATGGTCACAATTTGCCTGGTTTGTTCTGGGAACATGGCAGCAGAGTAGGGTGGGTTCCTTTTAGGAATTTGAGCTATTTCAGGGAGGAAGGTTTGGAAGATTTGAGACCTCTTAGGAAAGTCTAGCTTTAGATATAACTCAATGAGGATTTGAATTGACAAAGGGGCTTCATCAGGCTTAGGTTGAATTTGCAACATCTGGTTTATTGATTCTGTAGTAATTGTGAACAAAATCTCTTTGCTAGGGGCTACTAGGGCTCTTCCACTAGACAGATAATTAACTTGACAGAGCCTGGTGATTTTTGGAAATTGGAAGGTTTGTGGGAAGATATACTTGGGTAGGTTTGAATCCCAAAGGTGGATATGATCAGCCTAGTCTATGAATTTATCATGTCTCTAGCAGTGGAGCTCAAGGAGGTTGAAATCAGTGACTGTATCACTAATTTTGAAGTCTTTGTTAGCAAGGAGGTTACATTCAACATCAACTATAGGCGGTTCTAGGGGGTTGATGTTTAAAATACTCCCAGAGGCCATGTAATATGTTAAAGCAGTTATTAATTCCTTGCTTAAGTACAGGCCTCTGCACTTAGGAATACCTAGAAAATTAAGCTTTTAGTATGTGGAAGGGGTTCTGGAAGCAAACGAGGCTTTTTGGCAATGAAATAGGCTTCAATAGTCATTATAAAGCTTTAGGCTGAGTTAGCACTGTCTCTTGGTGGCGAAAAGCATGATTTCTGGTGTGAAATCCCTTGAAAACAGGTCGGTAGAGCTTTTTGGTTCAAGAATAGGTCGGCAGAGGCTCTTTTTCGCAAAATGTCAACAGAATAATGTTGAAAAGATGGTAAAAGGTAGGTTTATTGGTTTTAACCAATAGTGGTTAAACATATGGCGCCTGGTTAAATTCAAATGGTAGGGTGGTTTCATTGTACAGTTCGGACGATGGAGTGGTGGTTATTGCATGGTGAAAAGCGGGTTAGTGGTTTTGGATTGGAGGATGCGATACAATATGGAGCTGCCACGTAGCAAGGGAGCGGGGTTACGAAAACACCCATTTTGCATCCTTTTGAAAACTTTAACTATCGGATGTCGTGGGGTGTGAAATGGATTGGTGACCGTTGGATATGAGGAATAAAGATCTGACGAATGGGTAAATAGGAGAGGTGAGTCAGGGATTTGATAGGCGGGGCTCGGGGACAAGTGATGTGATGGGTATTAAAACAGAAGTGGGGGACCCAGGTTAATTAGGGGGGAAGTAATGAAAAATGGGGTTGGGAAAATATGTATGCGGGAGTTAATAATACAGTAAGGAGTTAAAAAACAATATTGGGTAAAGTTTTTCAATGGGGCCCGATACATTTTTAAAACCTTTCGAACTGATGTTAAATGGGTTTTTACATTTTTAATTGAGAAGGGGAATTAGTAAAGGGGAATTTACTTTTCTAATGAAAACATGCTCTTTTAACTAGGGAAAAGGGTTTTAGTAAGGGAAAATAAGTGAAGTAAGGAGAAAAGGTTAAAATGAAGGGAAGGGATATTTTTACAATGGGAAATGATCTTGGAAGGAAATTAGTAATATGAAATGAACCAATTGATGCTCTCCATGCCTTGTGAAAACTGCTTCTTCCTACCCATCATTTGCCCTAACATTTTTTCTTCATTTATTCAGTGCATTTGAGCTTGCTGACCCTTTATTTTTCTTTGATAATAAAATTATCTAATTCTAATCTTATAACTTCCAATGGCTCAGATTAAACTAATGAGCTCACTATTATTCTCTTCCTAACTACTGATCTTCCAAGATTAAATAGTTTGGCTAGATCTTTATTCTCTATCTATCAGCATGAAATTTTAAGTATGAATCAATCAAGATTAAACTGTTTGATCATCATGGATTGTGGCATTTTGACAAGATGCGCACAATCTCATTTGCAAAAAGTAAACTAAGAGTAGTGGCATTTGAATGTGCACACTTTCATGATCTATTTTTATCTCTTTTTGGTGGGGTTCATATTTTATCTTCTTTTTTGATCGTTTTTCTTTAGTCCTTTGATTTTTCTTTTAGGACTTACCCTCTTTACATTTTTTAATATGGTAAAGCTTTTTGCAGAAAGCAAAAGTATGTACAATATTACGAGACTTTACATAGTCAATTCAAAATTATGAAGCCTATTATTATAGGAACCTAACAATGGCTCCACTTGGGGATGACATCTTCATGTGAGATGTCACGAACTTTCTGATCAGTGGCCTTGGAAATTTGACTGTGCTTTACTTGGAACTACTTTCTATGATCTCCTTTATTCAAACATATGATGTTATACCTTTTAAAGCTTAACATTTCCTTTTCAGGCTTTAACTTTAGAAGATAATCATCCACTCCAACCTAAACTTTGTTATGGTATTTATAGTGAATAGAGCTAATGAACTACTGATTACTCTGGTGGAAAATAGTGCTTCAGCATTCGACCATTGACTGGTCCACCTTGTAAGTCTTTGCCATCTAATTCTTTCAAGAAAAATGCATTATTGCCTCTGTAACCATAAATAACATATGGGCCTTTCCAGAGAAAGTAAAATTTCCCATGTTTCCCTTTCTCCTCCCTTCTGGAATCCCATTTTAGTACTTGATCACCTATGTAGAAATCCTCTGCTTTAGTTTTCTTACCAAATATATTCTTGATTTTTTCTTGAATTACTTGGGATTTGAAATAAACTTCTTCCTTGGTTTGCTTTAGATGAATTGTTTGGTTTATCCTCCTTTGGATGTCATTTGGTTCTACTTGCAGCTCTTGAATCATTTTCATCACTGGTACTCCTAATGACGATGGAAAAAAAACATCCATCCCATATACCAATTGATAAGGAGATGTACCAACAGATTTCTTAGTAGTAAGCTTGTTCGCTCATAGGGCATTCACCAACTTTTGTTACAGGTTTTCTTGTTATCTTCTAATAGCTTCTTGATGATGTTGACCAGGATTTTGTTTGAAGATTATGCTAGTCCATTACCTTGAGGATAATAGGCAGTGGAATGGCCAAGGGTGATGTGGTATTTGTTACATAAATCAACCATTTTATTGGATTTGAAAGCATCTACATTATCAATAATGAGCTTTTGTGGGCGTCCAAACCTAGAAAGGATGTTGGTCTCAAGGAATGAAATGATTACATAATCTATGGCTTGTCTAGAAGGGATGACTTCTATCCACTTAGTAAAGTATTCAGTGCCTATCAGAATCCATTTATGTTGGGCTGAGGAGGGTGGGTGAATTTCCCCAATGAAGTCTAAACCCCATTGTTGGAAAGGCATTTCTGTTGAGATAGGTTTGAGGGGTAATGGTAAGAGTTTCTTCTTGCCTTCAAATATTTGGCATTTGTGATAGGAGGTCACATATTTTCTGACATCTGCAAAAAGGGTGGGCCAATAAAAACCTGCCCTTAAAATCTTATCAACAATTGTTTTCCAGTATAGGTGTCCCCCACAATCCCCTGCATGAAATTCCTCCATGACTTTGTTAGCTTCATCTTTTAATAAACAATTTAACACAATGCCACCATTATCTTTCCAAAATAAAACATTGTCTAAGATACAATATTTCATTTCTTTGATTTTTAGGAATCTACTTTTAGTTCTAGATAAACTAGGAGGAGCTTGTAGGTTGAGTAAAACAAAAAAAGTGTCTACATACCAGGGTGAATCTATGAAATCTTCACTGATTTGTGGAGTCGTCATCTCTTCCTGATCATCTATGGCAGCAATGAAATTTATGTCTAAGGCTCGACAGTTCGATTCAGCCATGAGCTTGGCTAAACCTTGGCCTTTAATCAATTTTGTAGGCTTGATTTCAATGTCATATTCTAGTATGGTGGCAATCCATTTGCCCCTTTTTCCATCAGGCCCATCCTGAGTTAGAATGTCCTTTACCACTGAGTTTGGAACATATGCTATTATGTGAGAGTATAGAATATATACTCTGAAATATTTTATGGCTTTCACTAAAGCAAGGGCTTGTTTTTCCATTATATTATACTTTAGTGTAGCATCTCTCAAAGCTTTACTGAAGAAAGCGATGGGTTGTTCATAACCCTCATCATTCTTTTGAAACAAGACTGTTGCAATGGTGTGCTCCAAAGCAAATGAAAAAATTATGAAATCTTTGTTAAAATTAGGACTTATGAGGACAGGTGTTTTAGTAAGGGCTTCTTTGATTTCTTCAAAAGATTGCTTAGCCTCTACTGTCCACTTAAGTGTTGAATCCCTTTTTAACATGTTATTCAAATATCTAATTAGTTTTGCTAAGTTAAAAATGAATCTTCTAAGAAAATTTATCTTACCTAAGAATGATTGAAATTCTTTAATGTTCTTAGGATGACTGATGTTTAGGATTGCTTCTATTCTAGCTGGATCAATTTTAATACCCACTTTTGAAATTATGTGTCCTAGGAGTTTTCCTTCTTCTAATCCAAAAAGTGATTTCTTAGGATTTAAGGATATGCCAAACTTTCTACATTTTACGAATACCTTCCTTAGATGATCTAGATATTCATTTTTGACTTGGAAAACACTGTGATATCATCTAGGTAAATGACCAAAAACTCATGGATTTCTTTTGAAAAGGCTATGTCCATTTCTCTTTGGAATGTTTCCCCAGCATTCATCAATCCAAAGGGCATTTTCAAGTACATGAAAGTTCCCCAGGGAGTGGTGAATGCAGTCTTTGCTTGATCTTCAGGTTGGACTAGGATTTGATTGTAACCAGAGAATCCATCAAGTAATGAAATTCTGGATGACCCTACCACCCTTTGGAGAATGTGATCCATTTTAGGGAGGGGATAGTTATCCTTCAATGATACTTTGTTCAAGTTTCTGAAATCAACACAAAGTCTGATTTCTCCTGTTTTCTTTCTAGTGGGGACTAAATTAGAGACCCAATCAGAATATCTGATGGGTGCTATGATCTGAGCATCGTACATCCTCTTAACTTCTTTTTCTATTAATGGCATAAGAACAGGGTTAATTCTCCTTAGTTTTTGTTTAAAGGGCTTCTGATTTTCTTTGATGGGTATTTTATGTTGAATAATGTTGGTGTCATAAGACTTGAGGTCTTCATAACTCCAGGCAAAGACATCTTGAAATTCTTTAAACAAGCTAATGTATTTCAACTTTTCATCTGGGGGTAATGTCTTAGATATCTTGATGAGCTTAGGATTTTCCTCTGTCCCTATGTTGCATTCCTCTATATCTGACCTTAGAGGCTCCATTTTAGGTTTTCTAGCTACATCATTGAAGTCAAAGATGTCTTCTAGTGGGGCTAATCCCTTAGGAAAAAAGTTGTCTTTGAGGTTTAAAATTTCTGATTCATCATTGATTAATTCTTCAATTTCTACAGTTTCTAATTGATCTATCTCTAGTTTAGTGAATTTAGTTGGTTCTAACTTATTTACATCATTTACATATATTTCATTATTTATGGTATAATTTGATGTACAGTCAGTTTCTATATTACCATTTCGAAATTCTCCTTCAGAAATCATAAAATCATGAATTTGATTGTCATGTGAGAAAATTTTCCAATACTTTAAATTATCGGGTATGGTTGGCCTATGTCTTACCTCAGCTGTGTACTGATGATTTGGTTGGAAGGGAAACCTGCATGTGCTGGCAAATGTGGCTAATATATGAGCTTGCATATTTTGCTTTCATGTAATAACAACAAAGTCAGTCTCAAGGAAACAATTTATCAAGTCTAAGATGGTTTCTCTGTAGCAGCTAAGTCTAGGGTTGTTGGTAATGTACTCTCCCTTGACCTGTTTTATAATGAGTTCCAAGTCTCCCATGATGGAAACTCTTTTAGCTCCAAGTTTTCTTATGATTTGAAGGCCTAGCACTAATGCTTCATATTCTACCATGTTGTTAGTGCATTTGAAATTCAATCTAAAAGCATGTCCTTCTGAATGATCATTCTCTAAATTGTAAATCCATACACCAACTCCTGCTCCTAATCTATTTACAGAGCCATCAAAATCTAAATGCCATAGAGACTCATGTGTTATGTTTTCACTATCAGGTTCTTTGTGTTTTTCTTCTATAGTTGTGATTTTATCTTTGCCATTATCTGAATTATATAAGATAAATGAGTCCAAATCAGAATGCATGGAATAAATAGGGTAATTCTGTGGTCTTTCTGAACTACTTACCATGTATTTCATCAAGGTTTCTCTGTAAAGCTTTCTTTGCTGACCAAATACAGAAATGGTAGCATATGACATGTCTAATTGTAGTGACCCTTGTAACTTTGCTCCCCATGAGCGAGATAACAACATACCATATTTAGGTGGGATATCAAGAACTACTATGTCCATAATAATACTCTTTGCTGGGCACTGGACTAGAGTTACACACAGATATTTTATCAGGCCAAGACATTTGACTTGACTAGAATCAAAGGAAAATAGGTCCTTGTAGGGTCTAGTGATGTCCAAATTTAACCTTTCCATGACTAATTTAGGCATTAGGTTATGAGATGCTCTTGAATCTAACATAAAATTATGTAAGATTTTATCATGAACATTTAAGCTAATATAGAATGGAGGGATACCTTCTTGTTGATGTTTTCCATTTACTTCTAGAACAAATAACAATTCTGGTTGATCATCATTAAGGTTTACAGCATCCTCGCCTTCAACTGTGTTTAGTGTTTTCAGTGATTTGTGCTTTGTATGATTCATTTTTTACCAGCTTTGTTAAGGGAACTGGTATTTTCAATTTGGCTAACTAAATTTTGATATTGAATGGTATTTGAGTTTTGCCTAATTGAATGATTTCATCCTTAGCAATTGTAGTTTGTGTGTTTTTGTTTTCTTTACCAAAACTTGGTAATTCAGTTTGTGTGCCAACTGTTTTGTTTTCAATTTTATTGTTTGGAACAGTTTGAGTAGCATTTCAAGTTTGAGGTGTAGGTGAAGTTTGAGTTTCAGTTGATCTTATGTCCACAATCTTTGGGCTGGAGGCCTCCTGAGCTCCTCTAGGCAGAATTTGTAGGATCTTGGTCATAAGGGCTTCTATTATTTTCTTAGTTTGGGTTTGGGCTGATTTCCTAGGGGTAACTTCTATGTTCTTTTTTATTCTAAGGCTATATTGTTTATGAACTTCGTAGATAGCAAATTCATAGCCTTGTTTGTAGTTAAAGGACTCTTGAGATTCTAATTGTAATTGCTGCAGCATGTACAATTCCTGTTCTTCCTGAGTAAGAAAAATGGAATCCTCATTGTTTACTGCCATCAGGTTTATCTGGGTGTCTTGGTCTTCTTCATTTTGTTGTGGAATTTCAGCATAATTTTCCTAGAAAGGTGGTATAACCTACTGATCGGGTGCAACTTCTCTTGATTTTCCAGTATTAGGAATTTTTCGAAAGTTGGGGTTCCTAATTTGGGGTCCTTGTTGATTTTCCCACTGAGGTTTTCTTTCCATATTCTCTAACATATCCATTAGCCTTTCTACACTTTTAGCTAAACTATCTATCTTAACATCTGAAGTGGATGGTTCTTCTTTAATGGTAACTCTCCTCTCATTCCTCATCCTAGCTCTTTTAGCCAATAGGTTAGCTTCTACACTAACTGCATCACTCTACATCTGTTCTAAAGTTGGAGGATTTCTTTCTCTTAATTAATAGGACATGTCAGCATCAAAACCATTTGGAAACTTAATCAGGGCCAAGTCTGGTGGAGGTTTGACATTTATTGTAATTGCATTGTAGATGTTCTTAAACCTAGTACAATAATCTTGAATAGATTCACTAGGAGATCTCCTAATGTTTTCATATTCAGATAATATCTGGAGAGGGTTTTTCTTTCTTTCCCACCTATTTATGAACAATTGGTGGAAAGCAGCTAGATCAGCAATATGGTTAGGAGGTAAAGATTTAAACCACTTTTTAACATCTCCTGCTAGCATTTTTGCAAATAATCTCATTTGTACATCAGCCTCATCAACTTCATGTAATTCAAAATGATTTGTCATTTTATTTACATGTTGTTGAGCAATATACTAACTAGTACTATCAAACTGCAAAATTTTACTTTGGTAATCCTGTGGCATAGCATGTAAAAGAGCTTCTAAGGCCAAAGGTGCATATCTGTCTACCATGGCTACAATTTTAGCTTGACTGGGAGATGAATGGCTTTGTGGAATGAACTATGGTGGCTATTATAGGTGAGGTTGTACTGAATGAGGCTATATTTACAGTTTTCGAAAATATTGTAGAGTGTTCAGGGATAGCAGCAATTAGGGTAGCTAATTCAACTCACTATTGAAAATAGGCTTTGTCTATTGCCTTATCAAAGTGGAGATTAACTCATCAAGTTTGTCAAAAGTATCCAGAACATGTTGATCTAAATCAGGATGTATAGTATCCTTCTTTGATTCAATAAATTGAATAAAATTGGGATCTATTACAATATCATAGATTGAATTTTTAGATTTGGTACGAAACAAAGAATTCTCAAATGATAATTCAAATTTAATATCCTCTAAGCTTGATAACTCTTTAGGAAGTGAATTTGATTTGTTTAACTGATTAACCCTTCCTTGACTCTCTAGCTTTTTAGGTTTTCTTAAAATTATGTCAGGATCATCAATAATTGTAGTAGGCTATGGATTAGGATGAGCCCTAGTATAATATGTTCTTTTAGAAGCCAAAATTTTAACTTATAATGATGATTTCAAGCAACCCTTTACAACCTTAATGTTAAAAAATGAAGAAAACTTTTTCCTTTAAGATTTATTTTAACTAGGGACTGAAGTTCCCCAGTATATTTTCCACTATGTTATCACTCCAAAATTTCCAAGGGTTGTTCAATGTGTTAAAAAGAAATATCAAAGGTAACTACAAACCTACTTTGGAGCTTAGGATCTAGCCTTCCTAAACTCAGAGAGGGATCTCTCTATGTGATTTAACTTTGTTTGTTTTAATGGATTTTAGGCTAGTTATGTTTGCTTGATTTGGTTTGATTTTGATTTGTTGGTGGAATTACTGATTTAGATGGATAGGTGCTTGTCTATTTTCCATTGGGCTATGGAGTCAATATATCAAGAAAACAGAATAGAAACCAATTATAAAAGCAGTGTTACAGGGCAAGGTAACTCAACAACAATAGATGTTTTAGGGTTGACATGGTGAAATGAGTTTCAATCAGGATCAAGGAGCAGTTAAGGATTCCTTAAACCGGATAATGAAGGAAAATACAGGAGGCCAATCGGGATATGAGGGAAATTAAGGATCCTTTAAACCAGATATTAGAAAAAAATATAAAAATGAATAACAGTTCAAAGTAGAGTGTACTTAAACAAATTCTACAATAACATCCCTGTTATACCATTCAAATTTAGAAAAAACATTCAAGTTTATGGAATAACTTAGAAAAGAACATGAACAATTGAAATATACTTCACTAAAGTGGCTCAACACATGAATCATATAAAGAAATGCTTCTATTATTTGTCCTGTTTGTCAACTAGAAAAGTACAATAAACCCTTAGGTTGTAGATGAGTTCAACTACAAAAATATTCAGAAATCCACACCTCAATACTTCGAATTATGAAGTATTTATAAAAAAACTAATACAAAATATCTTAAAACTGATTTAGGAATTATTCAAGGAAAATGAAATATCTTCATGCAAGAAGATAGAGACAGCTATCTAACTAATGCAAGTTGTCCCTGCTTATTTGGCTTTGTTGTTTGCTTTCAATGATATTTTGCTAATTTATCTCTTTTTTGTTTTGTGTCTTTCATCTGACACTCTTTAAACTCTGTCTCTACTTTACTTTTAATCTTTGAATGCTCTGTTTCGACCTCTACTGCCCTTTTACCTATTTTACTTTTACCTATCAAAGTAAATCATTCAGTTTATCCCAAGCCTCCTCATCTGGTAATTTGATTTTTACCATTCTTTTGTAGATTTCATCAGTTTCTTTGTACTTTGCAAAAGTAGGCTTGTTTATGAAGAGATGTTTTACCTCATTCCGGAGGTAAAAGAGATTCTCAAAAGTCTGATAGATCACTTTTCCTGTAGGAATTCCTTTCATGGAGGAATTGATGGATTGTTATTTGGCCACTTCCCTGATTTTCTTGTCATAATATTCATGTTTCATCAGCCTGTCATTAATCACCAAAGGATTAGGCAGACCTTTCTGCCTCAAAACATCAAATTTGACCATAACCTGTCTACTACCAGTTGCATGTTTTGACATTTCTCCTCAAGCTATATCATCAGATTTCTTTTGGTGATTACTTTCTTCACTTATAATATGGCCTTTGTTCTGTTAGTTATTCCAAGCTCCTGCAGTTCATACTTGTTTATTGAATTTAGGAACTGGATTACCCTAGAGGCTTCCTTTGGTTTCTTTCCAAGTTTTTCTCTTACCTTTTGAATTGCCTCACTTGCTTCCTTCATCAAATCTATCCGCTCAAAGATAACTTGGATGGATGGCCAAATATCATTAACAGAGTTAATGATATTGGCCCATATTTTTTGCTTTGCTTGGGCTAGTGGCTCTTTCAGTGTCAATTCTTTCTCTAACTTTTGTAACCTTTCATTCAATTTGTTTGACTTCTGTGTTTCACCTTTATGCATGATTTGAACTTGCTTCTTTTCATCCTCTATACTTTTTATTTGTTCTTTAATTTTATTTATTTCATTTGTTTGGATGGACATATCCTGCATGGATTTGATAACTTTACCTGCTTCATCATTTGGATGAGCTGTTGGTGTTGTTCAATTTGTTGCTGATGTAGTGGCTGATGTAGTAACTGTAAGTGTTGTTGGTAATGGAGCTAATGAAGTAGATGGAGCTGTTGTAGTAACTGTAGGAATGGCAGTGACAGTAACTGCTTCCATGTTGACCTCCTTTCCCTGCACCAATCTGTCCATCTCATTCTCCATTTCTTTCAGCTGAGTTGTCAACTGAATGATGAGAATCATCATTTCATCTTTTAGGCCTTCATTCTCCAAAACTTGTTTTGCTTGTGGATGTTCAATAGGAGATAATTTCAGCTACTTCCTCAATGCAACAATGCCTTCATTCTTCTTTGTGATAAGCTCTTCAGGTGATTTGATGTTCTTAGGATCATGCCCAATCATCATGACCAATTCTTCAAGTGTTTTGATTCTGTTATCCTTTGCTTGTGAGAATGTCTTCTCTAGTTTTAACTGTGCTTTGATATTCTCTAGAGAATTTTGTAATTTTTGTACACTCATAGCTTTGTTGGTCATAGTTGAGTATAGCATTTCTCCTGCTTGCTATGAAACTTAATTTTATCTATAGGATGAACATCCTTGGAAAAAACTTCAAATTTTGTCTTTTTGTAATCTGTTGTTGTTTTTGGGCCTTGTATCAGTGGCTGTAGAAAGGCCATCTACATCTTTTTAGTTTTGTAGTAAAAAACTAAAAGTAATCTATTCTGATCACTAGGAGTCTGTTTCATATATTGGGCATAGGTTTCAGCTTTCACTGATTCATTTCTCAATTTGATTTCTTTATATTTCTCCCTTATGTCTTTTTCTTTATCCACTAGTTTGCTTGATGAAGAGACTTCAACACCATGCTGCTTCTGAATAATCTGAGTATTAGAGGATGAAGGCTGATGAGTTTTCTCTGAAATTGCTGGAGGTGAACTTTCTCTAACCACTGAATCTGCATTAATGACTTCAATTGTCTCAACTATCTCTTCTTTCTCATTTATAGGATTTGGCTTGGGCTTCTTCCTGTACATTAGTTTGAATTTAGTTTTAGTAGTGGTTTGAGATGAATATGAACCTTCTTCTCTTCGTCTCTTGGAATTCCTATCTTGTAAGGCTGGAGTCTACAGGACAAGAGCTATTTCAATTGGTTTCTCCACCTCTTTCAAAGTATCCTCCAACCACTCTGATTGGTTGGAGTACTTCTCAATCTTTGGTTTGGAATCATGGACAAAAGGAGTTAATTTAAACTTAATTCTTAACTTGCTGATAACTCCTAAAGGATCATATTGCCATTTGAAACTATCACTGAACTTGAATTCTTGTAAACAATTACCTTCTTGTTGACCAACATTTCTATTGTTGATAATGAAAGGACCAATCTGGTTCTTGATTTTGAATTGTGTTTTGTTCTTGACTGATAGAAAATTAACCTCATATGAATTTAGGATCTGCCTGATATATTCTAGTGCAAATAACCTCATGGAAAGGTATTTGGGAAGTTTGTAAGGAGTGAGTTGACATCCATACACCCTGATTTCAGTGTGGTTCTGGTGCAAAGACCAATCTCTTGTTCTACTGTGCTCTGAAAACTGTAATATTTTCTTCATTTCTTCATTGATCCTAGGTTGACTGCTACTGCTTAGCATGTTGGCAACTGGATGAATAAAAGAGTCAATGAAGTCCTTGTAAGTGAACTCTGTGGAATCTTTTCTGATTAGGGATGTCCAGAAGACAACTGATTGTGGGTTACCCTTAGTGTCCAGTTTTTGGAGGCTTACTGCAAACCTTTCATATTGGAAGTATAATAACTTATGAAACAAAACATATGAATACTTGAACACGCCTTCTTCAGGTAATTTAACTAACTGATCATGGATAGAATCTGATAGGTATTTAGAAAAGTTAAATGTTATAGTTGGATGTTGGTCTAGGCTAATGATAGAGAGGAAAACCTGGATGGATTCATCTACATGCTCATCAGTAAATATCCTAATATATAAGACAACATGGTCACAATTTTCCTGGTTTGTTCTGGGAACATGGCAACAGAGTAGGGTGGGTTATTTTTAGGAATTTGAGTTGTTTCAGGGAGTAAGGTTTGGAATATTTGAGACCTCTTAGGAAAGTCTAGTTTTAGATATAACTCAGTGAGGATTTCAATTGAAAAAGGGGCTTCCTTAGGTTTAGGTTGAATTTGCAACATTTGGTTTATTGATTTTGTAGTAATTGTGAACAAAATCTCTTTTCTAGGGGTTACTAGGGCTCTTTCCCTAGGCAGATAATTAACTTGATAGAGCCTCATGATTTCTGGAAATTGGAAGGTTTGTGGGAAGATATACTTGGGTAGGTTTGAATCCCGGAGGTGGATATCATCATCCTGGTCTATGAATTTATCATGGCTCCAGCAGTGGAGCTCAAGGAGGTTGAAATCAGTGATTGTATCACTGATTTTAAAGTATTTGTCAATAAGGGGGTTACGTTCAACATCAACTATAGGTGGTTACAGGGGGTTGACATTTAAAATACTCATGGAGGCCATTTAATTTGTTCAATTTAGTAGTTTTTACTTTCTTACTTAATTACAGGCCTCAACACTTAGGAATACCTGGAAAATGAATATTTTAGTATGTGGAAGGGGTTCTGGAAGAAACTAAGGATTTCTGGCAGTGAAATAGTCTTCAATAGTCTTTATAAAGCTTCAGGCTAAGTCGACACTGTTTCCTGGTGGCAAAAAGCTTGATTTCTAGTGTGAAATCCCTTGAAAATAGGTAGACAGAGCTTTTTTGGTTCAAGAATATGTCAACAGAGGATCTTTTTCACAAATCTCAACAAAATAATGGTGAAAAGATGGTAAAAGGTAGGTTTATTGGTTTTTGACCAACAGTGGTTAAACATATGGTGCGGGGTTAAATTCAAATGGTAGGGTGGTTTCATCATACAGTCCGGACGATGGACTGGCGGTTATCGCATGGTGAAAAGTAGGTTAATGATTTTGGATTGGAGGATGTGATACAATTTAGAGCCACCACGTAGCAAGGGAGTGGGGTTACAAAACCACCCATTTCACATCCTTTTGAAAAATTTAACTGTCGGGCATCAGGGAGTGTGAAATGGATTGGGGACCGTTGGATCTGAGGAATAAAGATCCGACGGATGGGAAAATAAGAGAGGTGAGTCGGGGATTTGATAGGTGGGGCTCGAGGATAAGTGATGTGATGGGTATTAAAACAGAAGTGGGGGACCTAGGTTAATTAGTGGGGGAATTAATGAAAAATGGGGTTGGGAAAATATGTATGCAGGAGTTAATCATATAGTAAGGAGTTAAAAAACAATATTGGGTAAAGTTTTTCAATGGAGCCCGATACATTTTTAAAACCTTTTGAACTTAGTTTAAGTGGGTTTTTACATGTTTAATTGAAAAGGGGAATTAGTAAAGGGGAATTTACTTTTCTAATGAAAACATGCTCTTTTAACTAGGGAAAAGGGTTTTAGTAAGGGAAAATAAGTGAAGTAAGGAGAAAAGGTTAAAGTGAAGGGAAAGGATATTTTTACAAGGGGAAATGAGTTTGGAAGGAAATTAGTAATATGAAATGAACCAATTGATACTCTCCATGCCTTGTGAAAACTGCTTCTACCTACCCATCATTTACCCTAACATTTTTTCTTCATTTATTGGGTGCATTTGAGCTTGCTAGCCCTTTATTTTTCTTTGATAATCAAATTATCTAATTCTAATCTTATAACTTCCAATGGCTCAGATTAAACTAATGAGCTCACTATTATTCTCTACCTAACTATTGATCTGGTAAGATTATATAGTTTAGCTAGATCTTTATTCTCTATCTATCAACATGAAATTTAAAGCATGAATGAATCAAGATTAAATTGTTTGATCATCATGGATTGTGGCATTTTGACAAGTTGCACACAATCTTATTTGCAAAAATTAAACTAAGAGTAGTGGCATTTGAATGTGCACACTTTCATGATCTATTTTTATCTCCTTTTTGGTGGGGTTCATATTTTATCTTCTTTTTTTATCCTTTTCCTTTAGTCCTTTGATTTTTCTTTTAGGACTTACCCTCTTTACATTTTTTAATATGGGAAAACATTTTGCAGAAAGAAAAAGTATGTACAATATTACGAGACTTTACATAGTCAATCCAAAATTATGAAGCCTATTATTATAGGAACCTAACACATAGAACTACCCATTCCATTATCGTAAGAAATAAATACATGTCCTCCATCTATGTGGGTGTTATAATACACTTCTCATGTGAAAGTTTAGTTACCAAAGAAATCAAAACACTTAATGGTCTGCAATATGCCATGTGAAAATGTTGTAGCACATAGTTTATATGCTTACTCTAGTTTAACCAAAGATTTGTATTCACTCCATCTCTCATGATCACCATTATTAAGAAGTATTTTGTAGTCCATAAGCCCTTGATATCAGCTTGTAATAAAATATCACTTCAAATCATGAATCACATCTTTATTTTACTGAAGAATAACATCTAATATATGTGCAGAGTGATAACAAGGAAATGACCATCACCTTGTTTGGTGCTTTAATATGGGTCTTAAAAATCCTAATTCCGATACAAAAGAATAAAACTTTTGGTACCACAATTTGGGAGATTGTTGAAGACCATATAAATACATTTTTAATTTGTAAACCAATAACTCTACCTTTTTCAACATAATTCTCTATTTGTGTCATATAGATCTCATCCTTCAAGTCACCATGTAGAAATACATCCATCTATTCTATCTACAAATACAAATCTATGTTATGAACCTAACAAATGAAAATATCTCACAGTAATATATCTCACCTCAATGTAGGAATATCCTTTTGCAACCAGCCTTTCCTTCGTGCTTTTCAACATTGCCATTTAATCAATCTTCCTTCTGAAAAACCATTTAGATCCAAAAATTTTCCTTTAACGAAGTAACAAAACCAATTCCCATGTATCATTCTTTTTAAGTGTAACCATTTCCTCACCGATGACAGATCTATAATACTCCTTATCTTTCATCTCCATTCAATCCTCTTTCACTTTTATAGTTATAAGCTCATTAGTGTTAGAAAATAAAGAAAATATTAATTTAAAAGTAGAGTAACAACAATTCTACATGTTTGGATGTCTTCTTTAATCAGTGGACCTTCCTAAAGTCTGATGTGGAGACGCTTCATCTTCTTTTAAAATCTTTGATCTCTCCTTGTCATTAGGACCATCATGAAATTATTTTCCATTTTTTAGTTCAATTTTCTTGGTCTTAGGTGGTCGATGAACCCTTTACTTATTCTCATCCTCATTTGGACGCATCACTATATGAGAAGGCTTAGATTCTCTAAAAATAACATTCCTATGGTACAATGATTTTTTAGACATGGGATCCTAAAGCTTGTACCTTTACATACCAACACCATAACTGATAAAGATACATTTCATGACCTTCTCCTTGGGCATATGAGCACACACCTCACAATAAAAAACATGAAGATGTTGAAGTAAGTGCTTCTCACCCATATGTACCTTCATAGGGATCTTACTGATGAGAACTAGTGTGTGAGGCCTATTAATTGAGTAACATGATATAACAACCACTTATTCCTAGAACATTTTCTCTAAGCTACCTCCACTAGGAATCACTCTTACCTCTCTCCAACAACATTTTGATCATTCATTATACCACTTAATTATATTGAGGGGTATATGGAGTTGAATTATGTCTTTTAATGCCATTTTCTTTACAAAACTTATCAAATTATAGAGTTGTCTTCTATATCTAGTGGAAGGCTCATATAATCACTCCTCAAGCAAAATTTTCGAATAAGAGTTTTTAAGAAATGGTCACATGACCCTTCCACCATCATTTAATTCTCACTGAGGTGTAACATGGTGAAGGGTTAATTGAGTCTTCCTCGATGATGGTATTCTAAATGCATTTTGCCTAGTGAAAATTTCACCCACCTTACTTCAAGTGTTATGTTATCATGGAGGGTTAGCATGGAGAAAGGCTGGTGGACCCTTATTGAATGATGATATTCATGTTAAGGAGTATCTAGTGGAACTGTTATTTTACCCTTAAGTAAAATTTTCAAATAGGATGGTCCTATGGAAGGGTTATCTGATTATTCATTGACTATAGGACTCTCATATGGGGTGGGTATGGAGAAGGGATCAACGGACCTTCTTTAATGATGGTGTTTTTTATCATTGAAAAATTGGGCACTTAATTACACTAGAAAAGGTGCTCAACAGTGGAGAACAACATGTCTAAATGCACTACTAATTGTTGGAAAATGTCAAAAATCAAGAAAAACTAAAGGTTCCTAATATTTCCACTATAAAATAAAACCACAAACATTCACCTCAATAATTTTGCATGAATCACTACAAGTATTTCTTTGATAGTCCCATGGATCCATAAAATTGACATCTTAGCAATCCTACAAGCTCCTCCATCCCTTTTGGTCCCCACCAATCAATGTTGCCTACAAACCCTGAGATCTCGATGACATAGGTGCTCTCTCAAGATATTATAGATGGAGGTGTAGATATGGAACTGGATTATTTAGATATGTAAGAAATGGTAGAAAATTGGAAGAACAAGGATCCTGATTCCATTCCTAAACATCAGGTCCATGTATTAAACAAATCACTCCTCAAAGCTAAGACCAAGCTGCACTGAGAATGGGCACACTCAAACCATTGTCCCATCAATATTGGGGTCAATCTTCAAAGCCCCAAATACCAACATAAACCCTTAAAAGAAGATAAGTGCAGAGGTAGGTGTAATAAAAAGCAACTCTTGCAAGAATTAGGTTATTTCTTGGTCAATTCAAGAACAATTACTCGTATGACTCAGGCTTTTTCCTCAACTCCACTTTCTACTCAATAAAAATCATCTCATGGAACACAAGAGGCCTAAATTTCTTAAGTAAGATAAGGATTATTAAGACACATATTATCCAATGTAAACTTGATATAATGATGATTCAGGAAACAAAATGTTCTTAGGAAAAGGTATCCTCTATTATCTCCAAATATTGGAAAGAATCCCATAGCCTAGCCAATGATGCAAACAATCTATGTGAGAGGTCTAACTATATGTTGGAATCCTAAAGAGTATTTTCTCATGGATTGTTGGGAAAGAAATAGAGTTTTAACAACCAAATTTAGAATTTCAGCTCATGTCAAGAACGATATATATCCAATGTATATGGACCACATATTGAGAATGAAAGATCATAATTCCTTCGCACTCTAAAGATACTGGGCTGGATGCTAAAATATCTCCTATCAATAATTGGGGTATACTTTAATATGATAAAATTACTCTTTGAGAAAAAGGGAGGAATTCAAAGGTTAGATCAGGAAGCATGTCACTTCAAATAGACCATACATGTCCTAGAACTAGTGGAGAGACCATTAATTCCACTTTCACTTGGAACAACGAACATAAAGGAATCTAGGTTGCCTCCAAACTAGATCACTTCCTTATTTTTGAAAATATGATGGAAAAGAATATCTTTTTAGAAATCATTCATCCTTCCCTATAGAAGCTTCGATCACTAACCCATATATCTATGGACACCAAAACTAGCTATATGAATCAACCTTTTCATTTTGAGAGTTTTTGGCTCTTAGACTGGTCCTTTCTAGACAAGTCCAAAACATGGAAGATAGAATCTCCTTCATATCCAAGCTCTCCCATGAATTATTTTCAACAAAAACTCAAATATCTCAAAACTTGCATCAAATTCTAGAATAAGGAAGAACTTGGGAACATCTTTCAAGCTTAGGGTACTCTTAAAGAACGCATGCAAGAAATACAAAAAAAAAAAGCATGCAAGATAGATCAGAAAACCTTTTACGAAAGTAATAAAATATCATCACTCATCTCAAGGATCGAAGAAAATGAGAGGAGATTCTTTTCTCTCAAAAATGATGCATCAAATGGCTTAAAGAAGGCAAGAAAAATTATACACTTTTCCATCGCTCCATGCTTAATCATAGAAGAAAAAACATAATATCCTCCATAAAAAATTAGCATACATTAAGTTCTTAAAGCACGTTGATATTTAATCTGAGCTTGTTTCTTATTACCAACATATCTTATTGGAGTCTTCTCCCCACTAGATTCAAATCCATAAGAAAAATCACCCACTACATCCTTGCCTTAGTCATTTCGAAGAAAAATGAGGGTCTAATTCATCCTACTACCATATATGAAGAAGAAGAAACCATCTTTGGAATACCCAAAAACAAAGCACTAGGGCATGATGGCTTTACCTCTAATTTATGTCAGGCACAGTGGTCATTCATAAAATAGGATGTTTGAAAGTTGTGGAGGAATATTGATTAACAAAAGTTTTCATACCATCCCTCAACACTACTCTTCTTACGCTTGTTCCAATAACATCTAATTCAGAGGACCCTAATGGTTGTCGTCTTATTTCCCTTTGCAACTCTATCTACCAAATTAGCTCTACAATCATTTGAAACCCCTTCTTCCATTACACATCTCTTCAAAGTAGATAGGCTATGTTGAAGGAAGACAAATTTTAGTTGGGATAATAATGGCCCAAGAGTTGGTTCATTTCCTTTATCATTAAAAAAAAGTAGGTGTTCTCATCAAGCTTTGTTTATTTAAGGATTTTAATGAATTAAGTTGGTTTTACATTTTCCAAATCCTCAAAGAGTTTCATTTCTCGCAAGCCTAGATCACCTAAATTATTTCCCTTATCTCCTCCTCCTTTTTCTCTATCTTATTTAATAGCTTTAACTTGAAGTTCTTCAACCCTTATAGAAGAATTCATCAAGGAGATCATCTTTCTCCCTTTATATTCATCCTCACAGTTGACGGGTTGGGATGGGCCATAAAACAATTTGTTACTACTGGTGCCATCAAGGGTCTACGCCTCTCCAAATCTAATGAGAAATATTATCACCAACAATTTGTGGATGATACAATTCTAATGGGTGTTCCAACTATCTGAAAAGTGTTATCCTTTTAAAAATTCTTAGATGATTTCACAATTTCCTCAGTCAGGGACATAAATTCACAAAAGTTCAATATATCATTCTTCAATACTCCCCCTTCTATTCAATGTCATCTCACTATTATATTGGGCTTCAATAAAGGAACCTTTCCCACTACCTATCTAGGATCTCCTTTAGCTCCCAATTCCATACGTACCAACCTCATTCAAAAGTTTACCAACCGATTGGATAGTTTCACTTCATACACACTTAGCATAGGTGGTAGAACTATCCTCTTTAAATCTGTCATGGATTCCTTACCCATGTATCTTCTCTTCACCCTTATAATGCCCAAAATAATCATTCATCAAATCAAAGTACTTAAATGAGTTTTTTTATGGGGAGGAGTGTAAAGGGAGAAAGAATGGGCACTATATTCTTGGGATAAATTATTCCCCCCCCCCCACAAAATTAGGAGGAATGGGCCTTTTATATCCGAAAAATCTAAAAACTATCTTAGGAGCTAAACTTTGGTGGTGTTGATTTCAAGAAGGTCAATACTTATTGAATAAAATATGGACCAATAAATACAACAACAACATTCCTAATGGATAATGCATCTACACATCTAACTTTCCAATGAGATCATCTATTTGGAATTTGGCTTGTAAAGGAAAACATCCAGTACAAGAAAATTTCTTTTAGGAAGTAAAGGATGGAAAAATTGCTTTATTTTGGGATTATTCTTGGCATCAATTTCCCAAAATTTCCACCCAATAACATATTCAAGTTATATACTATGGTATGCAATCTCAGGGGAAAATTCTTGTGTCTAATATTTGGGAAAACATCTTCCTAGAGATAAATTATTGCCAATGGAAATCTCCCTCCTCTTGGGAAATCCACTTATTAGCATAATCTCTTAAATAATTCAAGGAAACATTTCTACATTATCAAATCCACTTTTCTAAATATCTAGACAATATTCGTTGGGGATATTGGCCACAGGGTTCTTTCACCATCAAAGAATATTACTTCATTTCAACCAATCACACTAACACTTTGAATCAACAAGTATGGTCGAAAATATGGTGTTAGAATCCTTGGCCCAAGATAATATATTTTCTATGGCTTCTCCTTCATAGAAATAATTTAACATGGGATAAGATTCTCTCCAAGGGTTATGTTAGTCTGTCACTTTGTTTCTTCTGTTGAGCAAACGAATAAAACTGTTAAAATATTTTCCACTCTTGTCCTCTAGCCTAGGATATTTGTAACTATTTAATTGATCTCTTTTGATCCTAGGTATGGGGGGGGGGGGGGAATTGATCACAAATTTGCTTTGGCTGAAAGCCCCTTGAACAGGACAAATTATTAATGTTGATATATTGACAATTTCATTAACATGCTTGAATCCAATTTGAATATTAGACTCATGGATGTGTTGATAGTCTCCAATTCATTACTTAATGCGTTTAGTGGTCATAATTTTTGAAATAATATGAATAAGAAAACACGAGACAAAATATAAATCACATAAGAGAAGAGATCACCAAGTTGGTAACAAAGTTCATCTAAAGTGGGCTATGTCTTCGGGATCTACTCAATTAAGTATCCACTTCATTAGTTTCTCTTCAATAATAATGCTCTTATTTGTTAGTACAAAAGGATAGAACTCTCACTTCAAGTGGAAATGCCTCTCCTCCAAAAAGATGTCTCCTTTGATAACACAAAATGACTGAACTCTCACTTCAAGTGGAAATATATCTCCTACAAAGAGACGTTCTCCTTTGACTTAACTCTCACATCAAGTAGAAATGTCTCTCCTTCAAAGAGACATTCTTCCTTGATAAAAAAGAATTGAACTCTCACATTAAGTGGAAAAATGGCCCTTTCAATACCACACCATCTTGGTTTGCATATACAAGTTCACTTCAAGTATCAAAATGGCCCTTTCAACACCATACCTTCTTAGTTTGTGTTTACAAGCGCACTTCATGTGTCAAAATGGGCCTTTCAGCGTTGTACCATCTTGGTTTGCACATACAAGCTCAAATAAAGAACTCCCATTGTCAAGAAGCCTTCGAAGTACTGAAAGAAAATTTGACCACTGCACTCATCCTTAGGGGTCCCAATTGGGAATTACCTTTCCACATACACATAGATGCATTAGATAAAGATGTAGGGGCAGCCTTAGGAAAAGTGGAAGACAAATTGCCTTATGTTATTTATTTCACTAGTAAAATCCTTTCCAAAGTTAAGTTAAATTAAACTATCACTGAAAAGGAACTCTTGGCAGTGGTATATTCTTTGAACAAGTTTAGGTATTATTTCACTGGTTATCCAACTTTTGTTCACACTGATCCTGAAACAATTAAGTATTTAATGAATAAACCTGATGTCAATGCAAAGATCATTAGATGGTTGTTATTATTACAACAATTTGATTTGACTATTTTTGATAAACTAGGGAAAGAGAATGTGGTTGTATATTTCTTGTCAAGACTAACCTTGCCTGTAGGAAAGGAAGAAATGGTGGGTGATCAACTTCCATATGAACATCTATTTTCCATCTCGGTGCTTTATCCTTGGTTTGCTGATATAGCCAACTACTTGGTTGTTGGGAGGTTCCCTCCTAATCTATCCTCCAAGGAGAAGAGCAAGATCGTCAAGAAAAGTGCCCCATTCACTTGGATTGGGGGGAACCTTTTCAGATTGGGGCTAGATATAATCCTGAGGAGATGTGTGAGGGAAGAGGAGGTATTTGACATCCTCTCAGCATGCCATGATGGACCCTGTGGGGGCCACTTTGCTGCTAAGATGATAACCTTCAAATTTCTACAATCAGGTTATTATTGGACCACTTTACATCAAGATGTAAGGAGGTAGACCACCAGGTGTGATCAGTACTAAAGGATGGGTAAACCCACACCCAAGGATAAAATTCCCTTACAACCTCAAGTGAATTTAGATCCATTTGAGAAGCGAGGCACCGATTTCATTGGATCTATTGATCCCCCAAAAGATAGAAGAAATATATCATTGTGTGCATTGATTACTTGACTAAATGGGCTGAAAAAAGGTAGTAAAGGAAGTAATTGAGCAAAAGGTGGCTATATTTATGAGGGAGAACATCTTCTAAAAGCCTAGTTTTCCAAGGGAGTTAGTCATTGATAAAGGAGCACAATTTACATCAAATCGTATTGAAGATATCATGAAGTAGCACCACATCAAGCATAGGACATCCACTGCCTATCACTCTCAAGCAAATGGGCAAGTGGAGGTCACAAAAAAAGCATTGGAGAACATTCTAACCAAGGATGCTACTAGCAAAAAAAAATATTAGGCATACAAACATGTGGAAGCCACTTGGGCCTACAACACCACTCGGAAGACCACCATTGGATTCACTCCATTTGAACTATTCTAAGGGAAGAAGGCCCCATCGTCTATTGAATTTTAATACCACACCTTAAGGATGGAAACTCAGGTAGATTTGGACCTCACTATAACACAACAGGAGAGTCTGTTCCAACTCAATGGTGTAGATGAATTTAGGCTGCAAGCTCTGCTACACACTGAGGTAATCTAGGTACAAAGGAAGATTTGGTATGCCAAACACATAAAAGAGAAGAATTTTCAAGAAGGAGATTGGGCCCTACTGTATGATTCTAGATTCAAGGATTTCAATGGAAAGTTAATGAAAATATGGTTGGTTCCCTATCTAGTAGAGAAATTTCATGATAATGGGTTTGTCTAGATCATAAAAATTGATGAGGAAGGGATTCCCTTACTTGTCAGTGGTTATAGGTTAAGGTTGTACAAAAGACCTCTATCAAAGGAATAATTTATATGTTCAATCAATAGATATTTCCATGTGATTGGGATTCTCACAGTCCTCAATCCACACAACTTCTAAAAAAATAGAAAAGAGAAAAATAAATAAAGGTCCTAGGTGAAAACATCCATGAGGAATCTAAGGCCAACTCTAGGGTTGAAAGCCTCTTTGAAGCAGCCATGAGGAGAAAAAAGAAAAAGGTCCCTAGGTGAAAACCTCCTCCAATGAACCTACGGCAGGCATGCAAGTTGAAAACCTCTACATAGGCAACCTGAATATCTAAAAAAGAAAGAAAAAAATGGAAAAAACACAAGGAAGGAGTTCTTACACAAATTTCACTAACATCTCTCTTTTGCAGGACTCGAGAGAATAAACAGAACCAAGCCTATAGAACATATTCTACATATTCCTTCATCCATTTTTCCAACCATCCATTACATTATCACCCTCTTCAATCACCTCCTTACCTCTCTACATCATATAGCTAACAATAAAATCATGGGTTGCCTCCTCTTTGAAGTGTTATAGCACTATCCAGAACTGCTACAAGAACAACCTGAAATGCTATAGGAGTAGCCCAAAATGCTACAGGAGGTAGATTTGATTTGAAAAATGGGTAGAAAGGCCAGGTATTCTCTAATAAATGTTGGGAGAGGTACACATATATCACCTTCATCACTCATCCACTCCATCTATCCAAGAGTCATCTTCAAATTCCACTCTGCCTTACATAAAACAATAAAAAAAGCTATATCATCAATGTTTCCACCACCTACACCACCTGTTGATGATTATAATCCTGTCCTTATACCTCCTATGACTTTCCATCAATACCACATGCAATAATGAGGTCTCAAAGAGGAATTAAATGACTGCTATAGGAAAAGGATTCCCCTTGTAGCAGTCTATACAATTACAACATAACTCAACGTTAACTTTTTTCACCCACAGAGGATAAGATCCAGCCACCTTGAGTATCATGAACCCATTTATGAAGATTGAGAAGGGACACATCCTCCTTAGGAAGTAGTCCATCCACTCCACCAATAGCAGATGAGACACTGGGAAGAAACCTGCACACAAAAGAATTTTATCAGTCAAAGGATCATCAAGTTAAGAGGATCTATGTAGAAGCGAGGAAAGGAAACCAATAGATTCAAAATAATCGTATTATGAAGTCCAGCTCCAACATGCAAGCATCTCTAGCAAATCGACATCACAGGTAGGCTTAGGTATGACAACCCTCACCTCTTCCCTATGCATATAATGATAAAATGTGTAATGGTCAAGAAAGGATTTTTTTATGGGCTAGAGGTGGCCAGTAAACTTGGCCACCTTTGATTAGTAAACTAAAGTTCATTTAGTCACACATGCATGTGGAAATGTCAAATCAAGTTAGGTGGTGATTATGAGGAGTGAGGTGATGATCATGAGGAGTGGGGTGATGATTGCAATGAGTGGGGACAACAGTTGAAAAAAGGAAGTTCGTGCAAGAGCTATGTCACCAAAGCACTCTGAGCCATTACCACAAAGGGAATATTAAGTATCAGGCTCAACTCCATTTGTATAACTGCTCATTTCGAGGAAGCAGTTGGAGAAGGATGAGCTAGTGCTATCAGGTACTGCCTAGGTGCCACCGAGCCGCTTCAAATAATGTTTGCAGGTGCTATAGGAGGAGCTATGGGAAGCTCTGAACTACTACAGGAGGCCCAACAGGAAGCTACAGGAGAGGATTAAGGGGAGAAAGGGAGCCAAAACTACCCAAATTTGTCCTCAAACCCTCATGTACATAACACAGTTATCTTCAAAGGAGTAAGTGACTTTCTCCCTCTTTTTTATCCCATATCGTACATGAAGAATTCTGCTTGAATCAAGTGCCCCGTAGCAAACAATTGTGCAGTAATCCCCTTTGGGAAATTATTAGATGTAAAGGCAAGATAAGATCAGAGGAAAGTTTGTTTTGTTAAAAAAATATTAGCATACTTCTCCCCCTCTGATAACTCTAAGGCCAAAATTTTAAATTCACCTAAGTAAACTCGAGAAGGAGAAGCATGAGAAATGGCGGGATGTTTCAACAAAAGAGAGCTCATAGACACAAAAAGAATTCATCAACCTCCTCTTGTGGTAGATATTTTTCTAAGACATCATGGATGGGATTCTTTGAACAGTTTAAGGGCTATGATGATGATATAACCTAGGAATTTCCCATCGCACTAAACTCCGAGGCAGAATATAGTGCCACTGTCGATGTTAGGGGAATTGCTATCTCTTTAGATGTTGAATTCATAATCAGAGTGAATACCTTACCCGTAGGATTCTGATGGAGAAATGAGGCTAAGGCAGTGAGTGTTATAGGCGGGAAGGACTTCTTTGTACAGAGAGAAAATCATTGTATATATATGGAGAAATATATTGTGAGGGGAGGTTGAGCATTGTATATGCCTACCATTTTAGGTTGCTTCATGAGCTAAGATTCAAAGAATAACTACCTATCCCATAGGAACTCCATGTTCCCCATTTCCTCCTACAATATATCATTGAAACGAGCCATAAAGTGAGGAAAGAGAAGCACAAACACATTTCCCACCATGGCCTTAGTAGGCTAATTGTTATGGATGCTCTAAGTCACCTAAGAAAAACCTGTGCTATGGAATTATTTTGTAGACATGGACAGGGAAATTTTCATTAAAACCCAATCCATCACACATGAAGAAACACCAGGCTCTAGCATTGGAGGTAGGGAAGTAAAAAAGGAAGAAGAGGAGGCAACAAAAGTAGAGGAAAAAGAAGCAGAAAATGAGGAAGGAGAAGGAGAGTAACAAGGAACAGAGAAAGAGAACCCTGAGAAGGCATTCAAGCCCCAAGACACATTAAAACAAGGACAACAAACAAGTCTCTCTACAGGAAACACCGAGCAAGAAGTGGCTACAACATTTTCCACATTGGGCACACCTGTCAAGCCCAAAAGAAGGAAGCCAGGGTAAGGTCCCCTATGCTTCAAAACAAGGAAGAGCACCAGGATAAGGTAAGGGAAGCCTCAACCTCCTTCGGAAATCCCTATCATTATTGAGGAGTGAACAAGAAAAAAGGGAGAAGTGGGAAACAGTGAGGGAAAAATTGAAGAAGTCGCCTCTCTTAAGGCCAAAACCATGCAACCTATGCTACCTATGGGAAGGCCCATCACTAGGGCAGTCACCTTTAAGAGGTTGAAGACACAACCTTCCCATTTACAAGAATAAAATGAATAGCTACAAGAGGAAACATAATAGCTACAAGAGAAACAAGGGCTACTACAAGAGAAAGAGGGGTTTCTATAGGGCATGTTATAGGAGTAGCAGGAGGTGCTACAAAAAGGGGAAGCCACCCCAAAAGAAGATGAAAAATTCCTCCAAGGGATACAAGAGCCTAATCCACAACCCAATTTCAAATCGTACTCTATATTTGTTGAAGGAGGTAGGATTATACTTGAAAATTTCACCATCCACACTTCTTTGAGTTAGAAAATGAAAGAGCTAGAACACATAGATGGATGAAAATTGCAAAGTTCGAAAGTATATAAGATGTGGGCCTCATGGAAGAGAAATTAAATGGGATTGGAAAATAATTGAATGATCTGAGGTTAAGGGAGTCAATCATGAGAGATTTGTTACATGTAGAAAACAAAAGGTTAAGATAGTAGCTATAAGAAAAAGAGACACAAATTGCTACTATGGATAGGTTATCTATGAAATCCATACAATGTAGGCAACCATCCAAATCCTATGATATTTTACTCACAGAACAATGGTTGTAGTTCCAAATTAAGACATTGGCACAATATGGCTCCTTTCCTTTCCAAGACTATAGGAAATTCATTGAAACATGCAAAGGAGAAAGTATTGAGGATAGGGCTAAACTGGCTGACTTTTACATGAAAAATATGATCCTCGTAGACATGAATTTTTAGGACCCAAACTCAAGATTGGGAGACATGCAATTGATAGAATAAGCCTCATGGTTGGCCCATGAAAAGCCAAGGGCTAAAGGAGTGAAAAGGGTGATGAAAAAAGAAGAGAATGGTCCCTTATATATCAGAGCAGAACTAGTGAGCTCTAAGGTTGTCATCAGCAACCACGATCTCATCTCCTCTGATCCTAAATTAGCACCTAGGTACACAGAAGCTCAAGAACAATCCATCTTACATTTTGAGGACACTTTTAGGATGGCAGGGACAAAATGTTTGCGGGCTTTCTAAAGAATATGGTAGGCTCTGCCTCATAACTTACAAATTAGAGAATCTCACTCCCCAGAAAGACTAAGGAATGCCTTGGAGAAAACCCCACTATAAAAAAGGATCATGCAAAGGCTAAAGATAATATGGATAGGCCTCAAACTCAGTCCTCCCTTACTATTGGGCCTATAATAAGGAAGAAACTAGGTAGAGGAAAAAAAGAATGGACAAACATGGAGGTAAGTGTAGGTTTCTATCAACAGGAGGGCACAACATTTAAGGTGCCTTGGGATGTCAGAGAGGCCAACAAGGCCATGAATGAGCATCATATTGGTGACTGAGTTGCTGAGAGGGTGAGAAACGCCACTACAAGGAAAAAGGTCATTGGTGAGGGTCATGCCTATGACGGACCTTTAAGGTCCGTCACCAATGTGACATATGGTGACGGTCTTTAAAAAAGCGTTGTTGTAAGTGTATATAGTGATGGTCCTTTAAGGTTTGTCACCGAAGACATTTTCAATGACACTTTGGTGAGGGTTGTTAAAGGCTCGTCACTACTTCTCTCTTTGGTGACACTTTTGGTGAGGGTCATTAAATGCTCATCACTAATTCTCTTTGGTGACACTTCTAGTGATGATATTTTATTGACCATCACCAATGATCTTGTTTGTTAATTTTGGTGATGGTCAATAAATGTTCATCATCATTAATCATTCCAATGAGTTTTTTATGACGCTTCATGCCTATGACGGATCTTTAAGGTCCGTCACTAATGTCGCATATGGTGACGGTCTTTAAAAAATCATTTTTGTAAGTGTACATAGTGATGGTCCTTTAAGGTTTGTCACCAAATCCATTTTCAATGACACTTTTGGTGAGGATCATTAAAGGCATGTCACTAATTTTCTCTTTGGTGACACTTTTGGTGAGGGTCGTTAAAGGCCCATCACTAATTCTCTTTTTGGTGACACTTCTAGTGACGATATTTTATTGACCCTCACCAATGCTTTTTTTGGTTACTTTTGGTGATGATCAAAAAATGTTCGTCATCATTGATCATTCCAATGAGTTTTTGATGAAGCTATGTACTTGTTACTATATTTTTTGTCAAAAGATAACGATTTAAGACCATTGTTGTGGAGTATTTTTTATTATGTGTCCAAGGTCATAGTGGTTATAATAGTTAGTCAATTTGTTAAGAATTAATTAGTGTGTATCATTTCCATCAAGTCATAAGAATATAGTTTTCCTATGAGTCAACACATGATTCATCTCTATTAGGTTTATTATCTAGCAAATTTCCTTTAAATAAAGTTCCACTAGTGTGTGTAGGAACTATATTATTTAATACATAATCAAGCTCTATCAATTCTATTAATGAGAGAGACCTAGCACTCCTCAACACTCATGGCACACCTTAACATGCTTTGGAACAGTACACTAACATTCCTTGGAACCTCGCATGTCTTGGAACATCTTTGTACCTAGAACATCTTGCCATGAGCAGGATGCCCAAGCACATGTTGGCATGCCCTAGCATAGCATAGCACTCCCCTATCATGTGTTGTCATGCCCTGGAACACCTTGGCAAAATATTGCATTGAAAAACATTAGAACTTGGCACACATTGGCACTTGGCATGTATTGGAACATATTATAAGTGTGCCTAGCATGCCCCTTTTGAAAAATATAAAGTTCCGACTTATTAACTCTCTTATGTGTTCATTTCCTTGCATTTTAGATTGTTTATTCCTTTTGTTGCCTGGAAACTCCTTGACACATATTAGCATACTATGGCACCATGCACATCCTAGCAAGTCTTAGAACCTAGAATGCCTTGGCACTATTTGACACATGCTAGCACACCCCGAAAATATCTAGCACACTCTAGCACTTCTTGACATTCCCTGATATTACTTGGCATGCCTTACCCATGCTTAGCATACCTTGTCACTCCCTCCTTGGCATGACAGCAAGCACTCATTAACACTCCCTGACACACCCTTATATTCGTTCATTTCCATGAATTTTGACCTAGTGCTCCCTTGTTTTGTCCTAGTACTCCCTAACACTCCTCAGCATGCATTGGCACTCTCTATCACACCTTAGCACTCTTCGATATGCTCTTCCACTTCATAGCATGCATCACACTCCTCGATGCACATTGGAACTTGGCACATGTTCGCACTTGGAAAGTATTAGCATGTTTGGCATGCGTTGAGATGACTTGGTATGATCTGACATGGTTTAATATTAAATTTATTTGAGATCAATTATTGGAAACTAGATGAGAAGAAACAAAGGAAGATTTGGCACTTAGAATGCATTGACACTTGGCACTTGGCACCTATTGGCACCTAGTGTTGGTTTTCCTAGCATGACCCTCATGGAAAAGGTAAATTGATGACTTATTAACCCCATTATGTGCTCATTTACTTGTAGTTTAACTTGTTCCTCCCTTTTGTTCCCTTGACAGTCCTTGGCATGCATGTCACACCCTTTTACATCTTGGTATGCCTTCGCACTTGGCACGTCTTATCTTGTTTGACATCTCTTTGTACTATTTAGCACGTGTTAGCATACCCTAGCATTCCCTAACACACCTTGGCAGTCATGACCTTACAACTGGCATTACATATTTCCATGACTTGGGAACCTTACATTCACTAGAACACCTTGGCACTCCCTAGTTTTCATGCCCTCTGTTATCCTCCACAATGTCCCAGGCTGATGAGGATATCGACAGAGGTAATCACAGACCAAGCTTTTAGTTTGGTAGCTAGTCCTACCAAACTAGAGAGGGCTCTCTCCATGAAATCACAACAAAGAGAAGACTGGAATGTAAAGGATTTTAGGCTAGATAGCTAGGTTCAAGTGGGTTTTGGAAAATTTAGGGTTTTGTTGCTGGATAAGGGAGAAAACCCAGGTAGCTAGGTCAGAGGATCAAAGGGTTACAACAAAAAAAACAAAAAGGAGAAAGGTAACATTAATTTTGTGATGGATCTTAGGGTTTTTCGGTGTAGTTTAGTGTTTAGAAGAAGTGAAAGGTATTAATGAGCATGAAACATGAATTCATTAAGCAATCAATAAAGTAACACATAATGATATTTCAATCAAAACAGAGCTTTATGCAAAGAATTTTGTTTATAAAATGTAAGGAAAACGATTGAATAATTGATGAATGGAAAGAGAAGATTAATATCTTTCATATAAAGCTATAACAGAGAAAAAATAACATCACAAACTTATTGCACATGAATTCCTAGATAATAGTTGCAAATTGTGTCCTTTGATTTCTAGAAAATGTCCAACTACAAGCTACAATAGTTCTCTCCTCTAAAATCCAACCCGTTCTATCACTGAGAAACTGATACATAAAGATGAAAAAAACATCTCCCCACTCTTAGGGGTTGAATCAATGATTCTCGGAACTGTTCCATGAGGTGTTCTAACCAAACCCTAATGTCTAGGGAAGTTAAAAATTACTTCTACAATTAACTTTGACTCCAAACTCTCTCATAAGTGAGGTAAAATTTACATCAAAACAACTTATAAATACTAACCACCCATTATTTACATTTAGTTTTACCCCTCACATTCATCTACTTCACCCTTTTGACTTTTACCAGAGTCAAACTAGGAATTACAAAAAATTACACAGTGAAAATTTTAGAAAAATCTCAGAAATTTCTAGGTGTACAATGACCTGTTGGAGGCCATTTTTGAGTGCCTTTCTGAAGTCCAAATGTAGATTGGAAGCCTTTTCTAGAAATCTGGGAGAGTTTAAATGTATTTAGAGTATTGCTTCACTCAAAATCACCAATTTTTGGCTAAGATATGGCCATTCTCCCAAGGTGTCTCTAGGTGCACAACGAAATGGAAAGAGAGGGGCAGAAAGGTGATTTTTGGCCTCTTTTTCGCAAATTTATGAAAACCTAAGCCCCAGACTAGGAAATTGGTCAAATGGGGTTTGAGATGGGGTCATAAGCTTTCCAAAAATGATGATTTTATATCATTTGGAGCCTTGAGGAAGAAGCAAAGCGTGAACACGTTGTGCTGCTAGACAAAAAATTGCCAAAAAATTGCAAGTCTGCACCAAAACACAAACTTTTCTCCAAACCCTCCAAAAATTTGTCTAGAGATGCCTCCTTATCACACCCAAAACTTGCTAACACTCCCTATCATACACTATTATTCATTCGTTTCCATGCAATTGAAACTAGTCCTTCCTTGTGTTTCCCTGACACTACCTAACATACCTTGTCAATGCTTCCTTAGCACACCCAAAATTTGCTAACACTCCCTATCACACACTCTTATTCATTCATTTACATGAACTTGAAACTAGTCCTCCCTTGTGTTTCCCTGGCACTCCCTGGCATGCATTGGCGCCACACCCTAGCACCTGACACCTCTTGCCATGCCTTAGCACTTGGCATGTCTTGGAATGACTAACATGCCTTGGAACTTTCTAGCATGTGTTATCACTTCCTGGCATTCCTTGCACACCTTGGCACTCCCTAGTTGTCATGCCCTCATAGATAGCCTTACCTTTTTTGTGACTTTAGAACCCAACCAAGTCATTGAAAAAATAGTGTTGTCCCTAGACAAAAGTCTCCCTTTGTATAAAATTTCTTTTTCCATCCCCTTATCATAATCACAGGCTTACCTATTGCAAGTCCTATTATGAAATTATCCTAATACAATTCATCCTTGGGACACCTAGAAGACACTCTTATTTGTTTGTTTCCATGCACTTTCACCTAATTCTCCCTTGTGATTCCCTCACACTCCCCAACACTCCTCAACATGCATTGACATTGTCTGGCATGTGTTATCATGCCTTTTCATTCCTTGGCATGCCCTGGCACTCCTTAGCTATCATGCCCTCATAACTACCCTTATTGGTTTTAAGACTTGGGAACCAACCAAGTCCTACCTCGACTACAACATCTTGACCAAGTTACATTTACTACAACTATATTATCCCTTGTTCACCTAAGAATGGCCTATAACTCATCTTAGGATACTCATGCCCAATCTTAGCTCATCTCACTTAAGAAGTTACCAAGTCAAGGCTCACGTCTAATCGTGGCCATAAAACAACTAAGCAACATAGTTTACATCTTGACATGGCGTAGCACCTGACATGTCTAACAATCCCTTCGCACTATGTGGAACATGTTGGAATTCCCTGCATGCCATTGCATGCTTTAGCACTCCCTATCATACCGTATCACTCCTTGACATGTCATGGCACTCTTACATTCCTTGGAACTACCTAGCATATAACTTTGTCACTCCCTCCTTAGCACACTTGGAATTCACTGACACTCCCTATCATACACTCTTATTCGTTCATTTCCATGCATTTTGAAATAGTTTTCCTTTGTGTTTATGTCTCACTCCCTAACACTCCCTGACACGCATTGGCACACCCTGACACACATTGGCACACCCTGACATGCATTGGCATACCCTGGCATGTCGCCCTAACACTCTAGCATTTCTTTGCACCACCTAACATACCTTGTCATCCCCTCCTTAGCACACCTAGAACTTACTGACGCTCCTTGCCACACACTCTTAGTCATTCATTTCCATGCATTTGAAACTAATGCTCCCTTACGTTTCCCTGGCACTCCATAACACTCTGTGGCATGCATTGGCACACCCTAGCACCCGACACATCTTGGCAGGTTTCCCTGGCTTCTAATATGCCTTAACACTGCCTAGCATACCTTATCACTCCCTCCTTAGCACACCTATAACTCACTAACACTTCCTATCACAAAATCTTAATCGTTCATTTCCATGCATTATTTTCACCTATTGCTCCCTTGTGTTCCCCTAGCACTCCTTAACACTTCCTAGCACGTGTTTTTGATGGAAAAAACACTATATATAGGGCAGCTCATCCTCCATTTGTGGACAAGAAAATTTGGTTAAGTCTGTAATAAGAAGTGTGAAGATAACCAACCAAGAGAAGGAAACAAAGAGAGAAGATTTTGGTGTTGTTTATGGGTCTGTTTTAGGGCTAATAGATCCACACGTGTGAAGGAAGGAAGAACTATCTACTACAGAAAAGGTCAAAGATCTTGTTGTTGTCCAAGAAGTCGAATCAAGGAAGAAGATAAGCAAGGTTACACGCTGAATTATAATAAGAGTTCATACCATCCAAGCAAATAAGATCAAGGTTCAAAAGGTTGGTCAACCACATGTTCTAGGGTTTATGCAAGAGGGCCAAGAACTACAGATCTGATCCATGGAACTGGAATTTGAAGGATAGTCGAGTTATTGAAGGAAGAAGCCTGATCATCGTTGACTCAAGGAAAAATAAGGAAGTTGAATCAAGGAGGCTTATGACTTGGTCTTGGAGAGGTCATTGAGTCAAGGGTCTAGGCCATGGTCTTGGTATTTGTTAATTGAAGTCTATATAAGAAGAAGATCTCGTTTGGGTTTTACTCTCATGTTGGTGAGGTTTTGGCCCTGGTTGATCGCATATTTTATGTGTCTCTTGTCTCCTCATTGTTTATGCATTGGTAGATGTTTGATGAAGAATATTGTTTTGAGCATTGTTTGTTATTGTGGATTAGTCTTGAATGTGCTTGTGTATGAAAAATTGGTTGGGTTTGTAAACTGTGAGTAGAGCAGTGTTTGATTGATGCATGCTTCTTACAATAGAATGTGTCTCTTACTTAAACAATTAATTTAGTGGAAACATGGGTATTTGGACAATTATTTTGGAATTTATGCACCTTACAAGTACATCAACTCATATAATGCATAAATATAATGGAAAGTTGTAACGTGTTGCATCATAGAAAGGATGTTGATAAAATATGATAGCTTAAATGTACATGATAGTTTGGAAAGGTGGGGAATAACTCTTATTTAGTCATAGGTAGCTTAATCAATTCCTTTTTTAATATTTAAAAGCCCATGATGATTTTGAAAGTAGGGGGTAGCAATTCTTACTCATGTCATAGATAGCCTAACGAGTATCCTCATGGGTATTTATTCTATCCATTCTTCTCTTCTTTTATCATCATTCTCAAACCCTGATGATGGATCCCATTTGGGATTTGAAACGTTGGTATAAAAATGTTCATACTGTGGATTCTCCGGTCAATGGTTCAAAAGCCTAACGAGTACTTTTCTCTATCTAGAATGATACTAGATACAAAAAATTTTTGTATTGTGAGCTTATTCAATTTTTTTTATAACATATCATGTTATAAAAACTTTAAAATAAGCTTCTCACTTTGGTTCTTGCATTTGTGGTAAAATCTGAACCCAGCTTCTGAAAGTAGTGTTATTATGGAGGATACCAACAATATTTTTCACTCCATAAAGGTTTTAACCTATCTTTAGTTTTTGTTGAGTTTTTTTTATGATTGTACTTTAAAAATAAAGATGCGTCTGCAGTCTTCTCTCTTGCTAATTTAGAATCAATGAAAAAATCAAAATAATTACCTACATTTATTTATAGAGTTTACCTGAAATTGATAGAACATGGTGATTACATCAAATGAGTGTGAAATTGAATTTTGAAATTTTATTAATGTCCTCAATGCTTGGAAAATGCAATGGGATCAGATGATAAGTTAACATGTAAGATATTTAGTGAGACAATGCTTCTCTTCTAAGAAAAGTGTATCTAAACCAAGCGCAATACCCGTAAGAGAGAGGATTCTGTAGTGTGCAAAGCTTAGTTGTGTGGGTTTGGGGCTAAGGCATAGTTGCTCCATTTAAATGAAGTAAAATGAGAGGAAATGAGGCAATGCATAATTTGTAAATCTTAGCTATGAGGATTTGGGGTTCAAGGCTTAGTCACTTCACAATTGAAATAAAATGAGATCAAATGAGACAAGGACTTGCAAATTATTAGCTATATGTAATGACATTAACGTGAGCAAACACAAAGTATCAAAATTCGAAGTAGAATCAACCCTTGTGTATGAAAATTCAGTCAAGCATTTTTTTATGGCTGAATTCCCCCTAATATAATGAAAAAGCTTAGAAAACCACATCTATGTAATCGAGGTATCCCTCTTAGATGCACAAACCTTTCCCCTTCGCTTCAAATTGACTTTGAGGATGTGTTCCCCTACACTCCTATATGCTTACTAGGGATACTACACTCCAACATGATGGATTCTAAGATATATTGTGATAGTGGGGATGAGGGTTTTGGAAATTATTGTTGCCACAAGAAAGTCTTTCCATGTTTAGTTCAAT
This sequence comes from Pinus tabuliformis, assembly GCA_031772625.1. Classification (NCBI taxonomy): domain Eukaryota; kingdom Viridiplantae; phylum Streptophyta; class Pinopsida; order Pinales; family Pinaceae; genus Pinus; species Pinus tabuliformis. The sequence continues at coordinate 616,689,034 of CM062817.1, forward strand.
AGTACAGAAGCAAAATGCTCATGTAGAAGGATTTATGGTGCTTTTTCAATTGTGGGAAATAGAAATGCCATACATTATGGTGCTTCTTGGTACAATATTACCAATTCATGGAGAAAGATCAATGGTTCCTTGGGTGGAACTATACCAATGTGTGGGTGGGATCATAATGAATTACAACCAAATTGACTCATGAGATTCATTTTTTACTGCCATAACAATGAACTACATCCAAATTGGTTATAAAAGATTGCATTGTTAAAAGTTAATTTTTAGCTTTAAAGTTTGACATAATAACTATAAAACCAAATCTCATTCGTTTAAATAACATGGAAACCCATAATATTAGTACTAGATAATTAAACATTAATAAAAAATATTTATAGTTTTTTTGTTTAATTATATAAAATCCAAATCTGAATTTGATTAAAATTACAACTTACAACATGGTTAATTATTTTGTAATTTTGAAAAATAAAAAATATAATTTTTTGAAATGAGTATACAATAAGATAAGAAAATATACATTCCATACATTTTGATATATTCATAAAATATAATGTTTTTAAAATTTATAAAAAAATAAATAATTATAATTAAAAAATTTAACGATCATCCAAATTAAAAATTTAATTTTTAGCGCGTTTTCTTTCCCACCTTAGTGTATTCGAATGAATGTTGAGTAGTTGAAAAAAAAGGAAAGACCATTTTGTGGCGTTTTCTTCCCCGCCTTATTCAAATGAATGTTGAGTAGTTGAAAAACGAGGAAAGACCATTATGTCGCGTTTTCTTCCTAGCCTTACTGTATTCGAATGAATATTAAGTAGTTGAAAAAAAACAGGAAAGACCAAAACAAGTTTTCTTCTCCGCCTTAGTGTATTCAAATGAATGTTGAGTAGTTGAAAAAAAAGGAAAGACCATGGGCACAGTATAATTTGATTTGTGGCTATATGGAAACACATAAGCTGGATCAATCTTTAGGGTTTCTAGATTGATGGCCATTCTTAGAATTGATTTGCAAATTTGTTTTATATTTTTATATGAAATGTTGCAGTAATTCCCTCGCAGTTATTGTTTCATGGTTGAATTTGGATGCATTGAGAAATAATATTAAGGAGGATCTCTTCAATGGCTTGCTCACAAAACATGGATCTATTTTCATTGGGCAAATTTGGACCACGATGGAAGGATCAAAAGCCTTGGTCTTCTTTTAAGAGCCCAAGAAAATACTTGCACAAGTACCCTTTCTCTCCTTTAATTCCTTCCTCGATTTCACCTGAAATTAGGTTATTTGGGTTTTGGTTTCTAAGAATTTAGCTTCAAATGAACTAGCCCCACAATTACTATATTGGCAATGAAATTTATATTAAATATAGGTTGAACTCTTACAGTAGTTTGGTAGTATACCACACCAGAAATTACCAAAATAGTATTTTGGTAGTATACCACATCAGGAAAACAACTGAAAAAACAACAACATAGACTTCTCAGGGTAACTCCCTGCGCTCCATCATTTCAATGCAACACGAAAATATTTTCTTTCTCTCTTTCTATTTAGGGTAGTTCTTAATCAGAAATCTCAATTTCAAGCTCTGTTACCAGAAACGGAACAGAGGTCTTTGTTTCCGTTTCTTAAAAAAATCGTATAAAAAATGGTCTGTTACTAGAAACTGAATCTCAATTTCAAGCTCTATTACCAGAAATAGAATAGAAGTCTTCGTTTCCATTTCTAAAAAAAAAACCTACAAAAAATGGAACAGTACGGAAACGGTGTTTTATATGGTAGTTTTCGTTTTTTAATGCAAGACACTGGGTTTTCCAAAAACGTTTCATTTCTTGAAACTGTTTTATGGAAAAAGTTAATATGGTTCATTTCCAATATGGATCTCTTCCTGATTGGATGTCGACATGAATCATAAAAAGCATTGGTTTTCTAGATAGTTTTTGAAAGCATTTTCATAGTCTATGGTTAGAAGTCAACCATATATAGCTTAGGTGCTAACGAAACAGGTTTGTTGCAAATAGGTTGGGTGTTCACCCTAGTGACAACACCTTGCAATAATGCTTAATATATCTTTAACAACCTTGACTATTTAGGAATTTTATTAGTTAAAGTTATGTTATTTTTTTAATTGTAGCCATTGATGTGTAGCAGTGTATGGTTAAGTTTTTACAATTTTTTTTTTGTTATTTTTGTGTTTCTTTTATTTAAAAGTGGATTTAGTGATTGTATCTAATATTTAAAATGTGTATTTTTATACAAAATTATAAATTTAAATGTATAAGTTTTTTATATATATATATTTTTATAAATTAGTAATGTATATAGATATTTTCCCTAGATGTGGGTGTTAGATAAGCAATTAATGCAAATCTGCCGCCAGACAAGCAAGTGGTTGAACCACATGGTAACCTGCGCTTTCCCCTGTGGGAATTTAAGGCAGGTCACTGCTCCTCGGCCGGCGCCATCAACCCATTGTGAGGATCGAGACATTCCCTGCAAATACAGAAATATGGAGCATAGCCCCCTGCAATTCTCCATTCGGCCTCTAAGTTTCTCTTGCCACCCCAATGTAGCGGAGCCAAGCCTTCACACCGCTACAGGTAGATGTTGTAAACTCCTCTGTTGCGTCAACCTGGGCAATGGTCATCACTTCTCTCAGTCCATTCATTACACAGTGCAAATTGAGGTCTCGGCCCCTCTCTCTGGCCTGGATTTGACTCCCCCTATTCCTCTCAATTTCCCCTCCATAGTTCTCACTCTGCTTCTTACCCCTGAGACTCAATGCTCGTTGTAGCTTCCTACCCAGAGAAACATGCGTCAACACCATCCAATGCGATGCAGGCGAGGTGGTAGTCGTGGTGATGCCACTCGCCCCCCAGCCCTTCCTCTTCACGCTTCCTTGGCAAATATTTGGATACTCGCAACGGTTGAGGTCGAGCTAGCACCCATGAGGTTCAGTGTTCTGGTGGAGCCGCCCAACACAACAATTCCACAACTTCTTCTTATTAGGTTCAATTCCAGTTTCTCTACTCCATGGACAGACCGATAACCATTGCTACCATCTCAATGGACTTCAGAGAGGTAACTGGCTCATGCACAGATCCAGAGCTCAGCCCTGAGATGAACCAGGTCCCTCCGTCGCTCGTCAACATTCAGGGGGAGCCGAGCTCCAGCCACCCGCCGAGAGACATGGACCATCCGTCCAATAGCAGACAGAAGACTCCGGGAGGCAACGCCACCCGCAAAGACAAAGGCATACAGGTGGAAGACCGTGAGCCACAGGACACTGTAGGTGGCAGGCAATCAGTGGAAACTGTTTCAGAAGAATATGGATGATGTCCGATCATGGAAGAGAAGCCACCATCCTAAGACACCATGCAGCGACATGCCACAGGTCACGTGTCCAGCTCGGGTTCTGAGTTCAATTTCTTTTTTTCTTTCGTTTTACAGTGGTAAATTTTGGGTCACATGTCCAACTTGGGTTCCGAGTTTTGTTTCTTTTTTTTCATTTTACAGTGGTCAATTTTGAACTTTACAGTGGGCAATATTGGCAGTCTTTTCTGAATTTTACAGTCTTCTCACAGTGTTAATTTTGGTAGAAAATTCTGAGTTTTGGAACTGTAGCCCTTGTGTGGGTAGAATGAACCTATCTTTATCTCGTTCTCAGACTGGACTGGTTTCCCCAAATGGGGCAGTCTCGGTGTTAAGACTTGATGTTTAAATTGGTCATATGGCTGACCTAGACCCGCAGAGGCTGGTGCCTCACTGTACATTATGTTTTTATTAATAGACTAGTTTTACATAGAAAAAAAAATGTATATAGATATTTTATATTTATTTTTATAAATTAGTAATTAAATAATTTAGTCAATTTTTCTAGTTAATTAATTATTTTATATAAACATTGGGACACAATAATTTTTTTTGCCATTGGTCTGGTTTATAACCTCTCAAATGATTGGAAAAGGATTTTGATAAAACCATCCTATAGAAACTTTTATCAACTATTAGACTATCTATAATATTAAATATCATCAACGAAAGACATTAATTTAATATATAAAAAATAATAATTATCTATTATCCATCCCATTAATAGTTTTATCCCATAAATACCTTTTTCATCGGTGATAAGAGAGATTATGTTAGGTAATTTGCAATAATAAAGCTTAAGAGAAACAAGCCATTGATTAATATATCTATAATACAAACATAATTTCAACTATGATAAATATGGAAAGTTTCATAATTACATAAAAATAGTGATAGAAATAATTGTAAATTTTTAAAAATAAACAAGTCTTAAAAATCAAAATACATAATATAAATCCATCATTTAATAAATTTTAAATACAAAACAAATAGGAGTACTACTACAAGAAACTACTCCTTTTCATTTATAAATAACCAGCGTAGATCTATCTCTCTCCAGCATCAAGAGAGATCAAATCTCTCTCTCTCTCTCTCTCTCTCTCTCTCTCTCGCTAAAAACCTCTTTATGTGAAGAATTTTGATCCTCTCAACGCTTGATCCATAGTTAAAATGGATCTAGGTTGCTTTAGTTATTAGCCTTTGGATAGGCTACATTGTAGAAATATCATGGACAAAAACGATGGGTTAGGAGTACCATGGGAAAAAACCATGGGCAAGAAAAAACTATGCACTGGAGAATTTTATGTTTTTTAATTTTTTTATTTGATTTGATTTTGTTTTATTTTGACTGAGTTAAAATGACAAATATTATAACATATTCCCTAGGTGGAAAGGGTCTCTTGGCACAAAAATCTAACATATATTAAGAGGGGCCTAGAATAAAATACCTAGAGTATGACATTTCTTTTCAAGACTTCAAGGTCTCACTCGCTTGTTTTAATTTAATTTATGAAAGAAAATTGATGAGAAAAAACTAATAAATTAAATAAATATTAAATACAAAACCATGGAATCTAACAAAACCATGTGCAAAAACTAGAAAATTAAATGAATACAAAGTACAAAACCATGGAATATAACAAAACTATGGGCCATAACATTTTTTCAAAAGTTATTTTAACATAAACAAATCTAGGGACTAAAAAAGAATGGTTTGGTAAGTTCTAACCATGGGTGATAACATTTTTTTTAAAGTTATTTTAACATAATCATATTTCACAACTAAAAATGAATGGTTTGGTATGTTATAACCACAAGTGATATTTATATATAATATTTAACTAAGTAGAAATTAAAAAAAATCACAATTTAATAATTTATTTCACTTATTTATATTGATCAACCACACTTGTTAATTGGAAACATTGACTCAAATAACAAAATTTAATGGATCCAACAGAATAAAATGAAAATTAATAAAAATTAACTAATTTCAAGAAAGATTAACTATTAAAATTTAACATAAGAATAAATTTACTATACAAAACCATATATATGATGCATTAAAATAATTAATATAAAACATGACTACATATAATAATTATTTAATCAATGCAAATACAAATATGAGATAGCCATTATACACTTTAACAATAATTATGGTAAATAATATATACTACCTAGATCCATCTTAATTTCGGGTATACCAACACCTTAAAGGGATAAAATCTCTTTTATAAATTAGTAATGTGTATAGACATTTTCTATATATTTTTATAAGTTAGTAGTTAAATAATTTAGTTCATTTTTTTTCTCACAAACTAGCAATTTAATATCTAGTTCAAATATACTTTTAAAATATATTATTTTTATTATTATAAAGATTAGTTTTCTATTATAATCGATTAAAGATAAAAATTTTAAAGTTTTTTCTTTAGATTTTGTCTTCAAACACATGTTGTAGTATTTATGGCTCTGCAAGTGGCAATAGTTCGAGACAACCCTCTATTTTTGGCTCTATATCCAACGCAAATCAACTCAATCTCCACCATCTTGTTACCCAACCATGAAAACAATAACCCAATAACTGTGTGGAAAAGGATACAATAGATCCCAAATTTGAGGTCCACTCATGTCACACCCAAGAATATATACAATGTCTGTGGGATCATGTACTCATCCGAAAAATGCAAAGGCCAAATCAAACTTGAATTTGGTGCCAAGTGTTTCTTCACTATTGTATTTGCCAGCCTAGAGGATCAAAAATGGGTATTCAAGAATGGCTTATGTGAGAAATGGAAGCTTTGTTGATCATTATAAGTATTAAGGAATGGACAATGTGAGCAGCTAAAGCCTATGAGCAACTACCTATGAACCATAGTATTCCAGAATGTTAATGATGAATGCTTGGTTTTATGTTTCATATTTTTCTTGTTTCAGGCATGGCAACAAAAACGTAGATGTTAGTGGGATATCCAAAGTCCGTGTTGGAAGAATTTAATACTAGTGATGATTTTGATTCCTTGTTAGTTAAAGAATGTCATCAGTCAAATTCAAATAAACAGAAGAAGCTCAAGAATGAAGGTGAAGCTATTGCTTTCTGTCCAAGTCAATTTCTTTTATTTGTTGGTTTCTGTCATGTTTTGAGTGTGGACTTGTGAAATTCCAAATTGCATGTTGGTTTATGTAAAGGGGATATATATATATATATATAATTTTATCATATGTCGTTCATGGTTTCCGGAGATCCGTGTTACATTTTCATAGAAGTTTAGATATCATTCAGATATCTAAACACCAAACAACAACAACATTGAGATTTTTCTTTCACTCAACCTATAACATATTGCATCTGTCTTCATCAATGTTCCTCTTCCATATGTTATCAACTTATGACATTTCCTTTGCAATATTTGGTGCATTTTCTAGTTATAGGTCATTTATAGATTATAAATGTCTTTAGACTTTCACTTCTAATTGAGTATTCAACTGAACATATTGATTCTCATATACATAATTATTTTTCCCTCCACCCACTTTTCATAGCTTCCATAACCATTAGATAGGGACCTGCAACTTTGATGTTGCTTTGCTTGTTTAGTAAAATATTGTCGAGACTTTAATTTATTGAAAGTTGTATAATTTACAATTTATGAAGTTTCAAGGTCTGATTTTAAAAGTCTAATTATTTAAAGGGTGCTAGCTCAATGGAAGAGAACTTGCTTTACAAGCAGGAGGGTGGTGGTTCGATTCCATCGTGCCCTGACATGATCCATATGGAATGGGCTTTTGACCATCACCAATGAGCTTTGGTGACATTTTTCAACCATCACCAAAATATGAAATGTGATGGTCAACGAACACCACCATATATATGCATCAATAGTGATGAACCTCAAAGGTCTGTAAACATAAATCATTGTTGTTGATATGAAATGGTGACGGGCGATGTCCGTCATTACAGTGATTATTCGTGACGGACCTTGAATTTCACCACAACACCTATACTTATGGCAATGTGGCTTTTGGTGAGGGTCAACAAACGTCACCATATATATGCACCAATAGTGACGACCATGAAAGATCCATCACAATAAATCATTGTTGTTCATATGAAATGGTGATGGTCACTATCTGTCATTATAATCAATATTTGTGACAGACTTTTAATGTCACCATAACACCTATACATTTGGTGATGCCACCTTTGGTGACGTTCAGTTTTTTGTGACGAAGGCTATGGTCCGTCACCATTGCTCATATGAAATAGTGACAGTCGCTATCTGTCATTATAAATCATTATTGGTGATGGACTTTGAATGTCACTACAACACCTATAATTTTGGAGACACCACATTTGGTGACGTTCAGTTTTTGGTGATGGAGGCTATGGTCCATCACCATTGCTCATATGAAATGGTGACGGTCAATATCCGTCATTAAAAATCATTATTGGTGACGGACTTTGAATGTCACTACAACATCTATACTTTTGGCGACGCCACTTTTGGTGACGTTCAGTTTTTGGTGACGAAGGCTCTTTTGACCATCACCAATGAGCTGATGGTGACATTTTTCGCCCCTCACCAATGTCCCTTTTTCTTGTAGTGCGCCTTCAGTAGAGGGGTGATGATGGGTCCCATCAATAGGTATATTTTGAAGTTCATTGTGCTATCTTCCATCCCTTAAAACTCTCCTTTTCCTAATATTAATTCACATTTTTAGCCATAATATGCTTGGTAGGAATACTAAAGGGTGTTTGTAATATTGTACGTCATAATGTGATTAATTTACAGGAAAAAAGGCATATTTGGAGGCATTTCCTATCCATAGTGTAACTACCCTCCTCCCATATCTACCCAAGTAACCAGCCAACCAGGGTAAACATGCAATGAGAGAGGCCACTATAAGGGATTCAACCTCCTCGGTGACCTTAAGGAAATGGAGTCGATAGAACACATAAACCAAACCTTACACATCAATAACAACAACCCCATGAGACATCTCAACCACTCAAACATCCTACCCCTAGGTCCAATTTATATTTTAGACCTATTGACCTCTAGATGCTCTCATGCTATAGGCATGCCAGCGTCCAGGGACCTCTGGATGCTCTCATAAGCCTGCAAGCCAATGTCCAGGGAATTTTCCCAGTAGACCTGTGCTAGCGTCAGCAAAATTCAAGGAACATTTGTAGCCCTGAATCTGGACCATTGCCCAGAACTTGTTGTAACTTTCAGAATCCATCAAAGACATGATGACAAGGCTAATAAACCATAAATCAACCTCAGTAATAAGATTGAGCATCCCCAACCAGGACTGACATTCTGTCAAACACTTAGCATCAACAAAACCTACAAGTCTAGGATATAAGATAGAGAATGAATGCCTAAAACACTTATGAAACATGACAAGAAGGATCACCACCTTCTCCATTGAACTGTTATAACATCAATTAGGCTTTTCATCCATCCTTTTAACCATTATAAGTAAATACATGAGATAACCATGACATGAACCAATTACATAACCATGCTTAGAACCAACATAAAGCCATGTAAATAACAGAGATATAACAATCATTAAATCGACATATAAACAAGTGAAAAAGAAAGAGAACCTAACTTTCATTAATTATAGGAAAATATGACCAAGGTTGAGACTTCCACATACCACTCGACCATAGACATGGCTAAACCAAATCTTTCTTTTAGCCAGTCACCTCGATGCCATATTCCAAGCATGAATGTGGGATCTCATGGATAAACCAATAAAAAAACAACCAAGGGAATCTAGAGGTTAAACCACCTCTAGCCTCACCAAACCATGATCACACCAAAGCTGGTGCTTCAATCACAACCGAACTGAAATTTGAATTCCATATGGAATCCATCACTATCCTTGAGGAATTTTCCATCTCCTTGTCTCTCAGTCTTTACCGCAATCCAATCCCGGATCACTAGGCCCTAAAATGATACTAGTCTCTCATGCTTTACCACAATCCAAACCTGGATCACTAGGCCCTAAACTGAGACTCCTCCCACCGGCTTTACCGTGTATCCCACCAAAACTAGTCAAAGGATTCCTAGGCCTTTTGGAATGAACCTTGAGACCACCTCCACCCTGGATTCTGAAATCCATCCGGCAATCCAAATATCAAAACCGAGATAAACATCCCAACACACCATGGCATCTGGAAAAAGGAAAGGCTAGGATGAAAGCCACTGTCATAACCTGACAAAACCATGCCACTGACAACAAGAAAACCATACACCAACATGCAAATCCATGCATGTCAAAACCAGTTAGGAAATCACACATGCAATATGTTACCTGCAAGTATTCTTGCTGAAGTTGATTGATCCTGCTCTTCTTCCTTGATCCTTTCCTTCCTTCCCTTCCCTTTTCTTTCTTTTCCTTCCTTGATCCAATGCTAGAGTGCTCCAAGAAAACTCTAAGTGACCAAGAGTGAGAGAGAGAGAATAACAAGAAAGCTCCAAACGTGAACTGGCAAAAGGTTACCAATTGATCCTCATAAGCCTTTTTATTAATGAGGCCTCTATTTTCTTCATTTTCTATTATTTTCCTTCAATTTCCTCCTCACATGCAACCTGTGACCTTTCACCTTACTTTTCTCCTCATTTCCCTTATTTTCATAAATAAATGTGCCAAAAATTCATTTTTTCCTTTTAATGCCTTTACCTTAGCCTTTGCCAAGTTTCCTTAGCCATAAGAACATCCAATGATGCCCACTAAGACATATTTTCCCAACATTCATCCTAGAATAAGTGTCCCTTAACCGTGGTCGTATTTTTCCTTTATTAACTTTTATTACAAGAACTTTTCACCAAGGTTGTTACAGAACTCTCCCCCTTGGGGAACATCATCCTCGATGTTAAACCACACCAAGACCTCAGCAAAACCACTAAAAATAAAACATACTACCCATGGATCTTTATAACTTAGCTCATTGCAGTATTTAAAATGAAGGACCCGCTCAAAAGAAAAACATCATGACAACATGACAATATAACAACCATACCTCTTATTGGAGATTTATAACTTAGATCATGGCAGTATTTACATCCATATACCAAAACATCAACAAAACATATGCTAAACATATATGAAACATCAAACCAAAATTTATTTTCCTCAACCGGTAAACAATGAAGGATACAGGGTTCTAATCTACCATCTTCCATGTAGCTTCTTTAGGCCCAAATTACTTCCACTACACTTTAACTTACTCTATGGCTCTGTTCCTGAGCATGAGTTATTTCCACTGCAATATGCAATGAGGCTCCTACTAGAACTCCCCTTCTTGCTCCAACTGCAATACAGACTAATCAATAACATGATCAACATCCTTTATATACCTCTTAAGCAATGAAATATGGAAAACATCATGGACTTTCATTGTTGGAGGTAGTGCAAGTCGATAGGCCACTAGTCCAATCTTCTCAAGGATCTCAAAAGGTCTGCAATACCGTTGTGACAACTTGGCACATGATCCAATCCTCAAAGAGATTTTGGCTTGATGTGGAAATACACATGCTCCCCAACCTGAAACTCCTTGAACACCCTGTGCTAGTCTGCATAACTCTTCTATCTATCCTATGTTGCCTTTAGATTTTTATTTATAACCTACATTTCTACCAACATATCTGATCCAATAAGTACCCTATTCACTGGATCACTCTAGTGGATGGGAGTATTAAAACTTTTTCCATACAATGCCTCGAAGGGACTCATCCTCAATGACTCTTCATAACCATTTTGTATGTGAACTCAACCAATGGAAGATACTCCACCCATTTCCTTTGCTGGTACATCACGTACATGCTTAGTATATCCTCCAAGATCTTGTTGACCCTCTTTTTCTATCCATCTTTCTACGGATGATAAGTTGTACTGAAGGCCAACTCTATACCCAAACCTGCAAATCGCTCCTTCCAGAATTTGGAAGTGAACTTTGCATCTCTGTCCAACATAATCTTCTTCAGAACACCATATAGTCTCACTATCTCTATGATGAACACTTATTCTACCTCATTGGCTGAGTCTGTAGATTTCATGGGAATGAAGTGAGAAACCTTGGTCAACCTGTCAATCATGACCATAATAGAATCATGTTGTCTCACTGTCATCGGAAGACCTGTAATGAAATTCATGGAAGTAACTTCCTAATTCCATTTCAGAATTTCAATAGACTGTAGTAAACCACCTAGATGCTTGCATTCTGCTTTTACCTGCTGACAATCTAAACATCTATCCATGAAATCTGCCACTTCCTTATTCATATTTGGCCAATAGTAGAACTTCTTCACCATCGTCAACGTATTTTGGTATCTTGGGTGACCCAAGTATGGCTTGATGTGAAACTCCCTCGAGATAATATTCTTGACCTCACTGCAATTCGAAACATATATCATGTCTCAAAATCTAACCAAACCATCTATTGTGAGATGATAGTTTGCATCCTAATCACCTGTACCTGTACCTATTCCTGCACCTATACATGTGCATGTACCTATACCTGCACCTGTACCTATACTTTGTTGTAACCTATGCATAATCTCGATGTACTTGTCATCTCATTGTCCTACCTACAAAATCCTATCATGTAACTCTATCCCATAAGATCTCATAGTTGCTATATGATTTGCATGTACTTTCCTGCTAAGAGCATCTGCAACTCGGTTCTCCTTTCCTTAGATGTATCTAATCTTGAAGTCTAACTCACCAAGGTTTGTCAACCATCTAGCTTGCATGTCATTTAGATTTGGCTGGTCAAACAAATATCTCAACCCACTGTGGTCAGTCATCAATACAAACCTCCTACCAAGAAGGTAGTGCCTCCACATCTTCAATGCATGTATGATTGTTGCTAGCTCAAGATCATGCTTCAGATAGTTCTACTCATGCTCATTAATTTCCATGAATCCTAGCACACTACCTGTCCTTCTTGCATGAGAACCCCACCAAGTCCTCTCTTGCAAGCATATGTACACACTACAAAATCCTTATCCGAATCTGCAATCTTTAACACTGGTGCACGTGTCAACAACTGCTTAAGCTCCTCAAAACTAGCCTCACACTCCTCTGTCCATTCGAACTTCTTACCTTTCCTCTAGAATGATGTGATAAGATATGCAATGCATGAGAAGTTCTTTATGAACCTCCTATAGTAACTTGCCAGTCCCATGAATGATCTCACTTCATCCTCATTCTTAGGAGATGCCCACTCCATGATGGCCCTTATCTTTTCTGGATCTACTACTATGTCATCCTTGGAGACAACATGCCCCAAGTAATGTACCTTAGTCTGAAATAACTTAAACTTGTTAAGCTTAGCATACAACTAATTCTCTCTTAGCAATCTCAACATTGTTGCTAAATGCTCAACATGTTCTTCCTCATTTTTAGAATATACCAATATGTCATCAATGAATACAATAACAAACATTTTTAGATAAGGATGCCACACACTATTAATCAAACACGTAAATTTAGTTGGAGCATTAATCAAACTGAATGGAACTAAAATAAACTCATAATGCCCATACCTGGTCCTCAACATGGTCTTGAATATGTCCTCTTCCTTGATTCACACCTAATGGTATCTCAAGTTGATCTTAGAGAACACTTATGATCCCTTCAACTGATCAAACAAATCATCAATCGTTGGAAAAGGGTACTTGTTCTTTATCATTACCTTGTTAAACTTGTTGGCATTATGATACAGGTGTTGTCCTTGATGGCAACTCACTCAGATGACAGTTCACAGTATAGCAGGTCAATTCATAGTACAACAGGTCAACAACAAAGGATTATAGATCAGACTCCAAAGAATGAATAAAGAGAGGTATACGCTGGTTCACTTTTTCCAAGAAGCATATACACACGGGTCAACAGAACAGAAGGAGCATATAACATATACATGCACTTTCACAAGAAGAAAAGCGCATACATGTTGGAAAACCAAGTTTTTGGTCCAAGGTATTTTTGATCCAAGCTATTTGGTCCAAGGTATTGAGCCTGGTATTTGGTCCAAGGTATTGGTCCTAAGTGGTTTTGGTCCAAGGTATTGAGGAAGACCTAAGAGTATATAAGGAGGAGGAGATCATTAGGCCAGGAGGGCAAGCAATAAGATTCTAAGGAATACTTCTATATGAAGTATATTTTATGTTGTAGGGTTATGTTTGGGACTAGATCTGAAATATTCATGTGCACCTTGAGTTCAATATTGGATCAGGAATCATGGGACTTGAAATGACTTATTCTTAAATGATGTGATATTGGGTGAGACTAGATATGATGTTTTGCGCCTGTTCTATTTGTTACCTATCATGATATGGGTTTGTCTGAAGTCTGGAATTACAGAAAAATTTTGAGTCAATATTTGCAAATCTGTACGTAGGTTCATCTCAGCCAAAGAGCGTATACATGCAGGTTCAGTTCCTTCAAGTAGTGTATACTAAAGAAAAGCTTCTTTTCATATCTGATTGATCTATCTGATAAATTTATGTTATTTTACTACTGTCTATCAATGAAGTCTTCTTAGAGCTGAATGTAAAACTGAATGCATAAGGAGGCTAGTATTTGATTGATTGATTTTATAAGTGAGAAGAAGTGATCTATGTCCCCGCCTATGTAAAGCTCTGAAAATTGACAGTAGATATTCAGAATATTGATAGTTGGTACAGACTTGATTCAAAAGTTTATATTTGTAGTAGTTTTATCGGTATAAGCAGGTTCAATTAACGAAAGTAGCGTACACACGCAGTTTGGGTACAGCCAAGTAGCGTATAAATTCTAATGCATGATTTTTGAGGTTACAACTAGTTCTGAATGATGATGCAGGGTTGTGGGTTCAGTACAGTGTTCTGGTGTCAATGATCTAATTGTTCAGATTAGCTGAATACTGGATGATGCAGTTTAAGTTTAAAAAGCTTTGATGGGTCAAGTATGAAAATTTGATGAAACATGGTCTTCAGTTTGTGGTGTTGTGATCCAGAAGTATCCAGTCTGAAAATTCATGAAGCGTGGTCCCTGGTGGAAGAGTGGAGTTTCCTGTAGGCTGGCACCTACATAATAGTAAACATATTGGCTAGTACAAGAGCTAGGGGGTTGTAGCTCCCTTCTAGTAGAAGCTGGAGAATGAGAGAAGTTTGTATCCTTCTACAGGTAGAAGCCTGCGTACTGGTATGAGTCTGCACCAGTACAAGATTGTAAGCATATTTTCTTATTATTAAAAGAAGATAGAGACGACGGTAGCAGGTGGTATTTACCCACATTAGGTTTCCACAAATTTTAGTGTTCATGTGTGTTGCTTATGTGTGATGCTTTATTCTGCTTTTACTGCATTGTCTAATAAATCTTTGATATATTGGTTTAAGCTCAACCCATGATAAATTATCTAAATCACAAGTTCTTTGCATATACGCTGGTTTCTTTAAGCACAGTCGTGTATACACGCTATTTCACTTCACTGAAGTAGTGTATATAAATCTATTTGGGAAATAAAATTGTTGATCTGATAATACTGATTCACCCCCCTCTTAGTATTATTTCCAACAAAACTACCTCTAATCAATGCATAATCTGAGAGTACCATATTTCTTCTTTACGACCAACATTGGTGCACCACAAGGTGATACACTTGGCCTAATGTATCCCTTGTTAATCATCTCCTTCAACTACAATTTCAACTCTACCAACTCAGGTGTGCTCATATGATGAGGTGCCTTTGATGCCAAAGGTGCCCTTGACACCAACTCAATAGAAAAGTATACCTCCCTGTGAGGTGGAAAATCTGTAATTTCCTCAAGAAATACATCCCAAAACTACTACAAAACTGGGTATCTTCTCAAAACATCAGCATCCCCAAATTCAAGACCTTTGTCACTAGAAATGTGCACTACAAACATCACACAATATTTTCTGCAACTACGCTTAGCCTGCATAGTGGTAACCATCATCAGTGATGTAGGATTTTTCTTTCCTTGCAAAGTTCTCTTTTCCCCATTATCATCCACACACTCAATGGCCTTGTCAAAGAAATCGAATTTGGTCCTATGAAAGTATAGCAAATCCATACTCAAAATCACACTATACGATCCCAATGGAAGTACATTAAAATGTGTTATTGTAGGCATACCATTTAACTCAAATGCATAAGCACTTACCCAATGGTGAACTCTCTTATTTGTACCTATAGCTAACTGTACCAACCAATATTCTGCATGCACTTATTTTCTCAAACCACACTTATCCACCAGGTTAGGATTAATATAACTATAGTTAGATTCAGGATCAATCAAAATAGAAATAACTTAATCACAAAGCTTACCATCCATCTCAATGATAGATGCCTCATGATCCACCTGCCTGTTGTCCACAACTGCATAGATACGAGGAATGTTATGACCAACATCACCAACTGTATGTGCTTCCTGAGAACTACAGATTTTGGGTCTACCATCACTATGATATTGTTATCGGGAAATCTAGTGTCCACTCGGATCTGCTAGTCCCGCTAAGACTGGTAGCTATCTTAGAAACAAATAAACTAAAACCACTTTCATTTTCCTTTATGAGAAGTATATAAGAGTGGAATGAAGGACACCAACCTCAGTATTGCGCTTGGTTCCTTGCTTGATTCCTCTCCCTTCTGACAGATTCTTGCCACTTCTCCTTCATCTACCCAGCTTCAAAGAGCACCTGTGGAATCAAAGTAGCATAATACTATCGAAGAACAAGGATCTACAATCATAAACAATATAGGACTAGATGTATATTGACCACACAAATGCATATGTCATCAAACATACAAGAATGTGGAGGAAAACTTGAATAGATTTATTAATAATCAGGAATAGCAAAGAGGATTACAACCAATTGTTCTGACCCAGCGTCATCCTCCAGCATGAAATCCCTTCTTTCACCTCATGAAAAGCTTAGATCACCCAACACTATGATATTCCAACAAGAAACCAACAACACTTCCTTACAAGATACAAAATTCTAGCCTCTCGATCTCTGGGATGAGGGATCCATATATAGATGATTGCAGGGGGGTGAGTCAGATTCTGGGATTTGATTAGTGTCCTCTCTCTGATAGTTCTTGATTCCACTTGGAGATTGATGATCTCTTACTCATCCTTGGGCAAATTCAGAGAGGCAAGTGTCACAGGAGAAGTTTCTGGAAGATTCCATGATCATCCACCTCGCAAACTATCTCTGCCATTTGTCCACTCTCACGCATCGCACCCCATAGAAGGGCTTTTCAGTATGCATCGCACCTCCCGTGTGCATTTAGGTGGGATGCATCGCACTTTGACCATGGAGCAGGTGAGATGGTCCAGTTTTGACCACTTTTGAGTAGTGTTTCATGGAGAACTTCTGGGAGATGATGTAATCAGTTGACCTTGTTCTTTTAGGGTATTAAACAACACTTTTAGGGACTTAGGAGCCCTTGGTTTATGGACATGTTTGATTGGGGTTGCAGTGCCCAAAAATTTCTATAACAGTTGCCCCTAAAGCATGAGGTCGTTAATCTTTTGATGTCGAGTGAAATGCTTTATCATGAGGATCCGAAGTTTTTTCGAGCTGGAAGGCGACCTGTAATAAGATACAGCACAATACATTATCTTCATAATATTTTTCATGATCTAGCTGAGGCGGGCATTCCCATGCTCAGCTTTATAAATTCATTTCCATGTACATAAGATAGACAACCGTCTGTGCAGGAGACTGATGATTCTGATAGAATCATCATCCTTTGATTCGGATGATCATCTGGGCAACAACAATGTCCATTTGATGTCTTTTTATTTTCCTGAATATATCACAGCCCGGATGGATGAAACTAGATCCGGGGTCTTCAAACTCGTTCAATCTTCACTCGGAGTACAAGTTGATCCATGTGAAAGATGTTCTGGAGTCGAACATGGAAAGACATCGCCTAATTACTAGTCAACGATGTAAGCTGTTAATAGGCACGAGAGGAATCACCGATAATGATGATGACCCTCAAGGTACTACAGTACAATTCACGTGGTGTGAATAAGGGACTTGGCATCGAACACCACGCAAAATCTTTCGGTCAAAGGCCATTGATGTAAACCTATCTCCGGAAGTGAGAAACTTGCCATTGAGGCATGCAAGCTTCAAAGCACTGAAAGGGTTGTTCCTAAGTCGACTTCTTGGATAATAAGCTGATGTCAACAAGAAGTGACCTGCCGTAGGAGGGCCTTAATGAATCCCACATCTATGACACGGAACAGAGTAAATGATTTTGGAGGTGAAAGCGGTCTAATGATACAGGGATCAGGGTGGCGGTCATGAAAGAATGGAGTGTGAATGTATTGCAGCGGATGAGACACAGGTGAATTCTCTGAGCGACTTCTCTTGAACATACCAACGACACCGACATGATGGATTGGTAGCGTTAACCCAAAATGTGGATGGTGTGAAGGACCAATGGTGATATGACCAGTGAACGGAACAACCCAACCCGACTCGGATGTGGAGTGAAAGTGTCATGTTCAAGAGCGACTTGCTACTAATAAAGTTTCTTCAAGTTTTCTTCCCAATTTTTTCCCAGTCATTGCTCACCAGTACCTCTTTATTTTTGTCAAGCTTGAGGAGGATAACATATGCTTGTTCTATAATTTTTCCTTCGGGCAAACCCGTCGCTATATTTTAACGAACCTAGCAACAGTGAAACTCGTTCTTGTCTGTATGGACAAGTTTGTCGCTATTCGGTTTTAACGAGTTTAATGACAAAGATAACTCGGTCCTTTTCAATTTTACAGAGTCTGAAAAGGGATGTAAAGGAAACTCTAATGATCCTTTTTTGTCATATAATCCCTTAAGTCCGAAAAAGTATAAAATAATACAAAAGGGATGAATTTTCAGTAATTTTAACGAGTCGAACAAGACAAGCACTTGATCTTTTTGTGTAATAATCCCTCAGGTCCAAAAATATTAAAATCTAGAGGAGGGATAGCACTTCCAGTCGCTTTAACGAGCTGGAGAGGCCAATCGCTCGGCAATCTTTTCATGTTTTATGAGTCAGGTGAAAAGAGCTTAAAGGAGACTCGTTTTTTGAGGAACGACTGATAATTTCGGGTAGTAGCTGATTCCAGGTAAGGTTTGGAATTTTCCAGTCACGGCAGTGTCACAAGGATGGCTAACAGGATCACTCTTCGCAGCTGTTCCTCAAAAGGGGTAAACAATCAAATGGGGGTGAACGATCGGCTAAAAAAGAGTGGAGGTGATGATGAGAACACGACCAAGGCTCAAAAGCTGATGATAATGCATTCACAACGGTTATTTACTAGAAATTGATTCATTTTTTAATGAGCTTAAACTCTGGGGGAACATTTGCTTATTGCATATGTTTATTTTTTAATGAGCTTGAATTTCGCGTTAAAACTACTCGCGCCAGTCGTAAAATAACGATGTCTCATCTAAGATGCCATTTTTTATAGAGCTTGCACCTTACAAAGCTTTGCCCCAGATCCTTTCTTTATGCAAGTTAGGAATGACCAATCCTACGAGTTTAAAGGGTTGAGAAACTACAAACTAAGAAAATAAATGGTCGCTCTTCATGTTAGCTACCTATACCAATAGGTTTCATTTCTCATGATTGGCAGGGGAAGTGCCAATATGATCTACTTTGAGGATGCAAAGATCTCACATTTTGGGTGAAAGACACATATTTACAGTTGGTTGATGTGGTCCTACTTCTGAATGGGTGATCCAACAGTCTAAGCTGGGTCATGCCATGTTTCAATTTTGTGTTGTAGATTAGAGAAAGAAATCTGTCCAAACAGTTCAATCTTGGCAGATAAAGTAGTTAGGTAGAGAATGAAGGTTCCCAACTGTTTAATATGGGGCCTTGGAAGCAATAAGGCTAGCTTTAGATAGAAAATCAAAAGAAAAAAGCCAAAGGAAAAGAAAAGGCACATAAGGGTTTGCAAGTCTAAGTGCACCCTCTTTGGAGTAACAAAAAATGCTAGGCAATAGAGTGGGTAGGTAGATGGGGTTGCAGAAGCATGATTTCCTTTATGTCACTGGCCCAAGCAAAGGAAAAACATGGTGCCAGTGCAGGTCTCTTATTCAGCAGTTTTTGCAGCAACTCAATGGAGCATGTCTAACTTCCAGATTATCCCCCACCACATTCATTGCTAACATCCCAATACTACCTATTTTCATGGAAGAAGTCAAAGTCTTTTGTTGGTTCTTGTTTCTTTAAAAGCCACATTTCTTGTGTAAAATTCTTTTCATTTTGATCTACTTCCTAAACTAAGTTGATTCCATATAAAACTTAGTGTTTTTCCCCCTTCATCCACCTCCTCCACTCATATTAACTCCTAATTTCCTATTTATTTAACTCCCTATACTCCCTTTCCCCTGTTATTAGGATAATCCTATAGAAAAATCCCAAATATGTACATATTCCCTCCCCCTTGGCATTATAGCCATATGCTTGAATATTGGAAAATCATGCAGGAATAAAGTCTGCTTGCATGTGGCTGTATGAAGTCAGAGATTAAATTGACCTCTGGTCAGTTTGATAACCTAAGCTATACCCCTTTTCCCTTTACAACCCTTTGAAATCATTTACCCACTCTACTTGCAAAAAAGCCTTGTAAAAACCCACCTTTACCCCTTATCCTAAGTTTGCTGTAATGCGCATTTCAACACAAAAAACACCAAATAAACCCATTTTTCCGTTTATCCAAAGTTTATTTGCAAATGCGCACTTTTACAAAAAAGCATTGAAAAACCCATAAAACCCGCCAAAGTCTAAAGGTTCCGTCTCGGTTCACATTTCCAGAAAAACAATAAAATATGCCCCGCCCGCTGCCGTATTGTCCTGCCACCTTATTGACCCGTCGACCGTCGGATCTGGGCTTTCCCATCCGACGGCCCCCATCCATATCGGGTCGGCCCCGATGACCGAACGTTACCTCCCGAGAAATTGTCAGAGGGTGACGTCAGGCCTTTGCCACACGTCGCTCCCAAATTTTATCGGGCCACCCTCTGACAATACCGCGACCGTATCCAGAGCGGTCCGAGCAAACCACTTACCGCTTATTGTTTACCGCTTATCCTGTCACGTCCTCGTCACCGCTACGGCGTGCCCATGTCATAACCACTCAACACCGTGTCAGCGCCCGGCCCGCCACTGTTCCGACCTGTCCGCCACCTCACCAATCCCCGTGGACCACTCACAGGCCGCCATCTCACCCTTCCGTACCTGACCCCACCCTGATGACGTCATGCTGACGGCATCCAAAAAAGCGCCAATAACCCAAAAAGTCCATATTTTCGCCAAAAATCGCGGTTTTTGTCACTTTTGGCAAAAGAACTATTGCTCCATTCTGCATGCATATTACGACCATTTCGCCGCCAGCCTGCAAAATTCGACTTGGAGACCGTGGGCGCCTACAAATTCACCTGCATTGGTCACCATTGCCAAAGCTTTACCAGGTATTTATCCAAGTTTCCCCTCCGCACCTGGTTTCGTGCATAATTCACCAAAGCTAGCTTAGAAAGAGTGAAAAACAGTGTGTTTGCCAACAAATCCCCGGCGACCAACATTCATTTCAGTTGTAGGGTCGAAATTCACCTGCAAAGTCCGCACCTAGCCAAGTTTTCATAAACTTATAGTCAGTCCGCGCATTCGTGGACTTGAAACCTGAGCTGCACTAATTCACCGGGAAAACAGTGGTACTAGTCCCAGCAGTTGCTCATTCAAACTCTCTTTGGAGCATTTCGATTGTTCTCGCCACAATTTACCCAGTTGTTTCCTTGCAAATTGCCTCACTCTTGCAAGATACCCCTCTGTGTTGCTTTGTCCAGTAGAGCAAATCCTTATACAATTCAGAGTCCTAATTAGCCATGGAAGCACCAGTAGCATTAAATGTCCCACCTCTGAATGCCCCACATAGAGAGTTAGAGTGGAAGGCCCTGGGTGATAAAGATTATCAGATGACAGAGACATTCTCAATGAATTCCAAATTTAACATTCATATGCTAAATGAGTTAAAGGCTCAACACCTCAGTGGAGCTGATATTTTAGGGATTTGGGACTCCAATTTGCCCATTTTTAACCTTCCTCAAGTCAATGTCCTTCCAGACTTGATCCATAGATGCTGTGAAAACTATGATCCATGTCAAAGAGCTGTTCTCAGTCCCACAGGTTCAGTCTTGTTCCATATCACCCCTGAGGCCATAAATGAGATGCTGCACTTTCACACTGCAAAGCCACTAACTCCTCTTTCCATGATAGATTTATTAAAGAAGGGGGGCAAGCTGTCTAGTGCCCAGGTCATCAAGATTAATCAGTTATTTGTTCAGCCAAGCTCTGAAGCTGTGAGAACGCCTCCTATTGGAAATCCATATCTCAATGACTTGGGCAAAATGCTTGTGGACTTGATCAGTTATGTCCTGGGGTACAGGGGAGTTGAGGATGTTGATGACACCATTATGGCCATGCTGTCCATATTTTCCCCTGGAAAGCCTCCTGCTGTGCACTATGATTATGCTACATACATTGCCAATAAGATTCATGAGCAATTAATGAATCTAGAGAGGGAGAAGGTGTTTAGATACACCTCATACATCTATCATTTGCTCTTATTTTATCAACCTGACAGTTTCCCTATTCCTCTCAAGAAACTTGATGCCCAGGGAAACCCAAGGTCTGTAGTATTTTGGACTTCAGTTTTTCATCACACCTCCTATTCACCATACACATACTGTGAATTCATAGACCTTTTTATCCATCCAGCTATGACCTTGTTATTTGGTGTCCCTCCTCCAAGATTGACCGATGAGATGCAAAGAATACTCCAGCTCTCAAAGGCCTACAGCATTGGTGATTGGTACTTTTACCAACACCATACAGTAATCAGAATATATGGCTGTGAGTTGGACCCTTATAGGCTGCCAAGATATGTCCCTATGAGACTCTTTGCCTTGGAGTATTTCAGGCAATTTGGAAATGCAGACCAGGTCCATTTCCACAGTAAAAACAAGAAGGTGCAACTGAAGGTCAGGAACCAGCTAGGCCCATTTCTTTACAACAAAAGGGAGGAGGGATGGAAGGAAGCAGATATGATCCTAGAGACCCTCCAATTAGAAACCAGTTTCCGTTGGGTACCTTATGACCCTAATCATTTCATTTCTCTCAGGAGGGTAAGACATAAATTGGGTGGATATGCTCACATCAGATTGCCTCATATTGAGAAATATGCCAATTTATTAAGTTGGAAAGAAGGCACTCTAGAAGAGGCAATTACTAGAGAGAAAATGCTACAAAGAGAGGCAAAGAATATTGAGAAAGATGCTGACTTGGAAACTTGTGGGCAGGTTTCCTCTTCCTATCAAAGGCAACTTGGAGCAGCTGCCTCATCTTCTACAGCCCAGTAGCAAGCAGCTAGAACGGTTCATCAGGTTTCAAGAAAGGGTAAAGAAAAGCAGATGGAGCAGGAACAGCCACCTCCTACAGAAGAACAACAAAAAGAAGAGCAGCCAATGCAGCAAGAACAAACAGCTGAGGCCCCAATATCCACTGGGCAACAGGCTCAAGAAACTGTGCCTCCTAGGCAGGAAACGACAGTGGAGGCCTCGGTGCTCCAAACTCCTCAGAATGAAGACATAAACCGAAAGAGGGATAGAGAGCAGGAGACTCCCCTTACCACATCCACAACTCAAGGGGAGAAAAGGCAGAGGATAAATCCCCTTTCAGAAGAAGAGATGCCCATCGGACAATCCTTGGGCATGGGCCCACCAAGCATGGAGGCATCTGCCAGTTCCTTTCAGCAGGAACAAGAAAGAATAATCGGAGGAGAGGTTAGCTCCTCTAGTCAGCAAAGGAGAGCCGAAACAGGCATCAAGCAACAATTCATTGACATAAAAAGGAGAAATGAGCCACTCAGGCTCCAGATCTATAATCAATTGCTTAAAATGGCCCCTACAAACTAGCAGAGGCTTATGTCAGCTTATGACATAACAGCGGGGAAAATGACCATGAGTCATTTCATGCCAACCATGCTGCAGCCACAGTCAGCTACAGACTATATAAGGACCAACCTTGAGGTTCTTGCAAAAGACATCCACCCTATGGATCAAATAGAACTTCACAAGCAAACGGGTGAGATGGTGTATTCGACACTTGCAGATAAGACCTTCTTGGCACATAGGTTGGAAAATAGCCTGAACAATACAACCGCCCAACTTGAGTTGGAGAAGGCATCCTCTCAGGCCAAAGACAACAGGATAAGGTCTTTGGAGGATATAATCATAGAGCTTGGGCATGACCCAAAGGACCCTAAAGCTATAAAGGAGCTGCTAAAGATAAGAGATTCAGACATTGCAGCTCTAAGAAAGATGATAAAGATCCCAGCAACCCTTCACCCTCAAACAGAGGAGGTTGCCCAGCAAAGAAAGGACCAGGATGTATCAACATTGCTGGTAACACTGCATAAACAACTTGTCCAGACAGAGGGAAAATTGGTAGAAACAGAGGCTGCATTGCAGGCAGCCCTACAGCAGAAAGAAGGAGGCCAAACATTTCAGCCCCCTCCACAAGTAATCAACCTTGAGGAACCCCCTCAAATTGTCACTCCTCCTACAGTGCAAACAGTTGAGACATCTCCATCAACATCAGCACCAGCACCAACATCAGAGTAGGCTCCAAGCCTTGACATGCAGAAGCTGATGAATGAGATTCAAGCCTTGGAAGCCCAGATGGCAGAGCTAAATGAAGCCAAGGAGAATTTAGCTAAGCTGAATGAAAAATATGACAAGTCCAAGAAAAATGTAGCTGAAAAAGGAAGAGAAATAAAGGCTCTCAAGGAGAAGATAAAGGAGCTGGAGAAAGAGCTCACCCTTGACAAGGTTGTAACTGAAATCAAGAAAGTCTTATGGGCCAACATTGGCCAATCAATAACAGATCAATGGCAGTATATAGAGACTATTCATGAGCAAATGGAGCTCATAGGCAAAGCACACAGGGAAGTCCAAAGAGCAAGGGCATCTCTAGGCAATATGCCTGAGATAGCCAATAGAATGATCAACGTTCTCAATAACCGTACAGGTCCTCAGCTGGCAGCAATGGGAATCCCCAATAGAACTGAAACCATCCTACTGATAAAGAGGGTCCTCACATTGAGAAGCCTGGTACAAACATTGGATAGAAGAAGCCAGGACATGCAAACATAAGTAAACAAATTCATGGATAAGTTTGCAGCATTACAGAGCAGAGGCCTTCCTGGCTTGCTGAACAGCGCAGGGAGGCTACTATCACATGAAAATTATGCCAAAAGGGTGAACACATTTGCCACTAATGAGGTCACTGCAGGATCAAGTACCTCAGAGGAAACAGGGCCAGCATCTGGGCAAAGTCTCTATGACAGAGTAGAGAACTTATTTTTTATTATGAATGAGATCAGACATTTGTTTGAAGTGCCTCCAAACTTCTACAAATATACAGAGGCAGATGAAACCTTAGATGCAATTTTGAGACATCAATTGCCTACACAGGAATGGTGGACCAGAATGATACAGTTGTTACTATAAACAAGAGGCTTTCATCAAGTTTTTTTATAAAAAAAAAAACATAAATCATCATGTTCAGGAAAATTTGATGCATTCAGTATGACTGGAGAAGAATGGACTGAGCCAACTCAGCAAACCAATTCGGCCACTAAAGCAACACTGACAGCTACAGGTGACAGGGCCGAGAAAGCTACAGCATGACAAAGCCATAAAGACACATCATTCAGCATTAATGCAGAACGCTCAACTGACTCAGTGGCCTCCAAAGGTCAAAAAGACTTCTGACAGAATTAAAGAGGATTCATTTTGTATTTAGAGCAGCAATAACTTCCTTATCTGCTATTCTGTAAAGTTGGTGAGCGTATTTATTTATCAAGTGACTCAGCGGTTCAGATATTTTTGTATAACCGATTGTATATATTCCCCCTCGCATAAGCTTGCAGGGGTTGTTGATTTTCTCTTGAAGACATCCTATGTTGTAAATATTCAGAGTTTAATACAAAGAGCTGATGGAATTTCGAAAGTTTTGGGTTGTTTGATGCGTTGTGGTGTGCTTGCCGAATGTTACAGGATCCCTGCTTATTTCATGACACAATAAGTTTTTCTTTAACCATTTCATTATGTGTTTCATTCCTTCATAACCCATTCACGTTATATGTTCTGCAGTTTGATAGCGAAGAAAAAGAATAGCTTCAGGATTTATTCATGGAATACCCTGAACTCAATCTATGCTGTTATGAATGTTTTCCTCAGTTATAGTTATGATAGTGTAATTCTTAATTGCTGCACCTTCAGACTATAATTTTCATAGGGGGTCATTGTTCAGAAATTCAAGCCTGCTCCTGTGCAATACATCTTATTCTCATATCACCAGTTTAGTGGAAAACTCTTAATTGCTTTCCGCTGGCTAACCATATTTCATCACCACAATTTTAAGTTTGTTTCATGGAATATTTAAATGGCCCTGCACTTTAGACAATCCCACTCAACATGCCAAACAACCTACAGCCACAGACTCCATTGCCCAATGGACTAAAACTGTCTGAAGATCTCATCTTAGGTACTAAAAGACATCATTCAACCAAAATTTCAAACCAAACCCTCACCTCATATCTAGCCTAATATTCTTAAGAATAAAGTTAAATAGTCAAAGAGAGAGCCCTCTCTGATTACAGGTTGGCTAGAACCTGTGATCCAAAGCTTGGTTAGTGGTTACCCCGGCCGTATTCCCTCAGGGGTCAAAGGGAACAACCTGGGTGTTAACATAAATGGCGACTCCACTGGGGACTCGATGAACTTTGCAACCTCCTGTCTGAATCTTAATGCTGTAGATAAAGCCTGAGTGACAGCCAGATAGCCTTAGAAACTGCCTTTGCTTTGCATTTGCAGGAGTATATAAAAGCTGCCTCAGTCAATCTTTATTCAGTTTTAATTTTCATATAGTTGTGCCATAACTGACCAGTCCTTTTCAAAACATTACTACCTCCTTAGTAATTCTCTCAAAGAAAATTATAGAAGCTGGCTCCTAAGAAGAAAACTCGTTACACAAGATCAAACCCAGATCCTGATCCAGCACCTGAGTTTCAAAATCCGAATTTGATTTCAAAAATCCTCAAGAGACACAAATCAGAAGGGACTTTATCAGATTCAAGTTCTGAAGTAGGTCTTCAAACTGACATTCCAACCCCTGCTAAGGCTTCTCTACATCCTTATACAACTGGTCCACAATCTCCTAGCTCTTCATCCACTTCACAAGGTATCCTTTCAACCACTCCATCAACTACACACACCCCTTTCATCCCATTTCCTCCACTTGTCCCATTCATCCCTGTTATCCCTGTTGTCCCACCAAACATGGCTAATAGATATGCCCCACTGCAGTTACCAGCTAATCTAGGGCCTATGCCTCAAGATTATCAAACTAAGATATCATATTTTGATGGTACTGGCTCTTATTCAGCCCTTCAACATACTAAAAAATTGCAGGATTACTTTGAAAATTACGAGATAGATGATGATGGGGTAAGGATGAAAATTTTTGTGCAAAGCCTAACAGGAGATGTCAGAACATGGTTTAGATCACTAGCAGCAAACTCTATAGCCGACCCTGAAGCCCTGTATCAAAGCTTTATCAACCGATGGGAGAAGAAAAAGGACCCACTTCATATTTTATCTGAATACAATACTATCAAAAGAGGTCCCCAAGAAACTGTCTTGGACTATTGTGCTCGTTTTAACAATGTCTACAATGCTATTCCCCAAAATCTCAGACCCCCACCTGATTTAGCTCTATACACCTTTCCTGATGGGTTTGATTCGGATATGGCATACCAATTAAGAGAAAGAGCTCCTCGGACTTTAGCCGAAATGCAAGACATAGCAGTGAGTGTGGAAGCCAACCTGATAGCCAAGAGGAATAGGACTAGAATTGAAAGAAAAACTACCTTCAAAGAAGAGCCTTCAGGCTGGGATCAGAAATTAGATGCAATAATCACTGGGATGCATAGATTAGGTTACCGAGTAGAATCAGTTGAGAGGAAGTCATCATGGGAAGCACCGCAGAATAACCCTATCAGGAATCCAAATTTTAGGAGAAATCAAAACCTTAACGCTGGCAAGG
This sequence comes from Pinus tabuliformis, assembly GCA_031772625.1. NCBI lineage: Eukaryota > Viridiplantae > Streptophyta > Pinopsida > Pinales > Pinaceae > Pinus > Pinus tabuliformis. The sequence continues at coordinate 616,716,609 of CM062817.1, forward strand.
CCAGTGCTGAACCAGAGATTAGACCTCCGTTCCAAGAAAATTATACAGAAGCATCCACTTCTAATGAACAGATAGATGACACCCACATTAACCTAATGGGCCTGAACGACGATCAGCAAATTTTTCTAAGTCAAGAAGATCATAAGGAGGATGACATTAAGCAGTTCCAAACCAAATCAGGTGAGTCATTTGATTTTAAACAAGGCTATGACACAGCTGTTTATGAAGTTCATAAGCAATACAAGCTAAGGAGCAGAACTATAAATGTGACACAGCCTGAGAAAACAAAGGACACTCCACTGCCTAAGAAAACCATCGTCACAAAGCCAATTGACAAAACTGATTCAATTACAAATGAAGTAACAGTTGAAGAAATAACTGAAGCATCTTCCCCAAATCAACAATCAAGGGTTACTCCTCCTTTACAGCACAATCCAATCAGCACTTCCCAAAAGATGAGTAAAAAGGACAAGCCTCAAGATCAGAGTGAAAGCCAAGAAGAAAACTTAAATAACAAAGAAAAGGTTGTCAACCACAATACCAAGATCCAATCTGAAAAACCCTTTGACTTAGAAGCTGAAATTGGCAAATTGAAGATAGCCATTCCTCTTTCAGAGTTAGCCAAGCATGACATTTATAAACAACAAATCAAGAAATCCCTTCAACTTACCCACAACAAAGATGATGTCAATGTGTTGGATGACACCCCTGAACTGCTTTTTGGTCCAGAGGTTGATGGAAAAACAGCAGCTACTGGGATCCTACCTTTCTATGTCAGCTTGCATGTTCATGATAAGATATTACATAATGCAATGTTTGATTCAGGTGCCTCTCATAACCTTATGCCTAAATCAGTGATGGAGAGACTCAACCTAGACATTACAAGACCATATAAGGATCTATTTTCATTTGACTCTAGCCAAGTTAAGTGTTTAGGTTTGATAAAAGATCTATGTGTATCCCTTGTCCAGTATCCAAACAAAACAATCTTAATGGATGTTGTAGTTGCTGATATCCCACCCAAATATGGAATGTTGTTATCAAGATCATGGGGGGCTAAACTCCAAGGTTCCCTGCAATTAGACATGTCATATGCCACCATCTCAGTCTTTGGTCAACCCAAGAGGCTATATAGAGAGTCACTTATGAAATACATGGTGAGCAGTGAAGAAAAGCCTCAAAATTTCCCCATTTATGCAGTCCATTTAGATATGGATTCCTTTATTCTGTTCAATGATGATACAAGTCCTGAGAGTGATAATAAATCGGTCACACTTGAACAAACTATGCATGAGACTAAGCAACCGAGTCCCCAAGAAGTCAAGATTGAGAAACCAATTGATGAGTCAGTCCTAAAAGATAAACCAGATGAAAGACAAGAACTCCAACTGATAATCCCAAGTTACAGAAACGATGTTGAAAATTCCTTAAATCGGGAGATCTTATGGTTTCTTGAGTTTGATGGATCAGTCAACAAATTAGGGGCAGGAGCTGGAGTGTGGATTCATAACAAACAAAGCAATCATGCACAAGGTCAGGCCTATAGGCTTAATTTCAGATGTACCAACAATATGGCAGAATATGAGGCTCTTTTGCTAGGCCTCAAACTGGTAAAGTCATTAGAGGTCACAAAACTTTCAATCATGGGAGATTCAGACCTTATTATCCAACAAGTGAAAGGCAATTTTGTCACCAATGACAAAAGACAAAGGTCATATAGGTCTGCTGCTATTGAAATGCTTAAAACTTTTACTGAATTTCAGATAACCAAGATAGCTAGAGCCCACAATCTTCATGCACACAGTTTAGCCACATTTTCTAGTACATGCAAATTGCCTTTTGAACCTAACCATTGATTTACAGCCAAGATAAAACACAGACCTTCTGTCCCAAACAATGTTAAAGACTGGCAAGTATTTGAGGATGACACACAGATAAATAATTTCTTAACCTTGCAGCAAGAATTTTCAGGTTTGAACATTGATGTTGATTCTGTGAAAGACATACAACCATTGAGTGAACAGGACCAAATAGCTATATCACCCAAAACAGCAAATAAAATGCTTTGTTCAACAAGCTTTGACAAGCAAAAAATACAGGAACTTGAACAGCATGTGGATGAAGTAGCTGGTACAGAGGCTGAAATCATAGAGCTAAAGGATAACTTTCTGCCAACAGGCCTAACTCCGTTGGAGGACATCTTTGACTCAAATGATGTCCCTAGAAAACCAAAAATGCAGCCCCTCAATGCTGCCATTGAAGAATGCAACATTGGGACTCCTGAAAAACCCAAAATAATAAAATTGTCTGCATCTTTACCTCCTGACCAGAAGCCTAAATACATTGACCTCTTTAAAGAGTTCCAAGATGTGTTTGCATGGAGTTATGAGGATTTGAAATCCTATGACACCTCTGTTATCCAACACACCATCCCTCTCAAGCCTAACCAAAAACCATTCAAGCAAAAATTGAGAAGGATCAATCCTATGCTTCTCCCTTCAATTGAAAAAGAGGTACAAAAAATGTTTAAAGCTGGTATCATAGCCCCAATCAGGTTCTCAGACTGGATTTCAAATTTGGTGCCCACAAGAAAGAAAACCGATGAGATTAGGCTTTGCGTTGATCTAAGGAATTTAAACCAAGTATCCCTCAAAGACAATTATCCCTTACCTAAAATGGATCACATTCTCCAAAGAGTGGTGGGGGCTTCAAGAATATCATTACTTGATGGATTCTCAGGCTTCAATCAGATCCTAGTCCACCCTGATGATCAAGATAAAACAACATTCACAACCCCATGGGGAACTTTCAAATATGTTAAAATGCCTTTTGGATTGAAAAATGCAGGAGCTACATTTAAAAGAGCAATGGATATTGCTTTTGCTAAAGAGATCCATGACTTTCTTGTCATTTACTTAGATGACCTCACACCTTTCTCAAAATCTGACCAAGAACATCTGAAACACTTGAGACAGATATTCATAACATGTAGAAAATATGGGATTTCCTTAAATCCTAAGAAGTCTCTATTTGGCTTGGAAGAAGGTAAGCTGTTAGGTCACATCATTTCTAAGGATGGCATTAGAATTGACCCAGACAGAATACAGGCCATCTTGCAAATGCCCCATCCAAGAAACATCAAAGAATTACAAGCCTTTTTGGGAAAGATCAACTTTTTAAGGAGGTTTATCCCAAACCTAGTAGAATTGATCAGATTACTAAACAACATGCTAAAAAAGGATTCAAAAGTAAAGTGGACAGTAGAAGCAAATCAAGCTTTTGAAGGTATCAAATTGGCCCTTACCCAAACTCCAGTCTTAACAAATCCTCAATTCGACAAAGAGTTTATCATTTTCTCTTTTGCATCCCAGCATACCATTGCTGCTGTCTTATTGCAGAAAGATGACCAAGGAAATGAGAAACCTATTGCTTTCTTTAGTAGAGCTCTTAGAGATGCACCTCTGAAATATCAGATCATGGAAAAGCAAGCTTATGCTTTGGTCAAAGCCATCAAAGACTTCAGGATCTACATCCTGTACTCCCATGTTATAGCTTATGTACCAAGTCCCGTTGTGAAAGACATACTCACTCAAGAAAACTTGGAGGGCAGAAGAGGAAAATGGATTGCCAACATTTTAGAATTTGACGTTGAAATAAAACCCACAAAACTGATAAAAGGGCAAGGTTTGGCTAAATTAATGTCTGAAACAAATTTCCAAGCCTTGGACATTAACCAACTAGACAACAAACCGGAGCTGGCGACTCCAAAGATCAATGTAGCCTTTGAACAATCCCTATGGTATTCTGATATTTGTTATATATTGCAAAACCTGTGTGCTCCCCCAGGATTGTCCAGAACCAAATCTAGATTTCTAAAAATGAAAGCTTCAAAATTCTGTGTTATAGATGGTAATTTACTATGGAAAAATCATGAAGGTATACTGCTGAACTGTTTGAATGTGGATGAAACTGAAAATGTTATGAAAGAATTTCATGCAGGTGATTGTGGTGGACATTTGTACTGGAAATCCACTGTGGATAAGATACTAAGAGTAGGTTACTATTGGCCTACTCTGTTCTCTGATGTTAAAAAATTTACCACTTCAGGTCACAAGTGTCAAGTATTTGAGGGAAAGAGAAAATTAATGCCCCTTCCTTTGAGGCCTATTGCAACAGAGAAGCCCTTTCAGCAATGGGCCCTGGACTTCATTGGGGAAATTCATCCTTCTTCTTCAGGCCAACATAGATGGATACTAACAGCCACCGATTACTTCACCAAATGGATTGAGGCTGTTCCATGTAGACAAGCAAATGATTCTACTATCATTCAGTTTCTTGAGAATAATATTCTTTCTAGATTTGGCTGTCCTGACAAGATTATAACAGACAATGCTGCTGCTTTTAGATCCAAGAAGATGGTGAACTTCTGCCACAGATTTCATATTACTTTGGGCCATTCCACTGCATACTACCCTCAAGGAAACGGCCTAGCTGAATCATCAAATAAAAGCCTTGTAAACATCATAAAGAAGGTGTTGGAAGAAAATAAGAAGAATTGGCACAAAAAGCTTGTAAATGCCTTATGGGCAGACAGGCTAACAACCAAGAGATCCATTGGGGTCAGCCCATATGAGTTAGTCTATGGATTAGAAGCCAAATTCCCTTCATCCTTAGGGATCCCTGTCATGAAACTTCTGCAAGAAAGTCAAGCTGAGCCCAATGACATGCAAAGAAGGATCAATCAAATAATATGTTTGCAGCAAACTAGAGACCAAGTTTATAGTAGAGTTCAAGTTTTACAAGAAAAGTTAAAGAAAGCTTTTGATAGAAGAACCAAAGCTGAAGACTTCTTTATTGGTGACAAAGTGCTTAAATGGGATTCAAGAAGAGAAGACAAGGGAAAGCATGGCAAATTTGACTCCCTTTGGAGGGGGCCTTTTGTAATTCAAGCAGTACAAGGAAATAATACTTACTTTTTGAAGAATTTGGACGGCATTGAAGTTGAAGAGGGCCCTGTGAATGGCCGAATGTTGAAGCACTACTTTGACTACTTTCCATGAATATAGCAGGGTTTCTCCTTCTGTACATAATCAGTTGTATATAGTTTCTTTCAGCATACAAATAGTTCAGTTTAAGAAGTTGCTGTAAATAAGCAGGAAAAGGCTTTATATTCCAAAAGTTCCACAGAGGTGACAGCCTCCAGTTTTGAAGTACAAAGAGAGAGTTTTCAAATTTTGAGAAAAAGTCACAAGCCAAGGCAGTCTGACCTGCTGTTCTTGGTCTTTCAAGAAGAAAAACCATCCCCAAGTGGAGCCACTGTTAGCTACCTATACCAATAGGTTTCATTTCTCATGATTGGCAGGGGAAGTGCCAATATGATCTACTTTGAGGATGCAAAGATCTCATATTTTGGGTGAAAGACACATATTTACAGTTGGTTGATGTGGTCCTACTTCTGAATGGGTGATCCAACAGTCTAAGCTGGGTCATGCCATGTTTCAATTTTGTGTTGTAGATTAGAGAAAGAAATCTGTCCAAACAGTTCAATCTTGGCAGATAAAGTAGTTAGGTAGAGAATGAAGGTTCCCAACTGTTTAATCTGGGGCCTTGGAAGCAATAAGGCTAGCTTTAGATAGAAAATCAAAAGAAAAAGCCAAAGGAAAAGAAAAGGCACATAAGGGTTTGCAAGTCTAAGTGCACCCTCTTTGGAGTAACAAAAAATGCTAGGCAATAGAGTGGGTAGGTAGATGGGGTTGCAGAAGCATGATTTCCTTTATGTCACTGGCCCAAGCAAAGGAAAAACATGGTGCCAGTGCAGGTCTCTTATTCAGCAGTTTTTGCAGCAACTCAATGGAGCATGTCTAACTTCCAGATTATCCCCCACCACATTCATTGCTAACATCCCAATACTACCTATGTTCATGGAAGAAGTCAAAGTCTTTTGTTGGTTCTTGTTTCTTTAAAAGCCACATTTCTTGTGTAAAATTCTTTTCATTTTGATCTACTTCCTAAACTAAGTTGATTCCATATAAAACTTAGTGTTTTTCCCCCTTCATCCACCTCTTCCACTCATATTAACTCCTAATTTCCTATTTATTTAACTCCCTATACTCCCTTTCCCCTGTTATTAGGATAATCCTATAGAAAAATCCCAAATATGTACATATTCCCTCCCCCTTGGCATTATAGCCATATGCTTGAATATTGGAAAATCATGCAGGAATAAAGTCTGCTTGCATGTGGTTGTATGAAGTCAGGGATTAAATTGACCTCTGGTCAGTTTGATAACCTAAGCTATACCCCTTTTCCCTTTACAACCCTTTGAAATCATTTACCCACTCTACTTGCAAAAAAGCCTTGTAAAAAACCCACCTTTACCCCTTATCCTAAGTTTGCTGTAATGCGCATTTCAACACAAAAAACACCAAATAAACCCATTTTTCCATTTATCCAAAGTTTATTTGCAAATGCGCACTTTTACAAAAAAGCATTGAAAAACCCATAAAACCCGCCAAAGTCTAAAGGTTCCGTCTGGGCGCACATTTCCAGAAAAACAATAAAATATGCCCCGCCCGCTGCCGTATTGTCCTGCCACCTTATTGACCCGTCGACCGTCGGATCTGGGCTTTCCCATCCGACGGCCCCCATCCATATCGAGTCGGCCCCGATGACCGAACGTTACCTCCCGAGAAATTGTCAGAGGGTGATGTTAGGCCGTTGCCACACGTCGCTCCCAAATCTTATCGGGCCACCCTCTGACAATACCGCGACCGTATCCAGAGTGGTTCGAGCAAACCACTTACCGCTTATTGTTTACCGCTTATCCCGTCACGTCCTCGTCACCGCTACGGCGTGCCCACGTCATAACCACTCAGCACCGTGTCAGCGCCCGGCCCGCCACTGCTCCGACCTGTCCGCCACCTCACCAATCCCCGTGGACCACTCACAGGCCGCCACCTCACCCTTCCGTACCCGACCCCACCCCGATGACGTCATGCTGACGGCATCCAAAAAAGTGCCAATAACCCAAAAAGTCCATATTTTCGCCAAAAATCGCAGTTTTTTGTCACTTTTGGCAAAAGAACTATTGCTCCGTTCTGCATGCATATTACGACCATTTCGTCGCCAGCCTGCAAAATTCAACTTGGAGACCGTGGGCGCCTACAAATTCACCTGCCTTGGTCACCATTGCCAAAGCTTTACCAGGTATTTATCCAAGTTTCCCCTCCGCACCTGGTTTCGTGCATAATTCACCAAAGCTAGCTTAGAAAGAGTGAAAAACAATGTGTTTGCCAGCAAATCCCCGGCGACCAGCATTCATTTCAGTTGTAGGGTCGAAATTCACCTGCAAAGTCCGCACCTAGCCAAGTTTTCATAAACTTATAGTCAGTCCACGCATTCGTGGACTTGAAACCTGAGCTGCACTAATTCACCGAGAAAACAGTGGTACTAGTCCCAGCAGTTGCTCATTCAAACTCTCTTTGGAGCATTTCGATTGTTCTCGCCACAATTTACCCAGTTCTTTCCTTGCAAATTGCCTCACTCTTGCAAGATACCCCTCTGTGTTGCTTTGTCCAGTAGAGCAAATCCTTATACAATTCAGAGTCCTAATTAGCCATGGAAGCACCAGTAGCATTAAATGTCCCACCTCTGAATGCCCCACACAGAGAGTTAGAGTGGAAGGCCTGGGTGATAAAGATTATCAGATGACAGAGACATTCTCAATGAATTCCAAATTTAACATTCATATGCTAAATGAGTTAAAGGCTCAACACCTCAGTGGAGCTGATATTTTAGGGATTTGGGACTCCAATTTGCCCATTTTTAACCTTCCTCAAGTCAATGTCCTTCCAGACTTGATCCATAGATGCTGTGAAAACTATGATCCATGTCAAAGAGCTGTTCTCAGTCCCACAGGTTCAGTCTTGTTCCATATCACCCCTGAGGCCATAAATGAGATGCTGCACTTTCACACTGCAAAGCCACTAACTCCTCTTTCCATGATGGATTTATTAAAGAAGGGGGGCAAGCTGTCCAGTGCCCAGGTCATCAAGATTAATCAGTTATTTGTTCAGCCAAGCTCTGAAGCTCTGAGAACGCCTCCTATTGGAAATCCATATCTCAATGACTTGGGCAAAATGCTTGTGGACTTGTTCAGTTATGTCCTGGGGTACAGGGGAGTTGAGGATGTTGATGACACCATTATGGCCATGCTGTCCATATTTTCCCCTGGAAAGCCTCCTGCTGTGCACTATGATTATGCTACATACATTGCCAATAAGATTCATGAGCAATTAATGAATCTAGATAGGGAGAAGGTGTTTAGATACACCTCATACATCTATCATTTGCTCTTATTTTATCAACCTGACAGTTTCCCTATTCCTCTCAAGAAACTTGATGCCCAGGGAAACCCAAGGTCTGTAGTATTTTGGACTTCAGTTTTTCATCACACCTCCTATTCACCATACACATACTGTGAATTCATAGACCTTTTTATCCATCTAGCTATGACCTTGTTATTTGGTGTCCCTCCTCCAAGATTGACCGATGAGATGCAAAGAATACTCTAGCTCTCAAAGGCCTACAACATTGGTGATTGGTACTTTTACCAACACCATACAGTAATCAGAATATATGGCTGTGAGTTGGACCCTTATAGGCTGCCAAGATATGTCCCTATGAGACTCTTTGCCTTGGAGTATTTCAGGCAATTTGGAAATGCAGACCAGGTCCATTTCCACAGTAAAAACAAGAAGGTGCAACTGAAGGTCAGGAACCAGCTAGGCCCATTTCTTCACAACAAAAGGGAGGAGGGATGGAAGGAAGCAGATATGATCCTAGAGATCCTCCAATTAGAAACCAGTTTCCGCTGGGTACCTTATGACCCTAATCATTTCATTTCTCTCAGGAGGGTAAGACATAAATTGGGTGGCTATGCTCACATCAGATTGCCTCATATTGAGAAATATGCCAATTTATTAAGTTGGAAAGAAGGCACTCTAGAAGAGGCAATTACTAGAGAGAAAATGCTACAAAGAGAGGTAAAGAATATTGAGAAAGAGGCTAACTTGGAAACTTGTGGGCAGGTTTCCTCTTCCTATCAAAGGCAACTTGGAGCAGCTGCCTCATCTTCTACAGCCCAGCAGCAAGCAGCTAGAACGGTTCATCAGGTGTCAAGCAAGGGTAAAGAAAAGCAGATGGAGCAGGAACAACCACCTCCTACAGAAGAACAGCAAAAAGAAGAGCAGCCAATGCAGCAAGAACAAACAGCTGAGGCCCCAATATCCACTGGGCAACAGGCTCAAGAAACTGTGCCTCCTAGGCAGGAAACGACAGTGGAGGCCTCGGTGCTCCAAACTCCTCAGAATGAAGACAGAAACCGAAAGAGGGATAGAGAGCAGGAGACTCCCCTTACCACATCCACAACTCAAGGGGAGAAAAGGCAGAGGATAAATCCCCTTTCAGAAGAAGAGATGCCCATCGGACAATCCTTGGGCATGGGCCCACCAAGCATGGAGGCATCTGCCAATTCCTTTCAGCAGGAACAAGAAAGAATAATCGAAGGAGAGGTCAGCTCCTCTAGTCAGCAAAGGAGAGCCGAAAGAGGCATCAAGCAACAATTCATTGACATAAAAAGGAGAAATGAGCCACTCAGGCTCCAGATCTATAATCAATTGCTTAAAATGGCCCCTACAAACCAGCAGAGGCTTATGTCAGCTTATGACATAACAGAGGGGAAAATGACCATGAGTCATTTCATGCCAACCATGCTGCAGCCACAGTCAGCTGCAGACTATATAAGGACCAACCTTGAGGTTCTTGCAAAAGACATCCACCCTATGGATCAAATAGAACTTCACAAGCAAACGGGTGAGATGGTGTATTCGACACTTGCAGATAAGACCTTCTTGGCACATAGGTTGGAAAATAGCCTGAACAATACAACCGCCCAACTTGAGTTGGAGAAGGCATCCTCTCAGGCCAAAGACAACAGGATAAGGTCTTTGGAGGATATAATCATAGAGCTTGGGCATGACCCAAAGGACCCTAAAGCTATAAAGGAGCTGCTAAAGATAAGAGATTCAGACATTGCAGCTCTAAGAAAGATGATAAAGATCCCAGCAACCCTTCAACCTCAAACAGAGGAGGTTGCCCAGCAAAGAAAGGACCAGGATGTATCAACATTGCTGGTAACAATGCATAAACAACTTGTCCAGACAGAGGGAAAATTGGTAGAAACAGAGGCTGCATTGCAGGCAGCCCTATAGCAGAAAGAAGGAGGCCAAACATTTCAGCCCCCTCCACAAGTAATCAACCTTGAGGAACCCCCTCAAATTGTCACTCCTCCTACAGTGCAAACAGTTGAGACAGCTCCATCAACATCAACACCAGCACCAACATCAGAGCAGGCTCCAAGCCTTGACATGCAGAAGCTGATGAATGAGATTCAAGCCCTGGAAGCCCAGATGGCAGAGCTAAATGAAGCCAAGGAGAATTTAGCTAAGCTGAATGAAAAATATGACAAGTCCAAGAAAAATGTAGCTGAAAAAGGAAGAGAAATAAAGGCTCTCAAGGAGAAGATAAAGGAGATGGAGAAAGAGCTCACCCTTAACAAGGTTGTAACTGAAATCAAGAAAGTCTTATGGGCCAACATTGGCCAATCAATAACAGATCAATGGCAGTATATAGAGACTATTCATGAGCAAATGGAGCTCATAGGCAAAGCATACAGGGAAGTCCAAAGAGCAAGGGCATCTCTAGGCAATATGCCTGAGATAGCCAATAGAATGATCAACGTTCTCAATAACCGTACAGGTCCTCAGCTGGCAGCAATGGGAATCCCCAATAGAACTGAAACCATCCTGCTGATAAAGAGGGTCCTCACATTGAGAAGCCTGGTACAAACATTGGATAGAAGAAGCCAGGACATGCAAACAGAAGTAAACAAATTCATGGATAAGTTTGCAGCATTACAGAGCAGAGGCCTTCCTGGCTTGCTGAACAGCGCAGGGAGGCTACTATCACATGAAAATTATGCCAAAAGGGTGAACACATTTGCCACTAATGAGATCACTGCAGGATCAAGTACCTCAGAGGAAACAGGGCCAGCATCTGGGCAAAGTCTCTATGACAGAGTAGAGAACTTATTTTTTATTATGAATGAGATCAGACATTTGTTTGAAGTGCCTCCAAACTTCTACAAATATACAGAGGCAGATGAAACCTTAGATGCAATTTTGAGACATCAATTGCCTACACAGGAATGGTGGACCAGAATGATACAGTTGTTACTATAAACAAGAGGCTTTCATCAAGTTTTTTTATAAAAAAAAAACATAAATCATCATGTTCAGGAAAATTTGATGCATTCAGTCTGACTGGAGAAGAATGGACTGAGCCAACTCAGCAAACCAATTTGGCCACTAAAGCAACACTGACAGCTACAGGTGACAGGGCCGAGAAAGCTACAGCATGACAAAGCCATAAAGACACATCATTCAGCATTAATGCAGAACGCTCAACCGACTCATTGACCTCCAAAGGTCAAAAAGACTTCTGACAGAATTAAAGAGGATTCATTTTGTATTTAGAGCAGCAATAACTTCCTTATCTGCTATTCTGTAAAGTTGGTGAGCGTATTTATTTATCAAGTGACTCAGCGGTTCAGATATTTTTGTATAACCGATTGTATATATTCCCCCTCGCATAAGCTTGCAGGGGTTGTTGATTTTCTCTTGAAGACATCCTATGTTGTAAATATTCAGAGTTTAATACAAAGAGCTGATGGAATTTCGAAAGTTTTGGGTTGTTTGATGCGTTGTGGTGTGCTTGCCGAATGTTACAGGATCCCTGCTTATTTCATGACACAATAAGTTTTTCTTTAACCTTTTCATTATGTGTTTCATTCCTTCATAACCCATTCACGTTCTATGTTCTGCAGTTTGATAGCAAAGAAAAAGAATAGCTTCAGGATTTATTCATGGAATACCCTGAACTCAATCTATGCTGTTATGAATGTTTTCCTCAGTTATAGTTATGATAGTGTAATTCTTAATTGCTGCACCTTCAGACTATAATTTTCACAGGGGTTCATTGTTTAGAAATTCAAGCCTGCTCCTGTGCAATACATCTTATTCTCATATCACCAGTTTAGTGGAAAACTCTTAATTGCTTTCCGCTGGCTAACCATATTTCATCACCACAATTTTAAGTTTGTTTCATGGAATATTTAAATGGCCCTGCACTTTAGACAATCCCACTCAACATGCCAAACAACCTACAGCCACAGACTCCATTGCCCAATGGACTAAAACTGTCTGAAGATCTCATCTTAGGTACTAAAAGACATCATTCAACCGAAATTTCAAACCAAACCCTCACCTCATATCTAGCCTAAGATTCTTAAGAATAAAGTTAAATAGTCAAAGAGAGAGCCCTCTTTGATTACAGGTTGGCTAGAACCTGTGATCCAAAGCTTGGTTAGTGGTTACCCCAGCCGTATTCCCTCAGGGGTCAAAGGGAACAACCTGGGTGTTAACACTTCGCTTGCATGCAAAAAGGTTTGCATGCCCCCAGGTATAGCGAAAAATTCCCAGGTTACCATATGAAAGCTCTCCATCCGCGTTGCAGACAAAATGCTTCCTTGGCGATGTCTACCGAAATAGACAAAGGCGAGTGGCGCAGTCGCCTCCACTCACATAACTTTGACGAGGGAATCTTATTCCAGTCTAATCCCATTTTCCTAAACGGATGGGTGTGTCAGACTAGTCATATATCCTCCACAGAAACCTACCCTATACCCAAGGTTTTCCTGCCGAAACAGACCAGGGTGCATGCCCCCTTGGTTTCAGTCATGTCCTCCCGAATCACTCGTGCTCATCAGGTGGATGAACTGGAGATTGATGAGACATTCCTTGCGTGAAAAGACCATTTAGGGATGGTATTTGACTATTTGCTATGTGTGAGCCGGGGAACGAAAGCTGGTCTATGAGCTTGACCACTCATCCTTCATGCGGAAAACACATTACTCTAAAGAGTGAGGAGACAATGGCTCCCATGCAATAAATATAATCACGTCCAAGGAGTAGATTATAATCTAGAGGTCCTTGGACTACCATTACGTTCATGTGAATGGTTTTCTTTCTCAATGTTATCGACACATTGGGAAGAATCCCTAACGGTCGACTGGTTCCTTTGTCGAAGCCTGTCAGATTTCTCATCTCAGGCAGAAGTGATGGCGAACCAAGCGCTTTCCAAGCAGTTGAGGAAATGATACTCACAGAAGCCCCTTCATCTATGATGGTACCGGCCATGACGATTCTATATATTTGTGTAATGATTCAGAATGGTACACTAGCCGGTAAACAGGGTCTGCCTAGTAGGTTCCAATCGAAGGAGACAACTAGGTTGCTTGGAGGTGGGACCAAATAGATGGCTGGATATGACTCTGACGAACTTCCTTCCTGTGGTAAAGGAACAAGTAGACTGCCTTCATGTTCATCAGAGTCTGTGTTTACGAAAAGAATTTGGATGGTGTCGTTCTCATTCTCTTTAGTGATTGTGTCATCTGAAGATGGACCTTCCAAAGACAAGACCAGGTTGACTGCCGCCTCAACCTTTTGACTTTCGTCTGGTATGGGTTCGGCGAGTTTATCTTCAATGACAGATTCTTCGACCAGACACAATGGCATGTCAGTCGGATTTTCAACCAGTGATGGACTTGGCAAGAGTTTCTTATATCCAGGAGGAAGCCGTAACGGTGAAATCGGATGGTCATCAAAAACTCTTTTAGCTTCATCCAGGAAGGGACAATGGTGGAGGGCATGATCGCCTTCACATAGTCTACAAGGAAATTTACATTTTCCTTTTTGTCCAGATGCTTCGCTTTCACTAGTTGATGGTGTACTCTCAACATGATATTCAGAGGTCGATGACACCGGGTTGTGCAAACGAGGAGACCAATCCCTTAAGATCCGAGGGATGCAGGGACAATCTCGGTGGTAGTGGTCTCCTTTGCGAATGACACATGGTGATTTAGGCTTGGACGGTGCAGTGTGTGGATTTTCGCTAGACATTGCATGGTTTCCCCCTTTCGTCTTTGGCTCCTTCTTCTCCTTCTCTTTCTTCTTCTTCTCCTTCTTCTTCTTAGTTACTTGGTTTTGGGCCTTACCGAATTTATCAAGCGAAGAGGAAGGAGGAGAGGGAGAATCGGATGAAGTAGAAGGTCGGGGGGTAACTTTAGTGTCATCTAGTTGCTGACTTGATTGTTCAAGAATTACGGTGTTCTGAATGACGGAGGTCGAGAAGAGCCATATAGGCAAGCCAATCATCAATCCTGGAAGTGACAATGTGGCCATATGAGGTGCACCAACATCTCCCTAAGAAGAGAAAGGACTAGGATTTCCTCCAATGGGAATTCCTTGGTTGGTGGACTCCATTTCCTCAACCTAAGACCAACGCAGGAATGGTGATATTATTCCGATTAAAATAAATTTTAGACGCTTTGACACAACTTGTTTTTTCAATTTTTAAGAGTCGAGAAAAAACAAAAGATGACTCTAGTCGCCTTCGATTTTTAATGAGCCTGAAGTGACAAGTTATCAGATGGACCTTTTCCTTTAAGGAATCTGAAAAGGAACGAAAGAGACTGCTCTGGAAATCTAGACAGAGGGATTACCAAACTAATCGCAAAACTGTAGAATACTTTTTACAGTATGGCAGTCAATCTTCCCGAATGCTGTGTTCAGTGCATTGCGATCAATAGGGCGGCAGACATGGCTTCCTATGGATAAAGGATATAGCCTATTGTGGTCTCCCAATATATACTCGACGGTACATGGGAGCACAAGTCCGTACTGGCACTTGTCGTCTCAAAGAGGAGGAATCACCCAACCAGCAGTGAAAGTGACAGTTATCAGGCTTTACGACGCTGGAATACGTCTCTAGCCTAGACTTCTAGATGTTGTGCGTTAGGTTCCAAAGCGTTTTTAGGTTCATTAAATTTATTTTACAGTTGATCTTTCTTAAGAAATTTTCCTTTCAGGTTCACCGCGTGATGTAGATGTACAATTCCTAAAATGCAATCTAAGATGATAAACAATCGTTTAATCTTCTTTTTGCAATGAAAATCCTAGCTACTAAAGAAAGAGAGATAATATTCTTTCAACATAGAGCAGAGAGCACACACTAGATGCACTGTCCTAAATCAAACCAACAAGCAGTATAAATGCAAATGCACATGCATGTATTTGTTTTCAGACTTCTTAATGTGTGAATGATAAGAAGAATGCTAAGTACAAATCTGAATTATCTTTTCAAAGTGACAGTACTAACATATTTCTCTTCAAAAATGAAAGGAAGATAATGACAACACTTTACTATTTCGAATTGAAAACTGCTTTTGACACTTGAAAAACTACTAATTCAAATAAAATACAAGAGTAACTTTATAATTGACCATCAAGAACAATAGAATTCCTTTCTTTGACTGAAAACGACACTTGCGACACTTTCAAATCAAAAGACGACAGTTCGACTATGCTACTACTTTGTAAAAGAGAACTGAAAATGGCGGAAAATACATAAAACATTCACAGTTCTTTGCACAATGGAGGTGGAATGATGGAAAGGAAGGGGGTTTCCATAGTGGTATACTGATCACAGACAGCAAAACTCCAGAATAGAGCTAAAAAGAATGAAGAAAAACCAAGACCTGGAGGCAAAATTAGCCTTTTCTGATCATCGCACCTGTAACACAGGGAAACAGGGATGCATCCCACCTACTACACATGGGAAGTGCGATGCATCTAGATTTCCTTGAAGAGAGGGTGCGATGGTACCAGGACGAGACTTTACTTGGCTCTTGGTCACAGTTTGCAACTCAGTTCAGGGATTTAGGCCGAGCAAATGATGTACAGTAAATAGAAATCACAGGGGCTGATCTAATGAGGTTACTAGAGCCACCACTAGGGCAATTAGAAGGTTTGCAAATCGATTGTTCAGTTTATAAACAAAACCCGGAGATAGACTGAAGCAGCATTGATCTACTTTTCACTCGCATAGCAAATGCAGTTCGAAGGCTAGATGGCTTGACTTCAGGCTCCATCTATAAGTTTATAAAACAAACAAATATAGACAAACAAAAAATCTATTCTCTCCCCAGTGGAGTCGCCATTTTGTTATCGGGAAATCTAGTGTCCACTCGGATCTACTAGTCCCGCTAAGACTGGTAGCTATCTTAGAAACAAACAAACTAAAACCACTTTCATTTTCCTTTATGAGAAGTAGATAAGAGTGGAATGAAGGACACCAATCTCAGTCTTGTGCTTGGTTCCTTGCTTGATTCCTCTCCCTTCTGACAGATCCTTGCCACTTCTCCTTCGTCTACCCGGCTTCAAAGAGCACCTGTGGAATCAAAGCAGCATAATACTATCAAAGAACAGGGATCTACAATCACAAACAATATAGGATCAGAGGTATATTGACCACACAAATGCATATATCATCAAACATACAAGAATGTGGAGGAAAACTTGAATAGCTTTATTAATAATCAAGAATAGCAAAGAGGATTACAACCAATTGTTCTGACCCAGCGTCATCCTCCAGCATGAAAGCCCTTCTTTCACCTCATGAAAAGCTTAGATCACCCAGCACTATGATATTCCAACAAGAAATCAATAGCACTTCCTTACAAGATACAAAATTCCAGCCTCTGGATCTCTAGGATGAGGGATCCATATATAGATGATTGCAAGGGGGTGAGTTAGCTTCTGGGATTTGATTAGTGTCCTCTCTCTGATAGTTCTTGATTCCACTTGGAGATTGATGATCTCTTACTCATCCCTGGGCAAATTCAGAGAGGAAAGTGTCACAGGAGAAGTTTCTGGAAGATTCCATGATCATCCACCTCGCAAACTGTCTCTGCCATTTTTCCACTCTCGCCCATCGCACCCCATAGAAGGGCTTTTCAGTATGCATCACACCTCCCATGTGCATTTAGGTGGGATGCATCACACTTTGACCATGGAGCAGGTGAGATGGTCCAGTTTTGACCAGTTCTGAGCAGTGTTTCATGGAGAACTTCCGGTAGATGATGTAATCAGCTGACCTTGTTCTTTTAGGGTATTAAACAACACTTTTAGGGACTTAGGAGCCCTTAGTTTATGGACATGTTTGATTGGGGTTGAAGTGCCCAAAAATGTCTATAACAGATATTGCAGACAATCCCTCTTATGATGATCCTTACCACATATCCAACACTCCAATGGTTCTCTGCAACCACCTCTAGTCTGCTTCTCTCCATGTCTCTTGTCAGTTGTATTTAACCTCTTGTAAGGGACTACATTTTATTTCTCACTTGGATCTTGAGGTCTTCCTCACTTTGGTGGCCATTTTCCTTTAGCTTTCTCATTTCCTTTCAAGTCACACTTAGGCTCAACTTTACGCTTCGACTGTGCATAATAATGTTTCAAATTTCCGATGGACTCCTCCAATGATCTAGGCTCATCGAACTCAATCTGGTCTCTACATGCTACTGGAAGTCCACTAATGAATCTCTGAAGCTTGGTCTTATCCTCCTTGAGGTAAGGAACATATCTCAAAAGCTCCAAGAACTTGCTAGTATACTCATCATTTGTCATTGAACCCATCTGCAACTCATGAAACTCAGCTCTATCATCAAAGTATCTTTCCAATAAATAATTCTTCTTGAAGAGCCTCTCAAACTCATGCCAAGTCAAATTGTCCTCGTGTATACCTTTAACATTCTTCGCATCTTCCCACCAAATATCTTCTTTGCCTTTGAGACTAAAAGTGGTTATCTTTTCTTTCACGTTTTCTGAATAATCATGCAATCTAAAGAATTTACTCATACCAAGAAACCATGCCTTTGCATCCTGTGATTTCTTCATCTCTCCATCAAAGGTAGGTGGCTTTTATTTCTTACACTCATCTAGAAAGTAACCCCTATCACTCTTCCTGTAAGGATGATAACAATGACAATCATGATGCCTGTCAGAACCAAAACTAGAATTGTACCTGTGTCTATCACCTCTGCTATCCAGAGTATCCAAAAACCTGCCATATCTAATCGTGTTGTATCTATCTGACCTATGACCACCATAAAAGCTGATCCCATATGCCCCATTAGTTATGTCCTCCTTCTCATGGTTGATCCGAAGTGGTCCCTATCATTGCAATTATGAAAAACTCTGATGTAGTATTGCATTAACCTCTGTTTTTTTCTCTTGTGCCTGCATGATTTTGTCATTGTCTGCCTTACAAACTCTTATCTCTCCCTTCATGCTTCTCAATGTATTTTCCAAATCAGAAGAGTTCCCAACACCTTTTTGCTCATATGATTCATATGGAGAGTCTTTGTAGTCTACCATCTTTCTAGACATTCTGATCTATTTCCTGCAAGGCATATTATGTCAGCTAAACCAAATCACAATAAACCAATGTACCTTATCACAGTTCAGGTAGGATATCGCATCTGCAAGATCATCAAATCAGTGTGATACATGCATAATATAATCATAACAGAATATATACATATGATACATAAGAATATAACCATGTAACCATCAGTCTAGCTAGAGTCCAGTCATCAATGCATGAACATATCAACTACACATACCATGACCTCATGCATGACAATAACGACCATGACACAAGTGTAGACTTTACCACATGCAAACATTAACATGCATAAGAAATGTGTAATCAACCACACACATGCATAACCACATATGATCAAGCTTGAACGACGATACTTGTAACCAAACATACAAGAATGATGCATGTAACCAAGCATGCAAGAACATAACCAAACATATGAGAATGTCACCAAGTATAAGAAATGACACATGTAAGCGACATATAACAACATGTAACCAATCATACACTCATGAAAACATGGTTCACACCATGAAATCCTTATTCCCATGGTGACATCACTATGACCATGAACAACACCATGCATATGCAACAAGCACATAGACTACAAGGATGAATAGCACATATATAACCGACATGAATGCATGACAAACACATTCAACCAAGGAGAGCACAACCACGCTCTGATACCAATATGTAACCACCCTCCTCCCATATCTACCCAAGTAACTAGCCAACTAGGGTAAACATGTGATGATATATGCCACTATAAGGGCTTCAACCTCCTTGGTGACCTTAAGGAAATGGAATCAACAGAACACATCAACCAAACCTTGCACATCAGCAACAACAAGCCCAGGAGAGATCTCATCCACTCAGACATACTGCCCCTGGGTCCCGCTGATATTTTAGACCTATTGAACTCTGGACACTCTCATGCTATAGGCATACTAGCATCCAGGGACCTCTAGATGCTCTCACAGGCCTGCAACCTAGCGTCTAGGGAATTTTCCCAGCAGACATGTGCCATCATCTACGAAATTCAAGGCACTTTTCTAGCCTAAAATCCCAACCACTACCTAGAACTTGTTGTAACTTTCAGAAGGACATTTGAACGCTCTCACAGGCCTGCAAGCTAGTGTCTAGGGAATTTTCCAAGCAGACATGTGCCAACGCATGCAGAATTGAAGGCACTTTTCTAACCTAGAATCCCGATCACTACCCAAAAATTGTTGTAACTTTCAGAATCCATCAAATACATGATGACAAAGCTAATAAACCAGAAATCAACCTAAGGACTAAGCTTGAGCATCTCCAACTAGGACTGACATTCTGTCAAATACTTGGCATCAATGGAACCTACATGTCTAGGATACAAGACAAAGCATGAATGACTAAAAACACTTATGAAACATGAAAATAAGTATCACCACCTTCTCCATTGAATTGCTAAATCAACACTAAACAAATGCTACTATCTAAGTTGAAGAAGTAAAAAGCATCAAACCATACTAATGTGCAAGCAAAAAACTAAACTAAATTTGTCTTCACTTTTTTTGTTTTTTTAGGCAAAATCAAGTATGCAAACTAATTGTTCTCATGGATGGGACAGGTGGATGGAAGGTGTTTGAGGATGGCTAGAAGGTTTGTGAAGTGGTTGGATGATGTGGAGGGGTCCTAGGAGGCTTTTTGTGACTTCCTAGAGGTTTCCCATCAATTCGGCCTCAAAACAGGCCGTTTCAGGAAAACCTACAGGATGTACTAGAAACCTACAGGATGATCCTGTAGGAATTACAGGAAACCTACAAGATACAACCAAGAGATAATTGTGAGGTGTTGGAGGTGTTGGGAAGCTTGGGAAAGGTGTGTGATGAGTGGAATGGGGTGTTAGAAGGTCTAGGAGCACTCAGGAGTCAATATGCAAGATAATAGATGGCTAGATTTGCTCAATGTATCTAGGGGAATTTCAATGAAAAATGATGAAAAACTAGTGAGGGTGATGGTGAAACAAGAGATGGCTAAGGTGGATGAAGTGGAAGGTGGCTACTAGTGATAAAGTCTGGGTCTCCTCCTGAAGTACCTGCCCTGCTTAAAACATGTGTGTCTTATAAGAACTATGCAACAAGATATATTTTCATAAACTAGAAAAGCATGAATCAATTACCTATATTATGCATGAAGAAAGTTGCTAAAGGGAATGAAATCATGAGTGAGATCTTATTGTAGAAGTGGAGATGGAAAAACATGACAATGAAATCTGCCTTGCAACATGAACCAAATACTGAATCAAAGATAACAAACTCCAAAGCTCATACAAGAACTAGAAATCTGTGTTTTTGGGGTTGTTGAAGGGTCCTTTCCTCAAGTCATGGTCCTAGAGGGAGGAAGTGAGGCTGAGACACCTGCTAAAAACCTTGTGGTGATCCTTTTTCTCCTTGCTAACCTGCTACTTGAAAGAAGGCACAAATGGAAGTAAACTATCACACAAGCAATCTAATCTATACTGTTGTAATGGAAATGCATCTACTAAGCAAATGAAAAATTAAGCTATGAATCTATACTAGCATACATGTGCAATAAAGAGGAGATTTGGATGCTAGGGTTGGGCCCTAACCCAAGAGCTTCAGCCCTCTAAGTTAACTCAGTGTTGGCTCAAAACAAAACTCATTCTTATTACCAAAACAATGGATTACATAAAAAATAGTCACAAGTCTTGCATCTCGAAAATAGATTAGAGTTTTACAATAAAAAAATCTGAATCCTACTGAGGTCCTAGGCCTCTCTTCTTATACATCTGAAGTCTCCAACGAATTCTTTAAAATTAGGGAGGCTCGGCTCCCAAACTCGAGATAAACTGGTGCTTTGTCTTTCATTTGCTCGGCTACCTTCTAGTCCTCATGATTTGGCAGTTTGCACTCCGAGCTAATGGAGGAATATTCAAATGGAGGGGTAGTAAATGACGAGGATTTACCTCCTATCATCCCTCTCCCTTGTCCCATTCGAGTTTTGACCTTGGTATTTTCCAAAATTCCTTGCTTTTATCCTTTAATCCTGCATTAAATGCACGTCAGACCACAAAGCAAAATATCCAACTCTAACTCATCTCATAAACAAAATATAATCAAAAGTATGCAATAAGTTATGAGAATAGTTGGTTTGACTAAGCTAAGAGGTGAATTAAGGCCCATATAATTACCTAATGACAAGGCTCGTCATCACCCCCCTACTGAAAGAGTTGCTCATCCTCTGAGCAACTTAGTAAATATCGATATCCTTCATTGTTCTAGTTGCCTCTCTAACATCCCATGCATCTGTCGTGGTCTCTTCTTCTTGTTCATAGAAGCCTCCTTTCTTTTCTACTTCTTCTCACTGCCTTTTTTCTTCTTCTTCATTTCTCCCTTCTAGCATCCCTAAGAGTAGTGGTGGACTAAGTTTTAGGCCTATCCAATTGACCTTCAACCTTTGCATAGATTGCTTATACATAGGTGTCCCATTGAGTGTCTCTCTCAACCTTTGAGGGGAGTGATATTCTCTTATCTTTAATTTGTGTGGCAGTGTGTTCCATCTTCTTAGGCAAGCATGTATACTATCATTTCCAAGCAACCTAAACATGTCCTCAAAATGTGAAATTACTTGCTCTTGGGTAGCAAGATATTTAGGTGCCAACTGAGGACCATTTGCAATCAAATTATGGGTATTGATGAGGGCCATGGGATTTGATTGTTCAACTTTGATCAAAAGAGGTTCGGTTTGCTCTCTAGCCAATATCCTTTTCATCTCTGGAGCTCTTGACTCCTCATGGTTCATCCATGATGCCAAAGCCATTAATTTTAGATCTCCTAGCTTGGCATTAGGGTCCCAAACATTCATGTCTCTGAGGGCCATGTTGTGCAAATAAAACTCAGCCATTTTGACCCTATCCTCTAGTGCACTTTGATCACAAAGATCAATAAACTACCTGTAGTCCTAAAATGGCATGGTTCCCCTCTGTGCTAATGTCTTAATCTGAAACTTCAGCCATTGTTCTTTGAGGTAAAGAGCATAGGATTTAGCTAGCATCTTACACTGGATTGCCTCTAAGGAGAGGCTAGCCATACATGCTAGTTGGTTCTCTCTTTCCTGCAGTTGTCCCCTCAGCCATGCATTTTCTGTCTCAAGTCGATTTCTCATTATAGCTTCTCTGTCCCTTAAGCCACTTAGCTCTCTGTCCATTTCTTTGAGTTTCTCTTCCATGTTCCCAATGTCTTCCACCCCCTTTGATTTGGCAATCTGCATCCATCGGTGGGTTATGGCCCTCTCCTTATCAAGCTCAAAGAACAGTGGGATGGAAAATTTTTGAGGTATTACCCTGCCTCCTTCAATAAACCGGTAATAGGAGTCCAGGTTAGGTTAGGGGCTGGGTTCCTTTGTCTCTGGGTCTTCCTCTTTAGCTTCTTGCTGCTCCCCTACCTTTCTTTCCAGTTTCTGTGCCTCCTGTAGATTCAGCAAAGTATCCTGTAGGATTGTTTTTGCTTCCTATAGATTTTGTTGTGGATCCTGTAGGATTGCCTTACCCTTTGAGGAAGTTGATCTAGTAGTAGGCCTCCTTACATAGGTGATAGGGGACATGGGGGAAGGTATTTTGTCTTTTTGTGTAGGGGAATCTTCAATCTCAATAGGAATTTTTAATGATGTTTGTGGCTTCCCCTGTTTTATTCTTGTGCTCTTTCTTGTTCTGAAATATAGTGGGGTTTTCCTCTACCTTTTTCCTTTTTGCTTGATTGGGGTGCTAAGAGAAGTGAGGGAAACTGTTGCCTCTCTCTGAGTGGCCTCTAGAGACACCCTAGGTGACTCCTCCTTGTGTTCTTTCCCCTCTATTTTATTGCTGCCTTCCTCTCAGTTTTTCATGTCTTCTTCCTCTTATAGATCTTCATCATCTCTATCAGTTTCCTCCTTAATTTCCTCTTTTGTTTCTTCATCATCCTCCCTCTCTTCTCCCTCTCCTTCTTCAACTTCATCATGTTACTCTATGTCAGATCCTTCTTCATCCATCTCATCCTTATCTTTCTCTGTATCTTCCTCTTCTTGTTTTACCTCCTCTTCACTGACAGTAGTACTAACATCATAAGTGAGGGCTTTGATGTCATCCTCTGCTGGCAAGTCTCTGAAGACTGACCATGTTATAGGGGTTCTGAGGTTTTGGAGGGAATACTCAATGAGGATCCTAATCAACCCATGGTGAGCCAATTGTTGGGAATTCCCCTCCTTCACTTTGATGCTTAAGTCTATGAGTGATTGCAGTAAGAAATATGGTATGCTGAGTCTTTCATGAGGTGGTGTTTCTACTCCAAATCTTAATTCCTCAAGGATCCTGAAATGATAGCCATAGACAACACTATATCTACCCTCACATTGAGATGTATTTGATGAGTTGGTAGCCTACCTCACTCCATGGGTATGGCAGACTTTCCCTCCTTACCCCATTTTTGTCATTAGTGGGTTATTCACCTTCTAAAAAGAATTTTCTTTTTGCCACCTGGTTGTCTCCTTTGCCTTATTTTCTCCATGGGATTCCTAGGGGAAGTGTGGTGACCTTGCTGATGATCTCTGGGGTGAGATCTATAGTGAGGCCCCATACTACAACATTGGCATGGATTCTGCTATGTGGAGTGAGGGAGAGAGAAAATTATTGAGCCATCTCATCATCATACCCTTTGAATTTTTTGAAAAACCCCATCTAGTTGTGTCTTGTAAAGATTTCAAGCACCGGGGGGTGTTGTTGGATTATCATAGTGTTTATGGGCTCTCTCCTATTAAACCCTCATGTCATCTTGTTGGTGAAGCTTGAGGAGAAAATGAGAGGGTTGACACAATTTTTCAAATGCAGGAACAAAACAGAGTTGACTATGTATTTAATTCACTTCACACATTTGCTAAATTCACTAAGTTTCAGAGTATCCCTGGTTCATTTACTTGCAAAGGGGGGTGAAATTGTAGAGCCTACCTCTTTAGACTGGTTGCAGTGGCCAATTCCCGTGATATCCCTTCTAAACTCTTCTCTGCCAATCCTGTAAACAGTCTCTGTGTATCCTGTAGACAGTCTCTGTGTATCCTGTAGACTGTATCCTATAGGAATTCCTATGCATGCTCCTATAGGAATTCCTATGCAGAATGATGGATCTTTGCTTCTGGTGAGTGGCCTGGGTTATGAGAGCGACTTGAGTGAGGGAGCTTTGAGGAGGTGAAATGCATGAATGCATGGGAACGATGTTTTATTTCCTCTTATGGTGATTTAGGGTGAGTTGGTGTGCTAGAAGAAAAGGTACGTTGCCATTTTTGGACCGTTGGTCCCCACTACCACCTCGTAGATCCGTAGTTTAACTGCTTTTTGTCCTACTCCTTCTCTATCTTTGAGTTGACTGTAGCCACGTGTGAGAGGACACCCAGTTGTGCATGTGCTGACTGAACGAAGGTGGCCAAGTTAACTGGCCACCTTTTCACTTATAAACCAACTATCTCATAACCCTTACAATTTTTTACTACATGATGCATATGAGTGAGCGAGCAGGATACTTACCTGTGGTTTCAATGCTATGCTGCAGTTGTCGAAGACCAGAGGTGCTGCATTGTATATTTGCTGCATGCCATTCTTCTTCCTCCTCTTGTTGTCTGCTAATGGTTTCTTTGCTTTTGTAGGTATCTGTGGCTGAAGATCTGATGTTGCTGTTGTGGAGCTCCTGGATCATCCTAGTGAAGACCTGTTGCTATTGTGATTGGCATTTTATGGGATAGGCTGCTACAGGATTTCCTATAGGATGTCCTGTAGCTGCTTCTCCCTCAGAATTCTTTAATCATTTGCTTGTTGGGGCTGTGAGGATGGTGAAATGGATGGAAAGAAGGAGTAGAAGTGTGGGGAGCAAAGGATACTCAGGTAATGCTCTTACTCCTCTCTGTTTCCCTTTTTTTCTAAGACTGGAAAAAATTGTTGAAACTGATTTTTTTTTTTTTAATGGTGAGTGCAGGGATGATGATGGTGGATGAGGTGAGGTGCTAGATCATGCATAGGGTGAATTTTAGGGACCTAAAAAATCCATCATGTGCCTTCGGATTTCTTCCTATAGGATTTCTGGGTCACTATAATTCCTACAGGATCATCCTGTAGGTTTTCAGGGGATCCTGTAGAAAACACAGTCTTTGCATAAATCGAAGCAATGGAGTGGAAAAATGAGAAAAATGATGGAGGGATGCATGGTAAGGAGTGGAGAAGATGAATATATGAGAGGTAGGGGTCTCCTTGGGATCCTCTTTTGTTCCTTGACTATCTTTCTTGCCCACCTGCAAATGGAAATTTCATGACAACTATATATATATATATTTGAAAAATAACTAGGCTTCCGCAGAGAGGTTTTCACCCTAGCTATTTGCCCTGGGTGCCCCAAGGAAGGTTTTCATCCAGGGATCTTCTTATTCTCTTTTTCTTTTTGTTTTCGTCACTAGGCCACCTCATAAGGTTTTCAACCCAAAGATGGGACTCAGGCGCCTCGTGGAGGTTTTCACCTAAGTCCTTATTCTTTTTTCTTTTTTTCTCAGTGACTTGATGAGGGAGGAGTTGGAACTTGCTCCACCATCATCACTGTTTTATTGATATTATCAATGAATTCGTTTTTTGATAAAGTTCTCTTGTACATTTTCAATCAGTGCCCATTAACAAGCAAAGTAATGGCTTCTTCATCTATAGTTCTGATTTGCACTAAACCATTATCATGGCATATTTCCACAACATAAGGTCCAAGCCATCTTGTCCTTAACTTGCCCTTGAAGTATTTATACCTAGAATCATATAACAATGCCCAATTGCCCTCCTAAAATTTTTTCTCCTTAATATTTTTATCATGCCAGATATTCCTTTGAAGTTGAACTACCTCTTTATGTAGGAGGGCTTGCATTTTGAATTCATCCAAGCCATTAAATTGGAACAATCTCTCTTCCTGTGCACTACTGAGATCTAAATCTAGTTGGGTTGCCATCCTTAATGTGTTATATTCAAACTTAATGGAAAACAAGGCCTTTTTCCCATAGACCAGCTCATAGGGTTTGAATCCATTGGTGGTCTTCCATGTGGTATTATAGGCCCAGGTGGCGTCAACTAGTCTTTCTGCCCAATTCTTCCTACTGCTTCTCACCACCTTGGTTAAGATTCCCTCGAGTGCTCTGTTGGTCACCTCCACTTGCCCATTAGCTTATGGATGATAGGGAGTGGAGGTCCTATGATTGATCTTATGATGGCTGAGTAGGTCTTCAATCATATTGGAGGTAAATTCGCTGCCTTGGTCTGTGACCAACTCTCTAAGGTACCCAAATTTGTAGAATACATTCTCCCTTAGGAACTCATCCACCTTCTCTTTTTTTGCTGCCTTAATTGCCTTGGTTTCAGCCCACTTAGTCAGATAATCAATGCACACAATAATGTACCATTTTTTCTTTGAAGGAGGGTCAATAGGCCCAATGAAGTCCATGCCCCACTTATCAAATGGCTCAAAATCCACTTGAGGCTGCAGAGGAATTTCATCTCCTAGAGTAGGCCTTCCCATCCTCTGGCACTGATCACACTGAATAGTGTACTTTTTCACATCCTGATGAAGAGTGGGCCAATAATAGCCTGCTTGTAACACTTTGAATGTTGTCCTCTTTGTTGCAAAATGACCTCCACTAGGCCAATCATGGCAAGTCAGAAGGATGTCAAAGACTTCCTCTTCCCTAACACACCTTCTCAATATGATCTAGGCCAAGTTTGAAAATATTTCCCCCAATCCAAGTGAAGGGGGTGCTTTTCCTCACTATATTTCTCTTTTCTTTGGAGGGTAAGTTTGGTGGGAACTGTGTTGATACCAAATAGTTTGCTATATCAGCAAACCATGGAGAGAGAACTGAAATAGTAAACAAGTTCTCGTCTGGTAATTCGTCATCCACCATTCCTTCTTCACTTTCAGACACATTTACCCAAGATAAAAAGTCTGCAACAACATTTTCCTTACCAGGCTTATCAACAATGGTTAGATCAAACTGTTGTAATAAAAGCAACCATCTTATAATTCGAGCATTCACATCTGGTTTGTTCATTAAATATTTGATTGCAGCATGGTTAGTATGCACAAATGTTTGATAGCCTGTAATGTAATGCCTAAATTTGTTTAATGAATGCACAACAGCTAGGAGTTCCTTTTCGGTCACTGTATAATTTAGCTCAGCCTTTGACAAGTTCTTACTGATAAAATAGATAGCATAAGGTAGTTTTTCCTCTACCTGACCTAGGGATGCTCCTATGGCTTTGTGTGAGGCATCAATATGAATATGAAAGGGGAGGGCCCAGTTTGGGCCTCGAAGAATTGGTGCAGTGGTTAACTTACCATTTAGAATGTCTAAGGCCTCTTGACAGCATTTTGACCATATAAACTCATAATATTTGGCCAACAAACCAAATAAAGGAGAGGCTAACTTGTTGAAGTCCTTTATGAACCTTCAGTAGTATCCAACTAACCCTAAGAAACTTCTGACATCTCTCTACTTTTGAGGAGGTGGGACCCTTTGGAAGATGGCTATTTTGTTTGGGTCCACCTGCAGTCCTTACTGAGATATTGAATGACCTAGCACGGTCCCTGCAGTCATTATGAATTCACATTTTTCAAGACTGAGAGATAGGTTCATTTCAATGAATTTTTGTAGTACTTTGCCTAGGTTAGTCAAGGATTCTTGAAAATCACACCCATAAGGTGTAAAATCATCCATATTAATTTCTACCGCATCATGGACTAATTTGGCAAAAATACTCAAGACTGCTCTCTAGAAAGTGGCAGGAGCATTGCATAGGCCAAAAGGAAGGACCCTATAGGAAAAAGTACCCCAAGGACAGGTGAATGTGGTCTTATCCTAGTCTTCTGGGAAGATCTGGATTTGGTTGTACCCACTGAATCCATCTAGGAAAGAGAAAAACCTTTTTCCTGCTAGGCTGTCTAGCACTTGGACAATGAAGGGTAGAGGAAAATGATCCTTCTTTGTGGATTTTTTCAACTCCCTATAATCGACACGAATCCTCCACTTACCATTTTTCTTGGTAACTAACACCAAAGGGGAGACCCGCTCACTGTCGGAGATAGGGTAAATGAATCCTATATCTAGCAGTTTTTGTAGTTATTCTTTGACTATATCTTTAAGAGCTAGATTCATCCTCCTTTGTGGTTGCTGGATTGGCTTGCAACCTTCTTTGATGTATATGTGGTGAGTACACAATCAGGGTTGTACTCACTTCATTTCCTTGTAACTCCAAGCGAAGGCTTCTAGATTTTCCTTTAACATGTTGCATAGCTCCTCCTCTTCGAGATCAGAAAGGGATGGATTAATTTTCAAGGTTTTCTCTAGGCCGAATTCTATGGTTTTGACATGGAGTGGGTTGGAATCCGCCAAGCATAAGTTAATTGGATGGGTTTCCTTTACTGCTTCTTCTAAAGGTAATGAACCAAGAGTTGGACTTTGGAGAAGGTGTTCAATCAAGTCATCCTCATCTTACTGTCTTCCTCCCATGGTTGCTTCCAAAGCATAAAGTTGGGTAGAATAAACCCCATCTTCTTCCTCCTCCTCCAACCATAAAGGTAAATCATGCTCTAGAGAAGGTTGAGCTAGAGGGTATAGGACTAACTTCTTGGACACATGTCCATTCTTGATGGTCATATTCCTAGCTCTGCAGCTAATGTAAGCATCAGCTGTGGCCAACCATGGCCTCCCAAGGATGAGAGGATAACGAGTAAGCTTAGCCTTAGGCTGGAGAACTAGGAAATTTGCAGGGTACTCCCAAGAGTCAATGGAGACCATCACATCCTCCACAATTCCCTCAGGGGTTACTGTGGAATAGTCTGCAAGTTGCACAACTGTTGTGGTCTTCCTCAATGACCCTTGGAGGTTGAGCTTGAGTATGGTGTTCTTGGTCATCACATTAATGGAAGCCCCAAAATCGACTAGAGTTGTTATAGACATTTTTGTGCCTTACAACTCCAAGCATGAAATGTCCATAAACCAAGGGCTCCTAAGTCCCTAAAAGTGTTGTTCTAACCCCTAAAGGAACAAGGTCAACAGATTACAGCTTCTCCCAGAAGTTCTCCACCAGAAACTGCTCAGAATTGGTCAAAACAGGATCATTTCAGCTGCTCCACTGGCTAAGTGCGTTGCATTGCACCTAAATACACTGTGAGGGTGCGTTGCATTTCAAAACTCCCTTCTGTAGGGTGCGATGGGCGAGAAATGACAAATGGCAGTGTCATTCCACGAGGTGGAGAGGCAATGGAAGCTTCCAGAATCTTCTCCTGTGACACTTGCCTCACTGAATTCGACCAAAGATGAGTAAGAGGCCCTCAGTCTCCAAGTGGAAGCAAGAACTGACAGAGAGAAGACACTAATCAAATCACAAGCTGACTCATCCTCCTTACACATATCTATATATGGATCCCTCATCCCAGAGAACCAGAGGCTGGAATTTTGCATATTGTAAGGAATTGCTGTTGGTTTCTAGAGACAAACATCAGATTGTTGGGTGATTTATGCTTTGTCTGAGGTGAAGAGGGGCTTCTTTGCTGGGAGGTTGATGCTGCGTTAGAACCACTAGTTGTAACTCCTCCTGGATCTTTTCTTGTTTATCAATAAAAACTATTTGAGTTTTCCTCCATGCTTTTGTATCATTGATGCTTGTCACATTTGTATGGTTAACTTAAATCTGATCCTAAGTTATTTATGAATATAGATCCATGTCTTTGTATAGTGCTCTTCTTCTGTGATCTTACAGGTATTCTGTGAAGCCGGGCATGCAAGGGAGCAGGTAGCTGGAGACTATCAAAGAAGAGAGGGATTGGATAAAAGGATTAGCGCAAGACACAGGTTGGTTCTTTCTATTCCTCTCTGTCTATAATTCATAAAAGAAATACAAAAGTAGTTTTTCTCTGTTTGTTTCTAAGGCAACTGTCACACCTTAGTGGGATAGAGCAGTTCTAAATAGACACTTTTCCCTGTAACAAAATGGCAACTCCACTGGGGAATGTCTAATTAGTTTGTTTGTGTGTCATTCTTTGTTGTTTGTTTCATAAACTTATAAGTAGCTTTTGAACTGCATTTGCCATAACAAATGCAAAGTAGATAACTGTTGCTTGAATCCATTCACTGGATCTGTTTATGATTCAAACAGCTGATTCACAGACTATCTGATTGCCCTTGTGATAGCTCTTAGATCCTCCTTAGATGTACCCCTGATTGTTGCATTACTGATTGCTTTTTACTCGGCCAAAAACCAAGGACTGAACTGCAAACTGTGACCCAGAACCCGGACAGAGTCTCGTTTCTGGCCCATCGTAGGTACTGTTCAGAGATCCTGAATTTCAGCGCACTTCCCGAAGGGGCAACTTGCGCTGCATTTCAGATTCTCTGTGTTACAGGTGCGCTGATTAGACTAGCTCTGTGCAGCTGTGGTTCCTGTGCTTCATTCTTTCCAGTTCTATCCCTGAATTTTGCTGCCTGTGATCAGTATATGTCTGTTTGAAGCCTCTTTTCCTTGCTATTATTCCGCCTCCTTTGTACAAAAGAACTGTAGATGTTTTTATGTGTTTGTTGAGTCATTTACAGTTTTCCTTTGCAAAAGTAGAATAGTCGTACTGTCGTCCTTTGATTTGAATCTGTCGCAAGTATTGATTTCGATCATAGGAGAAAGTTTGATTGCTGTTGATGGTCGATTATACTGTTACTATTGCCTTTGGTCTGAATTTGTAATTTTCTAGTGTCAAGAACAAGGGTTCATTTCAAAATCGTAAGGTGTCGTAATCATCTCTGTTTTTTATTTTGAAAAAGAGCTTGTTTATATTTGTCGCTTGAAAAGAAATTTAGATTTGTACATCAACTTTCTTTTTAGCATCAATACTAAGAAAGTCGGAAACAAATACATGCATGTGCATTTGCATATAGACAGTCTGTTTGGCTTGATTTAGGAAAGTGCATTTACGATGTGCTCTTTGCTCTTTGTGAAAAGATTGTGTCTTTCTTTTCCCCTAGCAGCTAGGATTTTCATTGCACAAAAGAGATAAAAGTTTGTTTATCATCTTTAGATTGCATTTTAGGAATTACATCTACATCTCGTGGTGAACCCGAAAGGCAAACTTTATAAACAAGATCAACTTAAAATAAATTCAATGAATCTAACAACACTTTGGAACTTAACGCACAACATTTAGAGGTCTAGGCTAGAGACGTATTCCGGCGTCGTAAAGCCTGGTAACTGTTGTCCTCACTGATGGTTGGGTGATTCCTCCACTTTGAGACGATAAGTGCCATTACGGACTTGTGCTCCCACGTATCGTCGAGTATATTTTGGGAGACCCCTATAGGCTTAAATCCTTTATCCTTAGGAAGCCGTGTCTGCCGCCCTATCGATCGCAATGCACTGAACACAACATTCGGGAAGATTGACTGCCGTACCGTAAAAAGTATTCTGCAGTTTTGCGATTGGTTTGGTACTCCCTCTACCTAGATCTCCAGAGTAGTCCCTTTCATTCCTTTTCAGACTCCTTAACGGAAAAGGTCCATCTGAGCACTTGTCACTTCAGGCTCATTAAAAATCGAAGGCGACTAGAGTCATCTTTTGTTTTTTCTCGACTCTTAAAAACTGAAAAAACAAGTTGTGTCAAAGTGTCTAAAAATTTATTTTAAATGGAATATTCATTACCCCTTTCCTACGTTGATCTTGGGTTGAGAAAATGGAGTCCACCAACCAAGGAATTCCCCTTGGAGGAAATCCTAGTCCCTTCTCCTCTTGGGGAGATTTTGGTGCACCCCATATGGCCACATTGTCGCTTCCAGGACTGACGATTGGTTTGCCTATATGGCTCTTCTCAACCTTTGTCGTTCAGAACACCACTATTCCTGAACAATCGAATCAGCAATTAGACAAGTCCAGAGTTACCCACCAACCTTCTACTTCCTCTAATTCTTCCTCTCCTCCTTCCTCTTTGCTTGATGGGGCTGGTAAAGCCAAAAGTCAAGTTCCTAAGGAGAAGAAGGAAAAGAAGAAGAAAGAGAAGAAGAAGAAGGAGCCAAAAGCGAATGGGGGCAAACGAGTGTCGTCTAACGAAAATCCACACACTGCACCGACCAGGCCTAAATCGCCATGTGTCATTTGCAAAGGAGACCACTTTCACAGAGATTGTCCCTGCATCCCTTGGATCTTAAGGGACTGGTCTCCTCGTTTGCACAACCCGGTGTCGTCAACCTCTGATGATCATGTTGAAAACACACCGTCAACTAGTGAAAGTGAAGCCCCAAGACAAAAAGGAAAATATAGATTTCCTTGTAAACTGTGTGAAGGCAATCATGCCGTCCACTGTTGTCCCTTCTTAGACGAAGCTAAAAGAGTTTTGGATGATCGTCTGGTTTCACCGTTACGACTTCCTCCTGGATATAAAAAACTCTTGCCGAGTCCGTCACTAGTTGAAAATCCGGCTGACCCGCTCAGGTGGTCGGCCAAAGCATCTGTCATTGAAGATGAACCATCTGAATCCATACCAGATGAAAGTCAAAAGGTCGAGGCGGCAGTTGACTCGGTCTTGCCTTCAGAGGTTCCATCTTCAGATGATACAATCACTGAAGAGAACAAGGATGACACCGTCCAAATTCTTTTCATAAGCACAGACTCCAACGAACATGGGGGCAATTTACCCGTTCCTTTACCGTAGGAAGGAAGTTCATTAGATTCGTACCTGGCCGTCTATTCGGTCCCACCTCCAAGCAACCTAGTTGTCTCCTTCGACTGGAACCAACTAGGCAGACCCCGTTTACCAGCTAGTGTACCATTCCGAATTATTGTTCAGATATATAGAATGGTTATGGCTGGTACCATCATAGATGAGGGGGCTTCTGTGAGTATCCTTTCCTCAATTGCTTGGAAAGCGCTTGGTTCGCCACCGCTTTTGCCTGAGATGAGAAATCTGACAGGCTTTGATAAAGGAACCAGTTGACCATTAGGGATCCTTCCTGATGTGCCCATAACATTGAGAGGGAAAACCGTTCACATGAATGTAATGGTAGTTCAAGGACCCCTGGATTACAATCTACTCCTTGGACGAGACTATATTTATTGCATGAGAGCCATTGTCTCATCACTCTTTAGAGTGATGTGTTTTCCGCACGAAGGAAGAGTGGTCAAGCTCGTGGACCAGCTTTCATTTCCCGGATCACGCATAGAAAATAGTCATATACCATCCCTGAATGGTCTTTTCACGCAAGAAATGTCTCAATCTCCAATCCGTCCTCCCGATGAGCGCGAGTGATTCGGAGGGATATGACTGAAACCCAGGGGGCATGCACCCTGGTCTGCTTCGGCAGGAAAACTTCGGGTATAGGATAGGTTTCTGCGGGAGAATATGACTAGTCTGTACCCCCGTCTGTGATTGGAAGAGGGGGTTATTCTAGAACAAGATTCTCTTGTCAAAGTTATGTGAGTTGGCGGGCATCGTCGCTCACCTTTGTTTGTTTCGATAGACATCGCCGAAGAAGTGTTTTGTTTACGCCGTGAATAGAGAAATCTTTGGGTAACCTGTAAGAGGTAGGCCTCTCTCGGTAAAACAAATGTTTTAACGGACTAAAGAAGGGGTAACCTTGAAACTCTGTTTTATACCTGGGGGCATGCAAACCTTTTGGAATGCAAGCGAAGAGCGACTATTTATTTTTTAAATTTTTAGGACCTCTAACCCTTTAAACTCGTAGGATTGGTCGTTTCGTAACTTGCATAAAGAAAGGATATGGGGAAAAACTCTAAAAATCGACGTTTTTATATGAGACATTCTTATCACAAGACTGGATTAATCGAGCAGTTTTAGCACATAGTTCAAGCTCGTTAAAAAATAAACATAAAACATGAGCAAATGTTTCCACCCGTGTTTAAGCTCATTAAAAAATGAACTATTCCCCGGTAAATAACCATCGTGAATGTAGTACTTCAGCCGTTAAAGCCTTGGTCGTGTTTATATCGTCACCTCCACTTTTCATTGGCCGATCATTCACCTCCATTTGATTGTTTACCCATTTTGAGGAACAGCTGCGAAGAGTGATCTCACTAGCCATCCTTGTGACACTGCCATGATTAGAAAATTCCAAACCTTACCTGGAATCAGCTGCTACCCGTTTTATCACTCGTTCCTCAAAAGATGAGTCTCCTTTAAGATCTTTTCAACTGACTCGTAAAATATGAAAAGATTGCCGAGCCATTGGCCTCTCCAGCTCATTAAAGGGATAGGAAGTGCTATCCCTCCTCTAGATTTTAATCTTTTTGGACCTGAGGGATTATTACACAAAAAGATCGAGCGCTTTTTTTGTTCGGCTCGTTAAAACTATCGAAATTTCATCCCTTCTGTATTGTTTTATACTTTTTCAGACTTAAGGGATTAGATGACGAAAAAGGAATTTTGGAGTTACCTTTACGTTCCTTTTCAGACTCTCTAAAATTGAAAAGGACCAAGTTATCTTTGTCGTTAAACTCGTTAAAAAGATTAATAGCGACAAACTTGTCCTTAGACGAGAACGAGTTTCACTATTGCTAGGCTCGTTAAAACATAGCGATGGGTTTGCCCGAAGGGAAAATTATAGAACAAGCATATGTTATCCTCCTCAAGCTTGACAAAAATAAAGAGGTACTGGTCAGCAATGACTGGGGAAAAATTGGGAAGAAAACTCAAAGAAACTTTGTTGGTAGCAAGTCGCTCTTGAACATGACACTTCCACTCCATGTCCGAGTTGGGTTGGGTTGTTTCATTCACCGGTCACATCACCATGGTCACGCCATACCATCCACATTTGGGGTTAATGCTACCAATCCATCACATCAGTGTCACCGTTATATTCAAGAGAAGTCATCCAGAGAAGTCACCTGTGTCTCACCCACTACCATACATTATACTCCATTCTTTCATGACCGCCACCCTGAACCTTATATCATCAGATCGTTTTCATCTCCATCAAAATCATTTGCTCCGTTTCGTGTCATTGATGTGGGATTCATTAAGGCCCTCCTGTGACGGATCACTTCTTGTCAACATCAGCTCATTATCCAAGAAGTTGATCTAGGAACACCCCATTCAGTACTTTGAAGCTTGCATGCCTCAATGGCAAGTTTCTCACTTCCGGCGACAGGTTTACATCAATGGCCTTCGACCGAAAGATTTTGCATGGTGTTCGACGCCAAGTCCTTTATTCACACCACGTGAATTGTACTGCAGTACCTTGAGGATCATTATCATTATCAGTGATTCCTCTCGCGCTTGTTAACAGTTTACATCATTGACTGGTAATCAAGCGATGTCTTTCCATGTTCGACTTCAAAACATTTCTCACATGGATCGACTTGTACTTCGAGTGAAGATCGGATGAGATTGAAGACCCCGGATCTAGTTTCATCCATCCGGGCTGCGATATATATTCAGGGAAATAAAGACATCAAATGTACAACATTGCAGCACAGATAATCATCCTACCAAAAGGATGATGGCTCTATCAGAATCATCAGTCTACACTCAGACGATTATCTGTCCTATGTACATGAAAATGAATTTATAAAGCTGAGCATGGGAATGCCCGCCTCAGCTAGATCATGAAAACAATATGAAGATAGTGTATTGTATTGTCTCTTATTACAGGTCTCCTCCCAACATTGAAAGAACTTCGGATCCTCACAATAAAGCATTTCACCCAACACCAAAAGGTTAACGGCCTCATACTTTAGGGGGCAACTGTTATAGACATTTTTGTGCCTTACAACTCCAAGCATGAAATGTCCATAAACCAAGGGCTCCTAATTCCCTAAAAGTGTTTTTCTAACCCCTAAAGGAACAAGGTCAACAGATTACAGCTTCTCCCAGAAGTTCTCCACCAGAAACTGCTCAGAATTGGTCAAAACAGGATCATTTCAGCTGCTCCACTGGCTAAGTGCGTTGCATTGCACCTAAATACACTGTGAGGGTGCGTTTCATTTCAAAACTCCCTTCTATAGGGTGCGATGGGCGAGAAATGACAAATGGCAGTGTCATTCCGCGAGGTGGAGAGGCAATGGAAGCTTCCAGAATCTTCTCCTGTGACACTTGCCTCACTGAATTCGACCAAAGATAAGTAAGAGGCCCTCAGTCTCCAAGTGGAAGCAAGAACTGACAGAGAGAAGACACTAATCAAATCACAAGCTGACTCATCCTCCTTACACATATCTATATATGGATCCCTCATCCCAGAGATCCAGAGGCTGGAATTTTGCATATTGTAAGGAATTGTTGTTGGTTTCTAGAGACAAACATCAGATTGTTGGGTGATTTATGCTTTGTCTGAGGTGAAGAGGGGCTTCTTTGCTGGGAGGTTGATGCTGGGTCGGAACCACTGGTTGTAACTACTCCTGGATCTTTTCTTGTTTATCAATAAAAACTATTTGAGATTTCCTCCATGCTTTTGTATCATTGATGCTTGTCACATTTGTATGGTTAACTTAAATCTGATCCTAAGTTATTTATGAATATAGATCCATGTCTTTGTATAGTGCTCTTCTTCTGTGATCTTACAGGTATTCTGTGAAGCTGGGCATGCAAGGGAGCAAGTAGCTGGAGACTATCAAAGAAGAGAGGGATTGGATAAAAGGATTAGCGCAAGACACAGGTTGGTTCTTTCTATTCCTCTCTGTCTATAATTCATAAAAGAAATACAAAAGTAGTTTTTCTCTGTTTGTTTCTAAGGAAGCTGTCACACCTTAGTGGGATAGAGCAGTTCTAAATAGACACTTTTCCCTGTAACAAGAGTGTGTGGGACAATGGTGTCAATGACGTGCACATCTACTACAAGACTTCCAAGGTCCAAATATTTTGGACATATTACCTACCCCAACATTAAGTCAGACGGTTTCCCAATGACATTAATGGTAGGAGCATCCCTTTTTCGCCTCCCTGGATGCTTGAAGAATTTCTCCTTAATCAACGTATTGTAAATGGGAAGATCTTTTATTGCCTGGATAAGGGGGATATTTACACATAGAGAGCCAAAAGGTGATGAGCGCCAGTATTGTAGCAAGGATGCTGCAACTCCTGGGCTACCAACTTTACTTATCAACCGAGGGTTCGTACAAACTTGGAGGTGACAGTGTTGTATGCACAAGTAAAAGTGATGGTCCTCCTTGTTGTCAATGTTCAGTCGACAAGAGACCATTGGGGTTCCAAGCCAGCCTTCTATGGAGTCAGAAGAAGCTTGATTCTTTGATGGAAGAAAGGAAAATCTACTCTAAGAGAGCTACTCTACAACAATAATGAAAAAACAACATGTAATGCTAAATCACACCATACCCTGATTAACTATTTAAGCAGATATGCTAAGAAGAATTGCTAAATCAACACTAAACAAATGCTACTATCTAAGTTGGAGAAGTAAAAAGAATCAAACCATACTAATGTACAAGAAAAAAACTAAACTAAATCTATTTTCACTTTTTTGGTTTTTTAAGGCAAAATCAAGTATGCAAACTAATTTTTCTTGTGGATGGGACAGGTGGATGGAAGGTGTTTGAGGATGGATATAAGGTTAATGAAGTGGTTGGATGGTGTGGAGGGGTCCTAGGAGGCTTTTCGTGACTTCCTAGAGGTTTCCCATCAATTTGGCCTCAAAACAGGTCGTTACAGGAAAACCTACAGGATGTACTAGAAACCTGCAAGATGATCTTGTAGGAATTATAGGAAACATACAGGATACAACCGAGAGCTAATTGTGAGGTATTGGAGGTGTTGGGAAGCTTAGGAAAGGTGTGTGATGAGTGGAATGGGGTGTTAGAAGGTCTAGGAGCACTCAGGAGTCAATATCCAAGATAAGAGATGGCTAGATTCTATCAATGTACCTAGGGGAATTTCAATGAAAAATGATGAAAAGCTAGTGAGGGTGATGGTGAAACAAGAGATGGCTAAGGTGGATGAAGTGGAAGGTGGTTGTTGGTGATGAAGTCTGGGTCTCCTCCTGAAGCACTTGCTCTGCTTAAAACATGTGTGTCCTCCAAGAACTATGCAACAAAATACATTTTCATAAACTTGAAAAGCATGAATCAATTGCCTATATTATGCATGAAGAAAGTTGCTGAAGGGAATGAAAGCATGAGTGAGATCTTATTACAGAAGTGGAGATGGAAAAAGATGACAATGAAATCTACCTTGCAACATGAACCAAACACTAAATCAAAGACATCAAACTCCAAAGCTCATACAAGAACTAGAAATCTGTGTTTTTGGGGTTGCTGAAGGGTCCGTTCCTCAAGTCATGGTCCCAGAGGGAGGAAGTGAGGCCGGGACACCTGATGACAACCTTGCAGTGATCCTTTTTCTCCTTTCTAACTTGCTACTTGAAAGAAGGCACAAATGGAAGCAAGCTATCACACAACCAATCTAATATATACTGCTGTAATGGAAATGCATCTACTAAGTAAATGAACAATTAAACTATGAATCTATACTAGCATACATGTACAATAAAGAGGATATTTTGCTTCTAGGGTTGGGCCCTAACCCAAGAGCTTCATCCCTCTGAGTTAACTCAGTGCTCGCTTAAAAAAAAACTCATTATTATTACCAAAACAATGGATTATATAAAAAACTGTCACAAGTCTTGCAGCGTGAAAATAGAGTAGATTTTTACAATAAAAATCCGAATCCTACTGAGGTCCTAGGCCTCTCTACTAATACATCTGAAGTCTCCAACGACTTCCTTAAAATTAGGGAGGCTTAGCTCCCAAATTTGAGATAAAATGGTGCTTTGTCTTTCGCTTGCTCGACAGCCTTCTAGTCCTCATGATTTGGTTGTTTTCACTTCGATATGATGGAGTAATATTCAAATGGAGGGGTAGTAAATGAGGAGGATTTACCTCCTGTAATCCCTCTCCCTTGTCCCATTCAAGTTTTAACCTCGGTCTTTGCCAAAATTCCTTGCTTTTATCGTTTAATCCTGCATTAAATGCACATTATACCACAAAGAAAAATATCCAACTCTAACTCATCTCACAAACAAAATATAATCAAAAGTATGCAATAAGTTATGAGAATAGTTGGTTTGACTAAGCTAGGAGGTGAATTAAGGCCCATATAATTACCCAATGATGAGGCTCATCACTTTTCCTTCCATGATACAAAGATAGAGTGCTCCAAGAAAACTCTAAGTGACCAAGAGTGAATGAGACAGAATAATGAGAGAGCTCCAAACATGAACTGACAAAAGGTTACCAACTGATCCTCAGAAGCATTTTTATTAATGAAGCCTCTAGTTTCTTATTTTTCCATTATTTTCCTCCAATTTCCTCCTCACATGTAACCTGTGACCTTTCACCTTACTTTTCTACTAATTTCCCTTATTTTCATAAATCAATGTGCGAAAAATGCCTTTGCCTTGGCCTTTGCCAATTTTCCTTAGCCATAAACACATCCAGTGATGCCCACTATGATATCTTTACCCAACATTCAAGTTGGAATAAGTGTCCCTTATTAGTGGACTTATTTTGCATTTATTAACTTTTATTACATGAAATTTTCGATAGGGTTGTTACACAGAGGCTTGATGGAGACAACCAAGAGATAATATAGGCGGGTGTCTCCACCTCATCAACTCTCTAACTCATCTTGAGACCACAAAATCCTCACCCATAACTTGAATTCACTAGCAACCGAGGGAATCCAAGTACATGTGAAGATCAAGGAGGAATAGATCCACGAATCTCGAGATCCTAGAGGAAATCACTCTTCTTTTCAAGGGAACTGCCATCAACTACCTTTTTGTATAAATAAACCAGACAAGAGGCTCATTAGGATCCAATCTTTTTTTTCCAGCTAGGGGTAGATACTGAGAGCCTAGTTCTTGACATTATTACTCTTACTTTTCATATGATGTATGTGGCTATAATTTTATGTTAATGAGAAGTTTACCATTGGTCTGCCTCTGAGTTAGTTATGGAGGGTTGAAACCCTTGGGTTTGGGCCCAACCCATAGGCTTTAGTCCCTCTTTTGTATTTCTCTCTTGTTCTTGATTCAAAGCATTGCAATTATATATTTGTTTCAGTAGATGTTATGTCATAAAATTATGATTGCGAGTTTTCCAATCAACTCTCTTATGGGAGGAGTGATTGGAAAGATCGATAATAACAACTCAAAAATATTTGCTTATGATTTCTTAGAAAGTGTTAAGTACTAGATTGAAATTATCCCAATGTTTAATCTCTGCAACTTAGGATTTAGCAGCATTGGTTTGATAATTGAAGTTTTGTTGTAGGTTAGAGTAGACTTCAATAAAATTTAACTCGTGTTTTCCATAATTATTTACTTTACTGCAATAATGATCATTGGATGCATGTAGTTGGCTGGATGCACGAATTGTGTTGATATACGGGGCTAGGAACACGTTTCCACATCGAAATGGACCTCTCCATCTTCCCTATAGGCACCTCACCTTGATTCAAAACTCAAACTCTGAATTCACTTTGTTTAGGAAATGAAGGACACCAAACGCATTAACTTTGGTGCAAGATAGACCTCCGAGGGGTATTAGGTTTGGCTAAGGCCCCACCACACCCTTCATGCACCTCCTTTTATCCTCATCCACTTTCTTTTGTCTTCAAGACATCCTTTCTATCCTCAAAAATTTCTTGTACCCTCCTCCTATAGCAAAATAGGGCCTCCTGTAGCAATACATGACCCCCTATAGCATCTCTTGAAGCAAACATGTAGTGTTGCTTTCTCCAACCAGTTTTGCTCCATAATTTGACTCTAGCATAATCAAGTTGAGTAATGGTCCCCACAGTGTCATTTGATGATTAGGGGAGGCTCTAGGACCACTCCAACCTCATTCCTTCCTCACTGCAACCATCAGATAACAAAACAGAGTTAAAATTACTAATTTTTTTCATGAGTATGTTAAAGATTAGATTTCTCATTTTCAAGCAAAGGTGAGTAGACAAATGATGCATATAGGTTATTGATTTGATTAATTTTGCAATTAGAGTAGCATGATTTAATTCTGCATCTAGGTTAGGCCTTTTCCTTTCATGCAATTTGAAATTGGCATTTACATTTAGTGAATGGAATTTTCACCTTTGTAGTTAGAATCGTGATAATTTATGCCTTCATAAGATTTTTTCACTGTAATTAGTTGGAGGAGTGGTCTCTGAAACCTTCTTTCATATAGCATTGTCACCTCTAAGTTTGTACGAACCCCGGGTTGATAATTTAAGTTGAGAAGCCCTTGGGAGTTGCAACCTCCTCAGTGCAATACAAGGGGTAATTAACATGTTCTCCCTTTTAAAAATATCAAAGAGGTAAAATCAACAATAAATTATGCTTACATTGGTTTCCATGCCAAAATGCTCAATCGAAAACTCAAAACTTAGTAAACACAATAGTAGCGAGTATGTCTTGTTATTCTACAAATTTTGACTATAAACATGACCAACTTTTCAAAAGTGCATCTCTGTCTTGAAACTTGTGCCAAGAATTAATGAGATATGTGGGTTTTACACCATGGGCCCTTAGATTCATTGCCCAAAACATAACAAACACAACATCAATAGGTTTGTCTCAACCTTTAGTAGTTCTGTCTCAAACTTTTCACTGTAAACACAACCAACTTCTGAAAAAGGCATCTCTGTCTCAAAATTTATTGCAAGCATTAATTGCACAAGTGTGATTTTAACCATGATCCCTCAAATCCGCTACTCAAAACAAAACAAACATAGTTCCAGCAAGTCTGTTTCATCATTCTACAACTTTTGGCTGTAAACATGACCAACTTATGAAAAGTGCATCTCTGTCTTGAAATTCATGCCAAGCATTAATGGCACATGTGGGCTTCTAACCATGAGCCCTCATATCCATTTATTAGATCCAAATTCTTTCTACACCAATGGACTCATCTCAAAAAATTGTGAAGAATGAATATAACCACCCTATAATCTATCACCCTCACCTCAGTAACCCATTGTGATCCTCCGTCTCATAGACTGTGTCACGTAGATAAAATATTCTCTAGAATATTTCATACATCATAAAATGTGTCTATACTGAGCGTGAATTCCACCTCCACCTAAATTGTATGTGGGCTCTCTCCCACTACCACATTTCTCTGTTGTCTTCCTCCCTCGACGATTCAAATGAGCAATGTTAAATAATTCTCGTGGAATGACATGATAAAATGGTATATTGTTTTTCAACCTTTGTTAAAACCATATTATATATGGCATATGGTTGAACCAGGTGTGCTTGTTATATTAAATATAACCATACCAAACATAACCATTTTATGTTTTCAGCCCCATGGTTCAACCAAAACTCAACACGGTGCATAGGTGTGTTGGATTCCAATGATTGGAATAACAATATGTGGAGGTCTCGATCAACTAATGGTTAGGCAGGGGTCCCATTTGGCATTTTTTTTGTGCATATCCAATGAACCATACCAAATATGCATATGAACACATGTTATGTGACATTCAAATGAGCCACATGTATTATGTCTCACCAATGTCATACTTCAACCCATATGTGATCATGTTGGTTTTGTCATTGG
The DNA here is from genome assembly GCA_031772625.1 of Pinus tabuliformis. NCBI lineage: Eukaryota > Viridiplantae > Streptophyta > Pinopsida > Pinales > Pinaceae > Pinus > Pinus tabuliformis. The sequence continues at coordinate 616,759,624 of CM062817.1, forward strand.
TAGGTCGTTGGTTAATGTGGGTAGGTCATGCGCAGGTCTTGAGGTCAAGCCCGTGGGCCTCCCCCTTTTGCACTTTGGTTGTAACAAAGAGTCAAATATTAAATTGTGTCATTCATTTAGAAAATTGAGCTTGTGGCCCATTTCAAGGTGTCATTTGGTGCCTTCTTATTGGGCCACATGTCAAAACCCAATTGGTCTATTGCTACAAAGTCAACACATAATCTCCTGCCACGTGTCACTAACATGGCTACCACATCATTTTATGGTCACCACGTCACAATATATCATGTACGAACCTACCACGTGTCGTAGTAGTTTCAATTTTTACCTGTTTGATTTGAACTTCAGAACCTCATATCTTTCACATATGGACTTTGTTTGACATGATTCAAGTTGTGCTGGAATTGTATCATTGATTTCTTCGACATGGCACCATTTTCATCATATTTTATGCATTTTTTTTAATTTTTACATTTCCTGGAGCATCCTCGATCATCTTTAGACAAAAAATTTAACTGAAGGATTACTCCTTGGACTTGATCAATAATTGGCCACTTTTCCCATTTGACAATCCCATTCTCAATAGAGGTTAGATTCTTACACTCGGCTTTGTCCTCTGGATTCTTTGGAAATAGCAAAATTAATGTATCTTCTAGAACTCTTAAGACTCCATTCTCTTTCTTTGGAACACATTTCTTTGTAATCTCAAAGAAACCATCCTTATCTCCAATCGGTCATCCTCATATTAAAAATTCCAAGGATTTGAGGTGCGTATTCTCATTTTTCTCAATCTTACCTCTTGGGCTTGCCCAACTCTTATCTCTCCCACTCGCCTCCCCCTCCCCACCCTCCTCATCTACTCCCTCCTCCCCCTTTACATTTCTCTTCCCCTACTCTTAATTTTATCAAACTAAACTTCAATGATGCCTCCAAGAGAAACCCTGGTGTTGTAGGACACAAGGGATTCTTTTACTAATAAGTAAGAGACATTATTCATCTATATTTTTGTTACATTAGCCACAATAATAATCATGTACCAGAACTCAAATTTCTAGAAATAGGGTTGAGAATTAACTCCACCCTTAATTTCTCTCACCTAATCCTTGAAGGTGATTTTCATCTTTACATTTCCTTGATTATTAAGCTCCTATACAGATCTTCCTCTCTCAAAATCACCAAAACATGGAGACTTAAAGGTTCCCTGAATCTCATTGAACAAATCCATTACAGAAAATTTGAGACTTAAAATGGGTCTCAAAACAAAATGTACAACCAAAATCAACTTTATAAGAACCAATAGCATTCAATATGATGATGTAAAACGTGGGAGATGATTCACCATTTTTTTAGTAAAAACGTAAAAACATAAAAAAAATAAAAAAAAAATAAAAAATACTTTTTCAACTCATATTTTCAACTTACCTCCCAACAATTTTACTCAAATTTCAAGCAGGAACACTCGTTGGACACGAAATTTAATTCCTCATCTAAGGAGTACCCATGTTGCGTACTTTCGATGGACCTAAGTACATGAAAAATGAGAAATACATGAAAAAACATTACTGCAATCATGTTTTTCATGTTTTTCTCATTTTTCATGTAGAAGGGTCCATTGAAAGTATGCAGCATGGGTACTCTTTGTATGAGGAATTAAATTCCACATCCAACGAATTATCCTGCTTGAAATTTGAGTAAAATTGTTGGGAGATAAGCTGAAAATACGAGTTGAAAATGTAGTTTTTTATTTTACCAAATCTCATACATTCCTCTTCAAAAATTTCCTCCTTTTCCCACGCAATTTTGAAAGAGCTCCCACATTCTCCTTCAAATCCTGCACCAATCTATCAACTTCCTTGGTTCTTTTTCTACCTTCTCTGGATGGTTCTTCTTGACCGGATGTCAACACTCTTCCTCCTCTCTACTCCTCCAATTGTAGCTGCTCCGCAACTTCCCCATGCTCCTGCTTTGGAGCTAAAATCTCCTCTTCTAGTGGGAATTCAATCTCCCTTTCAAGGGAGCACCACATCACTTTCTCCTCATCAAACTTTACAACCCTTCACACAACTTTCATTTTGACGAAAGGTAAGTACACATGGTAATTGTGTGGAGTTTCAATGTAACCCACAAACACTCCCAACTCTATTGTTGGCTCAAGATTCTTCCTCGAATATTTGGAGACATGGCAGTAAACAAAGGATCCACAAATTATTAAGTGGGAGACATCTAGATTTCTCCATGAGAAAGCCTCCTTTGGTATAATCATATGAAGAATCTGATGAGGACTCTAGTTCCTCAAGCAGACTATCATGTTACATGCCTCTGCCCACAAATATAGTGGTAGGACATGGTCATTTAGCATAGCTCTCACAACTCCCACAATTCTCTGGTTCTTTCGCTCATCTACCCCATTAAGTTGTGGATTTTGGGGTGATGTCATCTCTATTTGAATTCCTTCTTTGGCACAAAATTCCTTTAATTCATTCAATACATACTCACCTCCATTGTCACTCCTGAGAGCCTTCACTTTTTTGTCAGTCTCTTTCTCAAATAGTGCTTTGAATTCTACAAACTTTGAGAATGTCATCATTCATTCTACAAACTTTGAGAATGTCATCATTCTTCCGCATGAAGAAGATCCAACACTTTCTTGAGAAATCATCAATAAAAAAAACAAAATACTTATTTTTGGCACTAGAAGCCGTCGAGAAGGATCCACAGACATCAGAGTTAACTCTCTCCAAGACCGCATGTGCTTTGTTGTCTCGATCATGGAATGTTGATTTCGCATACTTCCCCATGGTACAACTTTCATAGACATCCTGCTACTCAAGTGCTCCTTTAGGGAGAGAAGTGGCTATTTGTTTCATAATATTTATGGCGCCCTGATGCAAATGGCCCATTCTCCGTGTGAGAGCACACAGACATCGCGACTCTGCACTTTCTCTACCTTATTGCTTAACAAAAAAAGAATATTCCACAACAATTTTATACAAGTTCTTCATAGAAACCCTGATCTGCTTCACCTTTTTAGTGGCTATGTGTCTCAGTAAGGATTTACCTTTGCTAAATAAAACATCATAACCATGATCTTCCAAAAATTCTATAGAGATTGCATTCTTCTTTAGGCCTGTCACAAACATGACATCTTTGAGGCGAAGAGGGGATCTAAAATCCCTCTTAAAAGTTACGGTACAAATCCTAGTAGCACTATACCTTCCATCGTCCCCAAGCTCAATATGTATTTGGATATCTTTCTCCTCGAGTTCATTGAAAAAATCTCTACACCCTATCATGTGGAATGAGGAACGTGATTCCAAGTACCACATGCTCCCCATCATAATGTTGTCCATGCATTCGATAAGGGTAAAGTCTAGCTTTAAATGTGAAGCCAATGATTCACCTACTGCTCCTCCTTATTCATTCTTTCTCGACTTTTTTTGTGGACACTTTTTAGCATAGTGCCCAAATTCATGACAATTGAAGCATTTTATTTTGGACAAGTCTTTTTTCTTGCCCCCTTAGCTAGATTCTAGTTTGGTTTGAGACTCCTTCCCTTTGCCCTTCTTTCTCTTTCCAACCAATGCAATATTGTCTTCATCCTCTACTTTGGATGAAGTTCCATCCTAGATATTTTTCTTGAACTCTTTGGTGAGCCCTGGTATTGCACCAAGAGTGATTCAGCTCCCAAGGGCTCCTCAACTCTATTTATCAACCCAAGGTTCATACAAACTTTGAGGTCATAGTGATATATGCACAGTAGATGGGATTCCACTCATGCCACCCTCAACTAGAACATTTGATCAATAGTTCTCCAAGACCATTCCTCCTACTGAATTAGAATGGAAACTAGCTAATGAAGGTGGAATTTAGAAGCAACCTCTAACTATGAAAAGGGAAATGATATTAACTTCCACTTGCAAATGCTATTGAATCAATCCATGAAAAGACAAGAGCTACACTACTGGAAAAAAGTAAACTACATCAACTTGCAATCAACCACCCAGCTACCAAATCTACTTGTAGATAATAAGCTAACCTACCAAACCATAAGTCAAGATGCTATGTATCAACTAACTAGCTCACATTTGCATATAAATCAACGTTTTATTTGTGCCAAATCTGTGATAAGGAAACTAATGCTTTTTTGTTTTACAGTGAAGCAAAACAAGGGTTTGGAGTGGCCTAGGAGCTTCGCTTGATCATGGAGTAACAAATGGGGGTCAACATACTTCTAAACTAAGCCCAAATTGCAACAAAGGTCAAAACTAGTGAAGAAACATGTTGTTATAGGTGTCCTATAGGAGGGTGCTAGAGGTATCCTGTATTGCTACAGGAAGGCCTATAATGCTACAAGAAGGTTGTTAAGAAGGTTTAGGGGGTGAAAATGATGGGTTCAAGGTATGGAAAGGTGGATGGAGGTTGAGGTAAACACATGAAGGGTGGAAAAACCCCCTATCCAAGCTGATAGTCTTTTGAAGGCCCATTTTGCACTAGGAAAGATGCTCACGGTGGTCTAGGAAAATTACCTCATGAATATAACTTTTAGGATAGAATTTGGGATTCATAAGAGAAGGTGAGGAAGTCGAAGATGGAGGTGGTGAAGGTTCACTTGCTTGTAGTTCCAAATAACCCTGTAATCATCACATGCATATACCCATTTATCATTGACAAAATGAAACAACTATGAGTGGAAAAGATGAGTTGAATTTAAATGCTATCCAATCTATGCCAAAACTTTGATCTAATAAAAAAATCAACTCTTAAGCTATGGTAAGAAAATGAAAAACAAGATGACCAACATAAATCTTGTTCCAAGAAATCATAAACATAATATTTTTGGGTTGTGTTTGTAAACCCTTATACTAATGCTCCCATGAGGGAGGTGAGGTAGAGGTTGCGATCACATATTTTTGATGGATTATTCTATAAGGAACTGCAAGAAACTAATAAGAACTTTGAACTAAAAAGAGATGCAAATACACAAGAAGGACTTAAACCATTGGGGTTGGTCCCAAACCTAAGAGCCTCAGCCCCTTGGAACTAACTTAGTGATGAACCAATAAGAAAATTCTCATTATCATTGCACAAATTTCTAATACATCACATAATAGTAAAAGATAACAGTGCCAAGTACTTAATCTCAATAGCTACTTGACTACAAACAAAACTTAAATCCTAATGAGCTCTTTTACATGTTTATTTATACAAGAGGGTAGCTACTAGTAGCTCCCTAGAATATAGGAATATTTTTCTCCCACAACTCGAGAATGATGGATCTTGTTCCTCATTAACTGCACTTGCTTGGCTGCTAGTGACCTTGTCTTGATTCGCTGGCAATGACCTCGAGCTGATGAGAGAGAGTGTTCTTGGGTTGATTGAAGGAGTTAAAGAGGTGGACAAACTTCTAGAATCTCTCCCTACTGTCTACTCTGAGCCCTTGCATGGGAATTATCTAAAAAATGCTCCATTTCTTGCATTTAAACCATATTAGGTCACATGACATAGCAAACATCTTTTACCCTTCTCACTAAGTATAATATAACAAAAATTGTACATAAATGTGAGAAAGAGATAGTTCTAAAGATGAAGGATGGAATCATGACCCTTATAATTTACTTATTGATGAGGCTCATCACTCTTCTTGAACCAAATCAGACCACAACCTTTCCTGATTTGGTAAATTTTCACTTCCATTCATAGAGTCGTGATAACTATGCTAGGATTTTGGAAGGCCTAGAAGAGCTAGTCTCACCACATCATCTTATACAACAGTCACAACAACCCCTCCAAGCTCATCCTGAACTTGTGTAAAAATGGTGAGGTACTGTGGAATAATTTCATTCTTCTGCATCTTGATATTTCAAAGTTTGTCTTTGAGGGCCAATTTTCTATGGTCACAACTATTCTCGAATAGCTCTGTCAGTGCTTTCCACATTTCCAAAGGAGTTTCTTTCCCATGGAGATTTGATACACTGTGGTCTTTCACTCCCTCCAAGATAATTCTCCTCACCTTGGCTACATATTTCTTCCACTGGGATAGGTTTTGTGCATCAGCTGATCCCGGTTTTGCAATGTTTGTCTTGACATATCCCAACAATTCATCGTCATCAATGACCGCCTCTGTGCGATCCTTCCATGTAATTAAATTTGAGTTACCTTCCAAGGCATACTCTAATCTCATCCCATTGAAGGTCATCTTCCCAAATATGAATAGATCCTACTACACTTAAGCTGCAAATTCGAACCTCTTGAAGAACAACTTCGAAATTCTTGTTCTAATCTGAATCCAAATCTGATACCATGTAGAAATATGGTGATATAATTGCAACTACTAAAGAAGTTTGATCTAAAATCAAGAGACAAAATTCTACTCTATTGAGATGCCGAATTTAATTCACAATTTAGAACATTTGCAAACATGTAATAACAAAAACCACACATGCACAATATTTTTCTAGGGTAACCCAACTAGGGAAAACCCCTCAAACCTCTTTGCATTAATCCGATGAATAGAGATTGTATTACAATTACTTTCCTACTCTGAGCACAACCTGCAAGTGAATAACCTATCTCTTTACTCAATGAGAAGCTCTGACCCAAACTTTTTCAATTTCCGCCTTTTCTTGAGCCTCTATTTCCTTGTGAAAATGCAGAGGAATTAGCCCCTATTTTTTAGAAAAAAAATCCTCCAATTGATTGTGAAATTCCCAAGGATTGATCATTTGACTGCATGCAACACCTGTGCACTCAAAACTAGTTTAACACTTCTTGTTACACTGCCTTGGAATGTCCACCACAGCTAAGGAACTCAAATTCCTTTGTCAGGCCCCTATACTACTAGTGTAACCCCTTATTGTTATTAGTACAACCCACTTATTATATTGATGTACCCATGTAGTGCCCATATTGTTACTATTGTGCCCCATAGAAGCCCACTATTGTTATTATTGTGCCCTTACATTATTATTGTTATGTCGGCTCCGATTATGTTATGACCCCTTAGACTCCTATATATAGAAAGGAGGTCTTTTCATTTGTATCATCCAAGAATTGTTCATTTATGTAATGTAAAGGAGGTTTCCCCCTCGAAGAGGCTGAATTCTAAGGCGTTGATCTATCGTTTCTATCTTTTCTTGAGCTGGTTTCATAACATTTGGAATCAGAGCTTTGGATTCTAGGGTTTCGCTGCTCCAAACAGGTCATCGTGGAATTTTCGATATAACTTTTCTTCTGCAATGTTTCAGAAGCTAAAACAAAAACCCATTTGAGAATAAATCGTGCTGAATCTCAAGTCCAAATTTCATAGCTATTCGTGCTATATTTGCGGAGATATGATCTGAGGAAGTTGGTCTTCTTGCAGACTCCTTAATTTCATTCCAAACAGGTGACCTGGGGAAAATCGTCATAAATTTCTCTCTGAGCATCAGATTGAAATTTCATAAAAAGGAACAGAAAGAGGACGGACTGTAGTTTCTTGTATATATTTTTAAGAGCCAAAGGTTGAAACAGTGACACGTGGCACTTCATACAAGTTCGCTCTTCTGGAAAGGTCTATAATTAGGTCATCTTGGGAGATTGTGCATAACTCTTTCTTGGAGAATCCAATTTGGATCAGACTGGTGGCATTGGAAAGAGAACATAGAGGGCTACTACAAGTTGCAATTTTAGAACTTAAAGATCTGAAAGTATAGAGTTACAGTCGTTTCAAGATCGAGCTCCTAAAATCAAGAAAAAACGAGATGAGGAAGTTTGATGGCAAGGATCCGGTAAATTGGATACTTCAAATGGAGCAATATTTTGATCTACATGGTGTACCACTATTACAAAAGGTATGTATTGCATCTTCATATTTAGAACCGGATCAATTTTTATGGTATGAAGGGCTTTGTTCTCGTAAACAACTTGTTATGTGGCCAATTTTCACGGAGGAAATGATAGCACATTATGAGCATACAAAGAGAAACACCTTCTTTAGAGCAACACCACAACAATTGGAAAGAGTAAAAGGGCTTTGTGACATAGTGGAAAGCAAAATTATGGAAACCAGGAAGCATACCCCTCACAACTATAAAGATGGAAGTGTTGTTTCTCCTAGCCTTCCACAACCTACAAGGGTTACACCACAACAATTGGAAGAAAAAAGAGAAAAAGGGCTTTGTTACAATTGTGATAGCAAATGCACTTAAGGTCATAAGTGTGCTGAGAAGAAATTATTTTACATAGAATATGAAGAGGAGGAAGAAAAGGATCAATAAACATCAAAAGAAGAAGATATACGCCATGACCGCACCCCAGAGAAATAAGAAATGATTCAGACGATATCTTGTAAAGCATTGGTAAGAATTACCACTCCTCAAACTCTCAAGATAGAAGGACATATCAAGAAGAAAAAGGTGCAAGAAGTGAAAGATCACATCGAGAAAGAAGAAATGAATCCAACCATATCTTGTAATTCATTGGTCGAAATTACCACTCCTCAAACTATTAAGATAGAAGGACATATCAAGAAGAAAAATGTTCAAGAAGTGAAAGATCACACCGAGCATCAAGAAATGAATCCAACCATATCTTTTAAAGGATTGGAAGAAATTACCACTTCTCAAACTCTAGAGATAGAAGGACATATCAAGAAGAAAAAGGTTCAAGCAGTGAAAGATCACATCAAGCATCAACAACAAGTTCTCCAACTTTTAAAGGATAACGCCACTTCGATGCAAAATCAAACGAAACAACAGGTAGATCAAAATTGTAGTGAAAAATGTTTTGATGTAGGTGATTGGGTTTTTTTTTTGCTACATCTCAAGCAAGCTATTTATGAGAAGGAAATGTTGGCAATACTACATGCACTTAAAAAAAGGCGACCTTACCAAATGGGAAGACTCTTCAAGGATGAGGATGTGGAAGCATTGTTTTTTTCTATTTCTATTATCCAACCAGATTGGATAAACAAAGCAAGGGATGAATGGAAGAAGGACGAAGAAGTATGGCCACTTATTCAAAAGTTGCAAAAGATCCCAATTCAAAAAATATTGCCAGAAATTGAAGAGGAGCAGTCACAGAAACAAGAACCCGACAGCTACGAAATCAATCAATTTCAGAGTATCTCATCAAATGGAAGAAGTTACCCGCTAAAGATTCCACATGGGAGGACAAGAAATTTATACAAAATCATCAAGAACTACTCAAGCGTTGAGGACAACGCTTTTTGAAGAAGAGGGGCATGTTAGGCCCCTATACTACTAGTGTAACCCCTTATTGTTATTAGTACAACCCACTTATTATTATTTTGATGTACCCATGTAGTGCCCATATTGTTACTATTGTTCCCCATAGAAGCCCACTATTGTTATTATTGTGCCCTTACATTATTATTGTTATGTCGGCTCTGATTATGTTATGACCCCTTAGACTCCTATATATAGAAAGGAGGTCTTTTCATCTGTATCATCCAAGAATTGTTCATTTATGTAATGTAAAGGAGGTTGCCCCCTCGAAGAGGCTGAATTCTAAGGCATTGATCTATCTTTTCTATCTTTTCTTGAGCTGGTTTCATAACATCCTTGCATGCACTAGCTATTTTGAGCTGATTAATTAGTTAACTTGATGATCATTAATTTATATTGTTGTCCCACTAGACAACTAACCTTCCACTAGTTCCATTAATAGTTAGAACTAGTTTAACTGAATACAATTGGAAATAATTGACCTTGATTTCTACAAATTAGCAATCACACATGCTTAATAGAACTCCAAGCCCTCTAGCTCGAATTTACTGAGCTAACTGAGTGACAAGAGCCATGTCACACAAGTTAACATCCAACCCTATCAAGAGGAGAGGAGTTATATTGATAGAGATTGAGTTATTCCCAGTTAGTTGCAAATATGATGAGATGGAAAGTTTGAGAGAGAGCTCAGTGATAATTGTAGAAATTCCCACTGTAGATCACCTAGTAATGTAATGTACTAAAGCAAAACACTTGATCTACTTCTACAAACAATTGAGCGGAAGCTTAATCGAACATGAGCAACATCAAGCATGAACATATATAACTGAGAATGAGAAGTAATCAACCATAAGACAGAAGATATATCACTGGGGGAAGAACCATCCTAAAACCCCAACTCTATATTATCATACAAGTGGAAATCTTGTTCAAGTTACAAAAAGAATCAGCTCTCAAGCTATCTTGCTCTCTCTGCAATCAAACAATTCTGCTCACAGACTCAATAGACATAGAATATATCTTCCTCAAGCCCTCCAAGCCTCCTATTTCCTTGCACAGTTTTGATTGGGGTCCAATGATATCACATGTGTGAATTGGCCTCATCACACTCACTGTAACCTCTGATCCAACTGCGCAATCCTTAAGGAATACTATTCCTTCTGCATGCAAGGAATATTCACAATGGAATATTCTAGCAACTGATAGTACATTGTCCCTCCATCTGATCTCAACTGGGTCTCTGACTGAACTGACATGCATGAGTTATCCATGAGTGAATCTTCAGTTATCTGAAATACAGTAGTTACATGCATGCAAGCATTAACTAACTGAACTCTCATTAATTTAACAAATTGTTAAATTAATCTAACTGGACTTGACTCAGTTAACTGAGCCAACTAATTACAACTCAATATTACAACTCATCCTTATCTCTTTAACTGATGGATAAATCCCTCAATCAAAGGAGAAATTGTTGCATGTCCTCACATAGACTTCATGATCATAATTCCTTAACTAATTAACTCAAGATGAATTAATTAATCAATTTACAAACAGTTGTTAACATCAAATTCGAATTTTACTTCCTATGTTTAGTCCAGGGACTGACTAAAATAAGAAGGGATCCCGGAATTCTATTTTTAGAAAAGCTATTTTAGCACTTTCACTTTTCACCCATTGTTGCTAAGATCCACAATGGCTGAACTGCTATTTATAACCCGACTATTTATAGCAGTGCTATTTTTATCATTTCTTTTTGCAAATCTCAAAACTCCCTCTCAACAAGAAAGGGATTATCAGTAACCCCGATCCTATCTCTGTGGAACTTGAACTTGCATTTTGATAATGCCTTAGTCAAAATATCGGCATCCTGCTCCTCGGTCGAAACATACTGCAACATCATGATCCTCTTGACCACATAGTCCAGTAGATGATGGTAACGGATATCTATATGCTTGGACCTGTCATGAAACACTAGATTCTCAAAGAGTTTTATGCAACTATAATTATCACAGTATATCACTGTAGGATCCATCATCTGACTAAACAATCCCACTAGAATCTTCTGCATCCAAATGGCCTCGCATGCTACCTGACTGGAAGCCATGTATTCAGCCTCTACTGAGCTAAGTGCAACTGATCTCTGTTTCCTGCTATACCAAGAAACTGCAACTTAGCCAAGGTTGAATATTCCTCCAGAAGTGCTCTTTCGGTCTGATGGACTACCAACCCAATCCACATCCGTGAAGCCTTACAGCTTCACTCCCTCTGTCCATCTGTACCATAATCTATACTGTGCAGTGCCTCTGAGATATCTCAGCACATGTTTCGTTGCCTTCCAAAATAGCTTGGTAGGCTAAACCATAGCTTGACTCAGCTGGTTCACCGCAAAGCATAAGTCGAGTTGTGTGTTCACCAAATACATGAGTGAACCCACCAACTACCAATAAACAGTAACAGCTACTACCTCACCTGAAGTAGCATCCTCCCTCCAGTTCCCAGCTAGAGGAGTCTACATGGGTTTGCACTTCTCCATGTGAAAGCGCCTAAGTATCTCATTGGCATACTTACCCTGAGACACAAATACTTCCCCATCTTTCTGCCACACTTCCATGCCTAGAAAGTAGTGCATGAGGCCCATGTCCTTCATCTCAAACTCTCTTACAAGGTCCTCCTTGCAATATTTGATCAGCTGATCATCACCTATCAAAATCAGATCATCGACATAAAGTACAATAATCAATGGCCTACCTTCTACCATGATGTGGTAAAGGTTCGCATCTCCTTCACTCTTGGTGAAGCCCAACCTGGTGAAATAACTGTCGATCCTGGTATACCAAGCATGGGGTGCTTGCTTCAGCCCATACAGTTCTTGCTTGAGTCGACAAAAATGTGACTCGCGATCGAAGGTCTCAAATCCTTTAGGCTACTCAATGTATACCTCTTCCTCAATCTTCCCATTGAGGAACGTCATCTTCACATCCATCTGATGGATCTTCCAACCCATCTGAGATGATAGAGCTAGCATCGATCTGATAGATGAGTACCTTGCTACAGGAGCAAAGGTCTCATCGTAGTTGATCCCCTCAACCTATGAGAAACCTTGGGCAACAATCCTTGCCTTGTGTTTCTTAACACTGCCATCAACTACCTGCTTTACCTTGTAAAGCCATCGGGAACTAACCACTGACTTGTCCCCAGGTCTAGGGACAACATCCCACACACTATTCTGTATGATAGAATCGTACTCTTCTATCATTGCATCAACCCAGACTGGTTGTTGCACTGCCTCTTGAAAAGAAGAAGGTTCGGTTGCTACACACTCCCCAACCAGGGCCATGTAGCCAGTGTATTTCTTGGGAGATCTACTCTATTTGCGCTGAGAGGATGACTGCCCCACATTCTCTCTCGTATCTAGCATCAATCTGTCAGCTTCCCATGAGCATTTTCGCCTGTCTCTGGAAGAATCTCTAGGAGTGGTGGTCTCCACTATTGGATCCTCTGCATGTGGCTGATCCACATCATCAGGAGGCTCCTCCTCCTTTGGAACTAAAAGTTCCTCATCACCATGCAACTTGAGTTTCCTCTCAAGTGACACTCACATGGCTCTCTGCTCGTCGAACTTCAGATCCCTACACACTACGGTCCTCTGAATGGCAGGCAGAAACACACGATAATCGTGGGGTGTATCTGTGTACCCCACAAGTATCCCCAACTTAGCTGTTGGGTCTAGCTTCTTCCGAGCATCTTTGGTCACATGACAGAAAACTGGTGATCCAAAGATGCGGAAGTGACTCACATTTGGTCGCTTCCCCGAAAAAGCCTCCATAGGTGTCTTCATCCTAAAATACGATGAGGACTTCTGTTCTGAAGGTACACTGTTGTATTGCATGCCTCAGCCCACAGATGAAGTGGTAGGCTTTGGTCATGCAACATCGCTCGAGCTGCTCCCACAATAGATCTGTTCTTCCTTTCGGCCTCCTTATTCTGTTGTGGGTTATGAGGTGCTGTCAATTCCCGTTTAATTCCTTCTGCAACATAGAAGTCTTTAAACTGCTAGGAAACATACTCTCCACCATTGTCGCTACGCAAGGCTTTTACTTTCTTTCTAGATTCTTTCTCTACCAAGGCTTTAAACTCACAAAACCTCAAGAAGGTTTTATCCTTCTTTTGCATAAAGTAGATCCAAAATCTACAAGAAAAATCATCAATAAAAATAACATAGTACCTTTGCTTAGTGGTGGAGGCTGTAGAGAATGGTCCACATACATCTGAGTGAACTCGCTCCAGGATTGCTCCAGCTCTACTATCCCGATCCTGAAAGGAAGCT